>OW679203.1:70461087-70706682 GCA_940337035.1 Agriotes lineatus
GTGATCCAGTTTAAAGCTTCTTGGGGTACACTTTTAGCCATAAATCTGTTTTTTTATTTTTAGTTATCTATTATAATTTCAGTTTCCTCTTCAGTTAAAGTACTGCTTCTTCCATAAAGAGTTTTTTTGCAGTTATTTTATCTTTTCAGCTTACATCGTAGATTTCCAGCAGGTGCATCCATTCTTCTCTTACGAGCCCGCGTTAATCTTCCCTCATCTTCCTGTTACTAGAATTAAAGATAGTGGAAAAGATCCAGGAGCTTTTTTAACTAAGTATAATTCTGCTGCTATTATACAGGATTATACTAGCTGTCCTACCTGGCTTTAATTGGTTGATTTTTTTAAAGTGGAAAGTAATGGTGTGATCAGGTCACCATTTGTAAAACATATAAACATTGCACCTAGTAATCAAAAACAATTAATAAATGTCATATCACAATATAGACGTGTTTTCTCTGGTTTGCGGATAATTCGTTCCCCACATTTCGTTCCCCACATTTCGTACCCCACATTTCGTTCCGGGGATATTTCGTCTCCCCACATCTCGTACCCGGAAACTTCGTTCCCGAGCGAGCTCAATTTGTCTCCTAGATTACACGGTGTTGAAAAACGAGTACAGCGATAGGAATGCAGTTGGAAAAATGAAAGATATTTTAATTAATTTATTTGTTATAATAAACTGATAAGAACTATATACAGTATGTCCCCGGATTGAGTTTACAAGAGGGAACTAAATTTTATTTTTAGTTTTACCAAAAAACATATGCTCTTTGCTTTTATAATTCCTTTTTGGTTTGTAGAGAATTTTAAGAAAATTTTCAGATTTTCAAAAACAAGTCGGCCTTGACAGTTAAGCAAAAAATATTTTCTTTTCAGGTAAACTACCCTTTTTGTACATGATACTGCAAAATATTACTAATAAAAGTTGTTCAGAATGAGAAATTATGGCCCCATAAAAAATATTAAGAAGATACGTACTTAGATTAAACCGTCATTTTTAATAAATACAATTTATTTTGTTCTTATCATAAATAAATTAATTAAAATATCTTTCATTTTCTAACTGTATTCAGATCGCTGCACTCGTTTTTCAACGCCCTGTAATCTAGGAGAAATTGAGCTCGCTCGGGAACGAAGTTTCCGGGTACGAGATGTGGGGTGACGAAATATCTCCGGAACGAAATGTGGGGTACGAAATGTGGGGAACGAAATGTGGGGAACGAACTTTCCGTATCCCGTTTTCTCTATCGTTGCAGTAATTGCACGACATAAATAAATTAATATAGTGAATACTTGTGATTGTGAATACTATAAAGTATCATTGTAGTACCTTCGTTTTCAACATCTTATAGACGTCTGCCGCATTCCAGTATTTATTTTTGTATTATCTTCCCAGTTGTTGTCCAATTGTTTTCCTTGTATAGTCATTTTTACACTATTCTCTCAAGTTTGCTTGGTCGATCCGTTATCGAATACTTGAGGCGTCAATGTCCATATCCGCCTGACCCATCTTTATTTCTTCAATTTTACATTATTTGAACGTTTTATAAAAAGTTCTTTCTAATATAAGATCTCTTGTAGCTTAGTTTACATGGTTTTGTGATCTTTATTTCTACCTTTTCACTCTTCTTCCCTTATCCCCATACCTTTTTCTGCTTGTGTATTTCAGTGTTCTGTTCTTCGAAGAATTTATTTCTCTAACCAATATCCAGTAATGTTTCTTTGGTTCTTTTTTGTATTACTTCCTTTTACAATAAAGGAAGTATTGGATTCACCCCAAAAATTCGAAATTGAGTTTTCAACAGATCTTCACGTTTCAGAGTCCCCTGAACCCAAAAAACATTTTTTTTATTGGTCTGTCTGTGTGTCTGTCTGTCTGTGAACAGAATATCTCAAAAACGGAAAGAGGTATGGCGTTGAAACTTCATATATAAGTTTTGTGTACTATGTAAATGCGACAGCAAGCTTTTTAAGAAAATCGCATAACAGGAAGTATGTGTTTACTCTTGTGATTTTTCAGTTTTTTTCGATTTTTTCAAAAACGGCTTTAAACGATTTTTTTTAAACTTTACATTTTTATTACATTTTTAATGTGTATTGATGTGAGATAGGTGATTTTCCAGTTGAATACTTTTAAAATGGGTTTCTTTTGTTTTTTTTTCGATTTTTTTATTAACTTCTATTTTAAATAGGACACCCGGTATATTATTACATTTTTGAATTCAGCTTAAAATTCTAGAAAAAATTTGTCTGTTGAACTAACACTCTATTTTGTACAGTTTTTGTAAAATTTGTAATTTTTGAAAATTTTTGACAAATGCTTAAAAATTTGAAATCAAATTTTTGGCTAACTATAAGATTACTGTAAAAGAAAGTTGTGTGCGTGTATCACACCAGATTTTTGTTTGTTGTATTCACATCCACTCCTCGTTAATAGCATCCGCATTTTACTTACTTTATAATGTTGTTGTCTTTATGCCATCTTCAAAATTTAACCTATTTAACTGATCTCTTCTCTACTTAGTCATTTCCAGGTACCTTGTTCGAAACATTTGTGATCTATTCGGATACCCATTATTTTTTATTGCTAGTTTAATAAGTTTTTCAATGCTTAACTTTGTTATTTAAATTTAGATAGATTAATAGAATTTACACATGCACGATTGTGTTCCTCCATTTACAAAATAGCTACAACTTACATTTTGATAGAAGTTAAAATGTCTTCCTCGACCTACCAATTAATAATTTTAAATTTAAATTATGTACGTACAAAGTGTAGTGTTAACGCTACAAATATGTTTTTCTACAACTACTGTAGAAAGTAGACTTTTGCGCTTTCTTTTGTTAACGCAAAGTTGACGTTTTCTGAGGAGCGAGCGCCGAAGTGGTTTGTCGCTCGCTGCTTAAGAAAAGAACAAACATTGATGAAATTGAAATACTTTTACAAATTTATTATTAACTGAAATAAACGTTAACAAATAATTTGTACACTTATTAATGCTGATGCCTGATTTTGCACGAAAATTTAAATGTCGAATTGACAATTAACGTCAAATTTCAGCATCAATAAAAATGTACTTAATATTTTCACTTTTAATTATTAGAGCGCATAATGTTTGCTCATTATAGGTGTTGCAGAATAGTAAATTACTCTACTCTACCATACGAGTTCAGAAAAGTCACTTTTCTAACGTGTTGAGTATACTATTTTATCGCATTTCATAAGGAATGTAAATATTAAATTTTTACATACAAGTGACACTAACTGTCAAAACATAACCAAGATGATCATAACTCATTCCTATGTACTAAAGCACAATAAGCAGCTCCAGTTGATGTTATGCGTTTGGCAGTACTGAAGTGTGTTGTAGGTGACACTATAAGTCTATGTCAAATTCGAGGTTAGCAGGTTAGGTTTTGCGTCGATCTATGTCAAAACTGACTCAAAACCTAACCTATTAAACTCGAATTTGACATAGACTTACAGTGTCACCAACATCACACTTCAGTATTGCCAAATGTAAAACGAATCGCCGTTGCTAGGGATAAAAGTGTTGCTAATGATAAAAGTACCACATTTATTATCGATTTGAAGGAAGAAATGTAGTACATTTCCAAATGAAATGCGATAAAAAAATATTGTGTGTATTTCGAGCGCAAAGTGCCATTGCCGATTTTGAGAGATTGCCGCGCTCCGCTAACGGCAATAACCAACTTTGCGCTCTTAATACACAATACCGGGTAATCATAAATGGTTGTGAGTTTTTTCTTAGGTTGGCACTGTTAATGTTGATTACCCTGCTGTCAATTTTCTTCGTATGTCACAATTGACATTTACATAGGCGTGCACACTTAGCAATGACATCAAGAGTAAGAATCTTGAATTGATTGAATAAATTGGAAAAATAATGTATTTTAAAAACAGTTAAGGTAAGTGTTTAGAGCAGTTGTTCGAAATGATATCCATCTTCAAGTAAACAACAGTGAATTATTCTATGAAAACTACTAAAAACATTTCTTAACATTTCAGGCCTTGTGTTTGCCACTGCAGCCCCAATTGCTTGTTGCAGGTCTTGCAAATTCTGAACTGGATTTCTAAAGACCTTTAAATAAGGAAATAAAAAGAAATCAAGAGGGGTCAAATCAGGTGATCGACTTGGCCAGAATCCTACGCTAATCAATCGCTCTGGGAAAACTGTTCTAAATTATTAATTGTTGCTCGTGCCGTGTGAGCAGCGGCTGAGTCCTGTTGCAAATAACAATTTGTTAATTCCACATTAGGAGTTTTTGGTATCTTTCAGCATTAATTGTTTCATTAAAGAAAATTGGGCCAATAATTCGCCTTCGGGACATTGCAACCCAAACACCAACTTTATTGGATGCAGGGGCACGTCAATAACATTGTGGGGATTATTTGCTGACTTCTATAATTTTGAGAATATATATATCCATTAAGATGGAACCAACCTCATAAAAAAAAAAAGATCTTCCATATCATTATTTCGGAAATTGTCGTTATACCAATGACAAAATTGGAATCTTTGAAAAAAAAAGAGGTTGGAGTTGTTGGACCATCGAATATTTGTAGGAATGTAAATGCTAAAAATTTTTCATGATTTTTTGGGAGGATCCATAGCAAAGACCTTTTTTTTTTTTTATTTACAGTTAATCAGCTCAACACCGTACAGTGTTATACATGATTATGTTGAAGTTACAAATGTTTTATTTCTGTGTATTGTCTTTGGGGGTGCATGTTTCCTCGACACTAGGCGCACACTTACACCAGGGTTACCGGTTCACTCACTGCTTAGGATGTTTACATTCACTCACTGCTGTTATCCTCCGAGTCTGACGTTAGGTCTTGGGGCAATTTTCTTTTTAATCGAGTATGCAAGTTCTTTTGACCCAGTTCTTGGTGTATTACATTGTTATTAGTGTGACTTAAGTCATCGAAAAACTTTTTTGTGAGCCGTTTGATATACTGCTGTATGCTTTCTACACATAGTTCGTTGTGTATCTGTTTGTTCCTAAAATAATGGAAGAGTTGGAAAAATGTGAAGATTTTGGGTAATAATTTGGTTTACATTTTCCGCAACATCTGGTGTAACTACCGTCGCACGTCCAGTAGACTTGCCGATTCCTGTATTACCAGTACTGAAAAAGCGTTCAACTACTCGTTCACAATGTTGTGAAAAAACACAATAATCCACTTCTTCTTCTGGATGCATTTCGACAAACTGATCGCATGTCGATTATCGTGAATATTACCAATCACCGTTTTTATTTCTTACGCCAGTTCAGAAATATGCCATTACAATATAGTATATTATGGGGCAAGTGGTTGAAATTTTATCAGCCACGAGTTGCATATACTATTTTTTCTACGAATTTTTAAAATAAACGTTAATAAACCATTGTAAGTCTATGTCAAATTTGAGGTTAGCAGGTTAGGTTTTGCGTCAGTCTGTGTCAATTGAATGTCAAACTGTTTGAAATCCAAATAGCCCGAACATTTCAATCTCTGGTGGTTGAAATGCGATTTCAACCACCGGAATCAATGCCAAAATGACTGATATCATTGTCATGAATAGAAAAAATGTATTATGTTCTACAGTAATAACCATTTTCAAAGGGAATTTTTTATTTTATAAAATATATAAATAAATAAATAAATGTGAAAATGACGTTTTGTTTATATTTCACACGCCAATGTATTGTTTTAACTATCAGGTCTGCCAAAGTAATATTTTGAAAACGTTACCAGCCTTCGAAAAAAAACACAACCATTTATGATCACCCGGTATACTAATGTGTTTGATTCGATGATATTATCAAAGCTCGGCACATTTTAAGTGCTGTACATGTGAAATGTATAGAAAACAAACAAGTATAAGATTATAGACGATTGCCATGTTTACCAAGTAACTTGCTCATTACATTACAATTATAAAATTAAGACAATTTATGCCTGTAAAGTGTCAGTCAGCTTCATAATTACTATAACTCATTGAAAATTAGCAATTATTTCTGGTTTTTACGTCCACTATAGCTAGTTATCCAAATGATTTACAATTGTTTCAACCTTTGAGTTTGCTGTTTAAGCACTCCAACTACTTCACCACACTTGAAAACGAAGTTGACGTAAATAATTACCAAGAATGCATTAAGCTCTATGGTGCTTATACTGACTTGCACAACACCTGGAATCTGCTGAGCTACTTGTCAACATTCACCTAAGGTACTTACAACATTGTCCAGAAGCTCCTCGAACCTCTTCTCCGTGGCCTTGCCTTTCTTCTCCCGGATTAATATGTAAATCATTTTCACCTCCGGACATGACCTAAGCAACTTCTCCATCAGCAACTTGCCCAGAAACCCTGTTGCTCCAGTTATGAGAATGTTGGTACCAGCGAAATACGGCCGAATTTTGGACGGTTCCAGTGGCGGAGACACCATGTCGGCGTAGGTGATGTCGCCCCCTTCCATTTCGTGTCCTTCTACCATTTTTACTGCAAAAGAGATTTATTGAAAAGCCAGCCAGAATAATGAATCAGCGATTTGTATGCATATCGTTCTTGAGCTATGTAAGGGCTCAGAAGTAAATCTTTGCGTCCTTGGAGCCTGCTATGGGCAAGCGCGATTTTGTAATTTGACATGTTTCCGACGTACAAGGAGGCTGTCGGTGACCCAGTGGTGTATTTACGTGTATAAAAGTGACTTCTGCTAAAACTTAGCAAAAAGCGATAGTACTTTCTATGCTTCTCAAGCATGAAATGACGGATAAGGCTCGATTAGGCAATAAATTACTTCGTTACTTCGTTGCAGTAGCATTTTTACATAAAATGCAAGAAAGTGCCTGACTAACAAATAACAATCAACGCGCTTTAAAAATGTACGTCATAACGATTAGCTTATTAATCGAATATGGAAAGGCCCAGGAATTATTGTTAGGCAATGGGTAATAACAGATGATGACAAAGTTCAACGTTTGAATTATGTGTACTTTAGGAAAATTATTGAAACCTTAATTTTTCAAGTATGTTTAGCTCATTCTGTTAATTTTCCACAAACGTTTCTTAACCAAGACCAAAATAATATTTTTTACCGTTGTCTTCATAAGAGACTTGGTGTTTGAGCAATAAATTAGCTTCTATATTCTTTTGCATAATATAATTATTTTATTTTTCTTGTATAGATACACAGGATAAATGAAAAGTAAGAAATGTTGACAGTTCGGCCCTATTTTTAGAAATAAGATATTAATAAACGCAGTTTGCCTAATTATTATATCTACATTTTTTTGACAGATTTGCCATGTCTCAAGAAGTAGTTGGAAAAATACAAAGTACATTTTTACTTCCTTTTACGATAAAGGAAGTATTGGATTCACCCCAAAAATTCGAAATTGAGTTTTCAACAGATCTTTACGTTTTCGAGTCCCCTGAACCCAAAAAACATGTTTTTGTTCATTGGTCTGTCTGTCTGTCTGTGTGCGTGTGTCTGTCTGTCTGTGAACAGAATATCTCAAAAACGAAAAGAGATATGGCGTTGAAACTTTATATATAAGTTTTTTGTACTATGTAGATGAAACAGCAAGCTTTTGAGAAAATCGCATAACCGGAAGTAGGTGTTTACTCTTGTGATTTTTCAGTTTTTTTCGATTTTTTCAAAAACGGCTACAACGATTTTTTTTTAACTTTAAATTTTTATTACATTATTAATTTGTATTGATGTGAAGTAGGTGATTTTTCAGTTGAATACTTCTAAAATGGGTTTCTTTTGTTTTTCTTTTCTATTTTTTTTATTAATTCCTATTTTAAATAGAACACCCAGTATATTATTACATTTTTGAATTCAAATTAAAATTTTAGAAAAAAATTGTCTCTTGAACTAACGCTCTATTTTGTACTGTTTTTGTAGAATTTGTAATTTTCGAAATATTTTGACAAATGCTTAAAAATTAAAAATCAAATTTTTGGCTAATTATAAGATCACTGTAAAAGGAAGTTGTGTGAGTGTATCACACCAGATTTTTTTATTTATTTTGCGTATAATAAACTGTTACAATTTGAACAAAATGAACAATAGTAATTTATCTACGACCACCACTAAAAGTAAGCTCTTTAGCGATAGCTTTTTTCACTAAAAGTGACGTTTTATAATTTAGCGTACTTAAAGAAATCAGCTGTTTACTTTTATCCCATGTGCTAAAAGTGAAGTGATGTTAAAAACTACAATTTCGTACTGGAAGTGTGATTGTAAAGTTATTCTAGTTACTTCTTGCGTTAGAGGTAAAGTGTTTTTGAAATCATTAAAGCGTTATGTAATGAATACAGTCAGAAGTGTAGTATTAATAATTACCTTTGATAACTGACTTTGACAGTATTGGTTTCACAAACATTCGCGCGCGTACCAAGGCCCTCTCTTTATTATGACATAAATTCTAACTGCCATAGATGCAAACCTTTGTTAAATCGATATTTATGGTTTAATAACAGTAAAATTAAGGTCGTAGATAATAGTTATTTACTATACAAGTGGGATAACAGCATCATTAATATACGTGTGTGTAAGTTACAAACAAGTGCATTAAGAGAAATGTCAGATCTGTCATTTTCAAAAATATTTTAGTAGGCAAATGTCATTATGTCATTCATTTGACACTATTTCAGTTACGTAATGAAGTCATTACACAACTCAGTTGCGTAATGAAACCATTACATAACTGAGTGGTGTAATGAGCTTCATTACCTAACTGAAATAGTGTCAAATGAGTGACGTAGTGAGTTACTTATCCCACTGGAGTAGATAAAATATTGTATGCAACGCGTGCTAAAAGTTGTTTATACACTCGACATGTTATGAAAATCAGCCTTCGGCTTCGTTTCATAATTTTCATGTCTCGTGCATAAACGTCGACTTTTAGCACTTGTTGCATAAATAGCTATTATTATACAAGACGATAAAGTTAAATTTTATCCACGAGTGAATCGTTTAACGTCGAGACGTTAATGATTCAAGAGTGGATAGAAATAACTTTATCGTCGTGTATAATACAATATTTTTTTTCTATAGCAAGAACTTTAGCAATTTCAAAAGAAAATAAGGACAGTCAATCACATTTCAAAATGTCACTGCTGGATTGGGTTGCTACGATAATACGAAGCTGTCATATTTAATTTAAACAAAAGTTAGAAAATTAAATAGAATATCTTGTCTATTGTGATGGTTATCAATGAAATAAGTTAGAATTTTCTTACTGCAAACGTTTAACTGAGTTTCGTGTCAAAAGTGACTGTTCAAATCATTTGACGTACACTAATATTTATTTATAATGCAAGTGGGATAACAGCATTATTAATATACAGTGATTTCATAAAGTAGTGGATAAATTCGTTAAAAATTCAAGGAATAACTTAAAAAAAAAGCGCTCGGGCACGTCTATTTTAATTTTTATTTGAACATTGTATGAAATAAAATGCGTACATACAGGGTACATACATACAGGCCTATAAGTATTATGTTATCGAGGTTTTTTTTTCATGGAAACCCCCTATTTTTATTACGGAATCTGAAAGAACGCATCTTTTTACTTACGCTAAGGTAAGTTTTGCGTATACGTCATATTACCTAAAATTAAGAAAAAAAAATTAAATTTGCAAAATACTACATTTTATTTTAGGAAGTATAATTTTACGCTTTTATCAATGACAGCAATCAATAAAAAACATGTCGGTCGTCTTAGTTACTATCAGGCAGACAACGGTGCACAATTTTTACATTTAATTTAGTTGTTTTTGAAATTATTATTGTAACTAAATTTAGTATTTTGCAATTTTTATATGTTTTTTCTTAATTTTTTATCCTCTGATCTATACTCAAAAATCAGCTTAACTTAAGTAAAAAGATGCGTTCGTTCAAATTCCGTAATAAAAAGAGGGGGTGCCATTTACTAAAAGCATCCATAACGCCATACCTCATACGCGGGACACCCTGTATGTACGCATTTATTTAAAAAATTGCTCAAATAAGAATTAAAATTGACGAGTCCGAGCGTTATTTCCAAAAGTTATTCCTTGAATTTTTAACGAATTTATCCTCTACTTTACGAAAGCACTGTATGCGTGTGCTTAATCACACAAGTATTGTACAATATTCTATCTACACCCACCCAAAATTATAAAAAAAGATTACAAATTATCTGAAGTTTCTCATTTTTTTACAAGTAGAAAATTTGCAGGTTCGGCTTCATTAGAACTTATTTAAAACTGTATAAATATTGCGTTATCAATATTTATAACAAATAGCCTATGTTTTATATCCTGTAGTTACAGTTGCAATAACTTCCCATATACAGGATGTCCCGCAATATGACTGCAATAGCTGAAGTGTGTTTGTGAGGTCAGTTTAAGAAATGTCTATTGAACCTATATTCAAAACTCATTCACAACAAAAATACAAGTATTTTAAATTTTAGAAATGTTTAGGTACTGACTGTTACTTTCACGAGAAAAAAAATCATGCTGACTATGAAAATAAGAGCTTATTTCAAAGAGTATAGATGCTTCAGCAATTATTCGTGCTGATCATGAGACTCTTCGAAGAGACCCTTCTTCAATTGTAAGAAGAGCTCAACTGTGTATACAATAATTAGGTTGAGATTTTGAACAACTACTGCAGTAATACGGCCTAAGACATTTTTTACTTAAAATGATCTCAACAATATACCCTTAAGGCTATGACTGTCATTCGCGAAAGACCCTGAACCGTAAACTGTAAATACTTGTAGTTATACAGGGTGGCTCAAAAAACTGTGGCGAATCAAACTTACTTTTTTTACATAAAACGCCCTATATTTAAGTAGCTTAAAAGTTGTGTGCCAGAATGCTAAGCATTTTGGTCGAAAGTTAATAGTTTTATGAATACTATCTATTTTATGCAAAAAATGCTGAATTTCAGTTGACTGATGTACTAAGTAACAGAAAACAATTGAATGAAAGAAGGCGTTACCAAAAAAATAATGTTTTTTGTGAGTTACCTTTTGAGTGCAAACTAGTGGCTCTGGGCGTTAATTCTACACAGGGTGCTCAAAACTTCCAAGTTTAATGACTTCGGATTTTCTTTAATGAAGCACCCTGTATATTTTTTATTTTCGAAAAACCATTTTAATGGGGTTTCTTTTAATAGTATCTACAAGCGGTTTTCATGTATTCGAATTTGAACATACAAAAACAATGTATGTCCCTCAAAATGCTTTAACGCCGTTAAAATGACCATTTAAACGCTTGAACTCTACTAATATAACATAAAACCAGATTTTGAAAATAAAATTCCAGTCACTGTTAATATAAGAAATAGTAAATGTAATGCATACATTGTTTTTGTAATCAATCGCTACCAGACCAAAATTATATTAAAGGTCTCATAAAACTACCTAACTTTTTTAAGGCAGTATCCTCTTTGGAGTTAAATGGAAGTCGGTAAATGAATAGAGGGCGAGTATCAGAATAATTTCTACGTCATTGTATCTGAAATGTTAATGCAAAGAACTGAAAAGCGTCAGTTTGTATTCGCGTTACCGGTAATAAACGTTAAACGGTCACCTACCTACACTGTCAGATTAATGTAGTGGACTGTCGAGCCTGATGTCGCGAGTTAGAATCTCAGTTCCGGAAAGATTTTTTTTTTAAATTTCAAAAGATTCGGATGTACATTTGTATACCTTTTCACCTTTAAATCTAAAATACAACATTAGCGACGCTGACGGTATTGATTGATTGGCTCCATTTTAAACAAATTTCCTCGGTTTAGGTTTCACAATTATTGGTTCCCGTTTCCTTTACGAACTTTACCCCCAAGTCGTCGCACATATGGCGCGATCATATATAGAACATAATATAATAACGGACATACCACATTGAAAACACGTTCAATAGATTACGAAAGTTATGGGATAGACTGAATAAAATAGTAAAATACTTGAAAAAGAAAGAAACACATAAATATATGCAAAAGTTTAGCTAAGTATGCTCGTTGTGAATTGTTATTATAACGTTTAGTCACACATGTTAAGAACTAATTAATTTTTTTACAAATTTGGTCAGTTACTAAATAAAAAACTTACATACACTTTCAAAGTCAATCATATCGTTATTTTTTAAATTTGAAGGTTTAAATTTCTTTTCAATTTGACGTTATACTGCTGCTTATATATATGTATATATATACAGAGTGTCTCAAAAAGAATGGGACACCGATTAGTCAGAGATTCCTTAGGTTATAATAAATCGATTAAACCGAATATACCTTAGTACAAAGTCCCTCCAGTAAAAAGTTACATGGCCTTGAAGTTCAATTTTTTATTTTTTATTTTTTTGTTAATTTCCGCAAATAGAGATATCAATTTAAATTAATGCTATACATGCTAACTATTATGTAGTGCACTAATACAAAAATTTTTATCAACTAGACTTGACTGTAAGAGGCACTTTACCTACTTTTCAAAACTTTTTTTTGCTCTAACTTCGTTATCTGTAACTTTTTTTGAAATTTTCGGTTATTATCTGAAAGAGAATAAAAAATCACAAAAATAATGTACACTTAGTTCTTAAGCCTAAAAGCAACCGTTTGCCTTAAAATGCCTATCAAAGGTTTTTGGTTGTCATTAAGACGTGCAATTATCAAGTAGCCATGATCACAAAAACAATGGATAATGATTGTAATCTAGTAAACAACATCAAGAAAGCAATTAATGACGTTGGTGTTATCATTTTTTTTGTCTTTTGTGCTTACGAAAATGCTGCAACATAACGAACCTCGCAGCATTGGAGAATTCGTTATGTAAAGGCATTTTCTTAAACATAAAAGAACAAATTCTTATGTCACTAATGTCATTAATTGATTTATAATTGTTTTTTAATAGATGACCATTGTTTTTGTGATTATGGCTACTTGATAATTGCACGTCTTAATGACAACCAAAAACTTTTGATGAGCATTTTAAGGCAAACGGTTGCTTTTACGCTTATGAACTAAGAGTACATTATTTTTGTGTATTTTAATTCTCTTTCAGATAATAACCTAAAATTTCAAAAAATGTTACAGATAACGAAGTTAAAGCTAAAAAAGTTCTCAAAGATAGGTAAAGTGCCTCTTACAGTTAAGTCTAGTTGATGAAAATATTTTTATTAGTGCTTTAAATAATAGTAAGCATGTATACCAAAATTTAAATTGATATCTCTACATTTACGGAAATTAACAAAAAACTAAAAAAAATAAAAAATTGAACTTCAAGGCCCTGTAACTTTTTACTGGAGGGACTTTGTACTAAGGTATATTAGGTTTAATCGATTTATTATAACCTAAGGAATCTCTGACTAATCGGTGTCCCATTCTTTTTGAGACACCCTGTATATTTGGGTTTAATTACATGTAGAATACAATATGTAATATAATACATTAATAATTATACAGCTGGTCGCTGCATTCCCAATCCCAGTTTCCATGCTACCCGGTCCTGCGCCATTCCTTCATCCATATCCCGGTTTTCAAGGGCTCGTCGTATTCCCTCATTCCACGATTTTCGGGACCGACCTCTTTTATTCCTCCCTGGCGGCTTCCATTCGAACACTCGCTTTGGCAATCTTGTCTCATTCATCCTAAGTACATGTCCAAACCATTTCAAACTTTTCTTTTCTATTCTGTCCACAATTGTTTCTCTTGCTTTCATTCTGTTTCTAATTTCTTCATTTCGGACTCGTTGTAGTCTTGATGTTCTGGAACTTCTGCGTAAATAGTCCATTTCTACCGCTATCAGTCTACGCTTTTCTTCTTCCTTCAAAGTCCACATTTCACATCCATATGTCAGAACTGTTTCCACCATTGTTTGTCCGATTCGTTTTTTATTTGTGTTGCTTATGTTCTTGTCCCACCAAATACTATTTACTGCTGCTTATGTCATAATTAAAACCAGCGTCAAGCCTACTCATAGTTATATATAGTACAAGTGTGTTATAATACAAATAAGTTGAGAAATTTGAGCTCTCAACGTCGCCAGGCCGAGAGAAGAGTACTTCTTCTCTAGTGACTTATTTGTAATAACACATGCGTGCTATATAAAATGTTATCCAACAACTGAATAAATATAAAAAAGCTATCAAAGGTCAAGCTGACAAATTAATTGGGAGTGAGATAAAGTATCGAAATCAAATAAATGTCCAATTGTATAGTTAATGGCATTGTCAGGCTATGTAAAATTCATGGTTAGCAGGTTAGGTTTTGTTTGTTTTTTGACACAGGCTGACATAAAACCTAACTTGCTAACCTCGAATTTGACATATACTGACAGTGCTACCAACAGTTAGTTCTAAGACATAACTCACACCCAAGTTATGATTTATAACTCACGTGTGACATATAACCTATACTTCGTTCACTCCATTCTGAGCAGGCTTTGCATGTGAATTCTTTTAACGGTGTAAAGCACAGTTGGTAACAAAAAAATTACCAAAGTCGAAGCAACATTTGACAGTTCATCATTTTTTAATCATCAAATGAATTAAAGTTGTTGAAAATAACATAACTGTTCCTTCTAGTTCAACAAGGCGCCATGAATGGGATTACTATATCTACATCAGTTACAAAATGGCAATGTCCTTTTGTCATTATTAAGTTTTTGTAACTAACTATTTGATACACTGATAACAATATTCACATTCAAGAACTGCTCAGAATCACAAATTGAAAGAACGGGGTATATATAATCCAACTGAAATCGGCGTAGGCCGTATTAAGGTGGATAAGATTTTTTTTTCTATTTCTTACTCCAGTATTCTGTTTTTCTTTGTTCATGCTGTTTCATCCCTCTTAGTTCTAGATCTAGAAGCCATACATTTGTATTATTTTATTAGATGAAATGACACTAACTGTCATGTGAATACTTCAAATCTTTCATATCATATCAAATTTTAATATCAAACACTACAATGCAAAACAATTATACAACTGGATAAATGTGCAATTTGCCGAATAGTTATATTGTAAGCTAGAAATAACCCGTGCTTTTGAAACTAAATCCATTCTCGGTATTATTGAATGTATTCACCTTGCAGTTGCCAGTTAAAATTTCAGATTCACACAGCTAAAAAAACCTTGTCCTAGTAACTTCTATTAATAGGTATGATATTTGAAATATTAGAAATATTTTGCAAATAAAAATAACATAGAAACCATTAATGATGTATTAAAAAACTATGCACGTAAAAAATATTTCAATGTGAATTTTATAAAATCAAAGCTTTTAATTTGTTATAAAATTGTTTAGATGTCTGAAAAGCCAAAGATTTTTAACCATAATTTATACTAAAATTTGCATACATAAGCTGCTGTTTTACAAACAAATATCAAAAATTTAAAAAATCAAAAAATCCATCCTATCCTAACGGTGTTGATAAATCACCGACCCGATTTTATAATGATTTCTTTCGTCTAGGCTTTGCTATAGTTAATTTCTTTTTTGCTAATTTTCTTTAGCCGACGTCGTCGCACATGTGACACAAACATGTATATAACATAATATGATGACGGCAGTGCCACATTGAAAGAAAAAACCGTAGAAGTTTGTCGAAGTAGTGATAGTCGAATAACGAATAATTACTTAAGCAAAAGCCATTTAACATAAGATTAGCTGTAACGTTGATATACAAAATTTAAAAAGGGACACATTTTGTTCGAGTAGTAGTATTTGAGCAACGGTTTTTTCTAACTTTAATTAATACTGTAGCAATCGAGCTATTAGCACGCTGTGTATATACCGTAGATAAGTTTGATGTTGACGTACTAAACTACTTTGACGAGATATAAAAGAAAAAAATCTGGTGTGATACATTCACACAACTTCCTTTTACAGTGATCTTATAATTAGTCAAAAATTTCATTTTTAATTTTTAACCATTTGTTAAAAATTTTCAAAAGTTAAAAATTCTACAAAAACGGTACAAAATCGAGTGTTAGTTGAAGAGACAAATTTTCTCTAAAATTTTAAGGTAAATTCAAAAATGTAATAATATACCGGGTGTTTTATTTAAAATAGGAGTTAATAAAAAAAATAGAAAAAAAAACAAAAGAAACCCACTTTAGAAGTATTCTACTGGAAAATCACCTATCTCACATCAATGAAAAATGTAAGAAAAATGTAAAATTTAAAAAAAATCGTTAGAGCCGTTTTTGAAAAAATCGAAAAAAACTGAAAAATCACAAGAGTAAACACCTACTTCCGGTTATGCGATTTTCTTCAAAAGCTTGTTGTCTCATCTACATAGTACACAAAACTTATATATGAAGTTTCAATGCCATACCTCTTTTCGTTTTTGAGATATTCTGTTCACAGACACACACACAGACAGACAGACACACAGACCAATGAAAAAAAATATGTTTTTTGGGATCAGGGGACTCTAAAACGTGAAGATCTGTTGAAAACTCAATTTCGAATTTTTGGGGTGAATCCAATACTTCCTTTATAGTAGTAAAAGGAAGTAAAAACTAAAGTAGATACTACCTACATGTAAATAATACTTATTATATTGTTAATTTTATATGCTATATCAGCACATATTTAGTGTTTGAGATTGGTATAAGTGTTACTCGCTATACGTAGCAATAGCATTATCCAACGCACTTTTAACCTCACTGTCTGTGTTGTTGTGACGGGCGAATTCGATTAGTATTTGATGTTATTAGCTGTGTTGTCATATCTTCGTTTATTTGTTATTTTCTTGTTGCTTTAATTTATTGCTAGCATTTCCTTTGCAGTATAAAACACGGTTTGGGGGGCACATCAGGTCATGATGAGTACCCTCGATGATAAAGCTGGTAAATTACAATTGTTTATTAAGTTGTTGTTGATTCATATGTGTAATTTCACAAGTGAATTGCAATTCTATTCTGAATTCTATCGAATTTTAAAATGTAATTTACATTAAAAAGTCCGTCAAAACAAAATCAACGACATGATATGGCAAGGGAAATCTTTAGAAGGTAGGGAACACACAACAAATGCCACGTCTTGGACAAGCTGCGAAAGCTGCAAGCACTATTAAGTGTGTGGACCACGTTTTGCTTGAAGATAGACATATCCAAGTAAGAGATAAATAATGCAAACCTCACGCCATTATAATAAACTCAAATTAAGTAATTTAGCTTCAAGTCGGATGCTAATGTGCACGTGCATCAGGCTTTCCAAGATTGGTTTCCCCAGCAGGCTGCAGAAGTTTTAAAGAAAAAATCTGCAATTTAGTTAAGCAATGGTAGTTGTGAATTCCTTAATTCCAACAGTGTTTTTTTTTTAATTTTGCAAGCCTTAAACGTGTTTCTGGATTAGCATAACTGTCACTAAGTTTTCATATCAATTACATTATCGAACGCATTTTTAACCTCACTGTATATGACAGTTGCAATAGGCGATAATTTTCTGTTACTTTAAATTGTTAATTATATGGCCCCACTATTTTTTGTTATTTTGCTCTGTTTAAACCAGTATATAATGAGTTGCCTATATTACTTGAGCATTCTAATTTTATAGCCTAGCACATGGGTTTTCAAACTAAGGTACATGGACGCCTTCCAGGTGTTATACAAGCTACCATGAAACACAACATTGAAAGCAATAAAAATCTTCTTAGACATAAAACACATTGCCAAATGCTTACCGAGAATTTTGAAGACTATTTCAAATCAGAATATACGTCTTCCTGTTAGTTTTACTAACGCCGAAAAAGAATATTTGATAGAGCTGTCTTCCAATGGATTAAAAATGGAATTCGCAAAATGTCAGTCACGTGAATTTTGGCTAAAAGCAAGAACTGAATATCCATTTTATCTAGAAAAACCTTGGCGTCTTTACTTCCAATTTTTTACCAATGATTTATGTGAAACTGGATTTTCCGCTATGGCTTCAGTAAAAAATAAATTTTGTTCTCAAATAAACTTTGACCCGATTCTACTGTTAAAACTGTGCATTCGCTTTTTTCCATCCTGCATCACCAACGGTCTAATTAACTATTATGTTTTTGTATGGAAAATAACACTTGTCTAAAAGAGAACGGAAATATTGTAATTGTGAAAAAATCTCCTAGTTATGAAAGCCATACTTTTTTCACAAATTTTCATTTTGATCCCCGTGGGCGAAGCCCGAGTTTATCAAGAAAATGAGTAACAAAAAGTTGCTTTCATACGTGTTGTATACGTCATTTTTTGCGTAGCGATCTCTTGTAACTTGAAATTTGGTCGAAAAGGACTTCAGAATTTACAACTGTCAAATCGACAGTTTCAATAAAGTAGTTAAAATAAGTGTTACCTTATTTACGATTTTACGTTAAGAAAACTACTTTCATGATCACAATGCAAAAAACTTGTTTTCTCAATTTCGTCTGTTTGTTGGCGATATAACTTTAAAAGTATTTACTGAAGAAAACTATATTTTGCATGCGGATTAGGTGTCTACCTGGCTTGAAATCGAATATCCTTTCGTCAATACAAACCGGGAGAGCATCTTAAAAAATTAAATGTTGTCTACTTTTGCTTTAACTAAAGTAGTAATTTGCATATGGCTCAGGTTTATACCCTTGATAAAATGTGACCTAACAGATCCATGGGGAACATCACAAATGGGACACAACTCTATAGAGTCTTTATAACGCACCCAGAAACGAATATAGTACCCACTCAGTTCGAGCCGCGGAAGCATTTGACTCGCGCCTGCGAGCTCGAGATCGAATCCCACGGCCTGCACTGTTTTCTTTAAGGCAAAATGATGTAATGAGCATTACTAAGTGTACCTACTTTGAACATATTTTCGAACACTTGTAGTTTCAAAACTTTTACGAAGTTCCAAGTAAAGCCTTTTACCGATTTTTTATTATTTTGATCTGTTTGGGCTAGTATATAATGAGTTTCCTGTACTACCTGATTATTTCAACTTTATAGCCTAAAACACAGTTTGATGGATACCGAACAATGTAATTCTGCAAGTTCTCTTTATAAATAAACTATATATTTTTTTAAATCGCAAATTTCAATTTTGCAATTGCAAAAAGTCTATATATTCTCATTTACTTCCCACCGGTTTGTTCAGCTTACTATACGTCCCATTGCTACCTACTATTGCTACAAATCTGAATTTTTAAATGGCAACTGGCATGTGATTACATTTAAAAACTATTTCAAAACCTCACTGCTGATAATGCCTAGAGTAAATAACTTTAGTTTCAAAAGCTAGAATTACTTTTTGCTTAGAAAACAATGTAACTATTCGGCAAATTGTACATTTATCGAGTTTTATAATTGTTTTATATTGTAGCTTTTGACATTAAAATCTCATGGCGGTTTGAATTATACACATAACAGTTAAGGTTATTTAACCAACTAAAATAATAAACTTTCATGGCCAGTAAACTTAGCCAGTGTCCTACTTTTTTAGTAATAACACATTTTTCTGTCAATGTCATGGCCGTATAGAAATTCAAACTTTCAATTAATTAAAAAAATACAGTATTGTTAATGATCGCTAAAATATACGTCTAGAACTTTTATCAATTTAATGTTATCGCGACACTTGGTATAGAGCTTTTAATTTTCCAAATTAATATTTTGTTTTTCAAAAATTAGCTATAAACACTATATAGCTTTCTTAATTTTAATTTTATCTCTAATAACTTTATTAAAATTGGCAAATTAAATTATTCAAAGTAGTTGGAACTATTAGAATTTTTGTTGTCAAATATCTCAAAAATTACTTTGCTAATTTCTATAAAATTAAATGCTTTCAGACCCATTTATGGACAGAATCTTATTGCGTTGGATTAGTAACACCCACTGCTAACTTGTGGTATACACAATGTGACATACACAATAACACAGAAAATATATTCTTCGATACAAATACCTAGTAACTGCATACACTTAAAGTATAATTAATAGTTATTTTTTATAACCACCAAAAAAAATGGTTATTTATTTATATTACCATTGACGACGTGTTTTAAAGCAGGAATTTCAAACTGAGGGTCCCCCCGAAGGCCATATATGTACGTTTGTGTTGTCATGAGGGCCGCACACGACAACTAATTGAAGTCATTTAATAAAAATTATTGCAGAATTACCTAAATTACTTATTAATCGCTACAGTCTCCTTTGTGCGAGCCGTAGGTGTGCTTGCAAAAAGCCTCCTTGTTTTCCTAACCAAACTTTTAAATGTTTAATATTCAGCCGTAAAATTTTTACATCTCTCCTTAAACATAATTGAATCATTGGGAAACTGATTCTAAAATCTACCAATATCAACTGGACATCTATCAACTGGAAATGGACCCCATACACACCCCTATTAACAGAAAATTCTTCGAAGATATCAAGAAAAACTTTGGCGGCAATTATGAAAAATGTTTTCGTACTTTCAATAAAATTAGCATTTCAATTGTAAGGAAACCCTTAATCATGTAAATATACAAATGTAAATAATTTTGAATCTGAAGAAGTTTGCCAAGGCAAACGAAACGTAATTCATTCCATTAAAGCATCTTGGATTTTTGAAATTAATTTTGGCTGTTATCTTTGTTTTCCTAACCAAACTTTTAAATTATCCATTATGTTAAATTCTTTTGAATTTTGAGGCGCTGGATAAAAGTATAATACTACAAGAGAAAAAGTGGAAAATTGTAGCCCGAGGTGACAGCCGAGAGTTATATTTCCACGAGAAGGGAAAAAACAGCATGGATGGGGAACCATCATAACTCATAAGCTAGTCTAGCTGGCCACCTTGTGATACCTCATTGGAAAGCTCTTCAAAATTGTTTTCAATAGTGGCAAAAAATGTTTTGCTGATTCGGTACTGAAAAATTAAGAAATTAAATTCAAAAGGTTGAAAACCAATCATTTTAGTTCACATTGAAAAATCTTGGATTAAATGTTCAATACACTTGCCATGATTCTGTAGGTAAGAGTAAAATCTATACATTTTCCCAACCGTTTGAGTTTTGTTCCTTATTTTTCCGAAATGAATCGGGTAAAAAATGTTTTTCACCATTGAATAGAATTTTTAAGAGCTTTCCCAAAGAGATACCACAAGGTGGGTATTAACATTGGATATTGTTTTATTGATGTAACTATGTAGACCTGAGGGGATTAAATGGGGAAGGTTACCTTATGAGTCATGATGGTTTCTCCTCCATGTTGTAGAAATGGTTTCTAGAAATGTTTAATATCTTTTTTACTTCCAGAGATACAACACATTGCAAATTTTCAAAATGACACAGCTTTATTACTTAATGTGTCCGAAACGAATTAGGTTAAAAAAAGGTTTGCTACTGTTTAATGCCCCTTTTAAGGGATATTAAACGAGATATCACAAGGTGGGTGTTACCTTTCAAAAAAAAAAATAGTTGGGGAAGCTAAAGTTCTGGGGGTTGAATGGGAGAAGGTTACCTTATAAGTCAAAATAATTCCCCGTGCATGTTGTAGAAACGGTTGTTCTAAATTATTTTTTTAAGGGGCTGTCTCATAAGTAAAGAGACAAAAATCGGTAGGCGGTTGTTTTATTTTAAGAAAACCAAACACTGAATGCCAGGTATAATTTTGTTGACATATAGTTTAATTTTTAAGCGACATAATTTTTTGTTGTTGATTTCAGTAATAGTAGCCATAAAAAACAAAAAAGTAAGTTCATTATTATAAAACCACTGCCGAAGAGTACAGTAAGGACAGTAAACATTTTATTAGTAAAAGATTTAGACGAACTTCTGTTTATAGGAGTATATCAAAGCCTGAGAAGTGTAATAGCATCAATTTCAAAAAACTGCCCGGTCGTCAGAGTCTCAGTCTATTTCAAGAAATATTATCAAGGTAAAAAGTGTGTTGAAAACTGAATCTTCCGCATCGGTTCGCTGTGCTGCCTTAAAACTTCTATTTTCGGTTTCAACAGTGTCGTATATTAAATGTAAGATATTGGGAATTAAAGCTTACTCAAAGCTATCGGCGACAAAATACTATAAGGTTCAAGAACCAACAGCAAAGGGTTACAAGAAAACATAGTCGAAAACGAAACGCATGTGTCATTTGACCCAGCAGATGCCCCTGACCGAAAAGTATATCATGCAACAAACCCAAAATATGTAAACTACGGCATAAACCCAAAAACCTTAGATCTTTTAACAAAAAGTAAATAATATAAGTAGAACAGTAGCTAAAAAATCATGAAAAGCAGTTATGAGCAGTTGTTACAAAAAGCTTTGTGTTATTCGTTACTAAGGCGTTCAGCCCCTTGCTAAAGTTTTTCTTTTGTTCCTCATATCTTAAGTAATTAATAGTATGTACTGTTTAAAAAATTGTGAATTAAAATTGTTTGCTATATTTTTTTTTAAATTTGTCTCTTTACTTATGGGACAGCCCCTTACTTTCAGAAATATAACAGATTTAACTTGGTTTTGTTTCAAGTGTCAAATGAACTAATTTAGAAATGTCACTGAATTTGTCGAGGTTGGGTCGTACGTTTTAAGCATAAAAAGCTACAAAAAGTCTATTTCGGACAAAAACTGATCATTAGCATTGATAATCGGGTAATAAAATAGTATTACGCTCCATCTTCTATATATTTTAAATCATTAGATTCTTTTCCTGAATATAATTTGTAGTATGCCTAATAATCTATAATTGTCTAAGAATATAATTTCGTTATAATCAAAATGCATGAACATACAGTCCGTATGATTCTAACTCATAATATTCATCAAAAAATTATCGATAATAGGCATACTACTTATTATATTACCCCTGATAATGAATATCTATTTAAATGTATGAATATAATAGTTATTTACTATACAAGTGGGATAACAGTATCATTAATATACGTGTGTGTAAGTTACAAACGAGTGCGTAGCACGAGTTATGTAAGCAGACAAGTATATTAATGATGCATTATCACACATGTATTGTACAAAATTTTATCTACGACTGCCTAAAATTGAGAAAAGTGCATTAAGAGAAATGTCAGATCTGTCATTTTCAAAACTATTTTAGTAGGCAAATGTCATTATGTCATTCATTTGACACTATTTCAGTTACGTAATGAAGTCATTACACAACTCAGTTGCGTAATGAAACCATTACATAACTGAGTGGTGTAATGAGCTTCATTACGTAACTGAAATAGTGTCAAATGAGTGACGTAATGCGTTACTTATCCCACTGGAGTAGATAAAATTAATTACTTTGACAAAAATTATGTAATTGTATTTTTACAGTTGTCTAAATTCTAAATGACGAGATCTCTCTTTATTCATTTTACATGTTTTAAAAATCTAGGATTTTATGTATTTTCAAAATTTTGTAGCCAAAATTTTGTATTTCAAGTTTTTTGGAAAATCTAAATTCTGGCTTTTGGACTTAATTGAAAAACATTACAATTGGATCAAGCAAAAGTTTTCACGTCAAACATTACATTTTTTTAAATAATTGAGAAAAATGGATTTACTAGCCGAGATATAAAAAAATACAAAAAAAAAATGTTTTCTATCTAAATAAATTTTGGGTCATAATTTTGAAAAAAAAAGCCTACATTTTTATAACATGTAAACTCAATATAGAAAAATCTCGTCATTTAAACAACTGTAAAATAGTATATTATGTTATTAGGAGCAAAAGTTATACTTTATATGGTGTAGCTGGACGACCGAGTCACATAAAGATACTTTTGCTCGGAATAACATATAGGATTTTTTCTTCAAACTTTTATAACAAATTATTTACAACGTTGTGAACAAAATCCGAAAAAAATACTTTATCTCGTCCGCGGAGATTAGATATTTATGCATTAAGGGAGATATGAATATGTTTTTTCCCTGAGGTTGACATGGTCTGTAAGTCAACCGAAAGTAAAACCTTTAAACTATAACATTTCTGTCAAACGAATGTGAATATGCGAAGACAAATTGTATCTTTTTATTTCTTTATTTATTCAACCGACAGGCCAGGTCCAATAACAGGTTGGAAATACAATTTTAGACAGTGAAGCTACAGTTACATGATGAAAATAACAATACTTATTGCAATTTAACTCATCTTAGTAGCAGTAGCATAACAAAAATAAAAATTTTAACCAATAATGTTGTTAAGACACTTCTTTTAAAGTACTCCAGCAGATTTAATTCGATCTGCACATTAAAGGAATCAGTATACTTGCAACTGGTAAAAAACGTCTGTATCTGTGTTTCCTCCAATAAACTTAATAAAAAAAACATTCCATCAATATCACAAACTTATTACATCTGCCATTAGTATTCCATCCTGTTGATTCTAAGTAACAAATAAAATAAAATTACTTCGAAGCATTACTACCTGCTCCAACACATAGAGGTAAAATATTCAGAAATAGGCACAAAGTAAACCAAATTAGAAAAATTATTCCTAACCGCTTACGATTATTGATTTTATAATTTTTCTTTGCTTTTTTCAAAGTCATGAAAACATATTTCTGTATCATTGTGCTAAGAAAATAGTTTATTTATAAAACAGTAGCTGTCCCGTAAGTAAGTTACAATTTATTTTCATTTTTTAATTTTTATTTTCCAGTATCTCAAAAACTAATTGACCGATTAATTACTTTAAATTTTTATACAGTAACCGCCAAAAAGTCGGCATCAGATGGGAAGAATTTTTATTTTTGCTTTTCAAAAAACTTCTTTCGATAATAATTTGTGCTTGTCTAAAAACCTATTTAGCCTTTATCATATTTAGAAAATGGCGTTTTTTGAAATTGTCAAAATCCAAAAAGTAGTATTTTTCGGAAATTGAGTAAGATTTCAATATTATTTAGCGTGTGTTTAGTTTAGCTGACTGGGCAATCTCAAAGCCAGAAAACACATATTTTTCTTTAACTTTAGCTGAAATTTCATTTTTAAATTTCTTTAAGAAAAATTTCAAATACCAAGATGTAATTTTAAAATCCAATTGTTGTAGGTGAAGACTTTAAAGATTGTAATTGGAAAAACTAATAGAGAATGCGAATCAACACTTTAGATTTTGTATTTAAATGGCTTCTAAACTTGTAATCTAGCCCTATAATGAATTACTGTTACACGAGTCCTGTAAATGTCTTTTACAGTTGTTTAAATAAAGAATTTTTAGAGCAAGTAAACTGGATAAAGAAAACTGTCCTCATTTAGACAACTGTAAAAAACACTTAGAGGATTTTTGTAACAGTAAGTCATTAACAAGGGTAGATTAGAGTTTTTAGAAAACATTTAAGTAAATACTAATTATTACATATTCAAAAATATTTCTCCAAAAATGCGACTTGCATCGAAAATATAAAAATTATAACATTTTACTTTCGGTAAAGGATAAAAAATCTAAAGAAATAATTAACATTGTATATTATTTTTACTAATTATAAATCTTTAAAATCTCCACTTAAAAATTTAATTTTAAAATAAGTATTGGTATTTAAAAAATTTAAAAATTAAATTTTTGCTAGAGTTAAAGAAACATGTGTATTTTTTAGCCTTGAGATTGTTCAGATAGCTAAAACCAACACACTCTAACAAAATCTCAACTACATCTTATTTAATTTCCGAAAAAAGCACTTTTTGGATTTTAACAACTTCAAAAACGCCATTTTCTAAATAAGTAAAAATCACTCAGTGTATATAATAACGTCTAAATAGAGTTTAAGACAAGCACAAATTATTGCCGTAAAAAATTTTTGAAAAACCAAAAATCTAAAATATTCCTATATTGGCTGTCGCTGTATATATGTACTTAAAAGGGTATTTTGGTAAATGTTTCTATTATGTATTATTTTTTCGAGCTTAACGCATTTCATTTTAAGTATTTTATTGTTATTTCCTCGAGCTTTACTATTTTTAATGTATGTATATTATGTGCAATGTATTTGAAACCTGCAGTTTTTCAAATCGAAAAATATTTTAACATTGATTCTTAATATAATGCAGAAGTAAAAATTTGAAACGGAAATCTAGTTAAGAGAGCCGTTTCCAAATGTTTTAATGCAATTTTTCAAAATTGGCAGCATGTTACAAAAACATTTTGCAAAATGTAAAAATATTTTTTTAAATGTTAAGACCGGCTAGCTAAATATTTTAATTTAATAGAAGTTAATAAAATTAAGAAAATCTGACTTAGATGATTATAGACAAGTTACGTCTATAGGTTTTACAAATAAATAAATTATCAAGACGAACTATCATTACTTGTGCTAATATCCACTATTCTGTAACTAATAAACACTTACGATTTTAATTACCACTAGTACGCACCTATTGACAATCACAAAAATATCTGCTGGTTAGCACTAGAGCCACGCTAAACAATACTGTTAATTTTTTTATTTTGAACTAAAAGAGCAGACACTTAGAAAATTTCAAAACAGCCTACCTGCAGTTCGAATCGCGCGCCGGTTTCCGGGAAATCAGTTCGCACTCACGAGGACAGCAAGAATGACTTACGCAATTGCGGCACGGAATGTGTACGCAGTGCAGATTCAAATTCGAAACTGAGTCGACATTTTAAAATCCAGCAAGGTTGTTTCCTCACCTGCTTCGGCCGATGGTCAGCTGTCCCCACTATCTAATTAGCCAACTAGATCTCGCGCGTATAAGATTGATAACCATCGAGCTACTGGGAATAATTCACATGAATCACCCTGGCGCAACAGAATCGTATGAGAAAAAACCAAATTATGAAACGAACGGAGGTTTTTTTATTAAAAAAGAAATTGGAAAATAATGGATGGAATTTCGGTATGGGACGCGATTCACATTTAATTCAAATTTGATTCTTAGATAACTATACCGCAGCTCCGCAGGAAAATTTGTACAGCCAGCAATTAAGCTATGTACGTTTTTGCTAGGGTTAATCCTAAACAAAAGCGAAAGCTAATTTATTTGAAGTGTAAAACTTTAAGTTTAAGATCAAAGAGAAGGGGGCTTGCGTAGCTGTATTTCAGTGTTTAAAGTAAAATTTTCAACACTGATTCAATGACGTCTACCACAGTTGTGTTTATTGTAACTTTAATTTTACTGTGGAATAATTTACTAAAAATGCAGTACGAAAGGGAAAGTGCTAAGGCAGAGCAATTACATAAAAAAATAAATAGTTGATCTAGAGGCAATGTTATGTGAGAAATGCTAGCGTTGAAGTTTCTTTCGTCAGCACATTTTTCACGAAAAATTCAAACATTTTTGCCGGAAGCGTATCTGGACAGACGGATACATCGCAAATTTCTGGCCTGTCGGATCCCCTTATCTAAATTCACTGTCACCTTTGAGGACCCTTTAAGTAGGTGTAAGATTCAAGGGCGGATGGAACTACCGGGATACTAAGAAATTTCTCGGTTGACAGCCGGTTCGTGAGCCATCTGCGAGAAGAAGATTGTTGCGAACACCTTAGAAAATCCTTGGACAGGACGGTGATATAGAAGACGAATCCAGTAAAAGAAAAAGGACTGGAATTTGGGAAAGTTGAATGTAAGAACTATGTATCCAGCAGGAGCCCTACAAACCCTAACTTTAGGACGATATCATATCTCTACAGAAAATGAGATAACCCGGCCAAGAAAAACTGCTGAAATCAAATTGGGACATATACTACAATGATACACAAAATAACACTCATCAATTTGGAGTAGCTTTATTATAGGGCTACGATTATTTGACCAAGTTACATAATTTCGATCAATAAATAAAACAATGTGCTGTATTAGAGTAAAGACAGTTTCACAATATCACAATCTTTTTCGTACACTCCCCAACGGAAGATACGGACGAACACGAAAAAGATACATTCTACACAAGTGCTGAAAGAAAATATGACAAAATACCGCAAAATGATATCAAGGTAGTAACCTGGGACGCGAATATAGGCAGGGAACAAGTCGTATGCCCGGATAATAAGAAAACATAGCCTACACGAAATCTTGGGTATCCCCTGATGGACGAACGACCAAACAAATAAATCTTGTACTAACCAACACACGATTTTTTTCTAGAATAGTAGATGTAAGAACAATGAGGGGAGCTGTATCAGAATCGGACCACTATTTATTGAGAGCCACATTAAAATGAAAAATAAACAGCGCAAGGGCGATACCAATCAGGAAGGCCCCAAAGTATGCCGTCGACAAGTTGATAAATGAAAACACCCAACTAGGACACCAAGAGCATTACCACAAACATGGCACAAAAAGGAAACATTTCAGAAGACCAAGAAGAAATCGAACAAATGTGGAAAACCATCAGAGAGATCGTAGTAGACGTAGCATTGGAACTCTTAGGCACAACACGTAGAAAACACAAACTATGATTGGATCAAGAATGCGGAATAGCATTGAAAAAACTAAATGAAGCTAAAATAAACACGATACAAAGAGTGAACAGAAGCAAAATGTTGAAGTTCACTAATCTAAAAGCACAATTCAAGAAAGTGTGCCTACGAAAAAAGTAAGAAAGACTGGATCCAGAAGACAACAAACGCTTATTCAGAATTTAGAGAGATACGAGAGCGGACTTCCAACCTAGACTAACTGTCGTACTGTCAAAATGGCAGGAACACTTCACAGAACTTCTGATGCAAGGCGAAATAACACAAAATCTACCAAGCGCCTTTTGTCTTACAGTTCAAATAGAAATACCACAACCAATGCTATAAGAAGTGAGAAATAAACGGAGGTGAGTTCATCACATCCTCTTCAAAGAAATATGGAGAGCAAAAAGGATACCAAGGGAATAGAATGCAGCTATTATCTGTCCCATATATAATAGAGTGCAATAACTACAAGCGAATATCCCTCCTAAGCGTAACTCCTTAATCAATTTAATAAAGCAAAGAATCGCAGAATACGAAACAGAGATCATAGAACAATACCAAGCGGGGTCCAGGAAAAGCAATTCCACGACGGGCCAAACATTCATAGGCGGATTTAGAGGGGGGCACGGAGGCACGTGCCCCTCCCAGACGCTTAAAAGTAGACAAAAAGTTTAATACCGTCCCGCTATAATTAAGTTCGTTTTGTTTTGTGTGCTATGGAGTGTGGAGCATCCATCACAGTACATACTTATTATGGGAAAATTAAATTATCGCAAAATTCGCAAATTGTCAAAATAGCTTTGAAGGGAGAGCTAAAACTTTTGGCAAGGGATGAGAGAAAATATTATGCCAAGTCTCCAGCAGATGCCTACAAAACAGCAACGGCGTTTCCAAATACTAGAACTCTGTGTCAATTGTTGTGCACGTTTCTTGTGACTACTAGCACTGCCGAGCGATCTTTCTCCACCTTACACCTATTAATAATATACTAGCAGTCCAGTGAGACAAATGTCTCATTTAACGCGCCTTCAAACCTCGATCGGTTAGGCAACCACCCAGACCTGCAAGGTGTCAAAGTGGTTGCCTAACCGATCGAGGATTTAAGGCGCAGAGGGTCGCAGCTACGTTTGGCGGCCGAACCAGTTTTTATTTAATACGCGTTCTATTTGAAAAACGGTCTTTTTGTGATTTCTCGAAAACCGGAAGTGTCACGTGACTGAAATTCGGTTCCTGACCTGACATGACCATTCCAAACATATAACTTTCATAACTTTTTTCTCTATCTCTTACGGTTTGGCTGCTGAAACAGCGTCCCGGACAAAACAGCGTCCCGGACAAAACAGCGTCCCAGACAGACACGTCTATTAGATAAAGGATCTTCCCAGCAGAATGACAGAAGATCGTTTGGATGGACTGGTTTTAATGCATATCCATCAAGACATTGTGTCAAAAATGAACATTCACAAAGTACTGAATATTTTCAGCAGGAAACATAAAAGAAAACTGTGGTTATTATACAGGGTGATCCAAAATTAAGCCGCCAAATGTTCAGGGCTGATTTTTCATGTAAAAATAAGACTTTTTTGTCTATAAATATATTTCCAATAATGCACCCCCTCCGACCTAGAGTGAAACCAAAGTCTCGACTACAATTTTGCATGAAATGCGTGCTCTTTTTTGTGTGTCTCAAACCTTGACAGTCATTTCTCTGAGTGAATTGATTAATTGAAGTTGTAGTGCATTTTAAGTGTGTTTTTGCGTACTTTAATCACACTGTACCTGATTACGGTGATATTGTGTTTATTTACGGGTACTGTAATGGCAATGCGAGCGCTGCAGTAGTTGCCTACGCCCGTAGATTCCCGATAAGAAGATTGCCTGGCAGATCAGTGTTTTCCAATAGTTTTCAACGTCTAATAAAGACAGGATCAACTCCATTGCTGTCGCGAGGAGAAATAAATTTATAGACGAAAAAAGTCTTATTTTTACATAAAAAATCAGCCTTCAACGTTTGGGGGTTTAACTTTGGATCACCCTGTATATGTAATTTTTTTCTATTTTCATATTAATAACCTTTATATTAAATTACAAGTATATTTCTTACAGTTATTGTTATATGTTGTTGTTAATACCAAATTTCAGAACACGTTTCACCCGTCTGACCCTTGTGTCCCTTCCAGAAAAAAATCCTGGATCCGCACTTGCAAACATTTATAGTATGCCAAATAATAAGAAAATCCTGGGAACAAACCGTAGCCATATATCAACTATTCGTCGCTTTTATACTAGCACATGACAACGTAGGCTAGGCATCCCACAAAAATTCATAAGATTAAGGCGAAGACTAAACTTTAATATAGCCTCACCAGTCATACACATATACGTGAATTTTTTGGTCTAAGAGCTATAATTTTAGGTTAGCTGCAGTTTAAGATTTGTGTGTAAGTAGTACATAATGTTCTATCATTTGACTGCTTTTCGGGGGTTTCCTCCACTTGCGCGGCAAACGTCAAACCCAGTGGGGACGCTATACTGAAGTTTTCCCAAAGCCAATGATAATGAAAAATTTCAAAGCATAAATAAAAGTACAAGCGAGACTTACAGAACAAGTTGACAGCAAGAAAGGGCTACGTCAGGGTGAAGGAGTAGCACCAATACTATTTAATCTGGTTCCAGAAAACGTCTTAAGAGCAATGGGCATAAACGCCAACTCCATTATAACAAGAAATCTCTGCAAATAGTAAGATATGCTGATGATCTAATTTAATTGGCAGATCAATATCCGGTATAAAAGAAGAATGTGAAAACCTCGAAACAACAATCCAACAATTAACCGCCACACAAAAATAAAAGTATATCAAAACAATGACCCGCCCGTAACATTGTAAAGTCCCATTTTCATTTGTGCGTTCCTTGCGATTCGCTCCTCGATGCGGGCTCGCATTTTTAATATAAATATAAGGCGCGTTCCTCTTTTCGTTGAGTACCGCCCGAAAGAATTTTTGTTTTTACCTAAAGGATCACAAGATTTGATAATAGAGGTACAGTTGCGGAAATAAAAAGCGGGACACATTTTTGCCGAAGTTAAATTGTCTGAATAAATTCATTTTCGATGCTATCTCAAGCTTCTTGTACTGCATTAACCTGTTCGTCTTTGTTCAATGACACATGATAGAAAGCATTTCATAAAAAATCAGGAAGGCAACATTACAACGTTCAAATAGTAAAAAATGACCCTACAGAACTTGTCCCGGTTTATGTTTCCGCAACTGTACCTAGATCGAGATTTTTGCGAGTTGTGTTCTTCGATTACAAGCACTCGCCTAGGGCGGCTGTGAAGGCCTGAAAGTCAAAACTTCTGAGAGATTTGAAATACCTTGATCAAAGTAATAAAACACAGTAGTCTTTTCCACGTACATAATGTACGTGGAGAAAACTACTGAGTTTTATTACTTCGTATCAAGACACCTCCACTATTAGCGTGATGGATCACCTCCCTGTTACCTTGATCAAAGCAGGCTATGCTCATTAGCAGAATTTGTGTTTCTTGTCAACAACTGCGGCGTCGTTTGCACGTGAGGCCGGTTTCCATCTTTGGCCTTTTTTCTTTTTACCCTCCTGCGTAATATTTTATTATCTGGCGTAATGTCTGGTGACAATTGCCCCTTACGTTGTCTGGAGTAAGCCTATCCGCAAGAGTTCTGAACCAAGGTCATTCCAGTTAATCTCAATCCAGGAATGTGGCGATTTGTATGATATCTTCCAACCTATGAACTGCATATGAAGAAGCCGTGAAGAGCATCTTTTACCGCAGTAAGTACATACTTAATTGAGATTCAGCGTGTTGATTGTTCGATAAGGACATTTTAGCCGCTTTGATTTGCGTATTTTTTACAAAGGCCTTTGAAAGCAAAAGCTCACGGAGAAACGTAAAATTCATAGTTTTATCAGACGCTAGTGCGTTTTCAACTAGAGATTAACGGACAGCATGCTTGTATGTACCTTGTACAACACTCTGTGCAGTGTGACCGTGTGCGCCCGGTTTTCATAAGTTCACATTTTTGTTTGTTTGTGTGTAACAGACAAGGTGCAGAGCACCAGGTACCTTAGACACCAACTGCTATGGTCATATGGTCAAAGCCCTACTTAGAATTATGCCGATACTAAGGAGTTCCAACTCTAGTAAGGAATTTTTTACATGCTACACATCGTAGTAACATGGGACCCACGGTTTTACGTCACTTCCGAATGATGGCATTCTGTGGAGGTTTTCATACGCATTTTTTATTTTTAAAAACCTCACCGGGACCGGGGATCAAACTCGCGACCCTTAGATCATTAGCCAGAATGCTTAACCACTGAGCTACGGAACCCGAATAATTCAAATTTTTACTAATTTTGTGAGCCGGCCGAGAGCGCTTTATTTCATTAATGTAAGTGAATGTTTGAATGGCATTCAGATATCAATGTTATGCCAGTTATTGTATGTTTTCTTATTTAATTACGATGACTTGCTCGTGTTCTTTTGAGATTTAGGTTGAAGTAAGAGGCTTACAAGGTAGCTGGTGATTTGATCTATTATCTAGATTTGTATTTTTTGTTATGTATAACGACTGGCGCCCATTTTGTATTATTTTTTTGTAACCTTACGAACTGCTGCCTGGTCCTTATTCACTTCATTTTCTACCGAACGTTAGAGCTAGTTAAGGTTGTACTTACCCCTCGCTTAAGGGTGGTACAACATGCGAAGGCCAATGCCGGGTAATGACTAAATACAACCAAGAAACGCTGCTAAAATTCGAAAGAAAAATACTACGTAAGAACTTCGACCTAATACATGAAGAAGATGGTTGGAAAACTGATACAACTTTAAGTTACTTAAACGAAAATGGAGGAAAATAGAATACCGCTGAAGATATCCAGAACACAGCTGAAAGGAAAGACAGCAAGGGGAAGACCTAAGCAGCGATGGAAAGATAACATAAGAAAAACGCCGAAGAACACCTGCGAGTAAAACACTAGGAAGGAACGGGCAAACAGCGGGACGAATGGAGACGTAGAATAAGGAAGTCACTGGTCCGCACGGGACTGTAGCGCCACGGATGGATTGATGGAGTGTTGTGTCTAATATAAAAATACACCACTGCTATTATAAAATTCATAAATTCAATAGTGTGGGAAAACTGATGCTATCAAATCAATAACTCATGCCAAAACGGAGGGGAGGACCATAAAACATTTGCACCACACCTAGAGCTCTGCTACTTCTTTCGAAAGTAGCTGCCTACTTTAATCTTCCAGGGCTCCAACCAATCCCCCTAGGACCCCCAAATCAGCCACCTAAACACATCAGCTACGCTAGAAGCAGAGTTGAACAATTTTACCCTCTGCAGAGATGGCAGCAAGTAATGTAAAATCCTCTGCAGCCTATCAAAGCCACTGTACTAAATTGAAACACTTTATAATTGGAAAATTATTAACTTTTAAACGAAATTTTTGTGGGAAAGCCAAAATACATCCCCAAGGTTTGCTTTTGCTTTCCCCAATTGTCCTTGTTTACATCGATGTTCATTGCTATTCAAAAGGCAAAGCCTGCTCTGATTACAATTTCATATTCAAGTCAAGACTAACGCTATTTTTTTTGGAATGCATCCATTATTATTAATTCCTATTATAATTGTATTGGCTTAAATTATATCGCAAAAAGATACATTTTGAAGGGACACCTTTGGGAGATAGTGGAGAGAAAGATTAGAATGTGTTTAAATCAAATCAAAACTAAATTCTTCAACTAATGTATCCTCTCACTGCTCACATATACCTCTGAAACGTGATCTTTGATGGAGACTATTATAAAAACGATAAAAGTAACACAACCGACAATGGAAAGATCGATGCTTGGAATACGATGACATGACAGAAGATCAATCAGTTCGATCAGAAATAAAACCAGAGTAAAACTGGAAAAAGGGATCGGGTTCATTCTAGAACCAGATGGAAGAATAATATAACCAAGACAGTAGGAAAACATTGTATGAGAGCAACAGGTAACCGTATAAAGTAAAGAGAAATTAAGGAGGCATACATACAGAAATAGAATATTTGATGCTATCGGTGTTAAGGGATACAAGAGACTAAATTCTGAATGTCAAGCAAATCATTTAAACAAACGAGAATTTAATGTCCCTCTATACTGGAGCTGCTGAAAATATTGCAACGCGTCAGTAAAGAATATGGACCAGCGATCAATACCAACAAAAGTTGGAATTATGAATAGTCCAAACAACAATGACACCAACCAAATAACTTTCTGCGATGTTGTAGGCCGTTTTGTGTACGTTGGCGTTGATAGATGGTACCGTCGACTGTAAACATGAAAATACGACGCATCATTCAAATGGGCAAAACAGCACAATTTAAAAAAATATGGAAAGATAAGAATATCAGCCACAACATAAAGTTGGTTGGTATGACAACGACAAAATAATAATCACGTTATAAATACAACGACGCTAGAACTGTTATAAAATGTTGTTTTGTAGCAGTATAGAATACTATAGAAACAACCATCACACACTTTATTTAGGCAAACAATATTCGTAATATTCAACAGTATTTTTATTTTTATTAGTAGATAGCGCAAAATGTATACGATACTCAATCGTTAAGTACATATTTGGAGCACGCCTCTAAAAATACCAAAACTCGGCCCTTGTACTTACGAATCTTGTAAGGTAATATAATATTTTAAACGCAAATGTGAAAATTATAATTTAAATTAATTAAAATGAACTATAAAGTTTCAAACTAGTGTTTCCGTCTCTCTGTCTGTACGTATGTATTTTTTATTATTTTTATGTGTATAACACGCTTACAACTTTCTGCCCAACCTTGTGACAACAACCGCAATGGTAATAGTTGTTGTTGTAATGATTTTTCTTTGCCACAAACATCAGTTTAAGTAATAAGTAGGTGTTGCTTCAAAATTGTACTTTATATGAACCGGTGGTAGTCTGCCCATGCATAAAAATATCAGAGTAGCCGTATAAATAAAAGCTTAGCTGTTTGAATTCTCCTGTTTATGTAACTCATAATGAAATTCGAGAAGGTCAAAGCTCGAAACTGGCATCTTGTCTTCCTTGCCTGAAGTGTTTACTTTAATATTCACATATACAGTCAGTTTTTAGTTGCATGACTTTTTATTGTTAATTATGCTTAACTAATTTAATTATTTTAACAAAAGTTCGCCGATACGGTTCTGTCCAGTGAAGCTTGATTTCATGGGTGCAACTATACATGCAAGCCAGGTCCCGGAGAGCTTAAAAGCCAGTCACTTTGTTATAACACGAACACGACCCAACCCCGTTACGATAAACTGTAACAAAAGATTTGCCGGCTAAACTACAGTGGAGAAGGGAGATTCCTTACTACCTGATCCGGTACGCGAGGTAAAAGATGTTCACTAATTGATGAATGACCACATTCGAGCTAAATCGGAAAACAAAATCAGCAACATAGGTGAACCCACTCTGAATGTGGAATTAAGTGTTTCACCTTGCTACTTTTACCTGGGCAGAGTTTGGTCGACGATCCACGTACAACACTGTCTTAACTTGCAAAAATAACTTATTGATGCAGCTGCTAAACTTCTTTTACAACAGAAAAGTACACACAATAAGTATGCAAATATCGTAAACAACAAATGAGAAACATAAGTACTTAACAATAATAACAATAATAAAATATGTAAATGACCATAAACAAGGGTTTAGAATAAAAATAACGACACCGACATGGGTTAATGAGGGTTAGGTTAAATTGCATCACGCCTTAAATTAATTAAAAGCCGTAAACTCGACTACAACTGAACGGCATGACTCGCAAACGGTATTACACATTAAATAATCCAAAATACTTACTCAATAGCAAGAATACTTGACAGCAAGTACATAATGTGGTTCAAAAACGAAACTGCCACAACGTTGAGTTAAGCAGTAACAAGAAAATATGACTGCAATTCATTAAATTTGGCAAATTTGCAACTAACAGTTCTAACAATAAATGCTGCGATGGCGGCAACATTACGCAAAATTGTTCAACACTTTTGGCGGGACCCTACGTTTACTGTACGCTATGCAAAATAAATCTAATACAATAAAAATGGTACCTAAAGGAGGTTAGTTGGCTGCGTTCGACTTCTGGCAGAGCTGTAGGTGGTCGTTCTCCCAAACAAACTTCCCCAAAGTGCCTGACGAAACTGCACAAAGCAACCGGAAGCTGCGGACTGAAGCGGCCTGAGTCTAACATCTCCGATGAGCGTAGATTGAAATCAGTTACGATAAGGCAGATTTCTAAACGGTACGGAAACTTCGATATGCACAGGTAAGTATATTACTGGAATTCCCACGACAATAATCCATCAAACAACGTATTTGAAGCTACCACTTCACGATAAACGAGAATTTCCAACTTTACAACGATTAAATGCGGTACTCTACGACACTCCGCAACAACCCCCAGAAACGACAGTCTCAATACGTGCAATTTCAAACACAAAAGGCGGAGAAAAGTCACTGTTACTTGAAACATTTAGTCTACGATCTCTGATCGACAAAAAAGAACAGCGGTAGATACTTAAAATGGGAGCGGAATTACAGCGTCTTCGAAGGGAACCCCGGCCACGCAAAACAAAGCGGGCCGGGGGGCGCGAAATGAACACACGTGTTTTGTAACTGAGAGCCGAGGCGGTAATAAATTGCTTCTAAAAACCAACTGACACCACGCAGGCCCGACTTAACTACGTTTTCTTTTGCACTCATCAGCCGCGCGGAAAATTCCAACAAGCTGATGCAATACCTGACTAAGCAGATGCCTGTGCCCGCCGGAAAGTTTTGGGCTGCCTGAATGACAAAATTCTGAATTTATAAAACCAGCGCACGGAGAATTGAATTTCGACGAACATAAATAAACTGCAAAACGCTGATATACGAATTAAGCAGAAATAAGGTTCGTATGGAGTGAAGGTTTGTCTTTAACACTAAACTATGAATTTGGCTTAAGTTCTGCGGAAAATACAGGAACGTCCTAATTTTGAAGAATTGTCCTTAGGTACAACTTGCGGGTCTTGCCACAAAGCTATATGTGGATAAGCGGCTCTTGGTGTGTATGAAATAAGAAGCGGCTTAATAAGTCTTGCAGTGCTTCAAGTTTGCTGCACAAGTTTGTATACGGCGGACAGCGTTTGCCCGTCTAGTAGACATTATATGAATCGTGTACATGTGCTTCCAAAGCAGCCAAGCAGTTTCGTGGCGTCCATTTGGGCTAGCTGGCTCGCCAACAGCGAGAGACTTTTCCGTTGCCTTCGTGTGGGATTTACATACGAGTCATTCAATGGATGACGTAATTCAGAGCAAACCAGAACCGCAACATTGCAGTTCGCAGACCTTAAGGATTCCAAGGTAACTTTATACCGGAAATGTTTGCAACTTAAGCGATAATCGTTCGCTACAGTTGTGAGAGAATTTCGCGAGCGCAAAGAAACAAATAATACAAAATCCGATAGCGAGTTTTCATGCATTTTAACGTTTGCGCTTTTAAGGACAGTTAATTTGGAATAATTTTTTATATTATTTGACCTATATGTATGGCAGACACAAGTATCCTGCCGTTATGTACATGCATGAGTAACCCCGATCTATCGAGGGCAGGTTAACACTTGTGTTTAGGAAGGGTCATTCAGCGTAAGGTTAATCATATTTTCTTTTGCTGTGTTTATTGTTTTAGATTTGTTGTTAAATGTCAATATATCAGTGTCTGCAAAGTGGCTTTTCTTGTGCATCTGCTCGAAACCCGTTTCAGCCTCACTACAAGTGCAGGCTAGTATCCTGTTTTTTTGGCAATTTGTGATCGTTCGAAACCACAACTGGAATATTTCAAAGAGTTTTATGTATACTAACCTTCAAGTACTAACGTGTCTGTTGTGGTGCATTAGTACTAACGTGACGTCTCAGAGACGGGCATATATTTATTTATGAATTTATTACTAATTTTTTTTTAAACATAAAGTACTATGCAATGATGTATCAAGCATATTTTAATGACATAAAAAATATAAATTCATAAAAATATTAGCATTTACAGAGTCAAATAGGAAACCGTGTTTAAATTTGTAGGTGTTAACTTAATTACAGAAAAAGGCAATTTTCAATTTTTTTTTTATTATCAGCAAACATATTTCAACAGACAATGGTATTCTAACACAACTTAACTAAAAAAACAGTGAGAAAAAAAAATACGTATAAAATTTCACACTACCCTAAAACTATACAGAATTAGTGCAAGATGAACACATTAGGGTCACTAAGGGCCGGTTGCAGAAAGCAATGTTAAGTCTGGTGTTAGCTAACGCGACGTCAAAGTGAACAAAAACGAATCAAATCTCAAATGCTTATGGTAACTAATACATTAGTAAACAAAATTTGATGCAATTTTGTTCACTTTGACGCGATGTTAGCTAACACCAGACTTAACATTGCTTTCTGCAACCGGCCCTAAGTATAGCAGAATTTGCATCAATATTAGGTTCTCTGTTACTGTCCTCACTGTCTAATTCATTATACTACTGAAACAATTGCTGCTCAAGCAACAAGCTGTTGATCTAACCGTATTTGAGCAAGTTGGTTTTTGACCCATCATGCAAAAATAGTAGCGTGCATACTAACGCGACGTCTCTGAGACGGAATTTATTTTTAAATACAAATAACTTCCGCACAAAACATCCCACCGCAGCGAAATTTTAAAAACTGAGTTATTTTTAGGTAGTTTGAAATTAGATGAAGGATCAACCATACATCTTAACTGGAGGGGGAAATATAACACACGCGTCGAACATTTCCGTCTCTCAGACGTCACGTTAGTACTTAAGGGCTAAGCTACCTATGTAAGCAAACAACGCAAATTAAGTTGTAAAAATAATAAAGCGTATAAATGTCTCATTTAAATTTAATACCCCTTAGAGGGACTAACAAACGCACCCTTGCAATCTTAACTTGGAAATTATTTCAGTGTTAATCTTTAATTATCATATCTAATTGTTGAAATTGTAACATTTCGCCCAGCGTCAACGCGATTTTGAAAGTAAAAATTAATTCGCGCGTTTCCCCATGGCGTATTTCACGTTAAGAACTGGAGCTCTGCATTTCGTTGAGCCGCCTGGAAGACGATACACCTCCGTGCAGTTAAAGGAAGGATCCCCTACTCCAGAGAACCGACTTGAACCGCTGATTACGCCAGCCCAGGGTATATAAGGAGAAAACGAAGCCAGTACAATACAGAATTGTTCTAGAATCTTCCCTGCTCCTTCCCCCTCACCTAGTTCTACCAGGAGGGTGCCGTTGTGTGCTATCCGGTAGAAAACCTGACAAACTATTCGCTTGTTCCTTCTCACCAGGAAGGTGCCGTTGTGCGCTATCCTGAACGAAACCTGCCAAACTACCCGCTTGTTCCTTCTCACCAGGAGGGTGCTGTTGTGAGCTATCCGGAGAGAAACCGGCCAAACTACCCGCTTGTTTCCTTCTCACCAGGAGGGTGCCTTTGTGCGTTATCCGGAGAGAAAGCTGCTAAACTACGCTTTGATTTAACCGATCAGAATGCCTCGAATAATGCACCAGGTCCCGTACACTCCGCGGACACCTTAGATTCGAATATCTATTTCTCACTGGCCAACACGCCTAATTAGCCGGCTTTAAAACATTAATTACGACCTGGACGACGTAACGCGAGAGCGGCCTGAAGTTCGCCTCAGAAAAACCAGCTTGTAGGTAGCCGCAGCGAAAGCAAGACGTCCAGGCGAGACCGCATTTATAATTTCACAAACCCATTATCGGGTCATTTCACGCCGCATCTTTCTGGCAATCACGACCTGCAAGGTTTAAACTTAATTTAATTACAACACCGCTCACCTGGATTTCCAAGGTTCCGAAGAAGATAAACAAATATCCTCTATTCGGCCGCGCAACAGCTCGCCACATTCCGCACACCTGCCGAGCGCGATAACGCTGATAGCATCAGATATACACGTTTAATATTATTTTGCCTGCACTTTTGCCCAATTAAGAGTTCAGAACCGAGTTTCATGTTTACTCACCGCTGTCAATTGCGGGCTTCGCTAATCAAATGTCATTGCAGCCTTCAGCTTCGATGATCCGCCTACAAGCCAGTAGAACTACTCGATGTATAATCTGCAAGCCAGCAAGCGAGATTCACTATTAGAAGAGACCGAATTGAGTTACAAACGTTTTTATAATTTTATTTCCTGTCCTTTGAATACAATTTAATTTGATATGCATCTAGCTTTATTCTGTTTTTCTTTCTTGGGTAACAAGCTTGAGAGTATTAATTGATACGTTGGCTTTTTCTGAGCTGCCTGGGGACCGGTATCACTTCGGCAATTGTAGCAAACATTTTAATTAAATTAAATTAAATTAAATTAAAATAGCCAGAACAGGCCACAAAATTGTACTACTGTTTGTAACATTGATAAATAACAATCTTCTAGTTTTCTAATGAGAATCTCGTAAACTAAGGTATTACTCTATTGATCATAAAAAGTAGGGATAACAGATGTTTCCCTTTTCATTCCATGTGCGTATGTAAGGAACCGATTCTACTTTAGTCATATCATCTTCTTCTTCAACTGTTGCTTGGTCTACGGTCTGTTCCTTTTTGGTTTTTTTCAATCTGCCTCTGCCAACGTAGATATCCAGCTATCTAGCCATTGGTTTACTAGTCATCCGGTGTATCTTTGTCTTTTTTGGTATTTGGACAGACTTTCATCGTGTATTCTTTCTGTGTGCATTCCAAAATCTTCTTTTTTGTCTCCTCATTTAACTATATTGTCAACTTCGCATATTCTTCTGATCTAAGGGTTTGGTGCATAGTCTCGTAGTATTTTGCCCCTACTGATCTCAATACCTTTATTTTGGTTGTTTTATTTAGTTGTTTTGTTATCACTGTAGCTGCTTTAGCTCATATCGCGTTTGTTATGACTAATCTCACACATGCTTTGTAGATTTTGTCTTTACTTTGTATGCTCACAGATGTATTTTGTTCTCCAAACTGTGTTCTGAAAACAGCTCCTTGATTGATTCGATATGTAACCTCTTTGTAAAGATCGCCGTAGCTAGATATTTCCACACTCAGATATTTGAAGCCTAGAACCTGTTCAATCGGTTTATCTTGTATGACCAGTTTGCACCATACTGGCGCTTTTGGAATTGTGAGGCACTTCGTTTTATCAATAGTACGCCACACAGTAGTAGCTCTACAAAAATCCGGACAATCATTCCAGTCACTTTTCTGTGGTTACTTTGAATCTGGCCAAAGACAATAACAGCACCACCCCATTGCTCCAATAAACTGCAGCCGCTTGATGTAACAGTCTCTTATTCGTTCAAAGCATTTTACAATGCATCAGTTGATAGTTAGCTGCTGACCCATTCTGGAGTTTCTTTGAATATTTATGGTATTGGTGGATGTGTAGGCCAACCTTTCCAAAGATCTATGACTCCCTTGAATATTATCTCAGGATTTAGAAAAACAATTTTTTTTTCGTTTGATAACATTGTTTAAACCTCGGTTTAAACTTTAAAGGAAGATTTTCTTTAGAGTAAGGTTGCAGACAGAGCACTTCCGGAGCTATCGGATGAGGTAGATTCGAATGATGTAGAAGCAATAACACCAAGAGACAAATTTATTTCTCCAGAAGAATTAAAAGTTTTTTTCCCGAGAAAACTCATTGAAAACTGGAACAAAATTAGATATTAAAGTAAAGCAGCTAAAAAATATGAAACTCTAATTTTAAGGCTCGAAAAGTAAAAGTAACTGATCTGTTTTGTTCTTTAGATTTCATTGATAGAGGAGAATTTATAAGACAAGAATCCGGATAGTTGCAATATGAAATGGAGGTTGAAGAGAAGCAAGAATTGAATTTCAAGCCAGCCCAAAGGCAAGTAGATGTCAATGAATTCGTTCTAATGGAGTACTAAGAAGAAAGTCAAACAGATAATATTTTTTAATTTGGCTTCCCGTTTCAAGTCTGTTCTCTAAGAAGGAATCTAAAGTTTTTAAATTGTTTTGTTTCCTAGTATTTCTTACAAAGCCTCTGTTGCCTACAGTTCCTGTTGGCACAACTAAAAGACGGACGTTTGTTATAAAATTTCCAACAAATTCTGATTCACTCAATAATCGAGACATTATAACGAGTGTGCGCTAGCGAGCGCATTAATTGTCGAGATTATACAAACTTATTGAAAAAATAATAAACTGTCGGAAACTCGGAGTACAGACGAATTAAATGATGCGATGTTGTGCTTTGTAACTAAAGCCTTCTATATGGAAGCAGTTCTTTAAAACGTTTTATATCAAGCCGAAGGAAATGTCAAACCATATTTTCTAATGTTACAGGCGAAACGGTATTTACGACATAAAAATAGGCCAGAGCCTTAATTTGATAATTGTAAGACGACAAATTGGTAAGAGGCAAGTGACAATCGCCCCAACGGCGCGGCGTAACGGTGTTATGTTGCAAATTGTGCCAGCTTAGTTCGCCGAGAAGAGAATGGTTCAACTTAACACTTGTTAATTAGGACGTTCACTTGAAAAATTTTGGTTTGGGCGCCACCGACTTCGATTTGTTTTTTCTCACAAGAAAAGAATTGCTCCTGAAGTCGGAAGTAAGACAATATTTTAGGTTTGTTAGGTTGTGTTCGATGACCCAGTTTCCTGCCGTTACGGACTTACCTCAGAATTAATCTCTTGCAGTCGCTAAAATTGTTTACACAAATAACACAAAATAGGGTTGCACACAAACACCGTAAAATAAAATCCAGCATAGTTTGATCTACGTTACTTATTGCTCGACCGGAATTTAAGTTTATAACCCACTATCGACGCTCTACTGTGTTCTTAAAATGCGCAACTATTTGGTCAACTAACCACCACACTTTCACAGTTAGATCGAGATGAGCTCTTAATTACAACAACACAATCATTTCTAAAAATCTTAGCGGATTTTCACTCGCCGACTCGTTTGTCGGCAAGCTCAGCTGTCGCATTTGCATCGCTCTCAGCAATCATCTAATCTCTCCCAAGCGACTCGAGGAAAATTTGATAGATGCAAAATGGAAAGAAAACCTTACTCATTATGGTCATGTTAACCAGAGGAATGGTGTTGGCATCCTCAAGAAGAGTACGAAATGCGTGCTACTTGAATCAGGAGTTTCCGGCAAACACACTTTCTTAACAACGTTTAGCACACTGTATTCTTAGCTCATTTTGCATTAAATGTGATTTGAAGACTTGTCTTCCGGTATGGAATCTCACGCCCACAGCATAAACCTCAGGCTAACACCCCGACCCGGAAGTGTCCACGTAATTACTTCGGCAAGATTCTTCCCTTTGACACAAAGAACGATAGTCGCCAAAATATCGGGTAAACCTATTTTTTCTCAACTTTTAGAACAACACCTTAGTAACCTGCTCATTTAAATGAACTGTTACATATTTCGCTGTTATTGAACGTCGATAATCAGTTATTTGAAAACATTCCCCGTCATTTAAATGATTTCGAAAAGGGAAGAATTACCGATGGGCTACCAAGAGGAATGCAAGTAAGAGGAATTGCCACTCAGTTTCGTGTAAATAAAAATACAATGTATCTCCTGAATATATCGGAAATTTGTTAACTTCCATGACAAACAGATTGAAAGTTGTAATTGCAGACAATTTTTTGTTCTTATACATTCCCTGTTTGTAAATCTAATTATTTATATATGTTAACGGTATCGTTTTTTATCTTTAATTTTCATGACATAGTAACAACATTACAGGTAACTGTAATTTGAGAGCATGAGAAGCTTTTAAGCAATAGCATGTATGTATGTATAATCGATAACCTCGTTTAAGCAATAGCAAAATATTAAAATATTGTGACTAGATCTATTTAGATGCACCCGATTTTATTGGCAACAACTCTACTTTAGCCAACTCTCAACAACTTGCTGCGCTCTGTCTGCTTGCGCCTCGGAGAGGAAAGCGTAGGGACGATCAAATAACTGCACCCGATTGGTGGAATATAACATGCTACTACTCATTTCACATCATTTTATTGCTGGAATCCTGCAAGAAATATATCGATTGTATTCTAGAAGCCTTTAAGCCAGAATGCTGATCCCGCCGTTGTGCCCGTGTGTTTTCATGGCTCTTTCTTCAAATTTACGACGACATTTATGCCTTTGACTTTTCGCGCGACTTTGAGGTACCAGGAACTTACAAAAGGGATCGGTAGTTGAATTTTACCTCGCCGCATTCAAGATGACGAAAACTTCCTACGGTATCAGCCTAGCAATATTAAAACAACAGTGACCACACAATAGAAATGGTAAATTAGCAATATTGCGTTCCACGGAAAAATTCATTGCTGTGGTTACTGCATTTATGCATTATTGTAATAGGAATGTTATACCTAATTGTGTTATCACGATAAATTCGCCAAACATAGGTGTTGATAGTGTTATACGAAGAATTTTCCCAAGTACTAAATACGAACTAAAAAAATCGAATTTTTTATACCAGGATAAAATAAAATAGAGTTTTATTCCACCCGATCACCCCACTTTGGAGGGTTGTGGGAGTCAAGTGTTGGGCGTACAAAATATAATTTAAAATGTATTTTGAGTCACACTTCTCTCACTTTTAAAGAGTTATATACAATTTTTGGCCAAGTTGAAGCATGTATACATCCGCGCCCACTCAGTCCCTTATCAAGTAATCCTTTAGATCTTAACCCTTTGACACCCGGTCATTTTCTAATCGATCAGTTTCTTATTACGTTGACAGAATCATATTTGAAAGAAATCAAATGTAATCGTCTATCAAGATACCATGGCATGGTTCAAATAGTGCAGCAGATTTGGCCTAGATGGTTCGGGGAGTGTTTAACGGAGATGAATAGGCATCATGACTGCCAAGTCAACAAGGGTTCATCAGCATAAGTTGTTTACATGGTCATTATAAATGAGCAAGGTCTTCCCCTTCTGGAATGAAATTTAGAGTGAGTTCAAAAACTGTATACAGGAAGTGACGGTGTACTGCATGTGGTAAACCTAGGAACAACGAATAGTGACGTTTTCTGTCGTAAAACAATGCATTACTTCACTGCTGATTTCGCGTATTTTATTGACTATTTCGACGTTCTTCACTGCTGATTATAAAAAAATTATGTAATGTCAATAACAACTAAATAGTAAAAAATTACGAGCTCCTTCTGTGAAAGTGGGAGCAGTACAATAATTGGAAGTGCAGAGCAAAAATATTGTCTCAACAAACAGTACAGATGAATTTTTAATAAAGTTTATTAAAAGCGTTTCCAATAACTTGACATTACAGTTTATCACTATTTCTTTTACTTAAAATTAGAGGTACAGTTTTATCATATAAAAGTTTATTTGTTTTTGATTAATAAAAAATGATGTCATGATGCATGTAAAATATGTTTCAATAAACACAAGCATTTCAATAAAGTTAGGAAATATTTACAAAGCTGCTACGATTAACACACACAAATTATGTAAAAAAATTTATTCATTTTATCCTACCTATAGCAGTGCATTTTATCTTAAAACCAAAATCAACATCTAAAAGATAGCACTAAATAGTATCATTAGCAACTTTAGCAATATCAAGAACAAAAATGTTACTAATACATAATGTGCAATTTGAAGCTTTAAATACGTTTTCCTTCCTTCTGGTATGGTATCTAGAGGATCCTTTATTAGATAGACTCGACCTCCTCTTGCGCATGTATGGAAATAGGAATCCCAATCAAAGTTACTCATATCAAAGTCGAACGACTTCTGGTCCTGTTCGTTTAACTTTTTCCAAAGACTCTGAGTGCTATTACTTTTAAAATTCCAGTTCCGAGTAGTAAAATAGGAAAGGACTTCCAGGAACTTGTTAATTTTTTGGTATCCTTTTACCATCCTGTTGATCAAATAAATCAGTAATTTTACAAAATCTTAAAATGTATTCGTACTTCTTAACTTAATATAGTAAGCAATCGAAACATTTGATAGTTAATATTAATAAGTCAGTGTAGTGTGTACAGTGAGATTAGCTTCTACTGTGCTATGATAAAATTTTGCTTTTAATTAAAATAGAAGTGTGAAACTTTCGCACCCATCTACAGTAATATAGTAATCACAAGCGAATTAAATAAAAACAAGGTAAAGCAAATCCTAAAAGTAGTACTTATACAGGTAAAATTTACTTACAACTGTTGCTTCCCTAGACATCTAGCAAAAAAGTCAACGGTGTATGCAGGAACTGTATGTAGTAAAAACCGCCACAAAATGTACATGAAATAATTGGAAGTGATGATCAAGCAGTAGTGCCAAACTTGTAATGTCGAAGGCACATCTTCCATATGTCTCTTTGCATAATTCAAGAACATTGCTACAAAGAAATGATACTATTTGCATATAAAAACTTAGCTTCTACTTACTCCACGTTATGGGCGTTTGAGTACAAGAGACATAATTATAGATAGGAATGTCACCTTCTTTGTCTTCGATGCTTTTTCCGTTCTCATTCGTTATTTCTTTGTTTACGGTTGCACCTCTAAAACGGGTCGGTACTAATTTGGAAGACAACTACAGGGATCACTTACTTGGTGGTGCCAATCTGCCAGGCTGCTGCGATGCTACAATTTATGACGAAATCAGCTGGAACTGTTTCAGCCACGTTATCTGGTTTCAAGTAGAGGGTACGTATCAGACCAAGAGCCACCCCCACTGTAATTCCAGCCGCACCATACATGTTGTCAATCCATCCAGCAACCGGCTCTTTCGAGGTAGAAATTACTGAAAATAACGTACGTATAAATGATAAACGTACAAAAGTACATTACTCGGTAAAAAAATATAAAAAGGTAAAGCAAAAAAATAAAATATTAAAAATTTAATTAAGTTGTAATACAATTTCTACAAAATCACATTTCCAGTCCTTTACATCTTCCAGACTCTTTTCAGGGCAGTTTCGGATATTTTCTTGATTTGATCAATGCATTCGTAAATGGTGATCTTCCACTGAGTTTGGTGTTCTTAACTATTTTAGATTTTCATGTTTTTCTAAATTACTTGTATATTTGGTATCAATATACCGTATTGATTTTTCGTGTCTAAATCTAATTATAATAGTATCATGTTGAACGTAAATAAAAAGACAGATGCTTTTATGTCGATCTAAATGTGTAAAAGGAAGACATTGTCATTGGAGTTAGCAATAACCGTCGTTGATTGTAGCTTTAATTTGTCTACAAAATATTGTAAAGGATTTGGGAGCCATATTCTACACATGTAACGCCACGTTTTAATATCGCGTTCTGGTAATTGGCATCTTCTTTCTGACCACCTTATATTTAAATAATGTAGCAAAGGAGTTCAGGTTTATCTCATAAAGCGCCTGACATTAGAGATAAGGCACCTGCAAGGCTTTTCTGGTCGAAGCACGCTCGCTTGGCTTTTCCTGAGTAGCTCGCTAGCAAACGGTCCAGTTTCGCAGTTATTGATTTTTTACGAAGCGCCTTTGCGGATCTGAAATTCGAGAAGCAGGCCGAGACCGCTCTTGTTTAATCAAACGAGAACCGCCAGAGAGCGTTGTTTTCTTCACAAACGGCCGTAAACAGCTTTGGTAAGAATGCTTATTCTAGTTAAATTTTGCATACTAATTTCGATATTTAGGCCGGATCCCCATGCGGCTTACTTAAAGTTATTCTACAGTTGCTCAAAGAATAACAGGGCTTCCCACTTTTCACTTCTACGTGCAATCTGGCTAGAAATTCCAGAAATGCCTAGGTCCCTTTTTTGCCGCAGTTAACTGCTCTCTTTGATAGTGGCGTCCATAGATTCTATGAAGTAAGCAGCCAAATTCTGCTTAAAAATCCTACTTTTTAAGATGCAGCATATCAGGATCTTTCCTCTCACAATCGGTGAACATAACATCGAATTATAAATGTAAGTACATGCATTCAAATTAAAGCGTGTTTAATTACTCTTTTTTAATCAATCAATCAAGAACTCTAAAAAGCGAGTGATTAATCATTTCCAAAATTTTGAAATACGTATGTACCCAAAAATCACTTCCGCCATGTCTCTTGGCCGTTGTGCCCACATGTCAAATGGGATATCGCAGGTGGCGATCCTGAATAGTAACCCGAGCTATTAATTGGCATATTTTGTGACTAAACTACTTGGAAGTTGCTTCCTATTTACGGTTTATTTATTTTTTAGGCAATTGTCCTACAAACCTAAATTGCTGTCACTTTAGCTTTCATGGCTTATGTATATAATTTATGTGTTACTGCGATTATTTGGGTTTGATTAAATGCCCCTATTGCTGATAATATTTTGTGTTCTTTCCGCAACCCCTTCACCTGTACAATTTATATAGGTATGCAGCGAAGCACTAAAGGTAGGTGGTGTGTTATTTATTAAGTAGATTTGTTTTTTATGTTGTGAGTAACGGCAAGGCGCCCAAATTTTCATATATTCTACTGTTCAATTTAAAGTTTGAAGCATTTTTTGCCTAGTCCTTACACCACGCTGTATTCTACCGAGAGCTAATGAGTTAGCCCGGGCCGTATCCACCATTCGTCTAAGGGAGCGGTACACATACATAGTTTGTTTTTGAAGTTTATTCCATTTAGAATCAGCATTAGTTCTTCCTGCTGTCTATGAGATGAAGAACATTTTTGCTCACTGGCCAAAGGCTGAGGTATCAATTTGCAATAGGTTTGATGCTTTGGTGGTCGAAGTCTCAGTGCTATACAAAATTGAAAATATGGAATTCACATTTAACAGCTTCCTTAATTGCTAATTGAAGGGTGATTCCAAGTGGAAATGTATTCCCGCTATGTATTGTTTGAGGCTTTCGCGGTTACTCAAATTATTCTCCTTAGCATAGAATTTCGGCTTAGACCGCGTAGTATTTGTATATGAACATCCAGCATTTTCTGGCTTAATGTGCCTTGCACCTTGTGAGGTCGAGAAAAAACCCACTCAGTGCGACTTTCACTCTGATGGTGCAAGCTGCAAGGTCTTGCAAAACGTTAGTGAATATGGATGCACAAACAGCAAAACGGCCAAATCTGCCTAAGTATCCTCGTTCTCAAGATACTCAAACAACACGAGCCACCAAAGAGCATGGCCATCGAGCGGGTTTTTGCTCGACCTCACAAGGTGCAAGGCACATTAAGCCAGAAAATGCTGGGTGTTCATATACAAATACTACGCGGTCTAAGCCGAAATTCTATGCTAAGAAGAATAATGTATTCCCGCTATCATTCAGCATTAATTTTAAATGCTGTTGAAGAGTTCGTCTAGAAAAACTAGGCTTACCATTTGCAACTAGTTTTTATATAATTTAGAATTTGCTGTATCAGATATGATGGGGCTTCAAATCTATAAAAAATATAGTTATACATTAGATTTCGTGCGTTTTAAATCAATTGTCGCATGTTAACTGTCTAATTCCGGATACTTTCGCTAGCAAAACGTGCTTGGTCTGCCGGTGCTGTTGTTCCAGTCGTTCACTAATTATTGTTCGTAGCGAAATCATGCTGAAATGAGATAATACGAAATTGCAGGATTTTTAGTTTTTAGCTTTTTGTTTGTTGGCCAATGTGCCAGCCTTCTTTATAGGTACGTATAAATACTTCTGCTTTATCATCAAGAAATTCCTTCAATTGAAGATTTCGTATGGCTTGTTCTTAGTACATAAAGTTCGATCTCAGCGTGGCATAGTAATTTCTTCTTTTCATTTATTGCTGTACGTATCTTACGTATTGGACTCGCCACTGTTTTCTCAGCCGTCTGATGTCCACCATAAAAATATCTCATCCTCAAGTACTTGGCATTTCAATGGCAGATATAACAAATACTCCCTCCGTTAAATACTTAGTGAATCTTACGTTATTACTCAACCCTCTTGGGTTGTAAATTTGTTAAATATTCAGCCGGTGTTGGCTGGTATAACCATGAATGTTAAGTTAAACTGTTCATATGGACGTCACTTAGGGTTTTGATAAATCAAAATGCTATGCCCATTAAAGCAATTCCCGTTCTGTGTTGATTATACCGACTAATAATTTTATCTGTGTATTTGCTTTCTGATTTTTGTAAAACAACTTGCAAAAAGTAATTACGACGAAGGAAACAGTCTGTTAATCTTCCTTTCGTGATTTGAAGATATTATAGTTGTCTATTACTGCATCCAGATCACGTGGCTCTTTTATATTTAATTAACATGGTCGACCTATCTTTAATTTGAGCTAGTGTACAACTACACACTCCATTTTTATAGTCTAACCGCCTCTCTTCACGATTGTCTGTTCACTGCAGCTATTTATTATTACAAGATTGCTTTATTTTGTTGTTAATTATTGCCTGCGCCTTCAACAAGCTGGTCCGCCAACATAAGAGTTTGTCTGATCGTTTTAATTATCGTTTAGCTATGTTTGTTACTAGCATTATCGTAAGCACAAATTAGCCCTGTAATAAAATGCATCGGTAAATTATCATCCAAAGCTTTCAATATCTGCTGTACAAAGGCATAAAATCATGTTGTGTGATTAAAATTTGCTGTTCTACATAGGAAAACGTTTTCTAGTGGTTTCAGATAATTTAAATATTGACTGAATAATAAGGAAAAAACAAAGCATAAAGTGTAGAGTAACTCAAACGTATTTGAAGAGCTTCGTACAAGTAAAAGCTAATTCACTCGACCATTTCCTGTGTTGCTTTAACAAGTCCCCATATACTTACTAATGGATGGCCGCACAACTGCAACAGGCAATCCCTTTCCCTCAGTTTTGACCAAGTATTCAGCAACTGCTTTAGTGAAAGCGTAAGTATTTGGCCATTCCCCAATTATTCTAAGGCAAGTTCAGTTCAAAATTAACACTTCAAGTTGATAATCAACTTACGTTGGAGTTATTTTCCCCAATACTTCGTCATTTAAAGTCTCCACAAGGGTCAACAACTCACTTCCAGTCAGTGTGGGCTCGTAAAACTCCTCGTTTATTTCTTTTCGAATGCAATTCGAATAAGCGGTGGAAATATACACGAAGGACTAAAAACAACAACTGTATCTGGTTTTTACATTGAATATACACTTACCGTCAGCTGCTTCATTTCTTTTGCCAAAACCAAGAGGTCTCGGGTGGCTCTGACGTTGATGTAACTGGCTGTTCTGATTTTTTCGTCAAATCGTACAGTAGCAGCGCAGTGAAAAATGCAGTGGACGTTGCCGACCAATTTTTGTTTGTCTTTGTCGTTTAAACCCATATCTGGTAAGATGCAGTCGCCGGTCACCAGTTCGATTTTGTTGATGTAGTTAGCTTGCTCTCGTTTCAAGCGATCGAAAAGCTGCAAAAAATGAAAAATACAGTAAAGGAAAGACGTAGACTTCCATTAGTAGGTGGGTAAGTAAATTCTAATAATTCTAAACGGCTTGATAGGTGGAATTGACTAATAATTGCTTATTAGATTATATTTATCTTTCTACGTTTATGTAATATATTTTATTTTATATACAACACAATCTAAAAAATTACAGAAGGAAAGATGTGGATTTACAGCTGCTTAGCTTATATAGGTTTGTTTCAGTTTTATAAATGTTACCAAACGGGAAATATCAGATACCATCGAGAAGCTTCAAAACAGAAAGTATATTAAAGAAAACGTGTGCCCCACCAATAAATTATTATGTTGTGTTTATTAATAAAACTTGCACACATATTGAAGGGTGTATCTGACGTTTTATACTTCAACTTGTTTTAGGTCGTTCGTAATCATCTTTATCACCTTATTTTTAGTTCTTATATTAATTGTTTGTCTTTTTTCTAGAACTTGCTTCATAATTATTTCAGTTTCAAGTACGCTACCTTCTTACCACATGTGTGCTAGTCGATTATCTATTACAAACTTCATTTCCACAAAGTACAGTGGGTCGATTGACGTTCTGAATTTCTGATGATCGCCTTCTGTGGGAGCTATTAGTGGGTGTCCAAGTAAAAACGCAACGCGATATACAGCGTAATTTCAAAAACGTCAAGAATTTAATTAAGTGCCTGGAACGTGCAGCTCGCTTCTGCAATTTCAGAAAGGATCCAGCTATTCAGAATACGCTGTCTGAAGAGGGTGCAGTCAAACCAAGCCACAGAAAATCTTAGGTGTTACAGCGAGCTATCTTTAACGCCATATTTTCTCTCTTTCTTCAGAAACAGTTTTCCGTCTAATCCTAGACATAGACATCTCCTTGTACTTTCCATTCATATCTGCCTAGGGCCACTTGGTGTCAGTTTCTGCCCACCCTTTTCTTGATGATATCTTCTTTTGTGTAATCCAAGTCGCCACTGTACTATTCGTTTTGTCCACCAATTTATGCCATCACTAAGACGCAATATCCGAGTTTAAAATAGGAAGTTGCTGGTCACTCTTCGTAACAATAGAGCCTGTGCTCTAAAGTGGCCACCTGTCGGTCAAGTCGTGTAAATAATGGATTGCCGACAGTAAAAAAAAATAAAGCAAGAAATTTTAATTTTAATACACAAACTTTGTCCTCAGTGCACGGGTGATTCATTGTAAGCCAGAGTTTACCACGCATTTTTTCGGCAACCAAAGACAGTAAATTAACCCCTATTCCTGCGCAACTCAGGGTATAAAGCCAGCAGAGGGGGGAGGGTATCAGCATTAATTGAATATTGGGCATTCTGTTTGTATTCTTTGAGCATACCAAGAGACTTGATCAAATTCCTGTGTATTCACTCGGTTGAGCATATTTACGACAGAAACTACGGTTCATTCGTTCACCTACAGTTTTCGCATTGTCGTATTTATTTACTGTATGTACGTTCGTCTATGTTTATTTGATTTGTGCTCTCAAATAAAAATAAGTGTTGTTGTTCGTCGATTATCAGTTAACTTAACCTACATTCTCAGCATTATTGACAAACAGCCGTATTAGACCATAATAACACCCAAACCATTATTTTAATTTTCTCTTTGGTTAGAATACAGTTTCGCTGTAGCGCTGTTTTTTTTGCAGTTTCTGTTCGTCTATAACTTCATTGTCTCCACTATTGACGTCTTCCGCATGCCAATATTTTGTTACGGTATGAAAAGGACTTTACGACACCCACCCAAGGTGAGCATCGCACCACGGAATCAGTCCTGAAAACATGACACACTTGCCCTGAGATCGGTTCGAAATAGGCTAATAGGCCACGGCTGGAACGCTCAGGGAGTCGGGCGTGAGTCACACGATACGTTCTGGGCAAGCGCGTTGTGGCATAATATATACAGGGTATGTCGAAATTATGAGGGCGCCACCAAGCCTGTCTTAACCCGGCTAACCGGGCCTGGACGGTTAGACGGGAGCGAAGCATGCAAAAATACTCCGCCAATAAGATTATTCAAGAGTTGCAAGGTCAAACAACAACTTCGGGATTGCCTTAAGCAAGGATTGTGATTAGGTGTCCATCCGACCACGACTACGCAGCTGTCCCACTCACCTGCACGCTCACAGCTTCCTCGTTCCGTCGTACAATAATTCGTACAATAAAGGGGCGTCTATCTGTAACAGAACATGCACAAACCGAAACAAACAATAGTTCCCTTAACTAACCAATCATATATTTCACTTCGAGTTACAATGGGGTAGCAGAATGCGTCGCCCTGTATCTAACCTTACTCTATAATTAAGGGCACCAGCTGGCACGCGCGCTCTAAGCTTAACGACAGATGTTGAACATTAGTGAACAGCAATAATAGGTACAAAGATACACATTGCCTTATGCAAGGGCAGCGACGATTTACATTAGCCTTCACGGCCTGAACTGTCTGCAGTCTGAATGAATACACTAGCGTAGTAATGAATAGGTACAAAGATACACACTGCCTTATGCAAGGGCAGCGACGATTTACATTAGCCTTCACGGCCTGAACTGTCTGCAGTCTGAATGAATACACTAGCGTAGTAATGAGTAGTAATGAGTAACACTCGCGTTCACAGCGGTAATCAGGTTAAAGGCACATACCTTAATGCGTGGGCGGCGAGGGAGCCTGGTACAGCTGAGTTGCGACGAGCTGCAATCGTAGGTGGTAGGTACCTTCGGTGTTACAACGGCGAAAGGGGGTGAATGCATAACCGCCTCAATGGCGACGGGAGACGCGTCAAGACGCGTACAACGGGACGACGAAAATGATGGGGGCCTCACTCGTTCTGCTGAACCAAATCCTCGTAGGTCGAGATGAAGGGGGCACGACCCCTCACTAATAGTAGCAGGAACTGGGCTCCAAAACACCCACGTTACGCCGAAGATCACTCGACAAATTTCGAATCACCACCACCACACACAAGCGCTCTCTGCAACGGGCTCTGGAAGCCTGCCTTCAAGGCGAAAACGCCCGCAACATAACTGCTGAAGCAGCACCCGACGGGAAAGGCTGACGCCCCCGCCAAGGGCGGAAGCGCCGCACGAAAGCACAACCTCTGCGACCACTTGCTAGCTTGACGGCTCTCGGCAGAATGCCCGAGGGAAGCGTTGGCAAAAGGTCACCTTGGCCGCGTCCCCCACGTGACTAAACCACAGCGAATCGCAAGGCGATGAAATGAAACCAACCAATCCGGGCCACGCTGGTATCACGCCGCCACAGCGTGCTATTCAGAATTCAGAAAAACGCCATCAAACGAGAGCTCCAACCGACGACAAATACTGCTTCTGGGGCTAAAATATGTGCGAAGTCGTGATTCTGGAACTAGGCGATGGAGCCAAATAAAGAGCTAAAAGGGCTTAGCATACGGGCGCGCTGCTCTAAGCTTAGGCGGCTATTCAAAATACCAAAATGACCTAACTAACGGCGTGAAATGCAATTAAGCATCTGAAATAGCAAAATGACTTAACACTCCCCTTACTTGAAAGAGAGTTCCCCGAAGTCTCTTATAAAACAACGAGGCATTTTGCGACGACGTAACGAGAACTCAAACGAAAACGCAACAACGAAAAACGAACGAAACAAAACACAAAAAAACATTCGATACGATAGAGTGCACCCCCAAAGGGATTACGCACACTGGCTACCAGGTAGGGTGCAAAGGTGGGAAGAGAGAAGAGGAAGAAAAAAAAAAAGACTGGATACGCCAGTAGAAAATACGTAAATTGTTTGGGTCAAAATCGGGTAAAATATGGGTCTAAATGGGGTACAAATAAGTCTTACACCTGTGGACACTTCCGACCAACCGTTCCAAAAGAACACAGGGAGGGGGGGGGGTATAGAAATGGAAGTCCAAAGTCCCACCCAAGGGTTACCTGAAGAGGGCACGCTGCGCGTCACGAGATCGGCGCATTGTGTGGATCCCACAACTGGTATGAGTACCCAAGAGAAGAGGATGAACCACCAAAAAAAGGGAAATGGTTGTGACAGAAACTGTCAAAATAGTCATAATCAGTAATAGGAAAAACTCAGTCCACCGAAATCCTCAATCGATGCCGATGCCGGAGCCAAGTCGACTATTAAACCGCAAAGCGCGAGCTCGAAAGTGACTCCAACACCGAACACCAAAAGAAAATCCGGAAGAACCAAGCCTCCAAGGGTGTAGGCGTTCGATGACGCATGCCCAATAAATCCTTTTCAGAACTCCATGCGGCCCAAAGGGACTACCTTACGACGACAGGGTCCGCACGAAACAAAATGACCAGAAACACGCTCTCTTTATGTAATCCCACACAGGTGGTTGAAAATGGCGACGGCCAACGGTACGGTAAAAGAGCGCTAGGCCACGAAAACAACAGGGCATCACTACAAAAAAAAAGTCAAAAACCTTTAAATACTCAAACACTTTACACTTAAGAAACCTCATGCGGACAGCAGGCCATTACCGCCACACAAAGCTCAGAAGCTTCAACGAAACTGTTCACAAAGAACACGGTACGTGACAACATGACGTCATCAGACAAAAACGGTACGTTAAATGACAACAAAACGTCAACAAATACGAAGCATTCCGACCAGCGATAAAGACTCGTTAAATGCTAACGGTAAGTGTACAAAACACTGCGATAACTGTTAGGGGTGTCCACGAAGAAGTCGGTAAACCAGGTTGGGCGGTACATGATAATAATGAAAATGAAATAACGCCAAACGAAAATAACTACGTCAAACCAACTAAGAAGATGGCCTGAGGGACGTAATAACCGCACGAGCGAATCTCCCCAAGCACACCAACAACACACCAAAACTTATCAACAAACCAAGACACGGTAATGAAGGTAAAAATGAATTCCAACCTGCTTACCAAAAATCAACTCGGTACAACACCAAACGATAGCAAAAGAAAAATTGTCAAAATCGGTAATCATCAACGTCAAAATCGATAAACCTCGCTAACGTGAACGTCAAAATCGGTACAACAAAAGTGTCAACTTAGCCCAAGGCTAAACAATGTAAGCGACAGGGAATCGAAACTCCCAACTAAGCCTTCGAAAAGACTTAAAAAAAACAAGGTCGGTACCTTCACTCAACAACATCTGGTACTAAATCCGACTAATACGGGATAAAATCTGCACTAAATGCAACGAGAGATCTCGGTAGTATGAACTGGCTAAGAAAAACAAGAAACGACGGTAAACATGACGGAAAAGATACTCAAAATATAAAAAGACATGGAAAAACACAAGAAGAAAACTCAAAAAGGCGATAAACAACAAGAAAACACAAAACTACAAATAGAAAATAAGAAGAGACAAGAAAAAACATATAGAAACCAGAAGAAAACAAGAAAAGACAAATAGAAAACAAGAAAAGAAGCTCGGTAAAATATTCTACTAAAAAAAAAAACGGTTTACCAGTCCATACCACTTCGAAATGACGAAAAAAAACATTTGTGACAACGATATAAATGACACAACCAAGCTACAATGCCTAAAATGCTCAAGAGGCGGGCGCCAAAAGGCGACCGACTTAACGGACTTAACGAGACAAAAAAAACAAGACAAGGCCAAGCAAAGCAAAGCCAGAAAGGCCTGAAAAGCCCCGCGTTGGGCGCCAAAATTAAGACACACAGCGCAAAAAAAAAGAAAACCCCAAAATGAGGTCAAGCGTTGTCGTGCACCAATAGGCTCCAAACGTTGGAATAGCCAAAATCAAGGCACAACGGGTGGCTTAATGAGAAAAACAAACATACAAGGCCTCAGACGTTGGAATAGCCAAAATTAAGACGTACGACGGGTGGGCTTAACGAGACTACTACCGTCCAACAACAACAACAAACAACAAGCCCCACGCGATTGGGCCGCCAAAATTAGCCTGTTACGGTATGAAAAGGACTTTACGACACCCACCCAAGGTGAGCATCGCACCACGGAATCAGTCCTGAAAACATGACACACTTGCCCTGAGATCGGTTCGAAATAGGCTAATAGGCCACGGCTGGAACGCTCAGGGAGTCGGGCGTGAGTCACACGATACGTTCTGGGCAAGCGCGTTGTGGCATAATATATACAGGGTATGTCGAAATTATGAGGGCGCCACCAAGCCTGTCTTAACCCGGCTAACCGGGCCTGGACGGTTAGACGGGAGCGAAGCATGCAAAAATACTCCGCCAATAAGATTATTCAAGAGTTGCAAGGTCAAACAACAACTTCGGGATTGCCTTAAGCAAGGATTGTGATTAGGTGTCCATCCGACCACGACTACGCAGCTGTCCCACTCACCTGCACGCTCACAGCTTCCTCGTTCCGTCGTACAATAATTCGTACAATAAAGGGGCGTCTATCTGTAACAGAACATGCACAAACCGAAACAAACAATAGTTCCCTTAACTAACCAATCATATATTTCACTTCGAGTTACAATGGGGTAGCAGAATGCGTCGCCCTGTATCTAACCTTACTCTATAATTAAGGGCACCAGCTGGCACGCGCGCTCTAAGCTTAACGACAGATGTTGAACATTAGTGAACAGCAATAATAGGTACAAAGATACACATTGCCTTATGCAAGGGCAGCGACGATTTACATTAGCCTTCACGGCCTGAACTGTCTGCAGTCTGAATGAATACACTAGCGTAGTAATGAATAGGTACAAAGATACACACTGCCTTATGCAAGGGCAGCGACGATTTACATTAGCCTTCACGGCCTGAACTGTCTGCAGTCTGAATGAATACACTAGCGTAGTAATGAGTAGTAATGAGTAACACTCGCGTTCACAGCGGTAATCAGGTTAAAGGCACATACCTTAATGCGTGGGCGGCGAGGGAGCCTGGTACAGCTGAGTTGCGACGAGCTGCAATCGTAGGTGGTAGGTACCTTCGGTGTTACAACGGCGAAAGGGGGTGAATGCATAACCGCCTCAATGGCGACGGGAGACGCGTCAAGACGCGTACAACGGGACGACGAAAATGATGGGGGCCTCACTCGTTCTGCTGAACCAAATCCTCGTAGGTCGAGATGAAGGGGGCACGACCCCTCACTAATAGTAGCAGGAACTGGGCTCCAAAACACCCACGTTACGCCGAAGATCACTCGACAAATTTCGAATCACCACCACCACACACAAGCGCTCTCTGCAACGGGCTCTGGAAGCCTGCCTTCAAGGCGAAAACGCCCGCAACATAACTGCTGAAGCAGCACCCGACGGGAAAGGCTGACGCCCCCGCCAAGGGCGGAAGCGCCGCACGAAAGCACAACCTCTGCGACCACTTGCTAGCTTGACGGCTCTCGGCAGAATGCCCGAGGGAAGCGTTGGCAAAAGGTCACCTTGGCCGTGTCCCCCACGTGACTAAACCACAGCGAATCGCAAGGCGATGAAATGAAACCAACCAATCCGGGCCACGCTGGTATCACGCCGCCACAGCGTGCTATTCAGAATTCAGAAAAACGCCATCAAACGAGAGCTCCAACCGACGACAAATACTGCTTTTGGGGCTAAAATATGTGCGAAGTCGTGATTCTGGAACTAGGCGATGGAGCCAAATAAAGAGCTAAAAGGGCTTAGCATACGGGCGCGCTGCTCTAAGCTTAGGCGGCTATTCCAAATACCAAAATGACCTAACTAACGGCGTGAAATGCAATTAAGCATCTGAAATAGCAAAATGACTTAACAATTTATGTTTTCTCCTTTTTCCAGGTGTTGATATTTACATTCCTTTTTTTACTGAAATGTTGACACCAATCTCTCAAGTTTGTTTTGGTTGGCCCGTTGTCGTCTATTTGGAGGAGTCAACTCTCATATCTTCCTGGACCATTTTCTACTCCCAACCATTTTATTTTGTATAATATTTCCTAATATTAAACTTATGTTTTTCAGCTTTTTATATGTTCTTTTTGGCAAAATGTCTTCTGTACTTCTACAATATATGGCCTCTTTTTTTCCATTTTGAATTCTTGGCAATAATGCCATATTTATTGTACGTTTCTGCTGAAGTAAACGTCCATTTTTGCATTATTTCCTAACTTTAGCTTTAGTGATTTACTTTACCTTATTTTTCCCTAAGCTCTACAAGATTGTCAGATTTTGTTTAAAGGATATCGTTTTATCTGCTGCTTCTAAGATGTAGCTATGTTTGACTTGAATTCGCGCATTTTCCTTCTCCAGACCCCCTGTTAGACCCCCTTGCAAGCGTTATTTTGATTAATTAGCACCGGAAATGTACACTTTCACCAATTTAAAATCAGGTAAATGGTTTCAGCATTTGCAGGTTGAGAATATGCTCATACGCCGTTAGGGATTTTCGGATAATTTATTTCTGTTTTGGGCAATGTTTTGTTGTCCTACAGGTGTAACATTATTTGCAAGGTCACTCCCATTATTACATTATTAGGCTTACCTGATAGAATCTGCAAGTGATATATCGTCTGCCTTAACTTTATAGTAGTTTTCTATTGGATTATGTATAACCTACTCGCAATTGTGAAGCTATTCGTTATTTATTATTATAATAGCTTCCTTCTGCTGTTAGATTTTCTAGAGTTATTTCTTCTCAATATAGTGGTGAAATCGCTTATCGGCCCCCACTTTTGACTTATCAGATTTGTTGTGTCTTTCAATCGAACAACTCCCGGCCCTACCTTATAAAAACAACCTCAGAGCCTCGCGTCTCACCTTATAAAAGATTTCAAATTTAATGGTTGCTGCACTTCCATTGTTTTTGCAATCCTTATCGTTGGTTAACCAAATGGAATTTGGGTAAAACACCATCTGTTGGATCTTAGAGATAGTGTTGTTATTCTGGTGAATTATATCGCTAAGCACATACTGATAATTTGTTCTTACGCATTTATATCCCATTTTAGATAGTTTTTCATAAGTTATTATCTCCTTGTAACTTTACCTGGACTGTAGATGGATCGCTAACCCTATTAAGATCTGAAATAAGTTTTCCCCGAATGCACTCCACGTCTGTGCGCTAATTGCATCTAGTTGTTTCATGCTTTTTCTTTATATTTATGGTTCTTGTTAGAACAAATTCTCGAAGCTCGTACTTTCCGTATTTTGAGCCTAAATATAAGCATTTTCAAATTCAAATTTATAAGTTCAGTAATGTTATCAAACCTTAACTCTGCAAGAACCTTATTTCCGCTTATTTTATATGCCAACGCATTTCAGTTCCTTTATGTTCTTCGAAATTCAATTTTCCGTAAGCTTGTTTTACAAAGCAAGCTTTGTTCTGCCTTTATATGCTGCATGGGTGATGTCATCGACTTTTATTGCTTTTTAATGAGTTCCTGGTTCCAGTGAGGCGATTGCATGATTTACATGCGAATCCCCTTTGTAAGCGAAATTTAATTGCATCAGTTTGGAATCTTTCGAGCGTTCCGTATAAGTGGGACAAGGATCAAGTTAAGTAGAAGCTGTGCAATTTATTGTAGCTTCTTTGATCTTAGCGCGAAGCTTTAAAGCCTCCGGTTCTCGAGTAGTTGAAACGTTGTTGATTCTGGCAGGGCTTTGGCCCCGTCGTAAGTCGAAATTGTTAAAAAGTGAAACTGTATGTTACCCGTTGTCAGGTCAGTCAAGTTAGTGCCGTGAAAGGTTTAGCCAAGGGTTTTTTTCTGTAGCCGTGGAGCTGGTACCTCCGAATTAACTCTGTGGACGAGCTAAATCATTACCGTACTGAAGTCACCAAGTACCGTCCCGCATCTACCTGTCGTAGGGTGCTTCGTTCTTCCCTTCCGGAGATTTATATCTTTACGTCTGCTTGAATACTGCTCTGTGCAGTTTCCAGTTGTTTCTTTTATTTGTGGTACTGACCTGAAGATGCGACCTGCATCCTGCAGGGGATTAGAACGTGCCCATCTCCAATGCAGTTTAGCCGGCAAACCTTTTTGTTACCGCCATCGTAAAAGAGTTAAGGCCGCGTATTCTACGTATATTTCCCGATTATGTCGTAAAGTAGTGTTTGTGCGGTAACATTCTTTGTATCTATGCAACTTTGCAGAAGGTTTATTTTTTCAACCTCCCATTCAGTAGAAATAAAAAATAAGAACAAATATGAAACATCCATTGTATAGAAAATGCGTTTTTTCAGCTACATTTCTAATGGCGTTTTTTAGATGCAGATAGATTAAATTTAAATGTACAAGTTATGTTCATCTTTCTCGGTCAAAGATTTACAACGATGTTAACCACTCCCCCCATGGCACGATTTATCTATTAATAACGTTAAAATTAAATTACTTATATAAAAGTGTAATGCTAAAAATACAAATATTACAAATTTGCTTTTTGAACTGTTCTCATATTGTTTCTTCTATTAGTAGTTATTTTTTTATATTAAATTTTGACTGGATAGTGTTGTAACAATTTGGAACCACTTAAGTGATCTACATGTAAAAGTATAAAAAACGAAAAAGAGTAGCTTGGTCGTTCACTGGAATTAGTTCTTTGTTTTAAGTCCATTACAACTAGCTGTCCAAATGGTTTAGAATTTTTTCAAACCTCGAGTTTGCTATTGAAGCACTCCAAATACTTCACTACAATTGAAAATATGGTTAACGTAACTAATTACCGCGAATGCATTATGCTCTATGGTGCTTATATTGACTTCCCTTAAGGTACTTACAACATTATCCATAAGCTCTTCAAATCTCTTCTGTGTGGTCTTGCCTTTCTTCTCCCGAATCAAAATGTAAATCATCTTTACATCCGAACATGACCTAAGCAACTTCTCCAGCACCAACTTGCCCAAAAACCCTGTCGCCCCAGTTATGAAAACATTGGTACCCGCGAAGTACTGCTCAATTCTTGATGGTTCCAGTGGTGGAGGCGTCATGTCGGCGTAGGTGATGTCGCCCCCTTGCATTTCGTGACCTACCATTTTTACTGCAAACGAGATTTATTAAAAACAAGAATAATCAGCAATTGTTCGTGGATGCAGTAAAGGGTCAATAACGTCCTTGTAGCCTGCTACGAACAAATACTTTATTTTTTTAAATTCACATCTGGTATTTTTATACAGTTGTAAAGCAAAGTAAATCAGAATTCGAATGATGTATCGCATGACCTATGGTATAATTTAAAGAAATTCGAGATGAGACCATGTAAAAAATAGTCTTGTTAAAAAATCGTTTTGATGCTCGAATATGTGGAAAGTTTCAAACTCATATGTCAAATAGTATTGACAATAGAGTTTTGATTTCATCTTCAACAGCGTCCCTGTATAGCAATAAATTACCATTTCCATTACCATTCAGCCATATTAGGCAGACAATAATATAGTTTGAAAGATCTACGAGTATATAAGTAATATTTTTACAATGACTACGCTAAACGTCGTCGTAAGTTATGGTGTAGCCGCTGCTTTTAATGTGGTAAATTAAAAATATATAAAAACTAATATTGTCCTTAAATTTATTGTCGTCCTCTATTTCCGATTAGCTGCTTTTTTCGAAAATATTTGTAAATTTCAAATTCAACATTCTAGAAAATGTATTTTACTTACGTCTGTGCTTCTATCTATCTACATAACATTCATAATTTTACATATAACATAATTATAATACAAGTCATAAGGTCAGGCAAAACACGTCATGAATGACGTATTAGTAATAAATTCTAACAACATTACAAAAGCAACCACATATGTTTGCAGTAAACGATCAAACTAAGAATTTTTCTTCTTTGGTCTTCTGGAAATACATATTATATTTTTAATTTGGTTTGTATCAGCTCGTCTGTAGTGTTTGTGGATTGGCATAAGTGTCTTTACATTTACAAGCGGTCGTATTATCGAAAGCACTTTTAACCTCACTTTCTGAGTTTAACAGTTGCGACAGACGAGTTCAATTAGTATTTTTGTTATTTGATGGTTGATTTAAGCTGTTAATTGTGTTGCCACATCGTTTTTTTTTTTTGTTATTTTGTTCTTTGTATATACTGGTGTATAATGGATTGGTCTAAAACATGGTTTGGAAGATATCGAACAACTTATTTCTGAAATTCTATTTATAAAATATGCACGAGGCTGGCTCAACTGAAACACGTTTACAATGAGCAAGCCATGACGGGTAGCCTCGATGACAAATCAGGTGAATTTGAAATGTTTATTAACGTATTCTTGTTGCATATGTACAATTTCACAAATGGATTGCAGTTATATGAATTCTAGTTTTCTATTTACAATAAAAATACCGTCTAAACAAGATAAACGCCCTGTAATTCAGTTATTAACTGCCGAGGCGCTTTCTTCTTAAGAAATTCATGCGAGAATACTTCGTGTTTATGTAGAAGTTCTATACTCGAAAACAACAATTGTGGAATAGCAAAAGAAATGTTTGGAAGGTATGCACAAAAGGATGCCTGGCTAAGCGCATGTTGTGAAAACTGTAAACACTGTTGAGCGTGTGAAAAAAAATGTTTAAAGATAAGCGTATTCAAGGAAGATATATTCCGACTCTCATATTAGCAATGAAACTGTTCACGCCAATATTAAATAACTCGGCATTGACTGGACCTCGGGCGCTGATGTGCAACAGACTGTCCAAGAAGTAAGGCTGTCAAGATTTGGAAATCTTAAGATTCGAAGATTGGAATCTTGAAATCTGAACATCAGATTCGAATCTAAACTCGGTGATTGGCATAAGATTCGAATCTGAACACGGAAATTGGAATCTAAACACAAGGTATGAATCTGTGAATTTGAGGAAAATTATCAGATCTTTGAATGTGACAATAACAGAGAATTCGAATCTGAATACAAGGTGCGAATCTATGTATTTGAGACCGAGATTCCAATTTAAACATTAAATTCAAATTTGGGCATCTAAATACAGAAATTGAACCTTTCAGTCTAAATGAGACATTTTGACAGCCAGATTAAGAAATTTCGAAGATCGGAATCCCGAACCTGAGAATAACCAAATCTTCAAATTTGAACATAGGATTTAATCTGAATATAGTACTAGAATCTGCGAAACAGAATAATATTTTTATCTTTCTCTATATCTGGAAAAGATTGGTATTGTTTCTTTTATTAACTGTTAAATATGCGTATAATCCATTCACGATGTTTTCTCCTCTCAGCAGACTGTTAGGGTGATATTTCTGTTAGTACGCATGCGAAATAACTAGAGGTAATAAAATTGGGTTATGTTGTTTTCAATTTGCGGTCAGAGCAGGGCAGTAATTAATTACTTTGTAATTAAATTACTAATTAAGGTCCTTTTCGTTTATAATCCTTGGAATTGAATTACTTCTCAAAACGCGGTAATTGTAATTGGTAATTGTCACTTTTACAATTACTCAATTACTTTCTTGTAACTAATTACTGTAAAATATAAATTACTTTACAAGTATTTGAATTACTTTGTGCTAATTCAATCACTGAATTAGTGACCCCGATTGGGTACTAAATCTTCACAACTCAAAAAATAAGAAAAGGTATTATTAAGTCACATATTGAGGACATCGGAATAGGGTATTCCCGGTTCAATAAAGCATAATTTATTATTTGCTCTGACGAGTTGGATAACGGCTAGTTTTGTGTAACATTGGCATTTTTAACGACGTGTGCACGAGCAAACAGAACAATATTTGGTTTATTGGCGAAATTTTTTTGTGGATGTGATGGGCAGATTGTAATAGTGTACGTATAGCTAATATTTATTGTAAGAGACGCTAAAAATATATTTGTATTAAATAAATTACAAATTGCAATAACTATGCTCAAAATATAGTTTTTTTTCCAAAATAATTGATAAATAGCTTCATTAGACGATATTGGTACATAATAATTGTTTATTCATTTTAATTTGCTTGATTAAACTATGTACTAGCATAGGGGTATACTACCGTGCAAGTGAAAAACGCTATAAAAAATTATTTACCGTCTGCTGCAGCATGTTAGCTTCGATTATTATTAAAAATCTGGAATAGTATCTTATAAATATCGTGACTTTCTTATAATTTCGCTCGCCTCATCCAACATTACTTCTTTACGTTATACAGGGTGCTGCATTGACAGACGAAACATACAAAACCCCCATGCTAATTACGATGCATTCTCTAATAATTTTAAACAAATTTTGATTTAGTTTTTTTTTGGAAAACAGTACAATTTAAGTAATTTCAGATATAGCATTGCCCTAAAATAAAACAAATTAAAAATAATAACACAAAAAATAATAATTTATACCGTAACTGTTTAAGGCAAAAATTTAATAATTGCCAAATTATTAAAAATCCTTTTTACATTTGAATTCCTTACATACCAAAACTATCACTGCAATTAAGTAAAGTATTAATTTAAAAAATTATTTGAATGTCTCTTAAAAATTACAATACAATTGAAAATTATTTTTTAACAATTTAAAAGATAAAACCAAACTTATAATCAAATATTGTTTACCAGATCAATTGTGATAATTGTAATGCCAAATACATAGAACAAACAAAACAACATTTAAAACTTGCTAAAAAACTAAAATAAAACCCCAAATAAACCAAATACTGCTCTCTCTGACCATACTGTAGATAATTACCATAATTTAAATTTTGATTCCCTTAAAATATTTACAAAACTGTTATAGAAAATCTTCATTCTATTTATTATAACCTTCTCTAATTAACTGTTTCTATTTAAAAATATTAATTTTAAATAATAAAAAAAATTACTTGTTTGATCTTAGTATCAAAATACCTTTTTCAATAAAAATGTTGGTAATCCTGCATTTTAGGGCCATGAATTTGAACTACCGTTCCTAGAGCTAATAATGCAGGTGGGAGTAAAACGTGACAGTATAAAAAACGAGAGCCTGTTTAATTTCGTAACGTTTTCAGCTTACATGTGGTCTAACTTTTTAACCTAACAGTAACTTATTTAGAGTATTAATCAGAAATCTTGTCTACAGATCTGTGAGAAATTGTTTATTTGCGTTTTTTCTTTTATATCGCTAAATAGCATGGCCCTTGTCTGTATGGTGTGTGAGAAAATATTTACATTACAAAAATATTTAAATAGACATTATATAAACATACATAAAAGTGATCTAGCACCAATTTACTTTCCTGAAAATAGTGTAAATTACCAATGTCTGCACTGGAAGTGTTCTTGTAGACAAAATAAAGATTTATTGTATCACTTAACAACTGAATATAATTTTCATATGGAAACAGAAAACGTATACTTTGAAAACGTTGCTGGTAAGTAGTTACGTATATAAGTAATATTCATTATAAAATATAAAAGCAATTTTAAACAATTGAGAGACAATAACTAAGTAGGTATATTATATTTCTCTCGTTTTTATGGTCACATTTAACTCCCACCTGCATTATTAGCTCTAGGAACGGTAGTTCAAGTTCATGGCCCTAAAATGCAGGATTACCAAAATGTTTAAACCAACTAGATTTCATAATTTTCATATTGACGTTTTGCTAAATATTGTATCTTTACACAGTGTTTTAAGTGTAATTTAAAACTGTTAGAATTATTATTAAAGGAAGTGTTAAGAATGTTTTCTTTCTAACTCTGGAGAGATTTTTTAGAACATGTAAATTGGATAAAGAAAAATCTCCTCATTTAGACAATTGTAAAAGAACATTTACAGGATTCTTGTAACGGTAATTTATTAACAGGGCTAGATTAGAGTTCCTAGAATCCATTTAAATAGATATTAATTAGAAGTGAAAAATATTTCTTCTAAAAAGCGCCTTGCATAGAACACGTAAAAACTATGCAAATATACTACTTTTCGAGAAATAATAAAAAATCTAAAAAAGTAATTAATATTTTATATTATTTTTTCCGGTTATAAATCGTTAGTCTTCACATAAAAAAATAATTTTAATATTAAGTCTTGGTATGTGAAGTTTTGAAAAATATTTCAAAAATCGAAAAATTAGTTTTTAACTAAAGTTCAAAAAAACTTAGGTATTTTCTGGCTTTGGCTTTAGCTAAAAATAACACATTATAAAAAATGTCATTGAAATCTTACTTAATTTCTGAAAAATAGCACTTTTTGAGTTTTGACAATTTCAAAAATAAGTAAAAATCACTCGGTATATATGATAGACGCTAAATAGGTTTTTAGACAAGTAAAAATTATTGAGCTAAAAAGTTTTTTTGAAAAATCAAAACTAAATCTGTTTTGGGTGTCCACTTTCAAATTGGAACATAGGGATTTAACATTGTTTTAAAAGTTTCATGGATTTTCTCTTGGTTCGAGTACACGTTCATTTTATAAAATAAAAACTACTTAACTAACTCAGAATGCTATCAAATAACAAATTTATTTGAGTATAGCTGTCAACTTTTTTCAAGTGAAGGCAACTCATATTTTAAAAAAATGAAAACATTTCATTAATATTTATCAATGAAAATTGACAAAGATAATTTTATTTTTGGTTCATTAGATGCTCAATAATTTTCCCTTTACGTTGGTACCAAAACATTTTCTGTAGGTTGAATTGGCGAGCAGGAATCCATGAAACTGTTAAAACAATGTTAAAGCTCTATGTTCCCGATTGAAAGTAGACACTCGGTATATAAGTGGTAAGAATAAAAATACTTTAATTTAATTATAAATCTAACCTCTTCCCTCGTTTTAGTTTAATCAATATTATATATTTCTGAAGAAGTTGCCTAAATACTAATTAAAAGTTTAAAAAGTTTTTCTCTAAAATTAGAGCGCTTGAAGAGCTACGTGTTTTTGAGTCTCATTGAATGTAACTAGTAACACTCACCATAAATTGCTAAGTTGCTATTTTTGAACATATACAGTAAGAAAAAACATACTTAGATAGATAGTAATTGAATATACTTAGAAAATTATTAAATATTTTATCAATTACAACGGCGTTGTATGCAATGGATGTTACTTTCGTGTTCAAACGCTTATGCGTCACAAAATAACTCTCAATCGATGTTTTAGTTGTTTGAAAACGACGACCTCCAAAGTATAACAAATACCAAACTAACGTGAATATGCGAAGGTAAAAATGTAACCCCTAAAATTTAGATAAGCCACTTCTTTTTCAAATATTCGAGCAGATTTCATCCCATCTGGACATGAAAAATCAGTAAATTTAATTAACATTACAAACTACAGCTGCTACTAGTTGTCCCGTTTATTGTATGTAAAAATGTGAATTTCCAAATATATAAAAATTACTTTGAAGGATTACTACGCGCGCCAACAGATAAACGTAAAACAGGAGTAAATAAGCTCATTCACAAAACATATCTGAAGCGAATACGGAAAAATAATCCTAGCCACGTACGATTATTAAAATTGTCCAAATGCTTCTATACTTTTTCCAAAATTTTCAAAGCACTGCTTACTTGTCAACGCCTTCTATGTTAAATATTTTATTCGCTAGAGTTTTTCGCCACTTTCAGAATTTAAGAAACAAGTTTCTGCGCAAAAGTTGTCATTAGCATGGAGGGAAATTATTAATTTGAACGTTAGCTATTTCTTGGAGCTTTACTATTTTCTAAGGCTTAGCATGGCGACATTTTTGAAACTAGCAACTTTTCAGATCGAAAAATGTTGTACTATTGATTCTTAACATAACCCAGAAATAAATACTTTAAACGGAAAATCTAGTTAATAGTTCTGTCCCAATACTTAACGCAACTTTTTAAAATTTATAAGAATGTCACTAAAATGATTGCAAAATATAAAACTAGAAAAAAACTTTTTTAATGCAGAGTAGCCAAATATTCTAATTTAATAGCAGTTACTAAAATTAAGAAAATCTAGTTAAAGCACTGCATTGTGGTTAGAAATTGCAATTACGACTACTATTTGATTTAGATTACTATGAGCAAGCTACTTTTATGGGTTTTAAAAATAAATAAATTATCAAACGATGCAATTATTACCAGTGCTAATAGTTATCCAATATTTTTTAAACTGACGCGGTCCTACCTAATGTACAAAATAAGCACATGCTCATAACCACTTACGATTTTATTTATGATTAGTACGCACTTATTGACAATAAAAAAATTTTTGCTGGTTAACACTACGGCCACACTAAACAATATTGCTTGTTTTTATTTTAAATTAAAATTGCAGCGACACTTAGAAAATTATAAGAACGGCCTACCTGCAGTTCAAATCGCGAGGTTTTGAGGGCAATCAGTTCGCACTCACGATGACAGCAAGAATGACTTACGCAATTGCAACACAGAATGTGTACGCAATGCTGATTCAAATTCGATTGATAACGAACTATGGAGAATTATTCATAAGAGTCACATTGATGCAACGGAATCGTTTGAAAAATTATTAAGCGAAAGGAGGTTTTTTATCAAACTGGAAAATAATGGGTATGGAAAGCGATTCATTCACGTTTGATTCAAATTTTACTCCTGGGTAATTCTACTGCAGGAAATTTTTTACAGGCAGCTATTAAACCATTTTCGCTTTTGTTGGGGTTAATTCTAGACCAAACCAAAAGTAATTTTTTCTACGACCACCACTAAAAGTAGGCTTTTTAGCGCTAGCTTTTCTCACTAAAAGTGACGTTTTATAATTTAGTGTGTTTAAAATGAGATCAGCTGTTTACCTTTAGCACATGTGTTATAAAGTGAAGTGAGGTTATAAAACTATAATTTCGAACTGGAAGTGAGGTTGTAAAGTTATTCTAGTTACTTCTTGCGTGAGAGGGAAAGTGTTTTTTTTTTAATAATTACAGCGTTATGTAATGAATACAGTCAGATGTTTACTATTATAATTACCTTTGATAACTGACTTTGACAGTATTGGCTCCACAAACATTTACTTGCGCATCAAGACCATCTCTTTATTATGACATAAATTATAACTGTCATAAATGCAAACCTTTGTTAAATCGACATTTATGGATTAATAACAGAAAATTTAAAGTCGTAGTAAAATATTGTATGCAAACTCGTGCTAAAAGTGTTATTGCACGCGACATGTTATGAAACTCAACCTGCGGCTTCGTTTCATAACTTTTAGCACTTGTTGCATAAATAGCTATTATTTAAAAACTTCAAGAATTTAAGATTAGAGGGATGGAGACTGAAAAATGGCATTTGAGTATACATACACATCAAATGTCCTTATTAGAACTGCAAATTCTAAAATATAATTTATTAAAAATTTAGTACGAAAGTCTGAAGAAGAAAAAACAGGTAAAGTAGAAAAAATACCAAAATTGCACTCACCAAAATTAAAGAATGTGGACACAGAGAATAGAAAATGCACCAGCGCATGTTTTACGATAAGCTGGAAAATGTTACTATCTTACATACGTAAGTCTAAACCTTTTTACCTTTTTTTGTGGGAGAAGAGGAAATCTTCATGGACACCCGGCGGGTAGTTGTGGGGATCCACCAGGTAGTGTCGGACTCTTACCGGCTAAAACCCCTCCTCAACCTGGTGATTGACATCCCCCGGAACTACGTTAGTATTACTTCAAGGGATGACTGGCTAAGATTATTAGAAGTTGAGTATCTATGATATCCTTCTCCACACATACTTCCCTAGTTCTTCTGGACATTCATCTTCTTCTTTTTACGAATACGGATAACAAATGCAAGATCAGTGAAGAAAAAAGCTTGAAGAAAATTGAACTAGAAGAAAAAACAAAAAAGCCAGAAGAAATCTGAGAGAGGCTGTTTTATTAAACCTGAAGGAAAAATAAGGCAATTGGAGAAGTAAAGCAAAAATCTGGTATGATACACGAACACAACTTCCTGATATCTACGACAGTGTGCAAAATTGCCTTTTAGTTGGCAGTTTTAAGTTTGTAAAACGACTGTTTAATAACATGTGTTCATTAGTTTACGTTGTCAGTAGTAACGTGTTTAAAAGATTTCATTAGGCACGTTGTCAGTAGCAAGTGTTTTAAAATTTTTAAAACACGCAAAATTACGACCGGTTGCTGGTAATCCTAATTTACATTTAAAAAATATTTACCGGGTTTGCTAAATTCTATCATAGATAAAATATTGTACGATACACATGCGTAAAGTATCTTTAGTCACTCGGGGGGCATAAAACGCTCGCTCACTCGCGTTTTAACTCTGGCCCACTCGTGACTAAAACTAGCTTTACGCACTTGTATCGTAAATTACTATTACAGTGATCTTATAATTAGTCAAAAATTTTATTTTAATTTTTAAGCATTTGTCAAAATTGTTTAAAAGTAACCAATTCTACCGAGCGTACAAAATAGAGAATTAGTTGAAAAGACAAATTTTCTCTACAATTTTAAGCTGAATTTAAAAATGTAATAATATACCGGGTGTTCTATTTAAAATAAGAGTTAACAAAACAAAAAGAAAAACAAAAGAAGCCCATTTTAGAGGCATTCAACTATTACATATTGAAAATGTAATAAAAATATGAAGTTTGAAAAAATCGTTAGAACCGTGTTTGAAAAAATCGAAAATATACTGAAAAATTACAAGAGTAAACACCATATTTCCGGATATGCGATTTCTTTCAAAAGCTTGCTGTCGCATCTAGATAGTACAGACAACGTATATATGAAGTTTCAACGCCATGCCTCTTTTCGTTTTTGAGATATTCTGTTCACACACAGACACTAGTGACAGACAGACACCAATGAACAAAAACATGTTTTTGAGCTCAGGGGACCCTAAAACGTGAATATCTGTTAAAAACTCAATTTCGATTTTTGAGGTGAATCCAGTACTTCCTTTATTGTAAAAAAAGTAAGAATAGAAAGCTATGAAAAGGAATAAGAAAGATCTGGGCTTTAAAGGTTTGGTACTAGCTTGATATACCGATGGGGCCACAATTATATATAACAGCAATAAGATAACATGAACAAGAAGATAACACGTATTGCTTGAGTAAGAAAGAGATAAACATAGTAGCAAATATTCGAGAAGGCTTGACTCTTAATTTAATTATGACATTTGTCAACTAAACATGCTACTAATATAATTTTTTGTATGGCCATCTCTTTCTTACTCAAGCGTTCTATTTGCTTGTTCATGTTATCTCATTGCTGTTATATATAATTATGGCCCCATCAGTATAATAATATAACAAGAAATCAATAAATAAACCAATTAGGGTAGGCTGTGATATGTGTTATACGTTGGGCAGTACTGAAGTGTATTGCCAGTCTATGTTAAATTCGAGATTTGCAGGTTAAGTTTTACGTCACTCTGTGTCAAACAACAAACAAAACCTAACCTACTAATCTCGAATTTGACATTGACTGACAATACACTTCAGTACTGCCAAACGTATAACACATATCACAGCCTACCCTAATTGGTTTTTTTATTGATCCCTTGTTATGTGAGTGCATACCATATTTTTCTCTGTGTGCCTTACATAATCTTGCTCTATCTTTTCATTACAAATATTTGTACCTAGTTTCCATATCTTTTACTTTATGTGCTATTATTTTTTTCAAATATTATAATTTATTCGCTTACTTCCGTTTTTATTCTAAACAAGTTAAGGTGGCTTCTTTAATTTTATATACGTCATTTTATCTGCTTAAATCTATTATCTTTTCTGATGAAAAAAAAATTTATTGAAACTACTTAGTCACTAGCTGATTCTTCGCTTTTCACACTGCATTCGAGCTTGTGGCAACCATTTTAACTATTTTTATATACGATATTGTAAAAACATTCTTTAATTGACTGACAATACCCTAGCAAGCATTTTCGACCCTGCTATATCTGTTATTTTTATTATTTCCATGTGTATAACACGTTCACAACTGTTTGCCCAACTTTCTGTAAAGAACAACCCAAAATTGTAATAGCTATAGTGCACACATTAAACAAATATTAAAAGATAACAATACTATAAAAGTATTAGTTGGAAAATTGAAATGGTGAAACTTAAGACAAAAAATCTGTGGTTTTATTCAAAACTTCCCTCGCAAGTGGACGTTGTGAGGCTTAATAATTTTAAAACTTGAAGGAAACTAGGTGTAAAAATACAAGGTGCCCCAAAAAGATGTGGTAACTCTTCCGAATTGTCTCAACAGATGTCGCTTTATTTAAAGTACAGCGACCAAATACTTATAATTTTTAAATTAAGTGATACCAACTCAATTTAAAAATTATAAGTATTTGGTCGCTGTACTTTAGATAAAGCTATATCTGTTAAGACAATTAAGTTACCACTCCTTTTTGGGGCACCTGGTACTTTCACGAACGATTCTGCACATTCATTTCATTGTTCGTTGGTAGCCACCTGGTAAATCAGGCCTGCCCTGCGTAAGCCATCGAGACGCTTCTAATTCCTGCGATGCAGATGAATTTAACGTAACGCGCTTGTTCGTTACTCTTTTTTGCCTGGCACAAAATTTATCCTGTATCTGTCGGGTCCCATTTTTGGCAAGGGTAAAGCTTACGCTATGTAAAAATTATTCTTCTTCTTCTTTAGGTGCCTTCTCCTATCGGAGGTTGGTGATCATAACAGCTATTCTTATTTTCGATACTGCTGCCCTAAATAGTTCTACCGAGGAGCAGTTGTACCAGTCTCGTAAATTTTTCAACCAGGATGTTCTTCGTCTTCCTACGTTTCTCTTCCCTGCTATTTTTCCCTGTATAATTAACTGTAGCATACGGTATTTTTCTCCACGCATAATATGTCCGAAATACTCGCCAAATAATATTCATTCTCATAAAAAAAAGTCCTAGTTCACGGCCTTGTAACATAAATAACTATTGAGTTATACCTCTAACAGGTAGACATACAGACAAACATACGGACAGACGAAATTGAGAAAACCTGTTTTTCGTCATCTAGAAACCCTGATACGTAAAGATCTGAAGAAATCTCGGAACGTGATTTTATCGCGATTACAACACTTATTACGTCTTTTAGACGATGGAAGTGAAAATTTTAAAAAAATTGAGCTCTTCCTTCAAATCGGCTCCATACCCCGCAACCATAATCTTATATAAAAAAGGAGAGAAAACTGACTTTTAAAATTATAGACTTATAAACCTGCTAAACCATTTGTATAAAACATTCACCTGAATTATTACAACAGGATTGGAAAATATGATACCAGCATAAACCGTCTGCTTTCTGTTGGACAAAGGGGCTCCCGAGAAATTGAGTCGCCTGCTTATCGCCCAGTGGCCACACACCATTGGACGTAAAGAAATTCCAATCAAACACAGTGAAAGGGCACCTAATAAGTATTAATTATTAAAACACACCACCGCTATCCCTACCATACCAAAAATTACGCTGGTGTTTCTACTTAAGCAGAATTTAGAAAACACGTAGTTGGTTCTTCTATTACACACATGATGCTTTCCATCTTAAAGGAGCTTCATGAGTAGCGCATCCCCTTCCAGTAGCCTAGTCCAGGCCGAACCATTTATTCGCCTGGAGCTACTCGAACCCCAGAATATCTACTCTTTGTTCGTTTTTAGAATATGACTGATTCACATCAACCGGTCCGACCACGTTCATTGTTTTTTAGGCCCTGCACCTTGGTTGATCGCCCCTTGGACGAAATTTAAATGTACAAACTCAAAGAAATAAAATCGCACATAATCACCCCTCCAGTATTCCGATAAATAACATAAACCTAGAAAAGATGAGCTACAGCGATTAAGTAAATTCGAGTTGTACCAACCAAGAGAACAGGCTGGCTTTCGCTAAGATTTTGGGAAGATGTAAAGTCTTACAGTTCTAATCAAAAATACCATATAGAGTATAATAGACCAGCTCTCGCATTCATGAATTTCCATAGCACTATATGCAATACAAAAACCATTAAAATAAAAATCCGTTGTAGACAAGGTGATAGTATCACCAAACCTATTTACCACAGTCTTAAAACACCCATATAAAAGAATCGATTGAAACTCAAATGGCATTGCATGGGGAAAAATTAAATCCTACGCGCTTTGTGGACGACATATTCCAGATACTGGCAATCTGGGAGAGTTAAAAGAGGTGCTGCAATACCTTTGAGAGGCGAGTAGCCAGATCGGCTTGAAAATCAACTTCTTCAAAAGAAAATTAATGACTAATCTAGTACCAATTAAAAGATGAGGCTTAGGGAAATGGAAATCCAGCTAGTAGAAAAACATATAGAGATCTTGTTTGTATGAAGGTTGGCCATGACAGCTTTCTCAATTTAGTTGTGTAACATTACTTTGTTGTGTTTATACCAGCTTTATATTTGAGCTTATGGTTACCAAGTACTTTTAGAATACATGACAAAACACCTTCAAATGATTGCATCGCTGACCAATACGCCTGCACAACGAAAAATAGAGCAACAGAATTAGAAATGAAGATCTACGCCGTAAACCGATGGTCTCACGGGTTTAAGAACAACTTTGAAGACCTTACCAAAAATAGGTTTCTGCTACTACAAGAAGCTGTAAAAAAATTTGGGGCTACAAATGTCTGGTCGTCCGTCACAACAATAGACGAACTAAATAAAATACTACTGTAATATTATTATTTCTGTTTTTTCTGTGCAGAAGATAGGTTAGTTAAATAAGATTGTTTAGAGTGTTTTTCATAAAATCCTCACTTCTATTTTAAAGAATTTGAAGTAATTTTGTTTTTTTTTACCTAAAATTTATTTACATATGTCCGCTAGGAATAAAAGTTTAATTGTTTTATTTTATTAATCTTGTTTAATGCAATGAATATAGCTCACTTGAACGTTCGCTAGCTGCTGAGTAGCTTCAATTGCTTTAAGAATAACATTCTTGAGCAAAATTATGATGGTGGCGGTGACGGAGACCTGGCTGAACAGTAACTTACCAAATCATGTAGTCAAAATCGATGGCTACAATTTTATGATAAACGATCTATTATCAAAGTGTGGTAGAGTAGGTATATATATAAAATAATTTTAAATTTAAGCATAATTGGAACAGAGAAGAAAACATTAAAAATAAATTCCAATCTACTGATTTAAAAGCATTTTAACGGGAACTTAACACTTTTGATATAAGTAATAAAATAAAAAATTAGTAGAAACTTCCTCTACATTTGAGTGATGCAAATTCCATTAATCGGTACTTTATAAACTCAATTCCAAAAGTTACCTCTACTTTGGATACGGTAGAAATGATCAATTTCTATAATAGTAACGTTAAACCCTTGGTAAATAATTTTTTCAAATTCCGAAGCTTGTCAGAAATTGATGTTCTAAAATTTGTAGTATCTATTAAATCAAGAGCTGTAGGAGTGGATGGAATAGATATTTTCTTACATAAAGCTAGTGTGCCGTTTCTTTTACCAAATACTTACCCATATTATCAACTTTTTCCTAATTAATTCAGTTTTTCCGAAGTGTTGAAAAAGGGCTAACATTATCCCAGTACCTAAAGTAACAGAGCCGTCAGCACTGGTTAAGACCAATTAGCATCCTTCCTACATTGTCGTAGGTCTTAGAAAAAGCCATATCATTTCAATTGAGTGAGCATTTGAAAAATTCTTCCTAATACCCAATCCGGCTTTAGAACTGCATATAGTTGATGATATTTTAAAAGCAGCTGACGATGACAACTTGACAGTGATGGTGCTTCTCGACTTCTCCAAAGCCTTCGACACTTTAAACCATTATATTCTAATTGCCAAGCTACATTATATTGGTCTGGAAGAGAATGCAATCTAATTATTAGAAAAATATTGACAAAACAGCTCTCAAAGAATTACAGTAGCAAATCAAACGTCTGATGTTGTAGAAGTCACGTGTGGCGTTCCACATGGGTCTATCTTGAGTCTCATCCTATTTACTATCTACACTTCAACGTTTTCCACATACTTAAAATACGCCAATAGTTATTCGTATGACACACAAATTTATATGTCCTTCAAACTGGAATAACGTACCTGTAGAAACTTGAATTGTGATTTACAATGTTATTATGTTTAGTAACAAAAACAACGAGCGAAATGCTTGACTTAGTTTCCCGACAAAATAAATGATATCGCAATACCATTTCAAAATGTAGTAAAAAGTCTTGAACTTCAGATAGGCTATAAATTACGTTTTAAAGAACATATAAGCTGATGTTTGCAGCGAGTTACGTCATCGCACTCTGAGACCCTATTGTTTAAGAAATTGCAAGCTTGTAACTTTTACTGGACGTGCACCCTTCCTGGTGCATTCCAGGAGATAGACCTTATCTTAAGTAGATTAGAAATGTTATACAAGTTAGTATTATGCATTTTATTGTTAGTTCCTAGTTCAGAACTTAACAAGCTTGAAGTAAGAGACTGTCTTGCGAAAGCATGTTCTAAAACTAATATATTTATGTATTGTAAAATAAGAATAAAATTGTTTCAGTGGCTGTTGAATTTAACAAGCACGCATTTTGTAATCTTAAAACAATATTTAACAACAGACATCTCCTTGATATAAAAATGAAAATACATTTATTTAACTCACTGGGGCTGTCTCAATTTGACTATTGTGATGTTGTATATAGTCGCTGCTTAGATATTTTTGACATCAATAGAATACAAAGAATGCAGAATTCTTGTTGAAGATTAGTTTATGGAATACGTAAATATGGAAGAATATCACACAAACTAAAAGATGTAGATTGGCTGAATATGAGCAATGTGGAAGGTATTTGCAGCGTGCTTGTCTCTATCGTAAAATAGTAATATTAGAAACTGCCGTATTTGTATAAATACAAAAGTTGTACCATGGATTTACTATCAACTATTGTCTGAAATTTTATTTTCTTCTGACGGTCACTGCTGTTATGTCGGAAGCAGGTCATTACATATACCTTATAGTCCAGAAATATCTGACAAAACACTACGAATTGGAAATAGATTCAACGTTCAACTGACTTTAAAACGACGAATACCTTGGGGTCAGTTCTCACAAAAACTAAACCATTCCTCGAAAAACAACATCCAAATAATTGTATACCCTGCGAATGCGGAAAGTATTATATCGGTGAAACATCCAGGCCTTTAGAAATTAGCGTTAAAGAACATAAAAATGTACACAATTCGTTGAAAACCCCTAACCACACAAATATTTAATGCTTTAAAAGGTTTTATATCAAGCAGAAGGAAATGACAAGTCTTTGATAACGCCAAAAATGTTAGAGATACTAACAGTGTTATAAAAGAAAGTTTCCAATTACTAAATAGTAACTAATTAAAAAATTAAAATTCGATTTTGTGTCCCATGATAAGATATAATTTTATTCCACTACGGTCATCTCATTGTGGAGGGTTGTGGGAGTCGACTATAGAACGTGCAAAATATCATTTAAAATGTATATTGAATTACTCTTCTTTCACTTTTGAAAAGTTATCCACAATTTTTGCCCATGTTGAAGGACGTATAATATCTCGCACACTCGGTTCCTAATCAAGTGATCCTTTGGATACTAATCCTTTGACACGCGGTCATTTTCTAATCGATCAACCTTTTATTGCCTTACCAGAATCTAATTTAAAAGAAATCAAATGTAATCTCCTATCAAAGTAACAACGTATGACTCAGATGATGCAGCACTTTTGGGCCAGATGATCCAGAAATAATCCAGAAATAAATAAGCGTGGAAATTCAGCAAGGTTTTACTAGTACAATTTGGTGACATGAAAATTATAAATGACAAAGTTCTTTTCTCTATAAAATGGAATCTAGAGCGAGTTCAACAACTTTATCAAATAAATAACGGTGTTGTACTTGTGGTTGACATAAAAACCGTCAATGGTTGTTTAAGAAGAGTGGTTCCCAAGATTTGTGTGCTATCTTTGAACAATTATTATTAGTTTACAGCCCTTATGTTTAAGTTAAAAGTTGTATTCACTTTGAAGGGGGGCTGAATGTTGAACCGCAAAAATTAATTTTAGTTATTATCATTTTCAGAGATGCTGTGATTAACCAGTATAATCTGGATGTGTAAGAGTTGTTTGCTATTCATCTGTCATTATTAAAAATTAGTATACCAAGGCACTAAAGTAGAACTTTTTATCACGAATGTGGAAATAAACCGCAGAAGAGATAAAAAGAAACTTCAGTGCGTAGGGGTACATTATGGTTTCTATTACGTCAAGAAATCCAAAACCTTAAAAAAATACGAACTGGTAAGTTGACATTCACTGTCACTCATCTGACACCCCGCTAATTTAAAAAATCGTAGAACAATGAATTACTTCACTGCCGATTTATCGCACGTTCATGACGATTTCGACGTTCTTCAATGCCAATTTAAAGACAAATAATGTAATGTCAATAAATACCAAATAATAGAATATTACGAGTTTGTTTTTTTGTCAAAGTGCGAGTAGTACAATAATTTGAAGTGCAGAGTAAAACTATTGGCTCAACAAATAAAGTTGCAAAACTTAATTTTGACAGGCCAATAGGCTCTATAACTGCTGGGTGGAGTTTTCAGCTAAAAACTTGACACTTATATTATATCACTATTTCTCTTATTTAGAATTAGAAAGGTACACTTAAGTCATATAAAAGTTTAGTTATTTTTGGTTGATGGAAAATTTGGTCATGATGCATTACTTATAGCATTTCTTCTATGTTTCAGTAAAACACGTTCAAACTTAACAAACACAAGCAGTCCAATAGGGTCTAGAAATATTTACAAAGTTGCTACGATTAAAACACAAAAATTATGTAAGGAATTTTATTGATTTAATACTACTTATAAATATACATTTACCCTACAACCAAACCTACATCTAAAATATGACACTATATAGTACCATTAGCAACTTCAGCAATATCAAGAACAAAAATGTTACTAAGGCATAATGTGCAATTTGAAGCTTTAAATATGTTTTTCTTCCTTCTGGTATGGTATCTAGAGGATCCTTCATTAGATAGACTCGACCTCCTCTTCCGAGCGTATATAAATAGGAATCCCAATCAAAGTTAGTCATATCAAAGTCGAACCACTTCTGGTCCTGTTCGTTTAACTTTTTCCAAAGACTCTGAGTGTTATTACTTCGAAAAGTCCACTGTCTAGTACCAAAATAGGAAATGACTTTCAGTAACTTGTGAATCTTTTTGTACCCTTTTACCGCACTGTTGATCAAATAAATCAGTTTTTAAAAAATCTTAAAATGTATTGTTAGTACTTGTGTTAATTTAACATAGGAAACAATGGAAATATTTGATATTCAAGATTAATAAGTTTAGATGAAAATGAATTTGATTGAACAGAAGTGTGAAACTTTCGCAACCCTCAACAGTAATATAGTAACACAAACAAAAAACCTAATAGAGAAAATTGTGCAGGTATTTTATATACTTACAACGGTGGCTTCCCTAGACATCTAGCAAAAAAGTCAACGATATATGCAGGAACTGTATGTAGTAAAAACTGCCACAACATGTGCATAAAAGAATTGGATGTGAGGATCAAGAAGTGGTGCCAAATTTCTAATGGCGAAGGTACCTGTTCAAGATGTAGCTTTGTAAGCTTCATGATCGTTCCTGCAAAAAATCGATACTATTTTCCTATAAAACTTTAGCTTCTACTTACTCCACGTTATGGGCGTTTGAGTACTGGAGACATAATTGTAGATAGGAATGCCACTTTCATTCGTCATTTCTTTGTTTCTGGTTGCACCCCTAAAAAGGTCAGTACTAATCTGAAGACAACGACAAAAGTCACTTACTTGGTGGTGCCAATCTGCCAGGCTGCTGCGATGCTACAATTTACGACGAAATCAGCTGGAACTGTTTCAGCCACGTTATCTGCTTTTAAGTAGAGGGTACGTATTAGACCAACAGCCACCCCCACTGTAATTCCAGTGATACCATACATGTTTTCAATCCATCCAGCAACTGGCTCTTTGGAGGTAGAAATTACTGAAAATAACGTGCATACAAAAGATAAACGTAAACAATTTCATGACTCGGTGAAAAAAAAGCAAGACACATACAATATTTAGAAGTAAATTAAGATGTAATACGATTTCTAAGGAATCACTATGGTTATTTCCAGTCTTTTACCTCCCCCCAGGCTCTTTCTATGGCAGTTTCTGACATTTTCTTGAATTGATCAATCTATATAAATAGTGATCTGCCTCTAAGTTTGATTTCATTAATTTTCTTTGGATTACCATTTTTCTAGGTTGCTTGTCTATATACTAACAATAGCCCGTATTGCTTTCTCCTGTCTAAATCTAATCATAATACTAGCATATTGAACCTATTGGAGTTAGCAATGGCCGTGGTTAATTTGTATACAAAGCATTGTAAGACATTTTGGCGCATATTCTTCAATCTACACAGATACAGATAGTTTAATTTTGAAGTTTATTCCATTATAATCAATATTAGTTTTTCCTGCTGTCCATGAGATGAAAAGTATTTTTTCTTACTTGCCAAGGTCTAAGGTATCGATTTGCAATAGGTCTGATGCTTTGATAGCCGAAGACTCAATGCTGTACAAAATTGAAAATATCGAATGCACCTTCTGATTTATCATTTACAGCTTCCTTAATTGAGATTGAAGGTGGATTCCACGTCGTGGAAATACATTCCCGCTATCATTCAGCATTACTTTTAAATGCGGTTGAGGAGTTCGTCTGGTAATACTAGGCTTAGCGTTTTCCACTAGTTTTTATATAATTTAGAATTTGATGTATAATATGGTATAGGGCTACCAACTCTATAAAAATGGTAGTCATATATTAGTTCTCGTGCGTTTTCAATCACTTCTTGCATGTTAACTATATAGTTCAAGATACTTTCGCTAGCCAAACAAGCTTGTTCTGCCGATGTTGTTGTTCCAGTCGTTCAGTAATTGTTCGTAGCAAAATCATGATAAAATGAGATAATACGATTCTTTGATAATTGTAGGATTTCGTAGTGTTTAGCTTTGTGTTTATGCTCAATGTGCCAGACATCATTATACTTATAAGTACATGTGTTTTATCATCAAGAACTAAGTATTTATATCTGAACTTTTTGCACTTCTGAAACTTCCTTTAATTAAAATTTTCGCATCATGACTTGTTTTACCTCTGTTCTTAGTATATCAAGTTCGATCCCATCGTGTCCTCTATAAGTAGTGTAGGGCAGCTGCATAAACGGCCTGAAAACGTCTGTCCGTCCAACAAAGGCCATAAACTAGAATGTAAAATGTGATTGCATATCATCAACATCATCATTTGCAGCATTTAAACATTCCATCTCTGGACATATGCCTCCCCAAGCTGTCGCCATGCTGTTTGATCAGAGGTAGTTCGCATCCAATGTGATCCTGCTACGCTGGTGTCGTCTCGCCATCTAGTTCTCGGACGGCCACGGTCTCTTCTTCCGATTCTTGGTCTCCACTCGATCATTTTCCTACTCCATCTGTTGCCTTGTCTTCTCATTAGGTGTCCCGCCCACTGCCATTTTAGACTTGCTATACGCTGCGCTACGTCTTCGACTCTTGTCATATTCCTTATCCAGTCGTTTGGTTTCCTGTCTTGTAGTCGTATACCCAGCATCGATCGTTCCAATGCCCTCTGCGTTACTTTAATCTTCCTTATACTGGTTTCCGTGAGGGACCAAGTCTCTGAGGCATAAGTTAGAGTTGAGAGGACACACTGGTTCTACACCTTAGATTTTAAGTGTTGAGGATATGTTGATGTTTTGAACACATTCCTCAGTCTTCCATATGCCTCCCATGCTAATTTTATCCTTTTTTCAACTTCTGCTGCTTGGGGATCACTTACAAATATCAGTTTTTGTCCTAAATAGATATATTCGTTAACCACCTCTATACGTTTGTCCTCAATATCGATCGGTGTTGCATCTTCTTTATTTGACATAATGTTTATTTTGTCGATGTTCAGTTTTAGTCAAACCGTTTGAGTGGCTTTCTCGAGGTCTAATATCATTCTTTTTAGGTCTGTCATATTATCTGTTAATAATATGATATCATCGGAAAAACGTAAATTAGACAAGTATTCCCCATTGATGTTAACTCCCAATTTATCCCAATTTAAGGTTTTAAATACGTCTTCTAATAGATTTGTGAAAAGTTTGGGAGAGATGGTATCTCCTTGTCGAATTCCACGTCTTACCGGAACTGGATTTGCCTTTTCAAAGATCTGGACAGTGAGGGTTGCATTTTTGTATATATTTTGGATTAGTTGTATGTATCTATAATCAATTCTACATCTTTTGAGTGAATTGATTATTGCCCAGTGCTCCACAGTGTCGAAAGCCTTTTCAAAGTCGACAAAGACTAAATATAGGGGCTGATTATATTCATGGGCCTTTTCCATCACTTGTCGTATTGTGTGAATGTGATCTATAGTGCTGTAACCCTGTCGAAATGCTGCTTGCTCGGGTGTTTGAAAAGCGTCCAGACGGTTTTGAATTCGGTTTGTTATAACCTTCGTTAAAAGTTTATATATGTGTGACAGCAACGAGATCGGTCTGTAATTCTTCAAATTTCTTTTGTCGACTTTATATCAACACTACATTGGAATTTTTCCATGTTTCGGGTGTATGTCCTGTATCCAGGCAAAGGTTAAATAGAGTTTCCAAGTGATGTAGAAGGTCTGTCCCTCCCATTTGTATTAGTTCTATTACTACACCGTCAGGTCCTTCGGCTTTATTAGTTTTCATCTGTTTAACGGCTAGTTTTATCTCGTATTTACTTATTGCTGGTATGTTCTCAGTGTAGTATCTTGTCAAGGCTGCTCTTTTATCTCTAGGACTGGGAGGTGGTTCTCTTCTTGTAGAGGTGTACAGATCAGTGTAAAACTCCTCTATGTATTTTAAGATATCTTTGCGGTTGTGTAGTACGTTTCCTGCGTCGTCCATTAAACATGTAATTTCCTTTTTTCCCTCTATTATTTGTTTCCTAAATACTTTTGGTCCTTTATTTGCTTCGATAATTTGTCTTATGATTCTCTCGTTGTACTCCGCCGTGTCCGTTCTTACTTGTCTTCTTATATGTTTGTTGATTTGTTTTAATTCTTCCACTGACATATGTGACCTTTCTTGGTTTCTTCTGCTTATTAGGTTCTTTGTGTCTTCTGTAAGTTTGGTGAATCCTTTCCTACTATTTGGCTTGTTAGTTAACATATTTGCAGATTTTTTGATATTTTGAATGATGTAATTATTAAGGTCGTCTACACTTGCGGTTTCGTTAACTGGATTCCTTGCAAAAGCGGTTTCTAGATGACTTCTATAACTTCCCTCTTGGTTACGTATTGCTAAGGGATCTATCTTTTTAGCTCCACAGTTAAATAATCTTTTTCTATCCAATTTTGTATTTAATTTTATCCGAGCCCTGACCATTCTGTGGTCACTGATGTTAATTATATTAAGTACAGACACATCCCATATAATTCGTTTCTATTGTGAAATAATGAAATCTATTTCATTTCTTGTTTTTTCATCAGGACTCTGCCATGTCCATTTCCTATGTTTTTTTTTCCGAAAGAATGAGTTCATGACTTTTAATTGGTGTTGTTCGAGAAAGTTTACTAATGTCTGTCCTCTATCGTTTCGTGTTCCACTTCCATGTGCTCCTATGCATGTTTTACCGATCTGGCGTTTTCCTAACTTTGCATTAAAGTCCCCGATTACTAGAGTATAATATGCTTTATCTTGGCTTAATGCTTTATCTATGTCTTCATAAAACTGTTCAATGTCGTGATCCGGATATGAGGAGGTAGGTCCGTACACCTGAACAATTTTAAGATTGTACCTATTAGATAGCTTTATAATAACATATAGAACCCTTGACGATATTCCAACTGTAGAAACGATATATTTAGCCCACTTGTCGTGTATTAGTATTCCGACTCGGTTTCTATTAGTATCACTTTTCTCTTTATAATATAGTAAATTGCTTGTTTTTAGTGACAATAATTCTTCTCCTTTCCTCCCGACTTCACTCAAACCAACAATATCCCAATTGATGTACCTCAATTCTTCCTCTAATTGTATCAGTTTATCTTCCGAGCAGCATGACCTTACATTTAGTGTGGCTATATTCATTCTAGTACATTCTATTGTCTGTTTCTTCTTATTGTTTGTCGAATTTTTGCCTCCCCCAGAATCCTTGAGGCAGACTGCCGTAGCGGTGTGGGACTGTGGAATTTACCCCACCCACCGGGGGTACTCTAATTTTAAAATTTGGCATATTCATTGTCGCTGGGGGTAATTTAGCATTAAAACGCCACGCTTGCTAGGCGGGTTGGAGAGTTATATTTCAGCCGCTCCTCTAGAGGCATACGCTGTGCGCGGCCGCCCAATATGGGTACAGGCACCGCTATGAAAATTGCTCTTCCGCTTCCAGCCTTCGTTGTGACTAATTGTCGTCATTCGCTTTCGGAACCGTTGGCATTTTTCTCCATTAATCGCCTTTTACGACACGCAGGATTTGGGCGGTGGGAATATTCTAACACGTCCCCACACGAGGCATAGTGCGTTACTAAATGAGCTAGTAAAAGTGTTCGCGATGTGACAGTGCTAGAGAAAGTGTCAATTGTATGCGTGCAGTAAGAAACATCTGTAATGTCAAGTTTGATTTATGTCGTCGAGTAAACAATGTAAACTAACTTTTCTAAAACGTCACGATGCAATTTTTAGCACAGCAGGATCCATGTCTCCAACGCAGGGATATCGCCGAACAAAACAGAAAAGTTGCGTAAATACCCTTTTACCCCGGCTAACAATAAACCAGGCGAAAAGGGAAAGTCGACCCGGGTGGACAATACACTCGTGCGACAATAGATAGAGGGAGCTGGACATTCCTGCTGTATTCAAAAGATTAGGGAATATCCCTCCCATGGCACGAGCAACCTGTATAAGCCCAAGTAGCTTAGTTTTCGAGATCACATCACATCACTTCTACATATTTCGACTTGACTCATTTTGGGCAGTCGAGGACCAAGGTCAGATTCCAAGGTCTGTTATAAATAAATAATTCCATCTCAAAAACCAGGCTATTCACTGTTCGTATTTGTATTTAAATCAATATTGAAGAAATTGTTTGTAAGTTTTTATGTATTCGAAAGTAAATTAAAAAATCTTGTTGTTTTCCACAAACGATTGTATCTTACTGAACTTAATTCCACAGTGGTGTTTATTAAAATCATAACAGTTCCAGTGGTGCAAACCACCAAAGTAGCATAATGCCTTTCTCGCATTTATCACTGATACGGTTTTCTTTTATCTAGAGTTACTATAGTTTTTGGTTTGAATATGAGATCAGATCACTTTCATTAAGATATTTAAAATTTTATTAGTTCTTTGATACGTAGTGTTTAGATAAACTCATTTATATATTGCTGACCTTGCCTAAAAAGCTTTTCTGAAATTATATGCTGCTCTCCTATGACTCAGCCTTTTGTTTAATTTTACGGGCGCTCTAATACTTATCTATTTTCTAAATTTTCTTTCAATTACTAATATCGTATTCTAATTTAAATCAAAATTGGTGTCATGACAAAATATTAAGTTAAAGAAAAACAGCTGCCATTTGGATGAGCAATGACTAAATATTCACTAAAATACCCATGGCTTACTACGTAGTAGAGTGTGGTTCACTGGTAAAATATTTAGTTCAAGAACACAAAATCAAATCCTCTTGGAGTTTGTTACGATTTTTCTGCAACGCTGGTTTTGCGCCGTCTATAATCTGCCATTTCTTTGGCTCAAGTTATCGTTTTCTGCACGTTTTTCCTTGGCCTAGCTTGATTACGAACGCTGCCGGAGCGCTCTCGATTGTCGCATTCTTTTGTTTGGAGCGCGTCCTTTTCTCTGGCGGAGCGCCGCGGAGGTGTTTGGTGCTTGCATTGGTGGCTTTTGTCCTGCCGCTGTACGGGCCTTCCGTTTTGTATTTATGGAAATTTGAGGGCGAGCTGCAAAGCGGAGTATTGTATGGGTTGGACAAAATTTTGGAGAGATTATTTTCTTCTCGGCTTCTCTGGCGGATTCGTACACCCTGCTACATTTACATTTATTTTGATGTTCGTTGCCCAGTTTATCCGGGGTGAGTTCCAATTGATATTGTTTGTCGTTTAGCAAAGGTTTGTACTTTGGGTTTCGGTTTCCTTTAGCAAGCGGTTTCGAGCAACCAGTTCAGAGTTTTTGGCCCCAGCTATTGCCGCCGCTATTTGTGCGACCTTGCCTTGCCACGCTTCGATTGTTAACTTCCCAGCCACGCCTGTATCTTGGATAAGCAAAAGGGAGGTGCTCGAAGGAAGCGGCTATCAAGTTTTATTTTAAACTAAATTTATATAACAATTACGCACACTACGATCTGTAAACTAGTGAAGAACGGCTCATCCACACAATTGTGTGCAGCCCGATTTCGGCCTGCGTAATTCAAGTATTGGATGTCCCGAACAATTGCAAGAAGGCGAGTAACGACCGCTTAGTAACTTTTAAATTGTTGTTCGGTTGCCGGTATATTATTGTTCGATTTGTAATAATTTGTAATTGTATTGTGTTATAAATTTGTATTAAATTTTGGTATTCTTAAGTTAGCCCAGTATGGGACAATCCGGCATGTAGTAGCGCACTCGTAATTTTGAAATTTTACTAGGCATATTTGAATAATCTTGTACCATAATTAAATTGTCGATTGTACTGTATGCTTTAATTTTTTTTGCCAATTATTCTGTGATATTTGAATGGGGTTATCGCTAGTGCGTCATTACTACCGATGATTATTTGGAGCTTTCTTTCAGGAGATTTGGACTGCTGGAGTTTACGAATTCTCGTTTTATGCCTGAGCACATTCGTCGTTATTGAAAATAATTCGTTGGCGCTCTACCGGTCTTATGTAAGCAATTTAAGTGGTGAACTTAAAGTACCGCACAACCGTCTTTATCGAGTTAGTCGCTGTCGGAATGTATATTCAAGCAGTTTAGGATCTTTGGTATCTTAGAAGATTAGCCAACGTATAAATTGTTTGTCTAACATGTGAGCAAACGAAAATGAAATCAAGCTTGGTTTTGAAAATTGAAACATATGTCGATTCACATTATGTTGGATATGAACTATTATAATAACTGTCATATTTAAATTAAAAAACAAAGGTAATAAACCACATGACTTAATGTTTTCAAAGCCAACCTTAATTTCGTTTTCATTTGCTCACATGTTATTTAGGGTAACAACTTCAAAAATCTAGTGGTAGATAGTATAATTATGCAATTCCGGCTTGGCAAAGTGTTTACAAACAAGGCTGAAGATATAGTAAGGAAAAAAATCCTTCAAGTTTAATCAATTAAAGTGATGTAGAAGAAGATACCCGTATCATTACGTGGTGGATTTATTTCTTGCCTACTTTGACTTCACGCTTAAGTGGAGGTTGCGCATGCTTGAAAATCTCAAGAGAAGAGTTCTGACTTTGTGAACAAACAGAGGTGCCGTAGGGTCTGCTTTACGTTCTCATGCAAAGATGAATTACTTTACAAGGGTTGCTTATCGTTTAAATAGGTATTGTCCCGAAATCGGATTAATACCGGACTAACTATTGCTTCCTCATCGAATTGCGAATAACTGGCAGCCTATTCTACAGCGCTATTTGTGTTTTGACAAAGCCATATTTCACTATATGAATTTTTATTTAACTTTGTAATGAGACGTTGACAAAAGGCGACTTTATGAACTCCCCACTGTTATCTTCGTAGTCGGATGTTTTCCCGGGGAAATCTCTTTCTCCAGTTGCTTGGCAGTTCAATGAAACAGATAACGGGTACTCTCTCCGTCAGATTGAAAAGCTATAAAAACTGCAGGTCGTTCTCTTAACAAGATCAGATTTTTACTTCGTTTGCATGTTACATTAGTCCTTAATTATAGTGTTTCGTCGATTTCCAAAAATATTGATTTTGTATATTATGAAATAAACTATTAAGTAAACGTAAATATTTATTAAAGCGTGTGGTAATACACAACTATAAGTTAGATTTTGAGGTTAGAAGTAAATACTTATTGAATCTTAAGTTATTGAGCAAATTGCAGTTAATTTGAGTACCCCTCTTGGGTTGTAAATTTGTTTACTCACAATCGGTTAATAATAAGTACGTTTCTAACCTTCAAAACAGTGAGAAAGCGAGTCATTGTTTAATTTACTTTCCTAACGTCACTTTCAATAAACTTGTGATGTTACCTAGCAACAGCATCGCAGTTTCCTTTGTTAAAGTGACTTATTAAACTGCGATAAAAATACGTATTATTTGAAACTTACCTAATTAAATAAATAATGACAAACACCGATTGTGAGTAAATTAGTATACATACCACGGTAAAAAGTTTCATTCCTGTCTGGAGATAAAGTTAACCTCTCAACAGGAATGAAACACTTTCCACCTCGGTATGTAATATACTATTAATATTAAGCCAGTGTTGGTTCACATAACCATGAATTTTAAGTTAAACTGTTCACAAGGACGTCACTTGGGGTTTTGATAAATCAAAATGTTATGTGCATTAATGCAACTTCCAGTATATTTTGTTGTCTGTTCATTATACTGACTTTCTGATTCGTGTAAGACAACTCAGAAGAAGTAATCACGACAAAGAAAAGACCAGTATTAACATGTATTTTAAGTGATGCTTAAAGGTAAGTTCCTTATCTGCTTGATTGATGGTGCCAATGCACCACCTCCTGTAAACAATTTGCTAATCTTCCTTTCGTGATTTAAAGATATGGACAGTTGTCTATTATTGAATCCAGATCACGTGGCGCTCTAGTACGTAATTAGCATCATCGACGTACCCTTAATTTGAACTGGCGTACAACCACATACTCCATTTTTATAATCTAGCCGCCTCTCTGTCCCGATTGTCTGTTCACTGGAACTATTTATTATTACAGGATTACTTTATTTTGTGGATAATTATTTATTGCTTTCGCCTGCAACAAGCTGGCCCGCTAACATAAGATCTTGTCTGAAAGTTTCAGATATATCAGATATTGACTGAATAATAAAGAAAAGACAGAGCATCAAGTGCACGGTAACTCAAACGTATTTGAAGAACTTGGTAAAAGTAAAAGCTAATTCACTGGACCATTTCCTGTGTTGCTTTAAGAAGTTTCCATATACTTACCAATTGAAGGTCGTATAACTGCAATAGGCAATCCTCTGCCCCCAGTTTTGACAACCCCTTCAGCCACTGCTTTGGTGAAAACGTAAGTATTTGGCCATTCCCCAATTATTCTAAGGCAATTTCAGTTAAAAATTAGCACTGCAAATTGTTAATCAACTTACGTTGGAGTTATTTTCTCCAATTCTTCGTCATTTAAAGTGTCCACGAGGGTTAACAACTTACTTCCAGTCATTGCGTGCTCGTAAAACTCCTCGTTTATTTCATTTCGAATGCAATTCGAATAAGCGGTCGAAATGTACAAGAAGGACTAAACACAACAACTGTAACCCGTTTTGTATATTGAATATACACTTACCTTCAGCTGCTTCATTTCTTTTGCCAAAACCAAGAGGTCTCGGGTGGCTCTGACGTTAATATAACTGGCTGTTCTGATTTTTTCGTCAAATCGCACAGTAGCGGCGCAGTGGAAAATGCAGTGGATGTTGCCAACCAATTTTTGTTTGTCTTTTTCATTTAAACCCATCTCTGGTAAGATGCAGTCGCCGGTCACTAGTTCGATTTTGTTGATGTAGTTGGGTTGCTCTCGTTTCAAGCGTTCGAAAAGCTGCGACAAAAACAGAACTTTAATAAAGAGAAAACATTGACGTTGAAGAATTTGAAATATAGTTGTGATGATAAGCAATTTCATGAATAGGTAGGTGAGTGGATTCTAATAATTTGAAAATGCTACAAGCTTGATGTGTGGAATTAACTAATATTAATTTATACCTTAAGCAGATTTAACAGTAAAATAACGGGTGTTCATAAACAGTCGTCATCCCAGTAGGTTTTGACTTCAGAAACGTATGTCTATTAAAATTGAGAAAAAATGCGCTATGACAGTACTCAATGACGTTTCATTGTGTTGTACGAATTAATCAAAGACATAACATTTTGTTTTTTAAGGCAACTGGGATGACGACTGTTTATGAACACCCGTTAGAAACTTTCTTTTACTTTGTTGGTTTCTATATAATATATTTTGTTTTATATACAATACGATCACAAAAATTCAAAAGGGCCATTGTGTTAAAATTGACAAACGCCTTAATTATAACTGCGTGAACTAATTTTCTTTTCCATAGCCGCCCTTGTCCACAATTTTTTATGATCGCACTGTATGTTTTATTATTTAATTATAAGAGCCAGTGTTTTTAATTTTTAGTCTAATGAAGACTTTCCAAATACCATTGGCAATCTTTTATATTGCGCATTTTTAGTAAAATGTATGCAGAAGGAAGTCCAAGGTAACCTTGTTTTTATTTGCTCTTACAAAGACTCAAACTCGATTATAGCAATTTCTTTAAATTATAGCATTGAATTCAAAATATTTTAACTGTGATGAAACCACAATTTCGTGGAAGAATACGGCGATATTTAAATATTTATGGGCGGAGTCGGTGGCTCGTGAGAGGTGACCCAATGGCTTAGCTTCCTCTCTCTCCGGATCTGACACCCCGCTTTCTTTTCTGGGGTTACTCGAAACAAAGGATCTACTTCGAAGCTGATTCTGTTCTAAATTAAACTTCTTGGTCTTCGGTCTTTATTAATTACTATGTTTATTTCAGTTTCTCGATTGCTGATTATCTCACAGCCATTTGTTTTGGCATGTTTAATAATAAACGCAACTACGGTAATGTACAATATTTAAATGTATCCACCAAATTGCAGCAATTCATTTAGTGGAAATTGGTGTCATCATCAATCGTATGCTAATCTAACGATATGTCGTAATTTATCATTGATAGAAACTGATTTTAGATAATATTTATTTTTAATATTATACATTTGTAAATATTTAAAATTTTAATTTTGAAAGCTACGTATCTGAGGCAAAACTCCTACAAGCGTTTTCGACTGGTTTTTATGTTACAATGTACCTCCAGACGTCGACTTAGAAAACATCTTGAATAATGTAGTATATAATTATTTTGAGTATCGTTTTATAAGCGTAAATAAAAACAAGGCTGCCTTGGACGTCGTTTTACATTATCTTATACAGATTGTCCGAAATCCGTTTTGAATATAGGAAATTAATGAGCGCGACAAGGACGACATACACAAAATGAGTAGTAGGACAAAGATAGAATGTAATCATGGCTATTTAAATTTTTTAACTAAAATTAAGCCAATGAAATAAACAAACACTTCTATCAAATATTTTATCTGTCATTAAGAGTATAAAGTGAGGTTTAAATAATTAACATAATAATGTGAATAGTAAACAATAGTACATTTAAACCTCACTTTATACTCTTAATGACAACTAAAATATTTGACAGAAGGGTTTGTTTGTTTCATGAACTTAATTTTAATTTAAAAATTTACCTAGCCATGATTACATTCTATCTTTGTCCTACTACTCATTTTGTGTATGTCGTCCTTGTCGCACTCATTAATTTCCTATGTTTAAAACAGATTTCGGACAATCTGTATATAACACTAGTAATAAGAAGCGCTCCCAATAACATTTAAAAATACAAGTTTAGTATTCGTTAAACAAAAAGAAAAACTGCTTCTTATATGTGTTGTTCTTTATCGTTAACCTCTATTAATTCTTCTTAGTATATAGTAAAACAATGTAGAATAAAGATTAAAGCGAGAGAAAGAAACAACATCGAATTTGTACTCCACTGGAAAATTTACTTATTACGTTTGAATAACCAGCAGCTTAGTCCAGAGAGATGCAAGAATCACTTATAACATTTTTTATAAGGTTAGAGATGGTAGCTTTCTGTTGGTGCTAAATGATAATCCAAACCATAATTTACCTTTAAAAACCTTCCAGATTAAATTAATACTGGAAATTTAATTACTCTTAAATTTTTTTTTCTGTCTGTGTGTAGAGTTAGTATAACTTCGTTTGGGATTTATAAATGTTACGAAACGCCAAATATCAGATAAGATTTAAAAGTTTCTAAACAGGAAGTATATTAAAGAGAATATAATTCGTTAAATTTTGAGCCAATCATCATCTCCTAAATTTAAGACATTGACCAATAGGGAATTCCACCATACTGACAATATAGCGACTCGCGATTTTCGATTTGGTTTTGTTTCACGTGTCAAATGAACTAATTTAGAAATGCCAGCTAATTTTTCGAGGTTAGGTGGTGCGTTTTAAGCTTAACAGCTACAAAAAGTGTATCTCGGACAAACATTGATCATTAGCATTGATACTCAGGTAATAAAATAGTATTACTCCCTCTTCTATATATTTTAAATCATTATATTCGCTTTCTAATATTCTTTCCTATAATTCGTAGTATGAATAATAATATATAATTGTTTAAGAGTATCATTTCGTTATAATCCCAATGCATGAAATTACAACTCGTCCTACGCACTCGTTGTATTCATCAAAAAATTATCGATAATAGGCATACTACTTACTATATTGCCACTGAAAATATGTGTCTCACCAATAAATTAAATTATTGTGTTTATTGGTATGCGTGATGTAATCCTCAAAAATATTGAAGGGTATATCTGCAGTTTTGTACTTCAAGTTGCTTTAGAACATGAGGAACCACCTTCTTCTTAGTTGACCTCTTCTTATACTAATTCTTTGTCCTTCTTCTAGAACTTGATTGAGAATTCTTTCATTTTCAAGTACATTCTTAATCTTTACGACATGTGTAGTACTATATTCTCCATATACAGCGAGATCAACATAGACTGACCGAAAAAAACTTTCTTCCGCGCAGAGGCTGTTAATATCTACGTCAAGTTTCTGCAGTAAAGTTAGCTGTTTATTAGGTGTCAGTTTCAGCTTATTTGTAGTTTGTATAAATGTCAATTTTCCGTTCATTTCACTATTTTTCGCCAATTTTAACCAATTTTTTTTTTCAAAACTAACATTAGTATCCACGTTTGTGACAAAAGTAAGTCAATTCGTCCTTTTTATTAATTATTGAAAGGTTTTATCAAATTTTTGTATTTTAAGTTAGAACTGGTGATTGCAATCCTGTCATTTTCACTTGAGGACAAATTCCTTTTACAATCGTATCTCCGAAATGAAAATAGAGATGAAAATGGGAGGTGGGTTCACCCAATAATGCCGACAAATTCTGGGAACGATTTCCCGAAGCAGAAATAAATCGCGAATTTTCTGCCGTCACATGCACAGAATTGTTGATCGCTTTCAAAATACAGGAAGCGTTGCTAGAGGGAACGCACCTGGTGATGAAGAACCCCAAGGAGGTTATTTTCAGCTTAACAATGCCACTGCACGTACTGCCGAAGCAACTTGTCAGTTTATTGAAGCGTAACAGATCTTACTCCTCTGAATTACTTTGTATTCTGTCATTTAAAAAATATAACTTACCAGAATCGATTGCACACATTGGACGAATTAAAAGAAGCGATAGAAGGTGCTGTGCAAAGAATAACCAAAGAACAGCTGTATGGAGTATTTTAAATTCAGAAAAAAGAGTAGATTCGTGAATTGCCAATAATGGTGCACATTTCAAGCATCAACGGTGATATATTTAAAGCTAGTTTGTTGTTTATTATAAATAAATAAATCAACTTCAATAAGTAGTGTTACTTGACTTAAAGTTAGCTACTATAGTTCAGACCCAATCGGTGGAAGGCGGCACATTTTTACTAAAGGCATATTTTATGAGAGCGGCCAAGTCAATCATTTTTTATCTCCCGGTATGTTGTTTGCTCTTGACTCCATATTCCATATTCTTTCTATCTACTGTCTCTTTTTTAAATTTCCAATATTTTTTTCTATTCGTAATACAAACGTTATTCCCTGAAGTAAAGTGGTTCGAAAAATACTTCTAATTTTGTCGGTGATTGCTATTGTAAAACAGAAGAACCAAGATGTGCGCTATCATAAATCGCTCCGCGAAAGAAGTACGAACACAATAATAAAACAGTCAAACTTCGCGCTACAACTCTGTGGGCTAGCAGTGGGTGTGCAAATTAAAACGCGGCGCGATATGTAGTGCAATGTCTAAAACGTCAAAAATTGAATTGTGTGCTCAGCACGTGTATCTTGCTTCCGTGAGGATCCAGCTATTCAAAATACGCTGTCCAAAAAAAGTAACTGAAACCAATCTACAAGGAATACGAAATGTTAGATGTTACAGCGGGCTAGCGGTCAACTATTCCGACCAACAAAAGACATCATGCAATAACCCCGCGCAATTTACGCCATCACCAACACGCAATGTCCAAGTCAAAGGCACGTGGTTGCAGAATTCTTTTCACAACAATAGAGCCTCTACCCTAAAGTGACTACCCGCCGCATCGGTCAAGGCGTCTACATTGGACTGAGGCAACTGACAAAGAAGTAAGCAAGAAATCCGAATTTTCAGGCCCAAATTTTGTGTACGCCCGAGTCTACGAATTAGTGTTTCGGCTGCCAGAGATAATAAACCAACCCGTCTTCTTGGTATAGAACTAGCAGACGATGAGGCGTCAGCATATTGCATATTGAGTATTTTCTCTGCATTCTTTGAGCATTCGGAAACAGCTTGGTAGATTCGAGTTTATTCACTCAGTTGAACATATTTAAGACAGACACTTCGGCTCGTTCGTTCAACTATAGTTTACGCATTTTATTCGTAAACTGACGTATTCACGTACTCTATGTATAACTGTGCTATTGCTAGATATATGTATGTTCCTGTATGTCTATTTTATTTTTGTTCTCAAATCAAAATAAGTGTTATTGTTGTCCACATCGGTTGTCATCTAACCTAACTACATTTGCAGCTTCAGTGACAAACAACATTGTTGGACCATAATAACATCTACACCATCGTTTCAATTTCTGTTCGGTTAGATTACTGCTTCGTCTAATTTTTCCCTTTCTCCCAAAGCGCTGTTTTCTTGCAGTTTCTGTTCGGTTATTTATCTCGGCAATCTACATTTATTTCTTGTACAGCTATATTTACACCAATCCCTCAAGTTTGTTTTAGCGTTCCCGTTTTTGTTTTCTTTAATATTGCCTAATATTAAACCCATTTTTCCAGTTTTTTACCAGTTTTGTCCTGACTTCTACAATATATGGCCCCTTCCTTGCCATGTGAATACTTGGTAGTAATACCATATTTATTGTTACGTTTATTCTAACGTAAGCATCTATTGCTGCTTCAATTACTACGTTAGCCTAGTGATTTAGCTGACTTTAGATTTCTCTAACAGTTACAAAATTAAAGATTTTGTTTAAAGAATATCGTTTTATTTGCCGTAGTTATGTTTGACTTAAATTCTCGCATTTTTCCTTCCCGAGTAATAATAATAGTTACTTATATGATACTTCCTGGTTTTGTTAGATTCCTCTGCAAACGTTATTTTGATTAATTAGCTCTAGCAATTTACATATTTACCAGTTTCAAATAAGCTGCTTGTTTGAGAATTTGGAGGTTAGGAATATGCTCATATGTCATTAGGAATTTTCAGTTAATCTATAGAAACTAGATTCCTGTTTTGTGCAGTGTCTCTTGTCCTACACGTCTGACTTTATTTGCAAGGTCATTTTCATTATTACATTGTTAGGCTTATCTGATCGGATCTGCACGTAATATCTCGCCCTGTCTTAGCTTTTCAGGCGTTTTCTATTAGATTTTATGTACCATCTACTCTAATTGTGAATATATTCGTTTATTTGCCGTTAGTCCTAGCGCGCTCGCTTAGTAGCTTCTTTCTGAGCTCGTCGTATGAAGGTTTGAGGTTTAATGGTTGCTGCATTTCCGTTATTTTCTCAACCTTATTATTGATTAGCCAAATGTTATTTGGAAAAACACCATCTAGTGGATCTTAGAGGTTGCGCTTGTATTCTGGTGACTTTCTGTCGTAAGCACATGCTGGAAATTTCTTTTTACGTATTTTTATCCCTTTTAGATAGTTTTTGATAAGTTAGTATCTCCTTATTACTTTACCTGGGACTACAGATAGATCGCTAACCCAATTAACACCTGACGTAAGTTTTCCCCAAATGCACTCCGTGTCTACGTCTTTTTGTTTTAGGTGTTTTCTTGATATCTATGGTTCTTCGTACCTGTGCATCTTGTACAAGAGATTTTTTAACCTACGATTTAGTAGAATAAAAAGTAAAAACAAATATGAAACATCTATTGTATAGAAAATGTAAGTACATTTCTACATAATCGTCATTTCGATAAAAGCATTTATCGTACCATGGCATGCATTTTTTATGCCGCCCTCAAAGAAAATTGCCATCTGGTCCCGACCAACCGTTTTCATTGATTTTTAGGTCCTTCTTTAAACTTTTTGCACCATTCTTGAAAACAGCGTCGCTCATAAACTGTATTCATCTGATGATGAATTTCGGCTGCATTATGCCCTTCAATGTTGAACCTTTAGCCAGAAGAAAGCAAATTACGGCTTACTGCCTCCGTCAAGTATAAACTGCGTGCCGTAAGGCTGGCTGAGGAAATATACTCTAAAAAGCACAATGCAGCCAAAAATCATCGTCAGATGAGTAGAGTTAATGAGCGACGGCTGTGTGTAAATGGTACAGTAATTTTAAAGAAAAATCTGAAAGCCTTTGTATTTAGGTTTTATGGATTTCCGGAATTTGGGTGTCTGTATTTCTAAATTAGAGTGTCGTATTCCAATTTTAGCCCCTTTTTAGACTTCATTTTCGTAGGACACTGGTTTTAACAGATAAGCCACAACCTTGCTTTATGGAAATAAATATTTTGCCCCAATTCAAATGTATTAGTGTGAATGAATTTATGAGCTCACGATATTTAAATTTTCTTGTTTATGCCGGACTTACCATTTATTAATGTGTTGATTATTAGTGATTTATGTATATTTCCTACGTATCTTGTGCCCTGTATAATTATTTTTGAAATTAAAATACATACGTTATTTCTGTGAATGCTACGTGTACCCGCCGTGGGTTTTGGTAACGGATTCGCCTAAGTTACCTACATTTAGACGTCCTAGATTTAATATTTTGTTTCGGTACGAAATTAAGAATTATATTATTTGTCTGCACTTATTTGAAAAAAATACCACATTAAATGAGCCGCAATTATATATTTCTTTTTATAATAAGTTACAGCTTCTCAAAAAAGTCTGCGTTTGTTAAATTTATTTTTGATATATATCCCTACAATGTGAGTTGCCACTAGCAAATCACCGAGAAATCTTTCAACTTAAAGTCGCCCCCGTTGATGAACAATTAAGTTGGTGGCGCCCTTATTTGGTTTCGATTATTTTAGTGTTAACCTACCCTTCGTTCGGAGTAGCTCAGCCGGTCCGTTAAACGTTGTTGGTTACAGTCTATTTGGGTATCCACAACTCGCTATTCTGCTTATATCGGATTGTTGCAAGATTATCATTACATTTTTGTACTTCCGCTTATTAGAGCGATCACATTATTTTCTTGCTTAGCCCCTTTCAGTCTTTTGTATCCTATTTTACATAGTTTAGGGTGTTTTACTTTACGTAACCGTTCCACTCTTCTTCTCTCTTTCTCATACCGCCTTCTACAGATACTCATCAGTTCCAATGCTCTTTAGCATTTCTATCACTATTGCACTCTTTATTAAACTAATTTTTAAGGTTTCCCAGCAGTAATATTTCTTTAATGTTTTCTTTTACTGTTTGTTGTATCCGTATCAACTTATCAACGCTAGTATTAGTCTCTCATTTTATAATGTTCTAATTCTTGCCTCAAACGTCTGCTGTAAAAATCTTCTACATTTAATCTATTTTTCTACTGCCCACGTCTTCTATTAATTTTGTCTTATGCTGTCTATTAAAATGTGATGTACTAGATAATTGTAACGTTTCTTTTCTATTGCAAGTTCAACCAGTTTCTTATTGTTCGCAATACTTAATGGCCTTCTTTAGTTTCAGATTAAATTTATATGTATAAGTTATGTTCATCTTTCTCGGTCAAAGATTTACAACGATGTTAATCCCCCCGCCCGTGACACAATTCATCTGTTAATTACTTAAACTAGAATTACTTATATAAAAGTGTAATGTTGAAAATGTAAATAGTACCTACAAAATTGCTTTTTTAATTGTACTCATTTTGCTCCCTTGGTTAATAGTTTTTTTATATTATAATTTTGACTCGATAGTATTACGACCGTTTAAGTGATCTACCAGTAAAATGTATAAAAAATGCAAAATCATAAGTTTTACCAAACAGTAGTTTGGTTACTCACTGGAATTAGTTCTTGGTTTTATATCCACTACAACTAGCTGTCCAAATGGTTTATCAATTTTTAAACTCCCGAGTTTGCTATCGAAGCTACTATCAGCATCGACCTAAGGTACTTACAACATTATCCATAAGCTCCTCGAACCTCTTCTCCGTGGTCTTGCCTTTTTTCTCCCGAACCAAAACGTAAACCATTTTCATCTCTGGGCATGACCAAAGCAGTTTCTCCAGCAGCAACTTGCCCAAAAATCCCGTCGCCCCAGTTATAAAAACATTAGTACCCGCGAAGTACTGCCCAATTCTTGAGGGTTCCAGTGCCGGAGGATTCATGTCGGTGTAGGTGATGTCGCCCCCTTGCATTTCGGGTCCTTCTACCGTTTTTACTGCAAAAGAGATTTATTCAAAAACTAACAATAATTAACGATTTGTATGCACTTGCACATCGATCGGGATTTAAGTAGGGTCAGGAGTAATATCCGTGGAACCGGCTATGAACTAGTGCTTAACTTTTTTTTGTACTCACATCAGTGTTTTTTACACAGTTGTAAAGCAAATGAAGTCAGCTTTCCAATGACCTATGTTATAATTTTTAAAAAATCCAAATGCTACCTTGCCAACACATTAGTCTGATTAAAAATTGTATGTTAGAATACTTAAATCCTAAAAGTTTCAAACTCATATTTCAGTCATATTGGCAACGCTTAACTCTAGTTTAACACTGGCCTTATACATATAACAAAAGTACACAATTTAAAAAATCCATATATGTTGGACAGATGACAAGTTGTATTTTTATATGTGACTATAATAAACTTGTCCTAATTTATGCTTTGCTGTAGTCGCCGTTTTTACGTAAATTAAAAATCTGCAAAACGTAATGGTCAGCGTGGCAGAGTGGTTAGGGAGCTCGACTGCGGTGCCACAGCACTGAGTTAATTCTCCACATCTGGCAACTGGCACTGATTCAAAATTGGGTACCGAAACCACGTTTATGGAAGTAGAAAAAGTAAGGCAGCCTTCGAAGACGGGATATTATTAACCCAGTGCGCCACTAACGGTGTGCTAGACGACTGGGTTTCGGAAAGATATTTCGGCGGCCTTGACCCACCGAGATATATTACTTACGCCTTTCTGTGCTTTTGCCTAGTGTGCCTTGATGTCGATTTGACGTATTTGTCCTTTCCAGGCTGCGGACGGATCGTTGTCCAAGCAAAGCGAAAGCTTTCGAAACGACTGGGCAAAAATTCATATCGTTTGTATACGTAAATATGTATGCATGTTCCGCACATAGAGGAGAAAGTTATAGATGGATTTTCACGAAATTTTACGGAGATACTATATGAAGCTTTGTATAGATGATGCCAGACTTTACTTTCATTGTGTTACACCGTTCGGTGCCAGGAGGCCTAAATACCCCTAAAAATGTAAAAAAAGAACAAATTTTTTTTCTCAAAATCGACCTTAACGAGTTTGATCATTTTTGAAGACTTCATTGCACACATAAGTGACACCACATAGTCAGTTTCTACCCAAAAATTTTAGAAAAGGGAAGGGGCGAATTATATTTCATTGTTTAGCTTTTGGGGAATAAAAGCTGGACTTGGGTGAATCCTACTGATCCCAGAAATACTAACTTTACATATAATATAGAAACTAGGGTTAGGTACTGCACGTCATGTATGACGTAGTGTCAATAATAAATTCTACCAACATTAGTAAAGCAACCAAATATGTTTTTCCTAAACGATGAAAATAGAAAATTGTCAACTAATTACCTCTGGTCTTCGGGAAATACATATTATATTTTTATTTGTGTATGTATTAGGACGTATTTAGAATTAGTGGACTCGCGCAAGTGTCTCTATGTTTACATAGCAATCTCATTATCGAAAGCTCCTTTAACCTCAATCTCTTTGTTTGACAGTTGCAAAGAGCGAGCTGAATAAGTATTTGATGTTATTATTTGTGTTGTTATATCTCCGTTTATTGTTATTTTGTCGTAGATTTTTGTTAATTGTATTGCCACATCGTTATTTGTTTGTTATTTTGCTGGTGTATAATAGGTTAGTCTAAAAGACAATTTGAACGATTCCGAACAATTTATTTCTGAAAATTCTATTAGAAATATGCTCAAGGCTGGCTCAACTGATAACACGTTTACAATGAGCACCATGACGGATGGCCTCGATAACAATGAAGTAAATTATAAATGTTTATTAACGTGTTCTTGGTTTCATATGTATAATTTCAATGAATTGCAATTATGTTCAATTCTATCGATTTTTAACATACCCTTTACATAAAAAGTCCATTCAAACCAAATCGAAGCGTTGTAATTCAATTTTGAACTGTCGAGATGCTTTCTCCTTAAGAAATTCATGAGATAATGCTTGAAATTTATGGAGAAGCTCATATTCAGAACGGCAGTGTGTTCAAATATCAAAAGTTCACTTTAACTTAAAAATTTTAACTACTAATGTTGCGTCGATTCGAATGGAGGCACAGAAAGTTAAACCTTTCTGTTCGCCTTTGTCAAACTGACAGTTCATAATTTTAATAAAACAAGCTTATTCATAGCAACTAGATTGAGCGTTACTTATTTTGGATTATTTTTAAAGTACTAAATTATGTCATGTTAAACGGTTTTTAACTTGGTAATTAACTGGTAGAAAAATAAAGTGAATAGTACGTATAGACTAGTATATTAAAATACAAGTTGCAGAAGGCATCTATCAAGCACGAATTTGAAAAAATGAGTGCTTGAAGGACCTTCTGCAACGAGTGCTTTATACTATTTTTCTAATTTGCAGCTTTATACCATTAATAATTAAAAAATAAACATGTTTTTCTATTTTGGGTTACGAATAACTCCATTCTAGCACCCAAATGACGTCATTTGAGTGTTAAATAGAATAATTCGCTGTGAATGACGTCATTTGGGTGCTAGAATTGGTGTTATTCTAAACGCAAAATAGAAAACATTTTATTTTTTTATTTATAAAATGGTATAAAGCGGCAAAATAAAAAAAATTGTATAAAACACTCGTTGCAGAAGCTCCTTCGTGCACTCATTTGTTCCTCAACTCGCCGCATTGCGGCTCGTTTCGGAATTTCAAATTCGTGCTTGAATAGATGCCTTCTGAAACTTGTATTTTAATACACTATTTCTATTTAGCGTTTAGAATAACTCCATTCTAGCACCCAAATAACGTCATTTCATAGCGACTTATTTTAACACTCAAATGACGTCATTTGGGTACTAGAATGGAGTTATTAGTAGCTTCAGCGTACTTATGCGACGTTTTGTCCGCCGTCCTGTCTGTCTGTCTGTCTGTCTGGATCGCCTGTACTTTCGAACGGCTACAGATATCGAAATTTTGAAAGGGGGAAAAGTTGTTGCTAAGGTCCCGAGCACCTTCATGCGCTATTTAGTTTTGGCGAAAGGTGGCGATTTTCCACTTGGCAAAATTTCCAAGCATTGTAGCACAGCTTGCGCCCGAGTTGTAGCACAGTGGCGGCTTGTCCACTTGGCGCCATCTACAGAAGTTCGGTGGTCACGTTTTGAACTACACATTCTGGGTGCACTATAATACTTAATGTTTTCGCAGTGCTGAAGCTACTCTTTAGACCTGTACTTGAGCAGTTTATTCTAAACGCAAAATAGAAAAAGTTATTTTCCGACCTCGATGCACTCGGTGCAACAAATTCTACTTCCTAGCTTATTATACAAATAACTATTTTCTACTTTGTTGCAAAAAATAATCACTTTTCGGTCGCATTTGCGTGCAGAAAGTGGCCAATTCCTGCTCTATTATGTCAACACTTCCTGTCAATACTTTCTGTGCTCTAATGTCAACTGACAATCATGCTACATACTACTAGCACTCGTGTTGCATCTTAATAATATAATATTAAATTGTATTACAATATACTATTGCCAAATGTAATAGTTCCTATTTACATATCAAGGCATGAAAGTTATTTGTTACTGGACGAAAGAGCATACGGTATGAGGCTGTAAGGCCGAGTACTTTTAAGCTTCCGAGTCCGGTAGAATAGCTTTCAAGGTATGTATAAAATCTTACCTGACATCTTCAATAGTCAAACTAAAGCATAACCCTGAGATTTTGAAAACGTCGTTCTGAAAATCGTTTAAAAAACTAGTGATCAACTATGTTAGAAAACATTAGGTTTCTAAACTAGTGCAATAATAGCAGTCAGGTAAAAATATTACTGTACTAGTTGTGCAATGGTTAACTTTCTAGACTTAAAATAGCCTTGAAGGTTTGACTTTCTTGACGTTTTCAGGTAAATATATAAAACACTGCTGTTTAATCGGTAAGTAACATTTTAAAAATCTAGTTAAAAAAACTGTATTGCCATTATAAATTACAACTGCAACTTCTATTTGATTTAGATTATTGTAAGCAAGTTATTTTTACAAGTATTATAACTAAATAATCAAACCTCGCAATTATTAGCTGTGCTAGTAGATCGGCATAAAAATTATTCACTATTCTGGAACTAACTAAGCATCTTAATAAACATGTGGTCCTACATAATATAGAAGATACTGACAATCATAAAAATATTTTCTGGTTAACACTACGGCCACGCTGAACAATTTGGCTTGTTTTTCCATTTTAAATTAAAATTAAACACTTAGAAAAATATAGAACAGCCTACCTGCAGTTTAAATCTCGTGGTTTTGCTGGAAATCAGACCGCACTCACGATGGCAGTAAGAATGACCTATGCAATTGCAACAAGGAATGTATACACAATGCAGATTTATTTTATCCACCTGTAAGTAAAATAAATTATATCCACGTAAACATTGTAAATTACTTCAAGAAATTTACATCGAACGAATCATAAACAAGGAAGAATGGCCTCCACTCAATCTAATAATTATTATTCTTATGTACCTTACAACATATGTATACCCCATCCAATCAAACAGCAGAACTTCCAACATATTCACACGCACAGCCCATCACAGATATACAACGAATAAATCAAATACCCATTCATGCAGAACATTTATATCCAAACTTGTAAAATAACAAGTGGCAAATAGTGGCCGGCAAGAAGCAAAACAAGAGCCCAGAAAAAATCTTACAGATCAAGAACAAGCAAAAATAAAGACCAATACTGGCGAGGAGAAACAACACAAACCCCTAATAGATATGATCCAGTAACTAAAGAAATGGATGACAGCCAAACAAGCACTGAACAAAACGAGTGCACCTCAAAGGACCCTCATCCACCACCCATTTTCGTAGCACAAGTCGCTAACAACACTCCTAAATGAGCTTGCCAAAGACAACTACAATCTGAAATAACTCGAAAACGAGCTAGTCAAGGTACAAGTCAAAACAAGTAAATCCTACTCTAGTATTATTAAAGCCTTACACCAAGAAACACACAATTCCAAACCTATAAACCAAACCAAAAAAGAATTGCAAAGTAGTGATTAAAAACAAGAAATCAAGCAAAACCTATAAGAGCTGGGACATAATGTAGTGAATATCTGGAACATTAAACAGGGAATATCCAGAAAACTGTTACGGTATAAAACGGTCGTTAAGACCCCTAATAAATTTACGTAGCAATGCTCTCCCCTGCGTGTCCCTTCCAGCCCATTTGGCTCCGGCTAGGAACTCAATCGGGAGAGGAGTTCGAACGATTGGGCACAGTTCAAGGCGAGGTACCATGATAGAGGTGGTTAACAATAATTGGTTACAAGAAGATTCGACGGGCGGCACGACTTTTGGGGATGTAGGTCTCAATTCCGCAGACCATTGACCAACAGCCGTTGCGTCGCGTTGATACCCCCGGAAGGAGCTCCACAGCTGTAGAAGTTTGCACCTACCTTTGAGTGTCCCTCCTGCAGCTGTTTGGGCCCTGTACGATGGAGTATCTATAGCGCGACAAGAATACAAGTTTTTGTCACTTTAAATAAACATACACAAATAAAATACCAAAGTTGAGCTAAATGAAAGTGATCTATTAACTCAAAATTTTTCACATGAATCTGGACATGTAATGTGCATTGAAATAGGGGTTAGTCAGCTTATCATGGTAGTTAATTATCTTACGACTAGGACAAAACGTCCATTAAAATCTTTTGGTACCTGCAACCAAAAAGCTACAACTGTAGACTACCCGTTTAGGTTTTTCTCTGTACTTGAGTCAAGTTACCACAATATTTGTACAGCTTAAAGCGAGCCATAGCTGTTTAATATTATACTGCACAAAATAGCATGCATTGTCAATCGAGTGACTGCAATACGCACACCACTTTTCGAATAAATAGCACTTTTAAAACTTAACAATTCACAGTACCTTTGTGTTGGCGTAGGACTCCAACAACTACAGTTTGCTATGGAAACAGACGGGAAGGGCGTCACGTAGGGGTCCTCTACGACGACGATGCTTGAAGATAGGGCAATTAGGGGACGATCGGACGGGCAAAGGGGTGGCCGACAGCTTACTCTGAGATGGTGATGTATTAAAATCCTTCTTACGAAGCTTGGGACTTGATCTAACGACCAACGACAGAGATCCACCCTGTATATATGCTTGCAACGCACCTTTTTGTGAATATCAGCTATAGAGAGCGATAACAGGTACACAACGGTACTACCTTAACAAAGGCACTTAGCATGTGGTTTATACAACCACCCGGAGGACGGCGCACCCCCTTTAATAACTAGGGTTTTAATTGCGGGCACAAATCACCCGATACGTTCAGCTAGATTATTCGAGCGGAACTACTCAACAAAATGCGACCAAGCGCTTCGTATTCGGAATTGCATCATGCAGGAAAATTTCCTATGTCTTCATCTCCCTTCGATGTGTAAGATACGCGTTAGCGGTGTTTAATATTGCACCATATTACGTCAGAGAATGATGGTTACGGCGGGTATAACGGGAAAGTTCCGGGTTTAGAAATGTCGTCATGCCGGGAGTCTTAACAAAACCACTTCAAAGTTTTATAGTAGAACTGAAACAAAAACGCAATAAAAAAAAACAATTTATAAAATCAAAATGTGAATGCACACTAAGGTAGTAATAGAAACCCCACATGCAAAAAGAGCAATACCACAATGCATAAAATGCCAACGCTTGGACACTACGAAGAACTACTGCCAACACTGTCCCAATTCCGTACTATACTAGAATGCTCAAGAAAAAACCAAGGATCATCAGGTGAAATGTGTAAATTGCAATGAAAATCACCCTGCCAACTACAGAGGTTGCATAATATACACGCAACTGCAAGAAAAGCTATACCCATGGCTATGGCTATTTTTAATTTTGATGTATTAACCAGTACAACGATCTTTATAACGTAGTTTGCTGGTTAATTAATTTTTCTTCTCCAATGTGGTGTGTTTTTAATATAATTTCTACCTCGTCTTCAACGTTTAAAAATCTTAACCTCACTTTGACATGTGCTTTAATTACTTTTTATTAGTAAATGAATTTTTTTATTATGTACATCATTGTTAACCATATGCCTCTGTAGATGATCATTATGGCCTGAGAATGAAACCAGTTTGGTTGCGAAACATGTCGCCACCTATAATTTTAAAATAAATGTTCGTGGAGAAGTCTATTTAGGTTTATTGCTTCATATTTGATATTACTCGCTAATAGGTTTGGTAGAGTAAAATGAGTTCAAAGTCCAAGTCAGAAAATAGTTATTTATACAACGAGTAGCTGAAATGCCACTTTTTTCAAGCGTGGGAAAGTTTAAATCTCGCGAGTGCAAAAAGAAGCTTTAGATGCGAGTTGTATACATAATTTTTTCGACTACCACATATTTATATTGAAAGAGATTACACAACGTCAACGACATTTCAGATTGAAAATTCATTAAAAATTAGGTTAGGTATGCTTTCATTGTTTTAAAATTGAAAGTTTACCACATTTAATAAACAGTTTTGACAGAAGTGTGCAATAAAGTGACAGATGTGTTCAATAATATGTTTTATTGCATAGTATGCAATAACAACATGCTTTTGACATATGTAAATGTGTCAAATAATAGCCTCCTTTAAAAAATGGTAGTTGCAAATAGTATATTAGCAACAAGTTTAGAAAAATGATGTTTTACTGAACAAGTATAGCTGGTTTGAGTACGAGCGTTAGCGAGTACACAGCAGCAGAGGACGCAAATAACACTGACCCAGTGACGCACGCTGTGGACACATAGTGCTTGGACGCTTGTTTATATTGTCATTTGGTGTTTACTTTTGGAAGAATTGATAAAGGTGAAAGAGTTCCGGGGTGCTTCGTAAAAAATTGCAACATTAAATATAGACTTTTAAAATGTAAGGGCCTTTCTTATTGGCTTGAATTTGATGCTCCGTCCATAATACCTCCATTCTGCGGAAAGTTTCACTGTGTATTCTTTACATAATGAATTGTCCTTTAATTACTTTTCTAAGGCTTCCAATTTCCATGGAAATCTAGATTTGATTCATATTTTTTTGGAGTATTTTTCACGAAAACCCTAACTTATGTTATACCAAAAAAAAGAGAATTAAAAATCCTATCAAAATATATAAAAATATACGGGGTGTTTTATTTAAAATAAACAAGTTGAATATTAATAGTCGAAGCAGTTGACTGTAATCTGCAAATTAATATCGTCAAAATCTAGGTAAAAGTATAATATTTAATAATATACGTATATATAGTTTATTGGGCCCAAAATCTTTAAATAAAGGGCTTTAAGCTGGGGTCTTTTTTATAGATCAGACGATATATTCTACTCCTTCTTTACTCGACTTGCCACGGGAATTTCTACCTATGTCAAAGTGTAATTTAGTGTTTTCTAGGTTTTTGAAGCAAAGATATCCAATTTTTGAAAATGCCGAATTCTTCGAGCTACACAGGGCTTTGCTTTATATCATCATCTACTGCATTGTCATTATTTTCAGCAGATAAACTAACATCAAATGCCTTACAAAATGCTCGGTCAAAACCAAGTGATTAATATAAATAGCTATACTGTCTCAAAGAAATCCCACGACGTGATATATTGCAATGGTTTAATGCTCACAGCAATTTTGCTTGCATAACACATAAAATGAAAAAAAGATTAAAGAAGCCCAAAATTGATATTTTGTTTATTGTAGCATTAAAGTAATTTTTATACACTAATAAACGCACGAGATACGACTAGCAGTAACTATAATTTGATTGACAGAGGTTAGCATTAGATAATGCAGTATCTAAGGGGCTATGTTTAACCTAAATTTCATAAAATGTGCTCGTTATGTTAAATGCTCTTAATTTTATGTGGACTGACAGAGTCCAACAATCGCCAACGCAGCTGAAAGGTAGCGAAAGCGGTGTAATAAAGCATAGAATGCAAAGAGCATGACAAGGCAACCTACATTAGAAAGCAAACAATAGTGCAGTGATAATAAAATTGTGAAATAATGCTATTTAAAACTACAGTGTAAAAAGCAGAGATTTAAGGTTATACAGTGCTACGGTTGACAATTATTGAAAAACAGTATAGTTTCTAAGTAAAATAATTGTACAAAACTTATTTCCAAAACAGTTGTAATATAGTTGCTAAGATACCTGATGTTTATTTGTTGTTGTTGTTAACCGAAACCATAAAATAAATAGCTGTGTGCAAGATTGGCTCCGTAAAATTGTATTATTTTTAATATAAACAGTATTTGTGTGAGCCCAAAAGCTGTTTTTATTTAATCACCAGTCCGCAGAGTGCCTGTGTGTAAAGTTTCATCTTGTTAAAATCTCCTACTAAAGAGGGAGTTGCTCTGCAAAGTTTGTTCAAGTAGGTCCGACATCGAGGCAAGATTTCAACAAGTTTCGGATTAGCAGCCGGCTGAATTTTGTGTGCTACGTGTGGAGGAGACCTTCCTTTAGCCCTATGTGCAAGAAACAGTAGCAGAAAGCCTTCAGAAGATCAATTGGAGCCGTGGCGTCCTTTGATTTTGTGAACCAACAACGAAGCTGTTTTCAAGGTAAATTTCAACAGGAAAAAAGTTTCCAGGGTCCTTCAGCTTTGGGCATCATCAAGAATCGACATTTTTCGAAGTCAGAAAGAGCTTTTCAGCCTCAGGCTGCTTGCAGAGGGTTTTTATTGCGATAGCGTCTCTTGAGTTATCTGTTGGCGTCAGATTTGGAAACCGAAGCAGGAAGTAAAACAAGTGTCAGATAACGGATCTCTTTGCTATTACGTCACCAAAACAAAACAGGTTAGCTATGCTACGTCATTATTAATTACATTGCATATTTACCTGACGCAAAATTGGTTGCTTGTTGGATAATTTTGAATTCAATTACGCTAGTTTGGTGCGATCAACTGTCTGTGTTTATGCAGTCAATTTAGAGTTAACTGTCAAACGCAGGAAGGTCGAGTATTTGCCATACTCGTGCAAAAACCATACTCAACAGTAATTGTTATACTGGATGTTACAACCTAACCTTGCAGATTTAAGAGTTTTTCATGCTATACCGGAGAGTTTATTTTTAAATTTTATTGCAAATAAGTAAAATAAAGAAAGCAGTAAACCATTTATTTTGTTATAATAAAATACACAGCATACATTTTTAATAAGCCCTGAGATCGGCAATATTCTGAATTCTTTGTTAAAATTAAATGAATAATTATTTGTATTTGTGGTGATATTCCTACACATTATTTATTTATTAACATATTATCACCAATTATAGTAGGGTGTTGTTGCAATATATACACAGTGGGAAAATTAAGTAACGCATAAATTCCGTGTTCATATGTTTAAGTACGAAATTAAGGACTTTTTTGGACTAGCCCCAGTTTATGGCCAAGCGAGCGCTGCGAGTCTCGAAGTCCGCTTTCGTGCGAGTTACATACGAGGTCCGACAATTACCTTATAAGGCGGGTGTAAAAAATCTACTTTATTTTAAAAATACAATTTAACAAATGTTGCACTTCAAACTACTCTCCTTCCCTAAATATACAGCTGGAAGCAATTTTGAGTCTTCTGATGTGAGACCGCGAAGTAGGGTTGCCGTTTTTCCCTTTATCTGTTCTAAAGTCTCAAAGTGGGCCCTCTTCAACAATTCTTTTACTTTTAGAAACAGGTAAAAGTCGCAGGGGGCTAAATCCGGCGAATACGGTGGGTAGTTAAGTACAGGGATTCTTTTATCCGCCAAAAATTTCTTCACGAAGAGAGCGTTATGGGCTGACGCGTTGTCTTGGTGGAGAAGCCAGGCGTAGTTTTTTCAAAAATCGGGACGTTCCTTTCTTACACATTCCCTCAGCTTCTGCAGAACCTCCAAGTAGTAAGCCTGCTTAACTGCTTGGCCCGCAGGTACCCAGTCGATAACATCCTAGATATCGAAAAAATGCTGCCGAAATTGAGAGCTTTTCGATGCAGTAGAACAAAAAATCATTTTTAAATTTTTATATCAAATGTTTTAAATGTTATGAAATAATTACTATTTTTTTAATGGCAACCTATATATTTTTCATTTATTTCGGTAGCAAGTTTTAATCAGTTTTAACGGTATAAATTTTGAATGGGTTACATTAGAAAAAAAAATTAAATTACCCTACATTTCAAATAACAAGGATAGTAACCTGGAGTTAAAACAAAATCCGATGATTGTACATTAATTTTTATGTTGGAATTATTGTCAAAGTAAGAAAGTAATCACTACTAAGTGTTTTGTTTTAAACCCTGGTAACTAGAATTACTCTCTTAATTTCATACACCTTTACTATATGAACTTTAAGGCCTTTTTTCTAATTTTTTGGTAGTGTAACCTATTTAAAATTTGTACCGTTGAAAACAGATTAAAACTTGCTACCGAAATAAATAAAAACCTCTATAGGCTGTCATTAAGAAAAAAATATTGATAACATCATAACTTTTAAAACAAATGATATATAAATCTGGCTTAATATACTTGAGATATTTTCCCGAAATCGAAGATTAAGGGAGTTACCGAATTTATACGCTACTGAATTTTCACGCTGTATATGTACGAACTCGAAAAATTTGCTCTCAAAGCTCAACCGAAATTTCATCGACTCTAATTATATTTGAAAACTAAAGTGCAGAATTATCAATCGTCCGTTCTACATAGTATCAGCAGTCGGTTTTCTTCGTAAATAATTCATTTAATAAAGACATGCGTACGTCAAGTTATGAATTACCCAATAATAACATTATCTGAATTCAATGCGTTCCACTTAATTAAATTCAAGGCCTATAGCATCAATTATTATTGCAGTGTCTTATATAGTCATTTAACCAGTCCCCTTGCAAACGGCTAATTTCCTACAAATGGTTTCTTATTAGTGGTATTATATTGTTATATGTCTTGTTGATAATATAGCTTCGTCCCGTTTATGTACTAAGAAAATAATTGAAACGTCTGTTAAAAACCATTGCTTCAAAATTCTATTCTTCTTCTTGTTCTTATGACCTATTTTTTCTATGCAGTTCCTGGTATACTTATTGTTATTTTTGCAATTTGATAGTCTGTAATTTTCTGCTTCCTTCACATCTTTTTCACTGTCAGGCTCATTGTAGAATGTTGTAAATTTATTTAATTGCTTCGTTTTGACCTCCCGAATGTTAACCAACACGTTACCGCCAACCGACAGAGCTTGGTTCTAAAACCACAAAAGGAAAGCCTCATGTTTTGAAGAAAGTGACATAGCAACTGCAAACATTGTGAACGTAGAAGTACAGCATTCGCATCGGCAACTTTTTTTAATTAAAAGTAGAAAATATGTTGATATTGAAAACATGCAGTACCATTTTTCGAGTAAAAAGGGTTAATACTTTCCATCAACCTAGCGAATTTGGGAGATGCTGAAAACGCCATTCTTCTTCGCTTTCTCTGGCTATTTACCTCATAAACATTTGCCTATTTTTCTTTCCGCGGCCTTCTGTTGTTTCAGTTCCTTTCCTGTAATTTATTTTCTTGCATCGTCTTGTCTATATAACTGCACTATGTCGTTGCAGGTCTACTCTTCTTTCTTTTTCTTGCTGGGGTCCACCGTAATAGTTTCTTTGGGCGTGTATCCATACCATTGCAATGGCTGGTTTTCTAGAGTTCCAATGACCGTTCTCGCAATGACGATTCTTTCTCATACAACTTTATTTCTTATTTTATGCTTTCGAATGAGTAAGAGACATAATTCTACTGCCTGAATCCCATCCTCTGTTCTCTTGAACAACTACCATATTTCTACGCCATAAAGTAGAATACTTTCAACTATGTTTTGATACGAATATATTTTCTTTTTGTTTTATTGTGTAATATTGTTATCTACATCAAACCATATAGTGTTTTTGGGGCCTTGGTGGGTCAGTGGTTTCGCCGAAATCACTGTAAAACACGAGGCGTTCGGGCGAAGGTTCGACTACCGACCCGGGCATTCCGATTTCACTCAATTAATGCATAATATTATAAATGACGCCCTCGCTCCCTAAAGTAATGCGAAATTAGTTCCAGGGGAAGGGCAGAGAGCTTAGAGGTGGAAAAAGATGTGTTCTTGCATTTTTCCATAATTAGTCTGTGATCAACATCAATATAATTGTCACATTTTCTTATTACGTTATTCCCTATCGTCACATGTGTAGCTTCGCTTTACATGCATGTATACTCTATTGTATTCATGATTATCATGACTCTTCGTATTCTTTGTTAAGCTTTCTTACAAGCTACTGCACATTTTCATTTTGGGCGCACACGATAAAATCTGATTATCAGAGTAAAGCAACGAGTGCAGCGTTTTCTTTTCGAATTCAAGTACTATACCAGCACACCTTCCGTACCAGGTTCCCAGAGATTGCATGATATACACACTACATAGAATTAGAGGCAAAGTACATCTCTGATTCAGGTCTTTGTTTCAAAGGTCAACCTACATCTTTAGTTTCTTCGGCTTAATTGAATAGCTAGTTTTGGAAGTATCTCCGAGCTCATTCCGTCTATATGCTCTTTATACATAAAAAATAGACTAAAGCTTTTTTTTATATTCTTTCTGTACAGTACCTTCCTTGGTCTTTCGGATATTGGCTGCCACTACGGATAGATTGATTACTCTTCTATATCTTATTTCAGCAATTCGCTCATAAAGAATATTATTTTAAATAAGTTTTGAATAAGAGAACGTAACTAATTAACCATTGCTGGTAGCACTTGCAAATATGTTTTACTTGTACACGTCTTGATGGCCGAAAGGAGGCAGCCGAACTCACAGAATTAAAAATAAACACATCTAAAACAAAAATAATGTTCAACATGAAAGATGTGGTGTGCAGTACCAATGAATGAAGCTAATAGCAAAAAATATTGTTTACCAGACTATCAAACCGAAGAGATTATAAGAAGATTCCAGTTAATCTGAACTTAGATCTGTTTTGCGCTACAACTATCTTCACTACTTTGAAACTATGCTGAATGTAATGGTAATTAAGATACTCAAGATTATGCAAAGGCAGATGGAAAGATCACTGCTGCATATACGACTACGGGTTATAAAGCAATACGGTGAATTAGTAGCAAAATTAAAGTAATAGGTGTAACATAACACATACCGAAGCTGAAGTGGCAATAGGGAGAACAATTTGGACGAATCAACGATCACATACAGAAATACATTTATATATGGTGATACACAAACATACACATATAGTAAGCCATAAAACAATTTTTTGTTTGTTTTTGTTAATATTAAACGAGCCCTAGAGTTTCAACAGAGCTCTTTGAACGAAAATGCACTGACGCGGACTCGAGTTGTGCTAGACGACTTGTAGACACGAAGTGCCGAATGTAGACTGAATAAATGGTCTAGACTCGGATGGCTCGAACTGGAGGAAAGGTTTGGTGATTTCATGTCTGTGCTTATATAGTTTCTCGTCAATTGCATCAGTGCTGAGGGAAATTGCTTCTGATGTTTGCTTGAAACCCTCGCTCTTTTGGAAATATGCCATTAGGCATTCTACCTGGTTGCTAAGCCTGAATATTGCTTTATTATCGTCATACCGAAGCCAGGCAACTATCAAAGAAAGTGTTAGGTGGCTATTGTCCGAGCTCCGTGCGCCAGCCAGTGGATTTTATTATTCGTCTCGATATCTACGGACGATTAACGGGGTTCGCTCAATCTTTGAGCAGCCGTTCGCTATTGTCCCAAAGGGGTTTGAAAGCTACCTGAAGCTTATTCTTGGCGCCCCTGTTGTTGGCAGATACCATTAGTTGTCGATATTTAAGTTTTACATGCTCTTACATTTCAACTGCGGGTGAAATTTGTCACTCGCAACACTAATAATCCAGTTTATGACACTATCCAATAACTCGCAAGTAGAGTTACTTCCAAAAGTCACCCGTTGATTTAGGTTGAACAACTCGTCGATCCGAAGTTTTTATGCCTTTTGCGTGGTAATTTATGGACGCTGCACAATTATCGTGTGTCCGCTATAATTTTATAATGTAATTAAGAAATGAAAAAACTATTTTTCTAAAATGAAAAATAAAGAAATGGAGTGAAGTTAAAAATGAAGAAATTTAGTTTGTGTTGCTAGTCGCTATGTAGTGAGTTAAAATCTGACAATCGAACAGTTGATATATCATACACTCTTCGGCCATTATACGTCGTGGCCCCTGTAAATGAGCAGTCTTCTTTATCAACGAGTTAGGCGAAGATAGCTTATAATATCCGCATGTGCACAATAAAAAGGACTTCCTCCTAAACCATACAACAACACGGAATATACTATTATATATGGCTAATCTTTATGTTTTTGTTGTTGACACAACTTGTTTGTCACTATTGTGAGAGGCTTAGTTACAGTCTGTTTCAGAGATCTTTTCCCTGACGTCATACGCGTATGGAGCAATTGCACACATGATCTACAATTATAAAACGTCCTCTTCTGCTAGCAAGGGGAAACATTTATAATATGATTGCCAATCGCTGTAAGTAACTCGAAATAAACATATCAGTGAGTTATCTGTACATACTAAAAGGTTTCTTTAATCTTTGTATTTATGAAGACACCGCACAGTAAATTTTGTCATCATCTATAGCAGCCTTTGTCATTTTTACTTCCTTTTACGATAAAGGAAGTATTGGATTCACCCCAAAAATTCGAAATTGAGTTTTCAACAAATCTTCACGTTTTAGGGTCCCCTGATCCCAAAAAACATTTTGTTTTCATTGGTTTGTCTGTGTGTCTGTCTGTCTGTGAACAGAATATCTCAAAAATGAAAAGAGGTATGGCGTTGAAACTTCAAATATAAGTTTTGTGTGGTATGTAGATAAGACAGGAAGCTTTTGAAGAAAATCGCATAACCGGAAGTAGGTGTTTACTCTTGTGATTTTTTGGTTTTTTTCGATTTTTTCAAAAACGGCTCTAACGATTTTTTTAAAACTATACATTTTTATTAAATTTTTTGTGTATTGATGTGAGCTAGGTGATTTTCCAGTTGAATATTTCTAAAGCGGGCTTCTCTTGTTTTTCTTTCTATTTTTTTATTAACTCCTATTTTAAATAGAACACCCGGTATATTATTACATTTTTTAATTCAGCTTAACATTTTAGAGAAAATTTGTGTCTTTAACTAACGCTCTATTTTGTACCGTTTTTATAGAATTTGTAATTTTTGAAAATTTTAATGCTTAAAAATTTAAAATCAAATTTTTGCCCAATTATAAGATCACTGTAAAAGGAAGTTGTGTGAGTGTATCACACCAGATTTTTTCATAATATGGTGTAATTCGTTCGTCCATTCATGCAGGCTAGGCTGTTATCACCATCTTCAGGATATAATCATTCGAATCCTTCGCAATTCTTTTCTGTTTCACTTTAACCATCGAGCCTTGTGTTACTGTCTTTTTAATGTCGTCCTGTCATCAATATATTGGTACATTAGAATTAGTTATGAATGAAAGCATCTCCGTTGATTGTTTTTGTTGAAGTTTAAAATGTTGATGTTTTCCTGTCTTATTTAAATTTCCACTTTTGACCACTTATATAACACCCACGAGCAAAGACGTTATTTGACAAAAGGTCTTCATACTTTGTAATTTAACTTCATCACTAAAATCACTGTTATTTTATTTTAAAAAATTGATTTCTTTAAGTTCTTTGACGTTAGATGGCATCTTAACGAAGCACATTTGGATAAAAGTAAGTTTGGTTAAATCGGCGATATTTTGTACTCAGGAACATGTGTTAGCGTTATATACAAACCTTTTAGAGGGACCCTGTACATTTTGGTTCTATATTGCATTTATTTTTTTTTATTTATTTATTTAATTTGCACTCAGCCAACAGCCGTTAGGCCAATTATAGGCGCGCTGTGCAGTTATGAGCATTGTTACGCCTATTTGTGGATATTTAAAATAAATAATATGTTCTAATTTCAATAATAATAATAATATATAACAATTACTTGTTATCAACATTTCTTTCACCTAAGCGTGCATAAAACTTTATTTTTTGATGTTTCAGATTGACGTAGCCTAAGATATTTAAGGCTATGTGCTCGTGTCATATTTATTATTTATCCAGTGTAAATATTAAATATCTATCGTTAATTAAACCGCCAAAACTATCTCGGTTAATAAATTATTTAAACATAAACTTAAACTCCTTATTCAAGTTCAAACATGTTTTCATTATTATTCTGATTTTAAAATTACTTTTTATGTTCAAACGTGATATCGGTCATATAGATTTATTTTATCTAAAACGTACGCTCACAGTCTATCCAAATCTTTCACTCAACTGCTCTTACGAATATCACAACTTAACTTACTTTAGATACGGAAAAAAATACTGACAAAACATAGTTGTTATTTTTTACCTTCTACGTTCCCCAGCATCTAGCTTAGTTACCAAAATTACATGGTTACCAATTTAAATTAAAGTTTCACATTATTTCAACAATTGTAATTGTAACATATAAATACTACATCCCTTCATATCATTACTGTTCATCCTTTACTTACAAGGACGAACATAAAATAAACGGATATGTCAATTTCCAAATAAAAGTAACTATAATTTTACTCCCATATTAATAATTATTTATGCTGTAAGTTTTATTTATTAATTAAATTCAAATAATATTATGTTGTTGTACTTGTATCATTATATATCTATTTGTCCTAAATAAGATATCAATTCATATTTATTCCGAAATTATTACTTTAATGTCATATGCAGAGATATAGAACCATTACAGTATGTTATATTTTTTAATTAAGATCAGAATTAATACAGTAATTAAGTAATGGTTTGATTCACAATGAGTGCTTGGTTTAATTTTTACTTCGTATATGAACTGCCTATAACACTATAATACCATATGATCGAAAACTTTTGTCCTCTAGAGGGCTGTGAATTTTTTTTTTTAATTTAATTTATGTTGGCAGTGATGAGTAAAGGTACTTACTAATAGCTACATATATGTGCAACAAGTGCTAAAAGTGAATGTTTAGGCACGAGATATGAAAATTATGAAACGAAGCCTAAGACTGAGTTTCATAACATGTCTCGTGCATAAACACTTTTAGCACTAGTTTGCACACAATATGTTTTCTACGGCCTTAAATTTACTGATATTAATCTATAAATGTCGATTTAACAAAAGTTTGCATTTATGACAGTTATAATTTATGTCATAATCAAGAGATGGTCTTGACGCGCAGGTTAGTGTTTCTGGAGCCAGTAACTGTCAAATCAGTTATCAAAGGTAATTATAAATGTACACATTTTACTTTATTCATAACATAACGCTTTAATTATTTAAAAAATACTTTACCTCTAACGCAACAAGTAACTAGAATAACTTTACAACTTTCCAGTTCGAAATTGTAGTTTTATAACCTCACTTCACTTTTAGCACATAGGCTAAAAGTAAACAGCTGATTTCACTTTTAACAAGCTAAATTATAAAACGTCATTTTTAGTGAAGCAAGCTAGTGTTAAAAGGCCTACTTTTAATAGTGGCCGTAGAAAAAAAATTTACAGAATCACTTAACTTTGACAGAATTTGTAATACTGAACAGAAAGTGGTGCTGTGTGTGAAAAATGGAAGAAATCACTTTGAACAGCCGTGACTGCTTTTGTTATTAACATTTTTATGTATTCAACAAAAATGTTTGTATTTGTTAAAATGACATTCCTGATATAACCTTAAACTGACAGATATAAAATGCCAATCTGACTTTTCCTACCAGGCCTGCCAACATAAATTTTTAACAAAATAATTCCACAGCCCTCTAGAGGATAAAAGTAGACTGGCATTTCCCAAATTAATTTATGGGGAAGTTATATTGCAAATGAATGATTCTTACAATATTTGCACGTGTTTATTAACCTTTCTCCATTATCATTAATAATTGTTAGTTCACCCTGTCAGGCCGTCACGTCATTAATATTTCTTTTTGTATTCAAATTCTTTGTAATATTAAGTATTCATTTTTTCTTAATGCTTTCTAGTTTTATCAGAACTTACGTAGGAAGGTTTTTGCTTCTAGTTATTATTAGTTGGGGCACTATTAATATTATAATTTATGTAATTAATTGTTTTTTCTATTTTCATATAGATATTTTTGGTAGCTATTAAACTCTTTGCATCTTGTTCGCTGTAAAAGTCCGCCCTCTAAAGCATTTTAATAGGACATTTAAACGTCTAAGGTTTTTACGACATAAATTTGTATGTATGTAGAAGATTAGCTGACTTGATCACTGGCATTTTTGTTATTTTACTCATAATTTGGGAAGAACCTGAAGTTTTAATTTGAGGATGCCTTAATATTTTTGTAATTGCATTATACTTGTTCATTATTAATGGCAGTTGTTAATTTGGCTGGTGTGAGCGTGCCTAAAACAGAAGACGCAGCAAATTCCCCTAATTAATAAATGTAATGTTCTAATTAGCTCCAACACTTGGAATATTTAATAATGGAAAATAATAAAGTATTACTGAGAATCGTTTCAAGTGTTAGAAATAACACTAACTAATAACTAAGTTTATCTTGCTTCCATGATCGGTGTGTTAAAGTTACACAAACGCGCACGCTACTTTTACTTTGTCTTCATTTACGTAACTGGGTAAATACTCGGAGCAAGTACAACTAGTTTGAGCTCTTGATAATAATACGAGCTATGTGAATAGTCCATAAACTGGATATTACACAAACGTTCTATCGGTCAAGGCTATGTTTGAGTATTTGCTTCAAGTACACCTGCTAGCGCTCTAGAAGCAAACATAAATACAAATTTTAAAATATGAATGATTTTAGGAGAAATTACACTGTCGGGTTTTAAGATATGCGTCATATCACAATTAGGAAAATAATAGTTGGTAAAGCCATTATCAAAGTTTCAAATTACAGGTTCGTAATTAAAAATGAAAATTGTAATCGCCTTTTCCTTAAAATGTTAGTATCACAAGACGGGATTTTCAATCAATACCTAAGACACTATACTAAATTTCAAACAAGCATGCAGTACTTAGAACTAAATACTAATCATAAGTATGGCCGTGATTGGTCCAATCAAAGTCATCATTACATCCATCTGAAAATCGAATATTATTTCAAAATTGTCAATTTGACATTTGGTATTAATCCTAAAAATCGGGTGTGATACACTCACACAACTTCCTTTTACAGTAATCTTATAATTAATAAAAAATTTCATTTTCAATTTTTAAGCATTGGTCAAAATTTTTAGAAAATTACAAATTCTATAAAAACGGTACAAAATAGAGCGTTAGTTGAAGAGACAAATTTTCTCTAAAATTTTAAGCTGAATTAAAAAATGTAATAATATACCGGGTGTTCTATTTAAAATAGGAGTTAATAAAAAAAATAGAAAAGAAAACAAGAGAAGCCCACTTTAAAACTATTCAACTGGAAAATCACCTAGCTCACTTCAATACACATTAAAAATATAATAAAAATATGAAGTTCGAAAACAATCGTTAGAGCCGTTTTTTAAAAAATCGAAAAAAACTGAAAAATTATTGACATAAACCTGTGACTTCAGATAACCCCATAGCCAGAAGTCTAAAGGCGTTAAATCGCAAGAGCGTGGAGGCCAATTCTGGTCACCAAATCGGGAAATGACACGACCAGGAGCAAACTCGTGCAAAATCGTCAATGTTTCACGGGCGGTATGACATGTGGCACGGTCCTGCTGAAACCACATGTCGTCAAGATCAATAGCTTCCAAATGAGTCACAAGAAACTGTGTTATCATAGCACGATAATGGTGGCAATTAAACTTTCACCATTTTGATAATAATTTTTGACAATCAGGACGCGTTGTTCTACCGTGTAATGCTCCATGTTTACTAACTCCCATCTGTCAACTTTCGATCTGTCGCGTCATAATCATGTGACATTATGACAGTCAAACATGGCGCGCAATTCAAATCTTGCGCTCTTATTGAAACACCCTTATTTTCCTAGTGTAAACCTAAGTTCGAGTTAGGAGCGCCATCTACTGCCTTCTTATTTGAAATTTAGTATACATGATTTAACCTTCAAATAAAGTGTTGATGGTGATGTATTTACACAACGCCTTGTATAGATAACCAACAACCCATATGACATAGATAAGAATTCCTTTTTGGAATTTCGATCATACAAATTTAAAAATGTTGAACTTATTGACAATCTACTGGTGCAATACTGCTTATACAGTGCTTGCGTAAAATAGTTGATAAATTCGTTAAAAATTCAAGTAATAACTTTTGAGAAGAATGCTGAGACCCGTCGATTTTTATTTTTATTTGCGCATTTTTCAAATAAAATCTATATATACAGGGTGACCGGGTAGGAGGTACGACGTCATCGATTTTTTTTTAATGAAAACCCCATTTTTATTACGAAATGTAAAAGAACGTATTTTTTACTTACGTTAAGTTGATTTTTGACTATAGGTCACATGACCAAGTATTAAGAAAAACAATTTCAAAATTGCAAAATACTAAATTTAATTGTAGGAAGTATGATTGTACGTTTTTATCAATGACAGCAATCAATACAAAACGTGTCGGTCGTCTTGGCTACTGTTAGGTAGACAACGACGCACAATTTAAACATTTAATTTAGTTGTTTTGAATTGCAATAAAATTTAGTATTTTGCTATTTTAATTGTTTTTTAAATGTTTGGTCACGTTGCCTATACTCAAAAATTAGCTTAGAGTAAGTAAAATATTGCGTTCTTTCAAATTCCGTAATAAAAAATGGAGGTCACCTTGTATATATAGATTTTATTTGAAAAAATGCCCCAAAGTTATTCTTTGAATTTTTAAGGAATTTATCCACTACTTTACGAACGCACTGTATATACAGTTAGGTGTGTTATATACTAGTGTGTACATAGGCTACATCTGAAATAGTCAGTACGACTTCAATCAAATTTTAGATTTGAAGGTTGGACGATTACACCGTGTAGATTGAGGATTTTAGAGCTAAGTGCAAAAAACTAAGTTCATCGTGTAAAAAGTTATTTTTGAAATCCCTTAAAAATTGCGTAACAATAGTTGTGAGCATTTTTTTGCTATTATGTATTGCAAAATTTGGTCATTCGCCAAATACCTAACAGAATTATTTTTAAATTATCAAAACTATTTTTTTTAAATATAGAGAAGCAAAACGTATCTAAAATGTAATATATCCCCCCACCCTTATACAGGGTGTTTTATAATGTAGGGAACCAAAATAAAGTTATGTTCTTAATAAACTTCTGACAAAAACTCAATAACATAAAAATTACAACAGTTTAAAATTCTTGTAAATTATTGCCCACTTATTGAATACAGCTGATATTAATGAAGAAAAATTAGAAAGAATATCATTGCGTTTTCGTTTCCGTAGAAACATATTTCTTACAACACCTGATAATTTGCTGTTAAGGTAGTTTACTTTTAAATTATACAGAAAACACACAGTAAAAATAAGATACCTTTTTAAATACAGAAAAGGTTATTTTATAAATTACAATTTTATTATTAAATAAGCTACAAACAATTCGCCATAACAAAAACATTCACATTAGGTGTTCGAAATGCTGACCCTGCATTTCAAAGCTCATTTGAGCTCGACGAATCCAGTTTTTCGAGACTCTAGGAAATTGTTGGCGTAACTGCTCTGAGGCAGCGTTGATGCGATGATCAACTTTGGTGGCATATATCAATTCTTTCATAAAACCCCATAAGGAAAACCACTAGGTCGAGATCTGGACTGCGTTGGGGCATGAAATGAATCCACCCCGACCGATCCATCTTTGCGGAAACATGGTGTCGAGGTAATCTCGTACAGCATGACTAAAATTTGAAGGACAACCGTCATGCATAAACCACATAGAACGGCGCACATCCAAAAGAACATCTTCGAAGAGCTCTAGCAGAACTTCTTGTAAAAACTGCAAATAAGAATGGCCATTAAGACGTGGTGGTAATTCGTAAGGCCCTATTAAGGTGTTGTTAAAAATACTAGCCCACAGATTCAAACTAAAACGCTGCTGAAAGCTACTTTGGCGAATCGCGTGCGAATTTTGATCAGCCCATATGTGAGAATTGTGAAAGTTGAGAACACCGTTCTTAGTAAAACACTATTTATCCGTCACCAGTGTATTGGAAATTCTGCTTCCCTATTTGGAAATTTCGATCGATCGAGTTCCAGGTTGATCATTTCCTTATGTTTTCAAATCCTAAAAATACGATGTAGATCCTTTAGTACCATTAGATTTGATGCTTTTTTCTTTTATTTATAAATCCAAGTTTGTCTTACTTATTGATTATATTCTAGTGTGGTAATATTTTCACAAATATATTAAAAAAATGCCAAATTTGATTGTATACAGAGAATTTATTTTAATAGTTAACATAAGCGTTTCGTTTCTATGCCACCATTTAGTCATACAGGTCATTTCCATAGTTACAAATGAGACCAATAGATTAGAGCGTGTATTTTACGAGTTAACATAGGACTTATACTTGTCAAAAAGACAATTAAAAGTTATCCTAATTTATATCACTGAAGAAAAGATACAACACGCAAGTTGTTCCTACGTATCTATTTTTAGTTGCATACTTACATTCTGATAACAAAATTACAGTTTCTTATTAGCAAGTAGCTAATTCAAATTCGTACGTTAACTCGTAAAATAAACGCACTAATCTATTGATTTAATTTGTAACTATGGAAGTGACCTGTATGATTAAATGCTGGCATAGAAACGAAACTGCTATGTTAACCATTCAAATAAATTCACTGTATAGTATGTAATCAACGTTTTGGTGCTCTGTCTTTGTAGTGAATTGCCGTTAATTAAGTGTATTGTTTGCAATAAAAAAGCTAATCCTGAAAGAGAGATAATCTGTGATAAATGCAAAGGCGTTAACCATTCAACTGGATTATCCGGTACTGAGACCCAGTCTTTGTTGGCCCCCTCGATAGGCGTAACGAATATCATTGCAACAAAGGTAACTGATGGTCATCAATAATTTCTTTTAATAAGTTCTCAAAATATATATTTAGGAACAAATAAATTTATTAAAAATTACGGCAGAAAAAATTGAGTTTTTCTGTTTTTGATGCAATCGCACAAGAAGCCGCTGAACGCATCGTACGGGCGAAGAAAGCTCATATCCATAGACTGTCTGAAAAGAACGAATATAATATTATTAAAATTACTCAGATTTTACAATAATTAGATACTTCTTTAAATGTTCCAGTTAAAACTGCACGCTTAGGAAAACCGCATCCAAGCAAAGGAAAACCTCACGTTGAATTTAAATTTTCAGATAAGCAGGTGACTAGGAATCTTAACACGTTGGGCGCCAAATTTATTACATTTGCTACACAGGGGAATTTATTTGCACGCAAAAGAAAAGGAAAATCATATATACTTCACAGCAGGGTGGTCCAGGAATTGTCTAGTCGTGTAGCAAACGTTTGCCAAGCTAGTTCCTGAGCAGGAATGGGGGGGGTTGTCCGGAAGCGCCACTGGTTCGAGACGGTCCAAACCAGAAAACCTACAGGTGGCCGTGTAAGTTCCTAAACCACTCAGCTGTTACATAAAAATAATAAAAGACAGAAAACACCATAACTTGAAATAACCTAATTATTTATTTACACATACAAATCTGCACCATGCTTGAAAAAGGCGACATAAATCTGTGATAAATAGTTTGTTCGTAAATGGATTAGTACTTAGATGTAATCTTAGTTTTATGTAGAAAAAAAATGTACAAGATTTTATGTTAACAAATCTGTAATCCAAAACAGAACTCTATGATCTTAGCTCGAAATTTCGTTCGAGTACATGTACCTCAACTGTAGTGACGGTAGTGACTAAACATTAAACAGCGATAGCGGAATACGGGAGATCTTAATAAATCGTTTCAGCACTCAAATCATTTACCTACTCGCGATTCATTCGAAGTGGTACCATTTCGTGGTGTTGTTACACTAAAAATTGTGTATATTCAGCGCAGTGTGTTAAATGCAAAAATTCAAGCTCCCGAAAACCCTCGCCAAAGTTATGTTAATAAATTTTTAATATGTTGAGTTACTTGAACGCAACTAAACTGCAAAGGCACTATTGCCAATCGAAGAAAATATTAAACGTACAAAATGAAATTATCCTATTCCACATACACATTTGCACGAGGTGAACGTCGCCGATAGCTACACAGAGTTTCCTAAATTTCTCGATACCATCTGTTATAGAGATCACCATCAAACAAGGTAAGCGCAGTGCACAAGCTTTCACAAAACTAGTCCGAACGATATTTCTAGTTTAAGCGATGGGGTGAATAAACGCTAGGAGGTAGATACCTGGGGTTGTTCAGTAGCGCAGCGGCGTCGACAGAACAGCCATGCAGGGGTTTGCACCACGGAGATGTCCTCTAGTTGGAAATAACTTCAAGTGCAACAGGTTCTTGCACCGGGGGAAAAACCTCGTGGGTTATCACACTGGGGAGAAGCCGTGCGTTTAAATGCTACCACATGGATTGAGGGTGCACAGACCGCGTGGGGGTCCTGCAGGTGCGTGGCAAGCGATAATGGAACCCCAAAAGGTCGTAAATGAAACAGGAGTACTAACGTACCAATTAGGGGACTACGAAAGAGCCAGAGCTTAGGGGGCTACGAAAGAAGCCTGAAAAACATACGATATCTGAATTCGACGTCCAACGGAAGCACAAATAACATACCAGAGCTGTTGGATAGCCTCAAGTGAGTGATTGCAGAAATACATAATCATCCCAGTATAACTGGCTTCATTTCAGCAATATAACACTATATTTCCTAGCGCTGATCACAAAATGTACCGATAATTTTTGGAAATTACTTGATCCACAAAAGTGAAGTATCCAAATCACATGCAGCCCCAAAAGGAAATAATCTCACGAAATCAGTCTCATAAAATGGCCGCCGGAAATCGTACTAACAATGTATTTTGAAAATTGTATTATAATCCCCTAGAATTTTCAAGCTTTTCCAAAATCCTCCAAAAATGCAAAAGTAAGTATGCAACCAAATCTACACCTAGGAACTACAGGTCAATCTAAATCTCGGAACTACATCTGAATGTATTTAAGCGAAAATCATACATAACAATTCTTAACTGCATCTAAATGTAAAATTACACGTAACAATCTCTTTATTAAAGTTAAAAAAGCACCTACATGGTAGTTTCTACTCTAATATAAAAATTACCAACGATAATACTTACGCACAAGTACAATATCTAAATGAAGAATTACCACATGAAAATCATGCATTACTTTAAAATGTTTAGGTTGGAAAGTACTTCTTTACAGGACTATTTTGTAAATGTTTTCTCTGGACGATTTTGGAAAACTGGCATTTTGATTATTTTGAAATATTTGTGTGCTATGGTTACTACGGAAATTAAGGACATTGATTGGTTTGCAACATTTATTGACTGTGGTTACTAAGAAAATCAACTACAAATATCTCTAGATTTTTACGGAGGTATAATACTTGTTTGTTATCGTACTTTTTCAGTATTTTGGTAAAATTAAGGTGTTGTACGTAACTCATTCGTAAATAGCCTTTATAGGACTTGTAGGCTTTCAAGCCTCACCTTTTGCCTAAAATTTACCCACGCATGCTGTAAAGATGCTCTTCCCGGACTTGTTCCGTAAGCTACTATTACCTATTGCTATATTTTCAGTACAGCAGACGCTCCCTGTAATTCTACCATTATTATGACTAACCGTTGTAATAGTCTTATCCAAGGTATTTTGAGCGGGTAACGTTTGTTAAAAATAGCGGTTTTCACACTTGATTTCAACCGAATGCCTTTAGTTTGCCATTGATCGTCTGAGAAGTGAATTTCACGGAATCTGTTACTGCTCAAAATTTCACGATTCGTATTTCGTTGATGAGAATTTTTACGGATAGATTTAGGGCTATAACCATCTTCTCAGCGATTTGTACAAACATTTTAAGTTTTGCGGCTTTAATGACCGATCTAGCTGCTTTACTATTTGTCATTTGCTTTAACGATTTTTTTATTTCGTCCTTCTCTGTCGGTGGATCATTTTTTGCGTTTACGTTAATTGTCCTCTTCTGACCTGATTTATTTTTTCTATTCTACTTTCACATTTCTAACTTTAGATTCGTATAGATTTACATAGAAATCTTTTGTTCTTGTCAAAATATTTTCCCTGTCAGTTATGGTTTCCCTCCTTCTTTATCTTTTAGTTTAACAATTCTTTTCTTGTTCTGATTTTCTAAAAACCTTTTTCTATTTTCTTGTCTTAATTTCTGCACCAATTAAGCTTTACAATTTCTTAAATCCTCTTTTGCCATTTTCTAACAGTTATTTGTTTCACAATAATATATTGTATATCTTTTGACTTTTTCTATGAGGTGTCTTCTTTTTTCTAAGAGTTTTTTAGTGGGTTTCATCATCCTCATCATCATCAACCCAGATTTGTCCACTCTTGAACTTAGGTCTCTCTCATTTGTCTCCGTGTATTTCTATCTTGTGCCTTCTGTATCCAGTTTCCACCGGTGACTGTACGAATATCATCACTCTATCTCTTTGGTGGTCTTCCTACACTTCTCTTTGTGAGTCGAGGTCTCCATCTCAACAGTTTTGAGGTCCAGCGGGTCGGTTCGTGTCGCGCTATATGCCCCTCCCATTGCCATTTTGCCTGGGCCACTCTTTGCGTTATATTTATCTGGAACTTTGATTCTGCGCCTTATATCTTCATTTCGTATCTTATTTCTTAAGCTTACTCCTAACATCGCGCGTTCAATGGCTCTCTGACATACGCTTAACTTTTCAGCACTTCTCTGTGTGAATGTCGCTGTTTCTAGCCCATAGGTACCCACAAGCAGTATGCACGTTTCGTATACTTTTCTCTTGAGATTGATGGGGATATCTGTGTTTTTCAGTATATGCTGCAATTTTCCAAATGCTATCCAAGAAATCTTTACCCTTCTTCTAATTTCAGCCGTTTGATTTTCTTTACTAACCGTAATTGTATGACTCAGATAAATATACCCCTCTACTTTCTCTATAAGTTGGTTGTTGATCATAATGATTGTATCGCTGTTTGTCATTAAATATTCATCTCTAAGCCTACCTCCTTGGACGCCCTATCCAGCTGCTGTAGCATAGTCTCCAGTTCCCCAGCATCTTTGGCAATTAACACTATATCATCCGCGAATCTCAGGTGGTTTAAGAAGCATCCATCAACATTGATGCCTTTATCCTCCCAGTTCTTTTGTTTGAAGACATATTCCAGCAGAGCCGGATTAAGGGGGGGGGGGCTAAGGGGGCTGCAGCCCCGGGCCACAGAATTTCGGGGGCCTCGAAAAGATTCGAAGGTTATAATCTAGTGCGGTTTCTAATCATTTTGATCCCTTTGTACCCGTCGCATAAATGAGAATGGGGCCTCTAAAAAAATTTAGCCCTGGGCCTCACATATCCTAAATCCGGCTCTGTATTCCAGCGCCAATGTGAACAATTTGGGAGACAATTTGTCTCCCTGGCGCACTCCTTTTTCAATTTTTATTTTATTTATCTGAAGGCCTTCATCTATCTTTATGTGTAACGTAGCATCTTTATAAATATTTTTGATCAACTGCGAATACCTAGAGTCGATTCTCGCGTTATGCTTTCATGACAGCGTTTATTTCGATGGAATCAAAAGCCTTCCGGTAGTCCACGATTGCCAGGTGAATGGGAGTGTTGTATTCAGTGGCCTTTTCAATAAGTGTTCTGATGATCTGAATGTGATCTAGGGTACTAAATCTCTTTCTAAAGTCTGCTTGCTCTGCTGGCTGGTAGAAGTCCAGTTGTTAGGTTATACGGTTAGATATAATCTTAGTAAGCAGCTTACATATATGAGAGTAGACTTATAGGTCGGTAATTTTCGATGTTTCAAGTGTCCCCTTTTTTTAATGGAAGAATTACCTCGGCATTTTTCCAAGCCTTCGGTATTTTTCCTTCCATTAGGCATTTGTTTAGCAGTATCTTGAGTGGGTTTACTGAAAGTTTATTTATTTTACATGGTTTCTCCTCTACATATCTGTTCTGATTATATTTACTATCTTCTTATTTGTTGCATTAATATTTTCTTCGTTGTGATTAGTATCCTGTTCAAATCATTTTTTTTTAACTCGTTCTTGTAATCTTGGCCGATCTCTGCAAGTGTTTTAGTATTTATTTGCTTTCCAATTTTCTTAAATAATTGTGTTCTCTCCCATTTTGCACAAATTCTTATCTTTGCTCTCACTATTCTATAATGAATACCTGGTATAAATCTATGAAGTAATTGTTCACTCTGTATTATATGTTTTTTGTTTGGTACGATATAGTCCGTTTTTATATTGTTCCTTCGGTTGATCTACGTCAATCTTCTTTTCTTCTTCTTCTCAAACAATCTGTTTATGTTGTGTAGTTTTTCTTGCCCTGGGAAGTCGGCTAATATTTGCCCTATAGTTTCTCTCGCTTAAACCAAATTTACTAATATATTGTTCAGATTTGTACATTTTTATGCATATTTTCGCATTAAAATCTCTCATTACTGCTGTTCAATGATATGCCTTCTTTTCCAGTATACATTGTGATATCTCTTCGTAGAGCTGCTGTACCTCTTCGTCCTAATGGCTCCTCGTTGGTGCGTACACTTGTACTACCTTTAGGGTTATTAACGTATATTATTCGGGATGATATCGCTTTTACAACTGTGATGTTTAGTACAAACTTTTTTTTACAATTATTTTAACTTCTCCTGTATTTCTTTCTTAATTGCTTTTATTGAATAGTATGTGTCCAGTTGATAATTTTATAAACTCTTCGTCTTTTTTCCTTGTTTCGTCAATACATACTATGTCCCATTTTATTGATCCTAGTTCGCGTTCTCTCATTTCTATTCTCTTTAATGTGCTAATTGATCTCGCGTGATATGTCGATATGTGTACTTGGCGGAAAAACCGATTCCAGCGATCCTTACCAACCCTTGCTCTTCTATCTATTTGACCGCTGCCTTGGTCAGAGATATCAGTGTCTCTGGGGATTAGATGCCGTATGTTTTGTTGTGTCATCATCCCAATAGGAGATAGTTAGCCTTAAAACACCCCGTTGGTTAGACGTATTGGTGAGTCAGTATTCAGCCGCTCTTAACATGGGGAACCCTCGCTATGTGAAACCGCACACTGTGGATCAGCCGCTACTTTTGCTTGTTGGTCCGCGGGAGGTATTTGATTTCCTTCTTACTTTTCATATCTGAAAGGCAATCTCCGATCCGTTACCTGGGAACGCGCCCTCTAGGGGTTACAGGTTTCCTCGAGGGGTGTAGATGATATTAACCTTAAAATGCTGGTTATATTATTTCCAATCTGTAAAAATACGCTTACTCATAATACCAATGACTCTTTGTCATCTGGTAATCTTCCGACATTATGGAAAAAAATCATTCATTGGTTCGTTGGCTAAAATGGCGCAGCTACCAATATGAAGCAGTCACGTCCTATATTTTATCTTGCGCTTCGAAAATTATGGAAAGGATTGCTTACAATAAATTAAATGAGCATTTAGAAAAACTTTATCTACTGCCGCTAATCCAATCAGGTTTTCGCAAACATCACAGTACCTGTAGCGCTCTTACAAACATTACTAATAACCTAGGGAGAGTCATCGATCAGTCTCAGGTAGTACTACGCGTTCGTCTGTATTGCACCAAAGCAATCCATTCCATTGACCACGAACATCTCGTCGCTAAAATTAAATACTATGGATCTGTGGACCAGATGTGTGCATGGATATCGAATTTTCTTCATCACCGTAAAACACTTGTTAAAATCCTAAACAAAGAATTAACTGTAACTCTAGGTGGACCACAAGAGAGCATTCTTGGCCCCATACTGTTTTTTCTTCACGGCTGACATTGTTATAAAATTCTTGTAAAATACACCTATATGCAGATATACGCAAATGTATGTTTGCGATAAACCTGGAAGAATTAATATTGCTGGCAAACGCCTTAATAGAGACAGATGATAATGGTTTTAAAAGTAACCCCTCAAAACTCACTGTGTGTGTGTTGGTTCACCCATTCTCTGTAAAAAAGCTCTGGCCAACATTTACAACAATATTGTGATTAATAAAAGTGAGCTTACCGAGTGCGTCAAAAATCTTGGTATCCTTCTCGCTTGCCATTTAACTTTTCAATCCCTTGTTACGAAGAACTGCAGATTTTTTTACATGAAGCTATCATCCATTTATAAGTACAAAGTGTTTTTACCCTGTGAAACCAAATGGTACCTAGCGAATACAATTAGCGGAGCTATGCCAAAGTGCCTGAAAACGTCAGGAATTACCCTTCACAATTAGGATAGTGAAAATACCATCGGTAACACTAATAAAAGTAAAATTTCGGGGTGCGACGATTCGGGTTAAACCAGTAGATCTTCTAAATCAATTATGTGGGGGCCGTTAAAAAATTTCCGAACTGAGTAGCAATTGCAGGCGTATATTTTAAAAGTCGCTTTAACGCCAGATTTGAGTGGTGTCGTCACGCAGAGAATGTAACGAACTTTCCAAACGTCGCGCTGCCGTCTCCAAACAGCAGGCATTTCGATCAGCACTGCGAGAAGATGGTGATCGACATAAGACACTCCAATTACGAAAATAACCTTCTGCGTCACGCAGAAGGCCCAATTACATAAAGCAATAAACGGACGAGCGTTTAACTCGACTAACAATAGGCCAAAGAAAAGTGAGAGCCAACCCCGCTGGACAATAGGACCATAAAACTCGAGCCTAAAGAAACGTGAAATGGAATTCCGTTTAGGCGCTAGTTATTTCCACCACTTGTACGATAATAGAGATACGGAGCCCTGGATGGACAATTCGATTGTATACAAAGAACATGAAACCCTTTCTCTTGCACAGGCGACCTATATAAACGTAGACACTCTGGGATTCCAGCATTGCATCTACACATCTCGACTTGACTTTGGGCGAGTCAAAGGCACAGGTTATACCTTAGCCTCTAATTACCAAATCAGCTTACTGCGTCTGTTTAGATTTAATTCACTATTTGTATTTGTAATTTATGTTTGTAATTTACGTTCTAATAAAAATCAAATGAAGGTTAGTGTTTTCCACATTCGTATATATCGCGTTGAACTAACCAAATAGCTAAACAGTTATTCTTAGCCAGGTGAACTACTACAGCCAAATGTATTACCCGTTCTTAACCAAACATTTCAGTGCAAGTTGCAGCTTCTTAAAAAGCGTTGTCCGCAGTACGCATATAATATTAATTGCTCCGAGCATGTAACACTTCACTACAACAACTTACATATTTATAAATTAAAACATCGTTTTACTTTGTATCAGTGTAATCTTATATTTAATATTTGAACTAATAAGTCACCTACGTATTTGTTTGCTTTACCAACTAAATCAAAGAATGGTGTTCCATAATCTTAAGCTGATAAACAATGAACAGTTCGCTATACCTCATCTAAATTTGAAAATTTCGATATTACTACTCCCGTTTTATTAAACTAATTAAGCCACCTATTCTTTGCTAATTATGTCAAGCTTTTAAAGCTAAAAGTAATTGGTTCTTTTATCAACTTCAGTTAGGTGATTAATACTTCCATTATTATTTATATACAGGGTGTCGCTGAAAAAGAGGTCAATCCGTTAACCACATATTCCTTGAGCAAAAATATGACGATTTAACTCAACTTACCCATATACAAAGTTGCTTAGTTTAGCCGCTAGAGGGTTTTAAAAACCATAAAATGATTAACTTTTTAAAAAACTTTAACCCCCTGTATAATCACTACCAATTTTTTTCTGAATAGCTACTTTAATTTAGAAGCAATTTGCTTCCTTACGAAATTTTAGTTGGGTGAACGGTTTAGCAAAAAAAATAGTGATTATACAGGGGGTTAACATTTTTTTAAAAGTTAATCATTTTATCGTTTTTAAAGCCCTCTAGCGGCTAAACGAAGCAACTTTGTATATAGGTAAGTTGAGTTAAATCGTCATATTTTTGCTGAAGGAATATGTGGTTAACGGATTGACCTCCTTTTCAGGGATACCTTGTATAGTATGACCAAAAATTATTTTCATCTAGTATGGGTTTGGAATATTTTCTAATTTATGAATGCAACTACGTTTATAATTAAATGTCAAACTTGACATTTGATTTTTAAGTAGTCTATAATTGCAGTCATAAATTAGGAGCTATTCCATAGACATGCCAGATGAAAATAGCTTTTGATCATACTCCATGTAATTAATTATATGCTCTAATCTTTCCTTTTTGAATGATCTTATGTACTATCTGTTTGAAGTTATCTATACATATTCATTGTGTATATTTTACACTCTTCTGTAGCTTTTCTGTAAGAATCTTTGTTAACATTTTAAAAATTGAATAACTGAACAAATTTGAAAGTTAAGAATTTAAAGTGAACGTTGCAAGCAAAATTAGATATTAGATATGCATTAGACAATAGTATTTAAATAGCTCTAGATATATAGTATAGTCGAATTAGTGCAAAAGACGAACTTGTTAGACAGCTATTTCCTGCTTAAATATTTTTTTGATGTTCCTTAGAATCACCACAAAAAAGTACAAGATCTATTGTGGGGAAGTCCCCTAAATTTTAAAATTTAAAAAGAGTCCGCCATTTTAGAAATAGCAAAAACTCAACCTAATGGCTAAACAAATTGTTCAAATTGAGCTTAACAGAATAATTATTTATAGTTTTAAAAACAAATCGTAATTACAGGGCATGTTGATTCCTTGCCATTTGAATAAGTACAAATAACGTTATTATCGGAAAAACTATACCGTAATTCTTGGCACTTTAAGCACGTTAGTACCACCACAAAAAAACTATTTATCGTTGTGCGGAAAGTCCCAAAATTTTGAAAAACTGACCATTTGGGGAAATTTTAAGAAATCGACCTTGCGGTAATGCAAATCGATCTAGCAACCAGCGGTTGGGGGAATTTTGTTCAAAATGTGCTTTTTAATAATACAATAATTAAATTTCATTTTAAAGCATAAAGCATTATGTATCGAAAAGTGAGTGGGAAAACTAAACATTTCACGTAAACATGTTTCTCTTCGATAACAACAAATCACATATAGAATCTTTGGGATCGTCAAAAGCAAAAACATTCAATAAATGTTAAAGTATCAATGACATATAATTACACAAAGCAACTACTAATAGATCGATTTCTCTCACAGTAAGCTTGTATAAACGTTTCAGCGCCCTACAACGGGTGGGCCAGAAACTATTCCAACAAGGCGCCAAATTTAAATACGTCATTACTATGATATTTTGATGAGAGAATATGCCGTCAACACCAATAGAAATTTTGCATATACATAATTGGCCTTCAACAAAATCTCTATTTTAAAGTTTTTAACCGCATAAATCGTAATATGCAAAATGTTTAGAAGTTCTGAAGAATACAATAATTATGGAAAATTAAAACAAAATATTTGCGAATAACAAATACATTCTAAAATTTATTAATTAATTCAAATAGCAATATTGTTTAATAAGTATTGTCAATCTTACAATAGTCGTGCTGAATTGTAACAATGTACTTTGGTTTAAAATACTTTTCACGCATTTTAAATGATTTGTCGCTGTCAGTTTGACGTATGAGTTTACTATTTACGCACTTTTAAAAAAGCAGACAGGTGACACCAGTGCCGTCTAACGGGTGGGTCAATCTCTAACAATTATTTGATTTGACAGATGCATTCAGAAAACATTTCTATTAGTAGGTTTTTTATAGCTATGAGAAATTTGTGTCTCTTACACTAAATCGGCACAATTTGAAACAACACCACTTCACATACTGACACATCATTAATTATAGTTTGGTTCACAACCTTGCCGAGTGAGGACACTAGCGCCCTTCGGCGGGTGGGAGAGTTCCTAACAATTATTTGACAGGCGCATTTAAGAAACTTCTCTATTAGTGGTTGCTCTATGTAATAGTATTTAACATTACTAGCTTGGTAAGAGGGTTTTTACTGGCGGACAGAAGGATATGACTCTTCTGGAGCCAGTAAAACCCGTTACCTTGCGTGTATTGTTGAATATTTTATTTGTTCCTTACTTGTAAATAACTATAAATTTACCATTTATTTACAATGTCAAACTGACAAGTAACTAAATTCATCTAAATAACACATACTAAGGAAGACAACTCTGGCTTTGCAAGCTATCATTTATCTATGAGCACCCTTGTAAAATTTTACTAGCTAGCCAGTAAAAAAATTACAGGCTAACCAGTTAAAAAAACATTTTCAAATAAATTGATGTTTACAAGTAAGGAACAAATAATAGTGTATTATGGGACAAGTGGTTGAAATAAAATTTCAACGTTGAGAGTGGTTTTTTTCAACGAGCGGAGCGAGTTGAAAAAGGTAACTCGAGACGTTGAAATTTTATCAGCCACGAGTTACATATACTATTTTTTCTACGAATTTTTGCTCATTTTAACAAATTAATGCACTTTAGAAAAAATTTAACATAAAGTGACATTTCTCTTGTCATCAATTGAATGTCAAACAGTTTGAAATCCCGGTAGTCCGAGCATTTCAATCTCTAGTGGTTGGAATGCAACTTCAACCACCGGAATCAATGTCAAAATGACTGATTTCAATGTCATGAGTAGAAAAAATTACATTAAAAGTCAAAATAAATAATCGAACGATGGTCTAGTCGCTTTTTGAACGTTATTTTGGCATGGCAGACTGGTAGTGCATTGCCGAAGATTTTAATAACAAATGTAAGCAGTATATTGCCATGAAAAAATCTTTCAATTGATTTGTCCAATATACTTTGGCGAGGGCAATTAAGCTTTCCCTAATATATTCTGGGCAAAAAACAGATATGATATTAAATTATATTCTATTCTATGCTAACTGGATCAAATACGGTATTATATTTTTAATATATTCTGGAAGAAAAGGGCATGCACCAAACGTCCTACAAATAACGAAAAGTTAGATGTACAACATTTATTGTTCATGGATAACTATACTACTGGTAAAATAAAGCTGGAGCTACTTTATGGCCGCAAAAATATATAATAAACAGTACTTAATAATTCAGTTGTAGGTACAATGTACATAGGCAATATTATATACTATAAAAGTCAGATCTATTAATACATTCACAAATTTATGTCGACTTTGTTAAGAAATTAGCTTTCGTGGAGTACTTGTGGCGACACACAAAGAAAATTATAGTTTTTTGTGGTTTATCATTTGCATATTAATGTAGTCGACATCAACATATAAAAATCTGGTGTGATATACGCACAGAGCTTCCTTTTACAGTGATCTAATTAGCCAAAAATTGGTTTTTTAATTTTTAACGTAACCGAGCGAATGCAAAAATTGCAAGTCAAACAGAGTCACTTTTAATCCGAACAATGCATACTCTTTTTTCTGCAACCTAGAAAAGTACAAAATATTTAAAAATTTAGATGATTGATTGCTCTTCGCCCATGTCCATTGCACTTGAGATTAGGACTAGTGTTAGCGCACCGAAGCGCAATGAACATTCGTGATACCACCGCAAAAATAATCGACATAAATTTGACTACTCATGGCATTGGAAGTGATAATACTTTTGAGATAAATAACTATAATGTCTTATGATTTGGTAGAGATACTAGAGCAGGAAGTGTTGCGTTGTACATTATAATAATACTAGCTGAAACCCGCGGCATATGCCGCATTTAAAATGTACGACGAATTTAATAACTTTTGTTGCACTAAAGAAAGTTTTAAAAGCACGCTAGAGATTGGCAGTAAGGAAAAGTTCCAAAAAATATATTTTCAAATGGAAAGTCTCTGGAAAGGAAACGCTCGCCCCTGGAAGGCGTCCTAATTAATACGACGTTGTTGGAACGCAGTAAAAAAAAATTATGAAAAGAATTGTTCTACAAGTTAAGAAAAGTGAGAGTTTTCCAGTGAATGTAAAAGTTTTACGTGAGCATGGAAGAATGACGTAGCCCACGGCACATGCCGCATTTAAAGTTTTGGGCGTTAGATAGATATACTTTGGTTGTGACATTACAAAAAAAAAATCTTTTACACACGTCTACTATGGCAAATGCTACATCAAATACATACAATATATACAGTTCACATTTAATTATATATATTTATTCCTAATTCAGTACGTAAAACATGCTTAGAGCCATGTTTATGATAACGGTGATAAAACTTAGATTACATTTAGATTTTAGTTTATTGGCATACATGTTTAACGTCAGTGTACAAACAATTTCTAGAATATTTGATACCACATTGAATATTATGTATCATCGGATGAAAAATTTTATTATTTGGCCTGAACGAGATCAGCTGATTAAATCAATGCCAGAATGCTTCAAGGTAGCATTTGGCAACAAGATTTCAGTAATAATCAATTGTTTTGAGAGAGTGGAAAAATCAAGTAGCCTTGAAGTACAATGTACTACATGATCTACGTACAAACAACATAATACGGTAAAGGTACTAATAGGCATCACTCCTCCTGGATCAATATCATTTGTATCACATGGATATGGTGGCAGAATAAGCGATAAAGGTCTAACAGAGGATTGTGGGATTTTAAACAATCTCTTGCCAGAAGATTTTGTATTGGCAGAGGCTTTTTAATAAAAGACTCCGTAGGACTACATATGGCCACAGTGATTACGCCTCTGCTTTTCTAAAAGGGAAACGGCAGCTCGATCCAAGGGATATAGCATCAACCAGGAATATAGCAAACGTGAGGTAGTGCAAGTATATTGTTACAATAATTATCTTAATTATATCTTTTTTTCAGAATACACGTCCAACGCGTTATTGGTGTCCTTCGTCAAAAAAATACAGTTCTTCACGAAACAATGCCTATGTTCCTGGCGAAAAAGAAAACTGACGATGTTGCTGTGGTAGATCAGATATTAACAGTTTCTTCTGCACTCGTAAATTTATGCTCTCCTATAATTGTATAAATATGAAATAAATTGTATTAACAAAGTTAATCTAATTATTTTTACTTTAATAATAATAATAATATCTACAAAATTATTAAAATTAGTTAATTAAGGATCTGACGTTAATACTATCCACCACCATTTATTATATAATGTAAAATTATTTTATTATCTTTTTCTGCATGTGGCCAATTAATAAAAAGCCAAATTACAATATCACATAGCAAAAATTATTAAATAGTAGGTACCTATACGATAAGAAACATAAGGATATTTTAAAACTATGTAAGCTACATTAACAATCAATAAAATTACACATGCTGTCTACACAACATAAAAGAATAAGAAAAATCATTTTTTCGTTGACCGCTTCTTAATTTCAATATTAATGAATTATTTTTCCTAAAAAAGGATGGATTAATAGAAGTCATTAATACACTGTTTTTGATTAATCCACTCTTTTTCATTAATTAACTGTTTTTGTGATTTTGATGTTTTGATGATATTTTGCATGGAGGTTAGTTGTATTAATCAAATTTTTCGTCACAAAAAAAGATTTTGAGGTCAACGAAAAATTTTTGTAATCAACTTGTTTGTTAATGGGTTATTAATAATCTCAACTATTAAAGGCACTCACTCGATTATTAATCGCCTTCATTAACACACTTGTTGGTTAAATAACTATCATAAAGAATAACGGATATTTTGAAGCTATTTAATATTTATTTATTGTGGCATCTCTAACAAATAACTATTAATGCATAAAGAATAACGGATATTTTGAAGCTATTTAATATTTATTTATTGTGGCATCTCTAACAAGTGTTACCCTTATTACAAGAGATGCAGTGTAGATATATTCTGCTATATGCAGGTATGAGCGTTATAGCATGTAAATTAAAATTAAAATAATCATCCTAACTAAAATAAACTTTAATCATGGTTGCAGGAGATGGATCGATGCCGTAACTTGCTACTATGACTTCCCGTACTGATTGGTAAATTTAAGTCTTAAAAATTTGTTACATCAATAGTTCATTTTGTTTCATTTTAGTTATAATACTTTTTTACAACAGATGCAAACATACGGTATGGAGCTGACAAATCAATGTTGAGCAGTATGTAAATTTGATTCACAAGCTTTAATATATCAGTAATCGGAATTCTGGTATAAAAAGAAGGTACAAAGAATAACCGTGAGAAACGAACAAGCCTAGCGGGTACTCTTAAAGTTAATAGCAAAAGCAGCTTGCTATCATTAATCTTATTATTCCATAATTTATAACAAAATTTTAATGAATTTAAGGTACATAAACAATCAAAATATTTACATAACAGTACAAAATAACAGAATAACTAATGTCTAAATTAAGTATGAAAAAGAATTGCAATGGATAAAGTATAAAGGATCAACATATTTACAAATTCTATCAACATAGAATAACAAAATAATTCTATTTATATACTGCTCCACAAATGTACTGGACCACCCATAAAAATGTATTTATTACATTACGTCACAATATATATACCGTCTGTTCTATAAAAAAGGCCCCGCCTTTTAGCTACTTTATTAATTATTTTAGACCCAATAACCTTATATCAAATCAAATGGCACATAAAAACCTACATTTTAACACTATCAAATTTTTTTTATCTTCAATTGTTTCAGAGTGGTGACGCCACGTGCAATTTTTTTAAATGACACTGTATATATTTTTTGACATTTTCTGATAGAGGTTTTTTTTCTCTTTTCAACAATATAAATATTTTATGCCCTTACATAAAAAAAATTTCGAGAAAAATTAAAAAACTTTTTTATCGGTGGGAGGCCACCATACAAAACTATAAACAAAAGTGTAACTCAGAAAAACAAAACAATAAACACTTTAGATTATTCTGAAATCTGACAGTTAAAGCGTTTGGCTACTATTTGTTTTATTTTTCTGAGTTACACTTTTGCTTACAGTTTTGTATCATGGCCTCCCACTGTGAAAAAGTTTTGTAATTTTTCACGAAATTTTTTTTATGCAAGTGCATGAAATATTTATATTGTTGAAAAGAGAAAAAAAACCTCTACCAGAAAATGTCAAAAAATATATACCGTGTCATTTAAAAAAATTGCACGTGACGTCACCACTCTGAAACAATTGAAGATAAAAAAAATTTGATAGTGTTAAAATGTAGGTTTTTATGCGCCATTTGATTTGATATAAGGTTTATTGGGTCTAAAATAAATAATAAAGTAGCTAGAAGGCGGGGCCTTTTTTATAGAACAGACTGTATACAGTGTGTCCCCGGATAGGTGAAACAACTCTTGTGAAAGGTAAAAAATTCTCGATTTAAATTTTCATTTTTTGGGGTTCAGCCCCCCTGCTTCGTTAAAGGCGAATTTCTAACATCATTTCAGTTTTGAAAAATCAAGTATGCCTTGGAAATTTTTAAAAATCTATTTTTCTGTAAGGTAAAGTACCCTTTATGTGGCAAATACGACAAAAAGTTATAAAGAAAAGTTGTTTAGAATCAACATATAGGCCCCTATACCAAATTTCAAAATCCGCGGCCAACTTTGATTTCTCACATTTTCTTTCAAGTTTATTTCCCAAATCAAAGAATTTTATTTTTAACAAAGTTTTTTTATTATGAAATAAAAAACTTTGTTAAAAGTAAAATTCTTTGATTTGGGACCTAAACATAAAAAGAAATTGTGAGAGATCAAAGTTGGCTGAGGATTTTGAAATTTGGTATAGAGGCCTATGTGTTGATTCTAAACAACTTTTTTTAATAACTTTTTGTCGTATTTGCCACATATAAGGTACTTTACCTCACAGAAAAATAGGTTTTTTAAAATTTCCAAGGCATACTTGATCTCTCAGAACTAAAATTATGTTGGAAATTCGCCTTTAACCAAGCAGGGCTGAACCCCAAAAAATGAAAATTTAAATCGAGAATTTTTTACCTTTCGCAAGAGTCGTTTCACCTATCCGGGGACACACTGTATATAAAAGCTTTTGTTTTATAGTATACTCATATTAAGCATATTTAATTTCGCTATTCTCAAATATCAACTGAAGAATTAACAAAATCATATTAATAAAATTATGAAACTATAAAAAACTATATTTCACAAAAATAAGACGAATCACAAAAAAAAGGTTTAATTAATAGTTCTTTGAGTCTCTCCAGAACGTTTAAAAATCTTTGGCAACAATTCGGCATACTTTGTATGCAATGTGCTATCAATATTTGGGCAAAATTCAAAATTTTAAAATGATATTTTATTAATGGACTTCGTTTTCTTTAAACAGAATTATGAAAAGAAATGCTTTTTATAGTGACACAATCATGAAAGGTTACCAAAAATTTCATGACTGCCCTTTTGGAAAATATTTTTAAAAATTGCACCAATATATGCAAATGGTCCAGTTCATTTGTGGAGCAGTATATTTACAGAGTTCACATAACCACTTTCCTTTAGGAATTTTTTTAATTGTAGGCATGCTGAATGGTACCATTTTATTCTACATTTTCTGTCATAACATTTTACCATTTGTTCGCCGTCGTCTGGTTTCCTACAGTGACACCATAGCTGCAATCCATAATTAAAATAGGTACATAACATTGTAACAGATAATTCACAAAAATACAAACCTCTTCATCATATATGCCTATTACGATGTCACTGGAAATTGAACCGACACCTATAGCTCACATGTCCATGGGGATGTCGTCTGAACTTGGACCAGCACTCGTAGATGGCATATCCATGGCGATGTCACTACAACTTGAATCCAAACCAGTGGTCATAGATGGCAGAACTAATGTTAGAATCTAGTAATTTCCAAGTTTTGTATTGGTAACACTTTTGACATCTATCATATTGACATTAAATCGTTAACCTTATTTAAGCTAAACGACTCAATAAATCGGAGGCGTACTCATCATTGTGGTATGGCGCATTTCAAAACAGAATTAACAGCACACACAAAAATAGCGACAATAGCAATAACAAAATAACAGAATTAACAAAATCAACAGCAATTTTCACACTTTGACTTGCACAATATCGCAAGATAGTCCAGTTACATTAGACGGACAACCGCAGCATCTGCCGAAAAAATCCAAGCGAGCTGAAATTTTGCATACACCTTTATTTTGAAATTACAAATAATGTCTCAAAAGTCCCCATCGATATGGCGCTTGCGATTTGAGTTATTCAACGTCAAAGGTCACAGAAATAAGTTTTTCGCAAATATCTCGCTTTCTATGGGTCGTATGACTTTTTTAGTTATTACAAAAAATGAAGGCTAGGAAATTCTCTACAAAAAAGATTATATAGATTTTTTACATACAACTAACCGTTCAGTAAATAACACAATATTAAGTTTTGCAGACGGGTTTTACTTCTTTTTACGATAAAGAAAGTATTGGATTCACCCCAAAAATTCGGAAACTGGGTTTTCAACAGATCTTCACGTTGTAGAGTCCCCTGAACCCAAAAAACATGTTTTTGCTCATTGGTCTGTGTGTCCGTCCGTCAGTCTGTCTGCCAACAGAATAACTCATTAACGAAAAGAGGTATGGCGTTGAAACTTCATATATAAGTTTTTTGTACTATCTAAATGCGACAGCAAGCTTCTGAAGAAAATCACATAACCGGTGTGTATTGATGTGAGATAAGTGATTTTTCAGTTGAATACCTCCAACGATTTTTTTTAAACTTTACATTTTTATTACATTTTTAATTTATATTGATGAAAGATAGGTGATTTTCCAGTTGAATACCTCCAACGATTTTTTTTAAACTTTACATTTTTACTACATTTTTAATGTGTATTGATGTGAAATAGGTGATTTTCCAGTTGAATACTTCTAAAGTGGGTTTCTTTTGTTTTTTTTTGCTATTTTTTTTTATTAACTCCCATTTTAAATAAAACACCCGGTATATTATTACATTTTTGAATTCACCTTAAAATTCTAGAGAAAATTTGTCTCTTCAACTAACGCTCTATTTTGTACCGTTTTTGTAGTATTTGTAATTTTTGACAAATGGCTAAAAATTAAAAATGAAATTTTTGACTAATTATAAGAACACTGTAAAAGGAAGTTGTGTGAGTGTATCACACCAGATTTTTATGCTTGGAGTTGCGTCGCGTGGTATTGTTTTGTTTGTTGATTTAGCGTTTTTAAAGTTATTTTAACAGTTTTAAGTGTAGTTAATAGTGGTTAGTAGTGTTAGAAATATTATATAGTGACATTATTGTTTAAGAACTAAGGTGTTGTTATTGAAGAAAGAGATTATTAGTGGGTAGGTATTCTCCAGCATACATGGCCAACTTCTATTTTAAATAAACGCAATTTTTTGAAAGGGGAAGAAAATGGAGCTGAGCAATTATTATTTAACCCTCGAGGAAGCACACCGAGATAGATACATGTCGAAAATATCAACAATTGAAGTTGATCCTTACTTAATCGCATTAGAAGATTGCTCGACCGAGATTGAAAGTTTCCCGAAAGTTTTTTATCCGGATTTATTTAATTATTTAGTGTACGCCAAAAGTGCATATACATGTGAACAAATGAAAGCCTACAAAAGTCTCGAGGCATATAATCAGGCAGCTTGTGGCTGGGTAAAGATTTGCGTGAAAACCTTTGGGTGTTGCGTGCTTGTATTAGGAAACGTAAGAATTTAATATATTATAATGATAATTATGTACTTAACTATATTGTTTGTTGTAGGTGTTGCACTCTCAACGTCTAAGAGAGAAGTTGCTATTGCCGTGGATAATTGCGAAGAAGGACGGTGAAATTGTGTCTGCGCATTGCGACTGAGTTGCTGGGCTTGGTCAAAGCTGTACACATGTGGCAGCAGTGCTATTTTGTCTAGAGGAAGCTGTGAGGAAGTTGGAGCAAGTTAGTTGCACGGGTAAAACGGCATATTGGATGCCCCCAACAAATAAGCCTGCCGATCCAAGTCGTGGGGTGGACTTGGACTTTGCAACTGCAAAAAAGAAGAAAGTTGGGCACGATCAACCTCTGCGATGTAGAGACAAGGAGAGAACAGTTGTACCCTCAATGACTGAAGATGAGAAATTCGATTTACTTCGAAATTTGGCAAACACTTCTCAAGGTTCGGTACTGCATACCGTCACGAAGCCCTTTTCTGAGCGGATTTATGCTGAAATTGAATACAAGAAAAAATTTACGATTATGGTACATTATAAGGAGGAGCACGAGAACAAAACATTACGTGAACTGCAAGAAATAGGTAATTATAGTTAAATACATTTTTTGTCTGTAATTTAATTAAATTTAATGAGAATAACATTTACCTAATGTAACAATTTTCAGGTTTGTCCGCAGATCTGTCGGTACCCAACCTAGACTGCAGAAATATTGAAAAGGAAACACGACTGCAGTCCAAATCAAGAGCTTGGTTTTTGTATCGAGCTGGAAGAGTGACAGCTTCTAAATTTAAAAGCTGTTGCAGGACCTCCGTGGATAAGCCATCCATGTCAGTAATCAAGTCCATCTGCTATCCCTCTCAATATAAATTAAAGGTGAAGGCCCTAGAGTATGGATGCGAACATGAGGTGCAAGCCGTTGCTGATTTTACTAAAAAAATGCAGGAGACGCATGAAAATTTTGGAGCGGACAAGATGGGTTTGTTCATAAATTCCAATTACCCATATTTTGGTGCATCTCCAGATGCAGTTGTACAATGCGATTGTTGTGGTATGGGTCTTCTCGAGGTGAAATGCCTATATTGTGCAAGACATAGTGGTGTAATTGAATTGATGCAAGAGAAAAAGAATTTTGTTTTGAAGTTTAAGGATGGTGAAGTGACAGTTTCAGAAGACCATGCCTATTATTATCAGGTGCAAATGCAACTTGCTCTTACGAAAGTAGACTATTGCTATTTACTTGCGTGGAGTAAGGAAAACTGTACTTTCACCAAAATCCAATTCAACAGCGTATTTTGGGAACGTGAAAGCGAAAAAGCAAAAAATCTGTTTTTTAAAGTACTTTTTCCTGAGGTACTGGGAAAGTATTTTACAAAAGCGGAAACAAAAGCAGACGAAGCAGAAGTAGAAAAGCAGGACAATGACTGGGAAGATGCAAGATGTCCTGTAGAGTTATATGATGAAGTTGTTCTAACAACATCAGAGGACGAAACAAATGGTGCTGCAGAATTGCTACAAGCCGATCCAAATAAAGTTTTGTATTATGTGTGTCGGCAAGAAGACGATGAGAAAACGCCAATGATAGGGTGCGACTCCGGGTTCTGCAAAATCGAATGGTACCATTTGAGTTGCCTAGGTTTAAAAACAACACCTGATAATAATCCGTGGATTTGCAAGTTTTGCAAATAAACATTTATAACTCTTTCTGTAGGTTTAACATACAGATTTTATGAAATGTAATGCTTTTTTGTGAGCTAAGTAATATGTAAGGTATTATAATAGCTATTATATTAGTATTTATTTGTTGGAATTAAATAAAAAAAATCTGGTGTGATACACTCACACAACTTCCTTTTACAGTGATCTTATAATTAGTCAAAAATTTCATTTTTAATTTTTAACCATTTGTTAAAAATTTTCAAAAATTACAAATTCTACAAAAATGGTACAAAATTGAGTGTTAGTTGAAGAGACAAATTTTCTCTAGAATTTTTTTATCAATAAATGCAAAATCATCGTCCCCCTTTTTCAGGGCTACTAAAGGGAAAATTTCGTGCAATATTTTAAATTTTAATTTCAAAAGCCCTATCACTCTCTCGATGTGAATTCGTACGCTTGCTAATTTCCTTGTCGATTCTACCTCTAGAGCATTCAACTGTTTTCTTTTTTTTAAAAAAGCAGGGCACTGTACTTCTGCACAATAGATTTTAACTGAATCTTCTATGGCAAAACCTCGATCAGCTACGACTAAGTCGCCCGGCATTAATTTGTCGAGAAAGCCACAGGTTTCAGCGGAGTAATGCCTATTAAAAATTTCATCGTGTGATGGTGCTTATGAGACCAAGTTTTTGCAGCTGCCTCTAGATTTGAGGGTTTCTCAATAAAAACCTCGAAACAATCAATTATCACTGTAGTGCGTAACTTTAAAACATTTTTAAATGAACTGGGCATGTTCATTTGTATATCCTCTCTGCTTGGCCATTGTATAAAACACTTTAGTCTGCAATAAAGAATTTCGACAACCCTTTCAAATGTTTGTGCCGCTGTTGTACGGTGGCACTGAAATCTATTGCCCAGATCAGTAAACGCTAAATTTAGCCTTAATTTCATTAAACCTAACACTAATTGTTGAAATTTTGTCAAACTGCCTTGTCCTGAAAGGTAAGGCTCTACTACTTTATAGATATTTTCTAAATATACATATTCAGGAAATCCTGTATAATATAATGTATTACTATCACTATTTTTGAAATAGTCCTGGTCCAACTTATATTTTTTTAATTCCTCCCTTAACGAATCAATTTCTTCATTTGCTTTACGAAGCCCAAATTGAAGCTGTTCGTGGGTGATCTCCGCTGGAACATCAACATCCATACTTTCTTCTACGTCTTCTGGTGGATTAATAGGTATTTGTTTAGTCTGTAATCAATTAAAACTGTAATACCTACTTTCAAATATAAAAAGTATAGCATTCAGATTCAGTACTAACATGCACAAAATCATGCACAAAATCGAGCACTAAAATCAATCGATAGGTACATACCTTAGCATCACGATCTTTCAGTCTTTTAAATCTAACTGTTGATTTCACCTGGAGGGATGTTGTGTGGCCCATACATTTTGTGGGTACCCAATCGGGGTTGTCTTGGTCAAACAAAGAAGCCGGTTTTTCTGAAGAGGAAGTCATTTAAATTACAAATTCGAAATTTTTCGCTACTACTCACTATTTCTTACCAGAATGAAAATGGAGTGAACATACACGACCTTATTTAAGTTTTGATTCTGTCAAATCGTCTCTCTTGATTGCAGCAATCCATTTTTTTCTCCGTAACTGCAAGAGTTTGGAAACTTTTCTGCCACTGGTGAAAATTGAAGGAATTCTGTAAAAAATATCAATTCATAATAAAGAAAACAATACAGATCGTGAAATAAACTATTTAATTTATATACTTATTTACCTAAAGAAACGAATCAATGGTGCATCCCTGGCTGCATTACTACCACACTTTACCACCATACAGAACGAAGGCTTTTTAAAAACTGAACAAATAAACACTTATGGCAATAAAAATATTTAAATAATCCTTTGGCAGCCAATTCTAATTAAAAAACTAAATATTTTTGCAAGTACAGCACTCCGAAACTACGGTTACCGTAATGTTTACATTACAATTTTAGGTTATTTTACCTCCAACCTCGAATTGTGGTCACGTGATGCACGACGCCTTTTCTTCCTAGAGGTAGTAAAGTCCACTTGCAAAAAGTTTATAACCATATTTTTGTACAAAGCTCCGAATTTAGGTTATTTGCAGATTTAATATTTATGTGTACATAGTACAAACATTCCTGTGTTGTGTAAAAAAATGTGTGTAGGCCCTAACAAGAGCATTAGTTGTTCTCTCCTTCCATATTACTGGCTCTTAGAAAATATCAAGACCACGCCCACAATACCTAACTACGCATAGACCACGAGTTGATATGTTTGACCTTGGGAAGTGTTCTGCTTTATTATAGAGTTATGATTATGATGATGATTATGATTATGATTATGATATGATTATGATTATGATTATGATTTAGGCTATCGAAAGCCACAATTTTATTAGTAATAGATACTATCCTATAGGTAGACCAACCTAACTGTGAGGGTTTGTGTCGTTACGATTTTCTTACCGAATCTGCATTCGAGCATTAATTCATATCCGGAAATTATTTTTTACTTTTCGTGCATTTCAACAACGTCCAAATTAATATGAAAAAATTTCCAGAAAGAATTAATGCTCTTATGAGATTATATGTGATTATACCATTCATAATGCACAAAATCCCTATTCAGGCCACATATTAATAAGTGAAAACACTGTGGTGTTATCGTTTTGGTGTTTTCAATTTTGAGCTGTCAGCTGTCAATGTCATGCCATTTCCAACAAATTTTTTAGGATACACATTAATTGTATATTGTATGTTAAGAGCTGAAAGTGCATTCTTGCCGCTTGCGCATGAATATGCAAAAGCGGCAAGCGCACTTTTAGCTCGGAACATACATACTATTTTTTCGATGACTGAGCATATTATTAAAGGAAAATGTCAGATTTCATTTTATCGCAAAAATTAAATGACAATCAAGTTAACATTACTCGCGCAGTCTATGACATGTGACGCGATTATTTCAACAAATGATGGGCATTTTCAAGGAAACATTCGAACGTGGCTACCTATTTTGTTCACACGGAAACCCAAAACGCTCGGCGAGCAGCAAAGTGATGAAAACGCACGCTCAGCGGCAAATGTCAACTTTCTGTTGTCAAATGACAGTGAGAAAAATCTAATTTCGATGTCAGTCGTCGAAAAATACATTTTTAGTGTAATTCCCTTATTGATATTCATGGTATAATTTAATCAAATACTCACTCGACGACTTTAAGAATTATCAAATACTTTTGCTTACAAACTCAACGGATTGCTTTGTAGAAACACCACTCGCCCTTCGGCTCGTGATGTTTCTAAGCAACCCGTTTCGTGAGAAAGCAGAAGTATTTTTGATAATTCAGTCGCCTCGTGGTATTATTACTGACAATAAATTAATAAAATAAAATCTCATATACTTCCGCATATAGAATTTGACAGCAAAATAAACGCGAAATTAGTTATTTGGCAATTAGTGCTACCAACTTTGCAAATTTAATGTTTTACAATTAACTCGTCAAAAAAAATCTGGTGTGATACACTGACACAACTTCCGTTTACAGAGATCTTATAATTAGCCAAACATGTTTGTTAGCTATTTTCTGAGGCTAGGTTTAGAGTATCACATTAATCACGAATGTCGCTGCACGAAACTTTGTATTGCAAGACGTACTAACAAAAACTTTTGCTTTTAATTACTATGTTTCTGAATTAAATTCCCCATAAATCAAAGCTACATTTAGTTAATTTTTGCCTGTTTTACGAAAACCAAAATGGAGACACACTGTTTTACAATCATAACGAATTTTTAAAATTATTTTACTAAATAACTGTAGATGTGCATAGTAATTAATTAATTTTATTATCTACACTTTTTCACTGAATTTCGTCAACATGGTGCCTGATAAATAGTCCTCGTTCTTAAACTCCTAGAATTTTCCTTTTGATCTTTAATTAAAACACCAGATAATCATCCCTTTTTAGCAGTCGCCTCTTTGTGTTTTCTTAATCAACGATTTTAATACATAAATAAGGAGGAAAATGATATTTTCACCGTAAAAACTGTCTTTTTATAAATATGCAAGATTTTAACGTGTTGTTTTTTTAACCTGTTTATATATGTAGACTGAAGAAGGCACTAAGTGCTGAAATATATTTCTACCTCACAATTTTGACCAGTTCTTTCACCGCAGGAAGGCGTTTCAACTGTAAATAGCTGCTAATTCGTCCTTAACATGTTTTAACATTAACCTCAGCCAGCTGCTATGTATTAATTATTAATCAGGAAGTTAAACAATGCTAATAAAATGCAGGTTATGTTTTCATTTCGCGTCATGCTCTGCAGTTTAGTTTGATTACGATACTTCTGCACATTTTTACACGCATATTTACCAGAAAATGTAGAACAACTTCTAAATAATGTACAGTCGTATGCAAATAAATCTGGGACAATGGTTTTTTCATATGTAGGTTGAATTGAGAATAGAAGAATATCTCCATGGATTTTCTGCTACCAGAAAGACCTACATTTTCATTTACGTGTCAAAATTTAAAGTAACTCTTTCTGATAGCAGGAAATCCATGGAGATATGCTTCAAATCTTAACTCAATTTACATATAAAAAAACCATTGTCCCAGATTTATTTGCACACGACTCTACATGAAAAGTCAGCGCAAAATGTAGCAGTCAATTTTCTGTATGAAACAATGCTTAATATTTTTTTTATAAAATGCGTAAAATGTAGCGTCGTGTCATAGAGGCTTTACATACAAATGTTTACAAACCTCGGCAGTAGATGTTGATGGCAGGGGTTCGAAACGTGCAAAAACATTTGCAGGATTAGAAGATCTAAGAATAGTAGGTGTTGTATTCGTTTCAAATAACGCACCTGTAAAATATTATGTGATTAACAAACAACAATATTTTATGACTATTCGTTATTACCTGAAGAACAACTCACATGTTTAGAAACCTCGGCCGTAGATGTTGATGGTAGGGGTTCGAACCCTGCAGAAACATTTGCAGGATTAGACGATCTAAGAAAAGAAGGTGTTGCATTCGTATCAAATAACGCACCTGTAAAATATGATGTGATTAACAATCGACATAAAGCACCTAAAATTATTTTGTATTAAACGATAAATCGATGGTCAATTTGCTAATTGTTTATTATGGTAAACGATATATAACAGTATTGAATATGTACAAACCTGAATTTAAATCACCAAACAATGTTGGAATTGCTGTTTTCTTCAGGCGATTTTTAAGCAGACTGGAGAACATTGATTCTTCAAAATGTGCGCTACACAGTCTATAATCGTACCAATTTATACAGGAAGTTTCTTTGGATTCTTCCAACCCGCAGTTTTTAATCCAGATTAAACATCTTAAAAAATAGCCTTTTTTAGTGTTTCCGGGATTTATATACGTGCATACATAAATAAATATACAAAGGTACTATATAATAACGCTCCAATATAACAACTTACCTTCGCCAGTCTTTTGGGAACCGAAAATAGCAAACTTCTGCATTTACGATTGCACTGTTATTGCACAAAGGCGATGCACACGTCTTGTACCCACCGTAACAATATTCTGCCATCACAAACGTAAACGACAAACGACGAGGGAAGTTTTGCGTAAAGCCTTTTACAGTTTAATAACGCAAACAAATTGCACGTAAACGAGAAAGCAGCTAATGGCGTCAACAACAATGATGATGTCACAGCCTCCTTGTGCGTGTAGTAACAGTGTTGTCAGACGTTCTCAAAATATTGTACAATAATTAACGGAAAACAACATAATACTAAACACTATGTTTGTAGTATTAATGTTTATTTATAATACACTTCTGCGAAAAATTTTTCTCTTGCTTTACTTGCAGTTTCCAGTTTCTTAGTATTAAATGAGGATACTGTATTATTAAGTGAGGATACTGTACGAAATAAATAAGACGTATTTTGTCTGCCAATTCCGCTTTGCCTGGCTGATCTGCTAATTTATTTTTGACAGTTTCGTCTAATCTAATAAATGAGGATGAAAATGTACCAGAAATATTTTAAAAAATATACTTTTGCAGTAACGGTTTCAGAATGTACCAGATTCGTAGAATTGTACCAGGTCTGGCAACGCTGCTAATATCAAGACAACGCCCACAATTACCTCCAACCTCGAATTGTGGTCACGTGATGCACGACGCCTTTTCTTCCTAGAGGTAGTAAAGTCCACTTGCAAAAAGTTTATAACCATATTTTTGTACAAAGCTCCGAATTTAGGTTATTTGCAGATTTAATATTTATGTGTACATAGTACAAACATTCCTGTGTAATGTAAAAAATGTGTGTAGGCCCTAACAAGAGCATTAATTGTTCTCTCCTTCCATATTACTGGCTCTTAGAAAATATCAAGACCACGCCCCCAATACCTAACTGCACATAGACCAGGAGTTGATTTATTTGACCTTGGGACGTGTTCTGCTTTATTATAGAGTTATGATGATTATGATATGATATAATATACGATTTTCTTGTATAAAATTACTTCTACTCAAGCGCGTAGGAGCCAGGGGGGCCAGGGGGGCCAATGGCCCCCCCTAAATTTTCAAGTGTTCTTTTTTTCTTTACTACTATTATTTGTCTAATTCCATAAAATTTGTTTTTTATCAGTTGTTTATAATGTTTTTAATAAGTTCACCCTTTTAAAATTTTTAATTAATAATTTTGAATGTGGCGTCTTGTGCACTAAAAAGTCGTAAGAAGAAATGTGAATTTTTACTGTTCTTCCAAGAATTTCTCCGTCGCGCCGACTGCAGCTGAGCCGAGAGTTTTCCGAGAATTGGGCAAGCAAAACAATTGCAGCCATTGCCATATTACTCATTTCAATGTGAATCGGCGTAGAGTGAACATAGAAGAGTGGACTAGTAAATTTCAATATGTCTCAGAAAAAATAACCAGTTTTTTTATTACATCTTCAGATGCTGACAGTAATCGGGACTGCAAAAAAAGAAGGGACAGGTACATTAAAATAACATTTTAAAATTCCGATTTTTTTAACAAATTGTATTTTTGGTTTTTAATGAATATTGCATAAAATTTATTACGATTGAATTTAAAGTAGAAACTGTAAATTTAGGTGCCCGTGCCTTAGTGCCTACCTAATAACACCTAACAACAACAACCTAGTTTATTTCAGATATTGCTGGCACTGATGCGACTTGTGTTGTCAAAGGCGAGGAAAATGTTATTCCTACTACTTCAAAAAATCAAAATAGTGCTAGTGAATCAGCAACATCTTTAGTAGAGACAGTGAATATTGAAATAAATGATAGTGATGATAAAACTTTTGCTGATACTGGTACCAACTTAAGTTTAAGTAAGGTTTCGGCTGAACAGAACAGAAGCGAATCAAATCCTGAAATGTTAAAAACAGCACGTGAATTATTATCCCTATCACATCTTTCTGAAGCACCATTCCATCCCAAAGCAAGTAGCATACCTAGACAAATTATAGGAAGCAGGGATAGAAAGTTTCAGGATGAGTGGTTTGTCAGGTATCCGTGGCTTCATTTTGACGTTAACATTAAAAAGGTTGTTTGTTATTTATGTGTTAAAGCCACTCAATGAAATCTCATAACGTTCACATACAAGCTGCAGGATGCATTTTTAACCTCAGGTTTTAACAATTTGAAAAAAGGAAACACAAAATTTAATTTGCATGAACGTTCTAGTCTTTATCGTGAAGCTGTTTTGAAATTAGATAATGCAGAAAAGAGAGAAACTATCGCCACTAAACTAAACATGATTTGCGTAAGTGATCAAAAAATAGCTCGAGCTGCTCTAGAAAAAATCTTCACAACTCTTGCATTTCTTGCAAAGCAAGGTTTGGCTATACGTTCTCATTCCGATTATGACAGCAATTTTCGAGAACTTTTAAATCTGAGAAGTGAAGATTATCTTCATCTTAAATCGTTTCTTCAAAAAAATCAGTTTTTGTCTCCTCAGATACAAAATGAAATGTTGCAACAAATGGCACACACTATTTTAAGGGAAATTTTGTTAACCATCCGGAATCTACAGTTTAGTTTGATTGTTGATGAAACATCAGACAACCAATAAAGAGCTAGTGTCAATTTCTGTGAGAATTGTGAAAGAAACTTTTGCAGTGGAAGAATATTTTCTAGGCTTATATACTACTGCTTCGATTACAGGAGAGACGCTTACACGTTTAATTCTAGATTGTTTAACACGATTTGGCCTATCTCTTGATAATTTACGGGGTCAGTGTTACGATGGAGGCGCTAATATGTCGGGTACATACAGAGGGGTTCAAGCAAGAATGTTAGAACTACAACCTTTAGCGCTGTATGTTCATTGCAGTAACCACAGACTTAATCTTGCCCTCCAAGATTCTGTCAGTACTGTGCATATTCTCCGAGATACAATGCAGTGGTTGAATGATACTGGTGTTCTCGTGAAAGAATCACCTAAAAGAACAGAGTTATTTAAAGATATTTGTAAAGAACTCGATTTAGATGGAGGAAATCCTAGACCACTGTGTCCAACTAGATGGACGGTTAGATTAAGTGCTGTTGCAAATGCTTTAAAAAATTATACAGCTATCATTGATTTTTTGGAAAATATGGCAACTTCAAAGGACCCTATTGCGTCAAAAGCCCGTGGACTTTTCGACAGAGCAGAAAAATCCATCAATTATTTGGCTCTTCTTGTATGTGAAAAAATGTTTGCTCCAACCGCTTAGCTTAAATCTTCAAAATAAAAAAATAACGTTTTCTGGAGCAAAAAAAGCTATTGACACAGTCATTGGAGCTTTAAAATTATTAAGAAATGAAGCATCTTTGACAAGATTTGGAATCAGACAGAAGCTATCGAGTCAAAATTCAATTTAGAGAAGATAAGGTTATCCAGAAAAGAAATGTTCCCGCAAAATTGAATTACAAAGCCAAATCAACAACTGATTTTCATTTTTCTAATACAAAAGATATGTGCCGATCCATGTATTTTGAAGCATTAGACACAGTGATCGGCGAAATCGAAAATCGATTTAATCAATCCGGTTATAAGGACATAATTGATTTAGAGCACATATTGCTTTCTGGAATCAAATCAGAAGAAACAAATTACATAAATTTATTAGATCGTTATAATATCAGTCATTCAAGGTATCAAATACAGCACGAGATGTTTAAACAAATAATTTTATCGGAGCCTCGATTGGAGCAGTGTTATACCCATATATATAATACACATATATTGCTAGTAGGGCCTGGAAACGTCAGAAAACATTACGGCGCCGACATAGTCTCACTTAGAGTATAACGCGTCTCGTGCGCATGCGTGAGAATTCGAACTCCGCCTTTAAAAGCGAATTTTAAACTTGACCACTTCCCCATTGGCCGGACGACGCCGCCGCGCTTGCACACAGCTCACCATTATACATTGAAGAGTTGGTTATCTGTCTCACTTCCTTGGTTAGTTTCCCACTCATAGCCGCTAGCAATATAGTAAGTATTAGATATATGGTTATACCCTAGATGACGTCAGAGAAAAATTTGATGGTTTAGCTCCATAAATTCAGAAGCTGTTCCCTGAATTGGAAAGCTTAATTAATTTGCTACTTGTTGTTCCCGTTACAAGTGCAGGCGCTGAACGGTCTTTTTCTATGTTGCGACGAATCAAAACGTACCTAAGAAGTACGATGAAGCAGGAAATATTAAATCACTTGTGCATTTTACATACCTACAAAGAACAAGCATCACTACTGAATGTCGATCGTTTGATAGACGAATTTATCGGCGTCAATACACATCGACTCACAATATTTGGACAAAAAAGTGGCCAGAGTTAATTTAAGTCGTAGATACCTTTGGCGTGAACGATGTCTAATTGTTATGTTTACATGTGAGGAAGCCAGAAAAATTCTTTCAATTTTCTTAAAATTATTTTATTTGAAATCGGCAGTGAAGTACGCCGAAATCGTCATTAAAATACGAGAAATCGGCAGTGAAGTAATCCATTGTTTTACGACTTTTTTGTAGGTGGTGAGGCGACAGATAAACGTCAATCGACCGAACATAACCTATAAAAGTTGGTTAAAATGTAATTTCAAGATTTCTCGATTTCAAATAAAACAGTGTACACCTCGGCACTGAAGTTTCTTTTTATCCCTCATGTGGTTTATTTGCCTTGGCCCTACGGGCCTCGGCAACTAAATCCACATTCGTGATAAAAAGTTATACTTCAGTGCCTTGGTATACAAACTACTATTTCCCGCTGCTGATCATGTAAGTCAGTCATACAGCCTTAGTAACAAAACCTGTAAGTCGGTGATTATATTTGTTTGCTGCTTTTCGTTGACAACGGAACTTATATATTATTATTAAGTTCCTAGGATAATAAAATTAGCAACGCAAGATGCAGATTTACACGTTTTGTTTATAATTGCAAGTTTTATGTGACATGTGACACTCACAGGTAACACGACTCACGAAAATTAATCCTGGTGACAGGTGACAGACCAAACGAGTTTTTCAAAAATTAATAATAAAATAGGAAAATTTCGATAAGCAGCGGGAAAAATATAATAAGATAACTCGAAATGTATCGTCTATTAACATTTTCGGCAGGTAACAAGCCGCGGCTTTGCCTTGCCTTGTACTTGCCTACCTCAAATGTTAATAGATCCTTACATTCCTTGTTACTTAAATAGCTATTAATGTGTACCTACCTATAGTTAAGAATTCAAAGGGTTCAGTTTGTTTTTTGCACCTATTAATTAAGAAAGTTTTTTTTATTAACATTTTTATGTGATTTTTTTTATAAACAATGAATTATAGTTTTGTTAAAATAAAATGTTGAAAAAGTTACCTACCATTTTAAAAAATTGGCCCCCCTAAAATTGAAAATGCTCCTACGCGCTTGCTTCTACTCTTATTGATCCGAAAAAGCATTTTTAGAATTTACATTAAATAATAAAAGCTCCAGAGATGTTTGGAGTGTTCTACAAAAAACTTACATTACAATTACATATTAGATTATTGCACAACATCTCCAGTATGTCAATAAGATCAATGAGTATTTTGTCAAATCTTTTGTTAGTAATGTAAACTATAAGAATGATTTAATTTAAATTTTTTGTCGTTACAGAAGCAGCTATTTCTAAAATTAGTAGTAGCCTTACATCTAAATGTTTTGGCTCTGACGAATTCAACTTTTAAAGTTGTGTTGAATTATTACCTTAAAAATGTGATTTTCCAATGTCCAGAGAAGAGGCTCATGCCACTGCACTCCCAATATAACCGGAGCGATTATAAAGATCTAATACAAATTAGTAGTTTTCCTGGAATGTTAAAGATCTTGGAGAAAATCATTGAATCTCAGAGTAAATTATATGTAGACCAATATAATATTATCAACTAGTCTACAATCTGTAGCACAACATTAGCACATAATTAGTAACATTATTAATGCCATTGATCGAAATAATATCACTGTTCTAGTTTTACTTGATTACTTCAAGACCTTTGATATCCTTAATCATGATGCACTTAGGGCCATATTCGGTTTCATATACTTTAAGGTTGGTTCTGTTGACCATACATCTAACTTCATGAATGACAGAAGTGAACGGGTTGTTTTGGAGGACGCTGTGATGCTCTATTTCTTGACAGGGTGTTTTACATGGATCTATTCTATGATCGCTTTATCGTAGATACTGCAATGGATGCTCTCTAATGACTGGGTTTTAATTAATATTTTATTGTAAGTTAGAGCAAAATCCAATATGCACAATTCACTGATTTAATATTTTACTGTGATCAAACTTTTGCCTGTTATCAATTTATTAGGCTGGTTAAAATGTAAGCTGTACCTATTTACTGCCCAAAATAAATGGTTATATGCCCTTTTAATATTTTATTTACCTGCAATTAATTATAATAAAACGCTAGCTCAACTAGAACGACGAGCTTCTTAACTCAGGTGGATTTCTAGTTGATTGAGAAATTACAAATTTTCTGATACGGCTCTGTTCACCGTATTTAGTTCCATTGGGCGGTTTGCAATACGGTCAAAAAACCTACAAAATGATTCGTGGGTGCCAGCCTGCGTTGTTAACGTTAAACAAAAGTCAAATTATGAACATTCGAAAATAGTAATTTATTATACAAGACGATAAAGTTAAATTTTATCCACGAGTGAATCGTTTAACGTCGAGACGCAGTCGAGAAGTTAATGATTCAAGAGTGGATAGAAATAACTTTATCGTCGTGTATAATACAATATTTTTTTCTATAGCAAGAACTTTAACAATTTCAAAAGAAAATAATGACAGTTAATCACATTTCAAAATGTCAGTAGCTAAATTGGGTTGCTACGATAATACGAAGATGTCATATTTAATTTAAACAAAAGTTAGAAAATTAAATTACTTTATCTATCCTTGATGTTAAAGTGCTACTTTATCTACCCTTGCTGTTAAAGTAAAACTTGACCTTTTGTTTTCAGTAGATAAAAGCACACTTTAACATGTGCTATAGAAAAAAGATATTTATTCAAGTTTTCGAACTTTGGCGGAAATTATCAGCTTCTGTTTCAGGCACTAATTTATTTCGTGACGTCAGAAGGGACGCCGACTCGAGCTCGCAATTGTTATACCTTCGCATAACCTCAAATTTGGTAAACCACTTATTTTTCGCACTGCACCTTCGCTGTGCCCGTGGAGATGCTCGAATCCTCCTCAGTAAGGCCTCCTCTCATATGCATGTCGAAATCCGACCGCTTACTCTTATATTTTAGGTAAATTTAGGGGTACCTTATAACGGCGGCTCCTCCGATGTTCGAAGACAAGTACATGGGGTGTATCTGGCCCTGGAACGGCTTTCCTCACTCTTCTCGCTGGCGGTTGCCCTCATGCAATGCTGCCCGATGTGAAGCTGTGCAGAAGCCTGGCTCTGGACCCTTATTTTGGTTGGACGCAATTGAAATCTCAAGCTGGAACGGCTGCTGGATTCTCGGAAATGCACTTGTAAAAATTTTAATCTTTGGTGGCGGAAACTTTCACGAACAATACCACCGAAACTCTGACACGTGTAGAACACAATGGTATACTTTTTATTTTGAAAAAAGCTCATTTATTGTATTAAAATTATAATTAAAGTGGAGCACAAATCTAACACTATCAATCCTAATTTATTTCATTTGTGCTCTTTCCCGTTATTAAAACAAAATAGAAACTATTGCTATGGTTACAATATAAACGGAAATAAATTTTGGTTAATTTAAATACATTCTAGAAAAAAGTTTAATAACATAGTTTTAAATTTTAAAATTTCTTACAAACTAAATTTATTGTCTGTCTCTCATATTTAAAACTCGCCTCTTTGCGCCACTCACACAAACACGTTATATTATTTGCTCTGCTATTCACAACCGTTCAATGCACTGACTATTTTAAGAGTTCCTTGCTTCGCAATTGCTTTCTTAATATCCTGTTGCCTGCTTTTCTAATTGCTTTCTCATGTCCACCTACCTGCTTTCTCAGATTGCTCTTTCGCAATGTATTGTTATTTTATTCTGGCGTCTTTACCTATTTAGAATTCACAAATTTTACTGACTAGCTTTATTGAAACTACGCTTCTTTTACTTGCACATAGCAAAGCTTTTTGTGACTCTTAATTTTATTCGGTTCGGCTATTTATTATGCACAAACCTATTATTTAATTTATTTGCAAGTCAACTTCGACCCCTGTGAAAAACAAGCTCGCCATTTGCGTTCCTTACTTAATTACTTTATTATTAGTGGCATCTCTCTACCAATGCATTTATTATTTGAAATTTAAGTTTAGCATTGCAGTTATATAAAACACCTCAACTCTGTACTTATTGAAATGTTCATTAATCTGCACTGCTAGCAGAATCGAGTCGTGGGTATAAGACCATTACAATACATGTAACTTTTATACAGACGTACAAAACTGCAGTTATAACTTTTACGAGTATGAGGACGATACTCAAATCCGTTATTCTCTCTTACTTAGTGAACTTGATGCTGCAGTTGCGCATATTAATAATGATTTGTTACGGTCTTAAACTGACTTTACGACACCGCACCGGCTCATACAATAACGAAACGGCCGGCGCGGGCCGTAACTGACGAAATCGGGACGAAATATCTCCTAGGCCGCTACCCAGCCGCAACAAGATAGGCCGGCTAGATTTTCAGTGGAGTTGGGCGGGTTCTTAACGAGATTATCTAAGGGTAACGGCCAGAGGGTCAGTAAATAACAATAAAATAAAGAGGGCGCCACCAAGCCTGTCTTAACCCGAATAACCGGGCCTGGGCGGTTAGACGGGGGCGAAGTATTCAAGATACTCCGTCGATAGGGTTACTCATGAGTTGCAAGTTCGCATAACAATTTCGGGATTGCCTTATGCAAAGATTGTAATTAGGTGCCAATCCGGCCGCGACTACGCAGCTGTCTCACCCACCTGTACGCTCAAGGCTCCCTCGTCCCGTCGCACAATAATCATTACACTGAAGGGGCGCTTATCTGAAAGAGAACATGCACAAGTCGAAACAAAACAATAGTTCCCTTAATTAACAAGTCATATATTGAATCACGGGTTACAATGGGGCAGCGGAATGCGTCGCCCTATATATATATATTATATCTAAGAAAACACCAGCTGGGGCACGTTCTAAACCTAGCGACAGATGTACAGAATAAACAAGATAGCACTAGGCGCAAGCCCGTGCAAAGATACAGTCTAAAATTCGAAATGAATGCGCAGCATGTGGGCGCGAAGCCTTATGCAACATACAGTAATGCAAGCCCTTGTAAAATAGACAGTCTGTAATTTGGAAATGCGGGCAAATATGACGACAGTGCCTGTAGGCACAAGAGATGTGACGGGCTCGCTCGCGGCGTTCCAAAACAACTCGCACACGGGACTTAATGCTCCCCGCGGGACAGGAACACTCGCGTTCACAACGGTAATCAGTTCAAATACACATACCTTAATACGTAGGCGGTCGGGAAGCCTGGGACAGTTGAGTTGCGACAGGCTGCAGTCTTAGGCGGCAGGTACATTCGATATTCGACGGTTATAGTGATGAGTGGGTATCCGCCATAATGGCGACGTGCGACGCGCCAGGACGCGTACAACTTGACGACGAAAATGGGCTACTTACGTTCTGCGGGACAGATTCTCGAATGTCGAGATGAAGGGGACGACCCCTTACTTACGGGAGCAGAAACTGGACTCAAGATGCACCCACGCTACGCCGGAACAATTCGGAGCTCGCACAACCACAACACCTCTCGAAGGTGAAACAATTCTCGCAGCGCTCGCTGCAACACCTCGAAACGGGCAACACCAAAGGGGGCCTCCACGGCAACAATATTAATCAACAGCGGCAGGCGTCCTCGGGCATCTAAGGAGCCAAAGGACGCCGCCTGGATCACACAACCACCAAACGAACGCTTTCTGCAACGGGCTGCGATCAACTGCCCAGAGGGAAACGCTGCAACATGACACATCGGTCGCGTCCCCACGTGACTATATCTCGGCAGCCAATCGTGAGGCGATAAGATGAAACAAATAAGTGCCGGTGACAAAGACAGCCAATGGCGAGGCGCCCAATAAAACAAATAAGTGCCGGTGACGAAGAGAGCGCGAGGCCTCGCAGTCACACCAACAGCGTAAATTCTAGAAGGTTCGGAAATCCTGCGAGCGTTAACACCCGATTGTCAAAGTACCAACAAAGGGGTGCCCCGGATGACGAGAAATACTGCGCTTGAGGCCAAATATGTGCAAAATCATTATTATGGAATTAGGCGATGAAGCCAAATAAGTAACTAAAAGGGTTTAACATACGGGCACGCCGCCCTAAAGCCTAGGTGGCTAATTAAAATACAAATGGCCTGACAGATTTAAATAGAAATTCCCTTACAATTAATCCTGCTCGGTCAACAATCATAATGGTTAAGAACGAGATAGCAGTAGAGTACTGCAGAATCATTCAAGCATTGCGGGCGGCGAAAAACAGAATATTAGAATCTAGTAATTTCTAAGCTTCATATTAATAACAATTGTTGACATCTATTAAATTGGCATTAACTTGTTAACCCGATTTAGAAAAATGACAGGATATGTCAGTGGCGTACTAAAAACTTTTAAATTTAAGGAATTATGCTAATGAATCTGAGTTTTTGCCCACTAAAGTAACAAACCTGATTGTAGTAACAGTGAATTATCTGAGATGTGACACTTTAAACTAAATTTTTCGAATAATCCAAAAACTACATTACACATTGCAGTGTGAAGACAAATTTTACTAATTCCTGCAATCGCCGGTACTGATTTCTTGACAGTTATGACATAACCAAGCTTTATATATATGACATTTATTTTACTTCATGTATTACCAAATTAGTTGAATCAATTATAATCACAGAGCCTTCCATGACCTACCTCGATCACTGTATAGTTATTAAACTCGATAATAATGCTTTGCAAATACAATACTGTGTAAAAACTTGGTCTCTATATTATAATAGTCCCGCCTAATAAATTATATTATGTATATAATGTGTAACCCCATATACCGTTTACACAGTGTCGAAGTGCCGGGCGCACCAAGCCTCTGAGGGTGTGTGCATTTTTAAATTCGGCGAAGGTACTTGAGGTAGTGGAGCCTGTCTGACTAGAACACTACCCCCGCTCTCCAAATGGTCACCCAACCAAGCACTGACCAAGCAGACTGGCGCTTAACTTTTACAAGTGCTGTGGGATGTGCAACACCACTCAGCCGTACTGCCGGCTCGTGATCACGTCGGGGTCACCATTATAACAATTTAGGGCCTTTGGGGCGTCTTATTGTATATAAATACGCTTAATTATACTTTGAAATAAAACGCACGTGTTGTTTCATGAACCAAATGTAATCATCTAAATAAACTTTGTTTTTGGATCGTTGCCTACACAATATGTCTCTGGCAGTGTGTATTACGATATATACATCGTCTACGTAGCCCAAGTCGAGCAATTGTTTTTGCAATCCCCATGTAATTTCTCGTTGCTGGTAGTTTATGTTCCAATTCAGCGCTAGATTGAAGAGTAATGAAAAAAATGGCGAAGTTCGGCCAATTCCATACTTGCCACAGCGAACCAATAAAGTAGAATATGCAACCAAAATTGCCAATTGTAATGCTGTCTGAACTAGTTTTTTATTAACAATTAATATAACATCAAAGATAACAGTAATTCCGATAAAAAAATTCGTCTCCGTGAAGTTTGACATTTTCCAAGCTACTTGTGCTTGATAGTTTATGATTTGTTAGTTTGCTGTTATTATTATTTCTGTTACTTATTTTCATGTTGTTTTACGCGTTGATAACTGTCGTTTTCACTGGTTTATAAGTATATTGGGGTATGTTTGTTAGTTTCTTCGTTATTCGCCTGTTTAAAATTCCTACATTGTATTGCGTTTTCTCCGTTAGTTAGTCTATCCGTCTTCTTTTGTGCATGCTTGCTGCTCTTTTTACTGTCTATTTCGTGCAATTGATAATCTAGTTGCAGCTTGATTTCGTTTGCGATGGTTGCATTTATTGTATTCTTCATGTGTCCTCGCTCATTTATGAGTGCCCATATTTCATCTGAAATCTATTCTTTCTTCCTTCTCTTCTCGTTTCCCAATAATTGTTCCCTGTATCATGTAACTTCTTTTTGTATTCTCTACACCTCTGTATGATTTTCGTTTCTGTCCATTTCATTGGGTTGCTCATCGTTCTCCCTGATCGTTTTTCTGAACTCTGGGAGTATGAATGGAGCTACCATGTATAGCCTCCATACCTACGTAGGCGAAGATAAAATTTGTTATGGTTGTGCCTTGGGTGGCTAGATGTTTGTCCCACCCTTTACTCTTTAACTGCCTTAGAAACTGTCTTCAAAAATAAGTATTTCTAATAGACCTACGAAAAAAGTTACCTGCCATTAAAGAAAACTGCAAATAGTCCTAAAACTCGAGTCACGAAGTTTCAAATATTTTATTGAAATAGAAACAGGAAAAGGCTGACGAAGACCAAGTAGCCAAAGTTGATAGAAATTTTCTGATATTCTAATATTCTCCACGTTTAGTCGCATCCACATACCACTGACTAATTGCCATTTCTAACAATAAAAGTTTTTGGTTGCCTCTAGTTACATACCTTTTTCACATGAAGTAAACAATTGTTAATTTAAAGTCAATATTGACAATTCATTTCAATATGGAATAAACTATAAAGAGTAAATTCGCAACCGTAGCTTTTCATTGCAACTTGAACATATTTAAGTTTCCCATTTATTTAACAACGTTTACATAACATTACTAGTAAAATAAGAACTATTCTTTATAAATTAATAATTTAATAATTGTTATTATATAAAAAACATTTCACCACACCAAAAAGGTAAAGAAAGACGGTCAATGTATCATTTACAGCACAAATTATAGAATACAATAACGTTAAAATAACGCATTCCACAACACCATGAGAATCTTGCAGAGGCCCAATAGCAACAGAGTCACTAAAACGTAATGAGCAACCTGCAGCTTGAGATATTTAGCTCGTCCTTGAGGTAGAGTTTCTAGAGGATCTTTCAGTAAGTACATTCTTCCTCCTCTGGCGTAACCGTGGAAATACTCATCCCAGTCCATGATGGCCATGTTAAAGTTAAATAGCTGTTGGTCCTTCCCACTTAACTTTTTCCGAAGAGCCTCAGTGTTTTCACCGGAGAATTTCCACTGCCTTGTAGAGAAGTAGGCGATGACGCTCATAAACTTGTCGATCTTTTTGTATCCGTTTACCATCCTATTAAACAGATTTAATTTTGTTATAGTACTGAATGTACTCATCAATGGCGACCAAAGTGACAAAGAAGAAATCCGAAATATAACAATTCAAAACATGATTCCATTAATAGCAACTTATAAGGATATCTTCTGCGAACCAATTTATAAACTAGATATTTACTTACAAACGTTCTTTCCGGATGCAAAACGCTAGAAAATCAACTACATACGAGGGAACCGTATGTAAGAAGAATAAACATATCAAATGCAGGTAATAATTTGAGTTCAATACCAAGTAGTAGTGCCACAGTTGATGAGATGATGGGACTTGCTTAAGATGTTTCTCCACGTATCTCATGTAAACTCCTGTAAACAAACTGCTAAAACAAACACAAAATACTATAAAAATATACTTACGCCATGTAATGGGCTTTTGTGTAGAAGCTACATAGTTGTATACAGGAATGGTATCAGCACAGCTATCCCTTCCGATCGTAACGCTTTCGTCGCTTATTTTCTTGCTATCATTTGCTGCCCTAAAATAATTGGTTAGTCAATTCCAACTCTCTGACGTAATGATCCCCTTACTTGGCGGTTCCCACGTCCCATGCAGCAGCTATAATACAATTTATCACTAGATCTGCAGGTACTATTTCTGCTAGACAGTCTTTGTTGCAATGGAGGGTACGTATCAAGCCTAAAGCTGCTCCTACGCTAATTCCAGTTGCGCCGTACATGTTATCGATCCAGCCAACCAAAGGTTCTTTGAGCGTAGCAACAACTGGAAGTTTACATTAACAATTTAAATAATTTATTATTAAAATCTTTGCCCCCCCCCCTGGAACTACTTTCGCAGTACTTCATGGGGTACGGGCGTCACTTAAACTATTATCTCTTAACTAAGTGAAACCGGAACACTCGGGCTGAGAGTCGGACTCGCGCCCGAACGTCCCGTATTTTACCGTAACCTCGGCTGCAACGGCGGAAATCACTGACTCAGCGAGTCCTCTTTTACTGCATATACTAATAAAATAGAAATAAATGTTGAAGACAACGTCATTAAATCAGAAGTATTAAATACCTTGAACAACGACTGCTATTGGCCATGTGCCTATGTTTCCAAATGAATAAATACTATTCGTATTTTTTTACATGTACTCCTTTCTGTTTCATTGTTATTTTTATGGAGCCATGATCTTCATAACTAAATGCTTACTTCATTTATAAGGTAAAAAATAAAATTAGAAAAATACAATGCTTACTCTCAGGCTGGAAGGTAAGATCAATATGATAAATAAAGGTATTTAATTCGATCAGTTTCAAAAGAGGTTTTGCAAGAAAGCAGGTTCGTATAGAATGTTTGCCCGGCACACTCGGTATGTCGCTGAAATGAAATATATAGCTTTACGAACAGAAAAGCACAGGCAGAGCATTTGTGTTCAAAACAATATGCACTTTTTAGCAACGAATGGATGCCACTTCAAAGAAATGTTTGATATGTTTGTCCGCTCAGAAAGATATAGATAGAAGCATAATGATTTTGTGGACTATTTACTATTATACAAAACATGTCAAAATAATACTCATATTCTAATAGAAGGATTACAAAGCAAAATAGACATAATTATCACAAATGAATATCTAGTAATGAGACTGATTAACTACTAGTTAGTTAGTATTTGTTGTGGGGAGACTGATGTCCAGCAAGTAGGTCTTTATATGCTTTTTTTGCCAACCCCGTAGATAAGGATTAACTCCTAACTTTTTATATCAGAAATTGTAGTCTCATTCAAATAAATTTCTGGGGGTTTACATAAACTACTACCTCGTTTTATAGGAACATCAAACCCGTTGAATGGTAAAATAGTTTATTTTCCACTGATCTATTATTTGTTATTTACATTTGTGATACGAGGTATATCAAGTAATCCATAACGCCCTAGGGCGCTATGAGCGGGCGTAGAAAAGAAACCGTATGCATCACGGGCATTAGTTGATATTCATAGCCCTCGGGCAACTTATAAACCCTCGGTCCAGAGCCCTCAGGCTTGTAAACTTGTAGCCCTCGAAAGGGCATAAACATCTACATAATGCCTTTGGTACATAAATAACTATAACTGTTTTCATAAAACCTCTTGACGCTTAAGGTAAAAATATAAACAGTATATAATATTTAGAAAGCAAAACATCTAGTAAGAGAGTTAATAAGAACTATACTATCGAGAAAAGAAGAAAAGCATCTCCGCAAAACATATTATAGCGCCAAGAATGCCAACAAATTAGAGTCAAGTCCCTAAACAAATCAGACTCAAATACTAAAACCAGCTACAAATCGTACTAAACAAACGTTTAGGCTGTATGGAGAAATCAAAGGCCAAGTTTTTGTAATGCAACCAAAATATCCATTTGCCCATTAGCTTACAAGAACCCTTAAATTTATTATAATTTGCGTAGCCGAATTTGCTACGACCTAGCATTAGCTATACACACAACCAATGATAATAATATGAACAGGATTACATTAAAACCAAAGCTGCGCTTTCTAGGATGAAGTTATATTTAGAAAAGTTTTAAAGCATCAGTGTTTGTTTGAGACAAATCGCCTAATTCACATTAATTTACTCAAGAGATAAGCTGATACAAAATTTACACAAACAATTATATGAGCCCAGCACATATACACAGTTAAACAATTAAGCTGCAAACCACTCTTAGTAATTTGGCTGGTAGTGAATAATTACAAGCTTACAGTGACGCCGTAAAGCCAAACATAAAGGAAGTTAATAAAATACCACTACGATTGACACAGGGCACTACTACACCCACACAACCACTAAAAAACAACCCAAACTAGAGCAAAGGGCACAAGGAAAATATGCGTGCGATCAGTACGAGATACGCTAGCAAAAGAGAGAGCGCTTTAAAACAAACGCAATGGCGTGATCAACTGCAAATAAACAAACGAACGTGACCTAGTAGTTATCACCCTGAAGACGAATCGATAATTTGCTTTGTAAGAACAGAAGGTCGCCAAGTGAGTTCAGCAACTTCAAAATATGTGCAACAAAGGCGCTAGGACAAGATTAATGAGAATAGCGCGCAATGAACGGCAAAAATAATATGAAATCGAACCGCGGCGCTTTTCGACCAAAACAGTAGAAAATAGAATATATAGCAACAACAAAAAAGATTTACAATAGCGCTGCCTAATTGCTATTAACATATATGGAGGAGAACCATAAGCAATACTAATAAATTAAAAAGACTACCGAAGAAAAAATATTGATAAATTCTGAAAAAAAAACAATATCAAACCATGAAATAAGACAGCAGTGCAACATACAACAAAATACAAACTTGGAGGAACGGTGGAATACTCATGTGAACAGGATGAATTAGAATGGATTGCCTAGAATCTTCTTCTGCCTCAACGGTTCCGTATGTTGTCGATTATCCTGACTATCTTCATTTTATTCGCGGCGCTGCGAAACAATTCGGTGGAATTTACCCCAAATCACTTGCGCAGGTTTGCCAGATAAGACATTTTTCTTCTATCTCTTTTTTTCGATCCTTCTGTAGGAGATTTTTGCTAGTTTCTTATCACATGTCCCATACATTCTGCATTTAATTGATGTCATGAGCTCGAGTTCACATCCCATTCTCTCTGTTCGTAACGTGTTCCTTCCAAGGTATCCTAAAAATGCGCTGGTATATCCACATCTCACAGACGTGAATTTCGGGTACAGATTTCCTGTACTCTCTCTCTCTCTCTCTACTCTGGGGGACTTTTGGATAACCCAACAAACAGCCGTTTTATGGACCGTGGCTACGTGGTGTATGAAGTCTTGGATCAGCTAAAGGACCTGCCGCATAGTGGGAAACACGAGGTCAGGTTTGTTCTATCATACCCTTGAATGGCGTCCGTAGCTCATCAAATATTTAGGTTACATAAATCTCCAGAGCCCGATGGTGCTGATTCGATGTTTTCAGGATCGCAGAAATTTTATAGAAGTTTACCAACATTAATACAATACATTTTAAATCTGCGAATTTGTACTATTCGTCTGGTGTTTGCAATTTTGTTTCTTTGGTAACTTAATAGTTTAAAATTAATGTGTAATGAAACAGCGTGGCTTACTAATTGATTTAAACAACTATTTTGCATATTTTTAATCCACTTAAAGTGGTTTGTTAACATGTTAAGGTAGTGCAACGAACTAATAATAACGTTGAGCGATGACATTTATTTCTTGACAAAGCGTTAATCTTATGAAGACGCTTCGTGATCCGAAGGCCTTTGTAATAAGCGCCGTGTTCGCGAATTTAGTTGGGGTTATTTCCGTTTTTTAGGATCCAGGCTAACAATTAGTTCAACTATTTTATTAGCTTATTTAACCCGCATAGTACTTTGTTGCAAAGTTTGGTATTCACGACATTTATTAATAATAATTCATATATTTTTATTTTTGTCTAGTCTGGGTTTACGAACGCGGCGTACTTAATATACTGATTTTAGCATTAACCTGCTCGGTTGTTTTAAATTTTCTTGACCAACATCATGTGTATATTGTCATTCAATTAAAAATTCAGCGACAACTCTGATTCTTTACTTAATCCATTTCGTTGTACCCATGCGTTTTTAATTCGTTAAAGCCTTGGTACTTAAATTTCAATTTTGATGTTTTTCTTTATACGATCTACCCAGGTTAGTGTAGGACAGCGGCCATCAACGGTAAGTAACGTTATTTAAACTGCTAGTTAAATTGAGTTTATCATTGTCATTGAAGGTGAGTCCATTTCGTTTTTGTTTAGTAGTTCTAAAAGAAATTTTTCGTAATCCTTACTCACGACTATATAGTCGCCAAGGATTTGAACCAACTACAGGACGAATGCTGTTCTAGTGGCGACGGTTATCTACCCACTCTAAGTCGCGAAAAAAGCGCGTCGATGTTAAATTCAAAGCTTGCTAAGCTAATTAGAAGGAATAAAACGTACGCTTGTATCCGAGATCGCTTAATCGCGGCAAAAGCAAACGTAAATTTATTAAGCGGCGCATTCGGATCGTAATAAAATGTAATACAAATGATTTCAGCTCTATCGTCAATCACATTGTTATTTCACTAATTTTTACATGCATATACACCTTGTTTTATATTGTTACTAATATCATTTAGCGGATATGTAATATTATGTACCGAAATTAACAAAACCATGTACAACAGTGTAGGCTGAGCTCGTATTATAGGATTTTAAAGAAGTCGATGACTTTTGCTGGATCGGATATATTGTGCAAATAACTAATAGCAGAGATGATCAGAAAGTGTGACAACAAATAACGGACAGGAAATAAAGAAAAGATGCACAAAGTAACCTATGGAATTGGAAAGCTGCAATACCAATTTTGGAAAATCAATCACTTGGGGTTGCAAATTATGGAAGAAGTTTGTGATGAGTATCTAGCAACTAATTATTTCACCCCTAAAGTAGAAGACTACATAATTATATATACATGTGGTATTTATGTAAGTACACATGTAAAGCATACATTGATCACTGCTCTTCTACCACTAGCGTTTAATTGTTTAACAAGATTATTTAAATGTAAATTTTTATTACATACTAATTTATCTTTTTACTAGCACCAGGAAGAGAAGAAAATTGTGAAAAATTAACTAATATGAGCTAATATGTATTAGGAAAACGACATAATTAATTAAAAGTAGATCATAATATGTATCCTGCTGATGATTAATAAATAACTTTTCTCAAACCATCAGCATTTTTACATATGAATAGTATTCCTAGTTTATTCCTAGCAGTACTCAATTTTTAAGTACAGAGTTGGCGGTAGACACTAATGGTATTGCTTTAGTGTTATAAATAAATCTTTCATTTTTTGTAAAATAACGTTTGGAACATCTCTGAATAATATACTAAAACAAATGTATCAGAATCAAGAGATTTCAAAACTAATTTAACTCGATTTTTTATGATTTTGCATCAAATACTCAATAGTAATAATATGTTTAGTTATTAGACACTCAAAAATTAAAAAAATACAAGAAACATAACCTTTGTCTAAATGTACTTGCGTTATTTATCTGTAATCAGTCACTTAATTTCGCTTGAATTAACTTACTCAATTTTCATCACGGAGTCCTAGACAATTTTTGGAACTACCTTGTATTATGGTAACTGACAAGGTCAGAACTGCAGTAAATTGTGTAAACACAATTGTATACATTTTCGCTTTTATAAAAACCTTGACATGCTAACAAATTGTGCTGACGTGTTGCTGTATTCTTTAATAACAATAACAAGTCTGCAAATACAAACGTAAGCAAGTTTTATGAGGTAGAATGTAAAAATAAGATTCTCTAATCGACAAACTTTTACCGTTTTGGTAAATGCATATTTAATTCAGAAATAAATTAACTAAAATTACTTCTTACCTATAGCAGGTCTCACAACAGCAACTGGAAGTCCTCTGCCCTCGGTTTCAACGATTTCTTCAGCAACTGCTTTTGTAAATGCGTAGGTGTTAGGCCACTTCCCGATTATCCTAAAAAAGATACACAATAAATATGATACACAAAGTATCTTACAATTCGCTGCAGTTTTGAAATCGCATGACTAAACATAATCTGACAAAAATTAACAATATGATGAAAAAATAAGCACACACTAGAAGAATGTTACTCGAAAATTTTCAATTAACAATATTTAAAAAAGCAATGACCACGTTTAAGTTTTTTATTGTTTCTTTTGTATCCAATTTCACTTTTATTTCACTATCTTGTTGAGAACCACAAATATTATAGGCGTTTATTTACTTCTAAAATGAACTGACAACTCGATCTTGTCATTATTACACATAGTTGGGAAAACTTGAAAAGTCTAAAACAACAACCGTTTTTTATTTCACAGCAGCATGTAAGGACAATTTTTAAATTCAACGCTTTTCCGCATCTGCATTTCAATCATCAATACTTTTTCCCTTCATCTAGGCCCAAATTGACAGCTATGTTTCAAAACACAACCCCGTTTATTTCTAATACTGGCGTCTTCCGGCTCATTACATCATATCTTGGGCAACGTTTTATTCAAATTCACATATGGTTGCTTGTCGAATAAAAGACGCTTTATTTTAATTACCAGTTTGACGAGCCATTGCCTGTGACTTTTACGGTTAGATGTGAAGATATTTAGTTCCAGCGTACCATTTTTCGCGCGAAATTTTGATAAAATTTGGTGCAATACTAACGCTTTCGTGCGAGTCAGAGAGAAAGCAAGGTAAGTAACGCACGCGCTCATTTCCTTTAGTTTCGACATTCAACCGCCTAACTGGACCTCTGTCGGTGATACAAAACTGCTATGTGCACATTTGCAGAGCCAAAACGGCAAAAGAAGCTTGGAATTACCTCAAAAAGACATTAGAGGGATGCAGTATGCCAACCAACTTCGAGATTAATCGGAGATTGTTTAACACCAAGCAAGACAGTTTTTCATTAATGTACCCGTGCTAAAGCTTGCAGGTATCTGGGATGCGATAGCGAACAAACGTGTTGCTTCTATCATGATGCTCTAGTGTCTTCTATTAGAAGGGGTTACCTCTGAGGAAGTTGAAGTAGCCCTGCTCAGTGAAGGTGAAAGGCGAAGAGTAAAAGTCGCATCATCATTATCATCGAGCAGCAGTATTGCTTGCCAATGATGCTAAGGAAAAGAAACATAAAAGGAGAAAGAACAACATGGTGCAGATGCGATGCTACAACTTCTTCTTTTTCTTCTGCAGCTTATGTCATCCATCATCAGATGTAAGCCTCTCTTAGGTTGTTCCATTGTTCTCTATTGTTTGTCTTCCTCGTCCAGTCACACCCTGAAAACTCTCTTAACATCGTCCGTCCATCTGGTCAGCGGCCTTCCTCTGCTTCTTTTGTTACCTCGAGGCTTGCAACTGCGGTGATTTAAATCATAAGAGGCGTGACTGTTCGAAAATGAAGAAAAGTCAGCACAGTCTGAAAGAAACCCTGCGAACCAGAATACTCTTCCGACGATCACTATGTATCAAGATGCCTCCTTCTGAGTTGGTAATGAATCCTGGTCACCGTGGAGGATAACTATGAGATTGAGTCAGGAAATTCTAGTAATCTCGATGTTCGTGGTCATACACTAAGACTGTTATTGATGTAATGTATGTGCCATATCTTTCTACCAATTTATTATCTGTTAAGCAGGCGACAGATAAGTGTTATGTTGTAATATTTGATAACAAATCATGCAGAATTTGTGATAATGTAAAGCTCTAATAAAAGCTATAGGTGCTGGAGCTGTGTCCGAACAAGAAATATAAACAAGAAACTGAGACGTCTTTCGCTGGAAAGTATCGGCTTCAAAAAGAACGAACAAAGGGTATGTGGCACTTGTTTTGAGGAAAAGTAGACAGTAAAATCATTCATTTATAAGAGTAATGGGCTAAGTCAAAATTGAAGCTTATTCATAGTCACAATTCGTTAAAAATCCCTAACCACACAAATATTTAATAAACGCTAATTACGTATTTTGACAGTTAAGATGTCATCTTTAGTACCCCTGAAAAAACAAACTGGTGATTTGGTGAAGGGCATATCTTCGAGAATTCACCTCAGCCAATTTTACGTTTGTAATTTGGTGGAGATATTATCGTGAAAGGTTAATTCCAGACACCTTTATCGGGTCAGTCTCTCCCTTCAGGGCGACTAAAGATAGCAGCTGAGCAGTTGCAGTTAGTTTTTCACAAAGTGTGTGAAATTTAAACTTTTAATTGAAAATGAGACAGGAATGACGATTAAATGTCTTTGGTCCCAGAATGGGGGTGAATATATCAACAATCTGTTGGACCAGACCAGATCCACAACAAATTTCTGAAACTGCTACATGACCCAAAATTGAATTACTTAGAAACCGCTTTAATTCAATTTATCAAACTGGAATAATACTAAACGACTGGTTAAAAGCAGTATTCATCACCTTGTTGAAAAAACCAACACAAACAAATGCAATGATTTCCACCTCATAAGTCTTATGAGTCATATACTTAAACTATGTTTAAAAGGCCTTCATAAAAATAGTAACAAATGTGAACAAGACATAAGTGGTTCACAATGTGGATTCGAATAACAAATTAGTAAGAATACTGAAAAAATTCCTTGACTATCAAGACATCAAGTCCATCAAAAACCTATATTGGAACCAGAATGACTGGATAATGACAGCACCGAAAGTATTCCTATTAAAAGGGGCGTTACATGAGGTTGCGTTCTCTCACCTTTGTTGTTTAATATCTACTCAGCGATCTTTAGAAAAGCTTTAGAAAACACCAAAGATGACGTAAAAGTAAACTCTGATTTTTGAACATTATACGTTACGCCGTGTGGTGGCAATAATTGCAAATAGTCTGGAGGGTCTACTGTACAAAGAATGACGGAGGCAGTAACTCGAGAGGGCGATACAGTCGGACTGAAAGTAAACACTAAAAACAAAATTAATGATATTCAGCAAAACACCAATAGAAAAAGCACAATTCTCAATATATAACCAACAAATTGAGGTGTCAAAATTCAAATACTTGGGACGGAGATGATGGATTTAAAGGTGAAAACTCAGTGTCAATGCACGGCGTCGAGTCCTGGACATTCAAGACTAATATTGAAAAAAAATAGAAGTCTTCAAAATCTGAGTATTCAGAAGAATGTTACGTATGTCGTGGACGGAACACATTACAAATGAGGAGGTGCTGAGAAGAATTCACAAAGAAAAAACTACTATCAACAATTACAAAAGGGAAAACAGCATACCTTGGAAGATCCCACAATGGGGGTAACTATACCAGTAATGAGTTAAAAAACTACTTGACAGCACATGGTATATGGCACTAAGCTGCTCTTATACACCGCAATACAATCCTAGGTAAAAAGGTAAACTGTATGCTCTATGAATCGGAGTTGAAGAATCTGTTACTTACTATGCGGTTAAGCTGCAGTGCGAACGTTTAGCGTACTAATTTATTCACATCTACATGTACCGTTAAGATGCGAAACGAAATACATTGCTTGAACCAAACAGTGCTAAAAGCGTATCAAAACGCTTTAGATGGTGATCCTTTTCTTTAAACAATTGTGCAACTGCTAGAGACTGTGTTACTTAAGAAGAAAGAGAGATGATATAATCTTCTAAGAAACTGGAATATGGAATAGAATAGTCGGAGCACTTGGATCAAATTGGACTTCTGTCATACCATATGTAAGGACAATTTTTGCATTTAGCGCTTTTTCGCTTTTGTATTTCAACTTCTAGTACTTTCCCAGCTTCATCTAACCCCAAATTGATGGTATAGCTATGTTTTAAAACCCAATTTCGTTCTTGCATTTTACATCTTGGGCAACTATTTATATTTAAATGCGCAAATGCTTGCTCTAAATATAGATGTGCTTACATGGCGCATGAATGATGTTTTAATCTTAATTGCGTTTCAGCGCCAGAGCGTCGCCCGTTGTTTATCCCCCCCCCCCCCGCTCTTTGAGCGGAACTCTAATTTAAGATGGTGCAATAATTACGCTTTCATATAAGTCAGACAGAGAACCAATTAAGTAGCACAGGCACGCGCCTCTTTGGCTTCAGGATTCTACCGCCTGACTTCAACAAGACAACAGGTCCGAAGGTTCGTTTCGCTATGGCGAAAGACCTTGGGGGTTTTCGCCTGCCGATGTCGAAATTAATTGAAACCATGTAGATGTTATCGGTCAAGTCTTGGTTGTCTAAGTGACGTTTTGTGTAGTTATTAGCAGAGGAATTCCTGTATCGCGGAGTCGGCAGCTACGAATTGACACTTTGGGAGGATATTTAATTGGGAACCTCGTTTGAGCTAATCGTTTGTGATGAAGCTACGTGTATCGTACCGTACCGTGGCCTTGCATGTTAATTAAGTTCTTAATTCTACCCTCCGGGAATTTAATGCCGTCTAGACCCGCTTGACACATCGCACCCTATGCCGTTTCTCGCAGTTTCTTCGAGTATTTTTGGGCAATCGCTTGAGCCCGACTTGCAGCTCCGTTGGATATCATCAGCAAGCTGAACCCCTACATAGGTACTGTGTTTTGTTGTAATCATTTTATAGAGCACATTGTGCAGTAAAAAATGAGTTTCAAAGTGTCGCCATGTTACGCAGCATTGGCGTTGATTTAAAAGTAAGCATTTGAACTGTTGTCACTGTTTTAAGTCGATTTGAATATTTACCGTCAAGTTTTAATATTTGTACTTAGCTTAACGTTGTGAGATTAAAGTAATTACCGTCAGATTTCATTGCTTATCGTCAAGATCTATTGTTTGCAAGTAGTTGTGTAGTTAAAGTGGTTACAGTTTTAAGTCAGATTGTTGTTGTCAAGTTTACGGTCTGTGTTTAGTTTAAAAGTTGAGCAATTAACAACGCTCTTTGTTCATATACATTTTTCTACGTTAATACGGTGTGAGCGCAATTACCTGGGGATTGTATTGTAGGCAACACATTGTACGAATTGGTATTAAAAATTACTAGTAAGAAATATCCCTGGAATTTATTGTAGCAGTGGCTTAGCTAAATAATTCCAAAAACCTTATAAGTAATTGCAGTAAATGAGAAATAACAATAATGAGCCATTAAAATAAAGGCATCATACTCTTCGTAAAAACCATCTTATTACAAATGCTGTAAGAAAAATTAAATAAAATAATTTAATATTCTAACCTATAAAACGTATCTGTCAAAACATGTAACCAGAATGCTGGGGAACACACGTGCGATAAACATAAAAGCAAAAAATTACTAGGATTTAATTCAAAATTTCCCGCTCTTTTCCGACTTTTTATTAATCACGCTGCATAGTTATTTGCAATTAGTGCTTTTCTTTAGTAGATTTCTGCTGTTTGCATATGTGTTTTTTGATGTACAGGGATTCAGACAGCTGTAAGCAAATGCGAGTAAAGTAGGTCCAATACAGCTGTACGTGGATCGTCGTTCAAGCACTGCCAAGGTTGAATTAGAAAGGTTGGGTTCGTTTCTTCCACTTTCTCGATGAGCTCACCTGAGTTTTTCCGATTTAGTAAAGTGGTGGCGTCTGGCATTTAACATCTTTATTTCGTTTACGGGATCGTAGCCCTAATTAAGGTCGTAAAGTCCCCCTTCTCCTTCTGAGTGAGCCGGCAATTTTTGTTACAACCCATTGTAACGTAATTGGGACGATGAATCCGAGAATTGTCCCATTTGTGTAGTTTTATCAGGTAACCGACTGTTGAGTAGTTTGGTTATCAAATTCATGTTGTAACGATGTTTTCGTGGTATAACGCATAACAGATTACCCATAATCTACTGTTAAATGCCAGCGCCAAAATGATCAGAGCAAAAAATAGTGACAACCAGAAGACAACTGCTTTCTAAACGTTTTACATTAAAGAAGCTGCAGGAAGCAATAATCGAGATGAAGGTAAACAAAGCAGCTAGTGAGATGAAATTAGAACAGAGCAAATCAAACAATTTAAATCTGAAACTGTTATATGTATTTCAATAATGACATTCTTAAAACTGTGGAAATATCAGAGAGGTAGCACTGTTGCAACTTAAACAAGTCAGTTTCGCTATTATGTCACTTCTTTAAAGCTCTGAGACGAATAGTACTAAACTGTATCATTCATCAAATTTGATAAGAAATCGTAAAGAAATAAATATCGCACTTGACAATGCTATGAACCATTGCTGACCCTGAACATAAACCTTAATGCAAACAAGTAACAGGCGTGGCATTCATAGGTTTGACTCCTATGACCGTTTTCCTACCGTAAATCGTTTTTTTATATGAAAATGTGACCAACTTCGGGTTATCGTCGTCATCAGCTTTGTTGTTAATATCAGTGCTAATGGGAATCGAAATCTCTTCATCAAGGGGGTTTAAGCCTTCAGAGCATACACCCAAACCAGATTGAGAAAATATAGTGAAGTGGACACTAAATTTTTGTCAACTGAGCGATACTCCACGACTTCAAGGAGTAGTATTTTCTTAACAAAACGTTCTCAAACTTCTTTTGATCTCGACTCTGTAATTTGTTTTGGATTGCACTGTATGCCACTTAAATATGTAGCACTTTTAGAAATTCGAGACAACTATATAGTAACTTTTTAATTAGTGTTGAAGATTGACAAAAAAATCGAAGTAGGCAACCATATTATTCTTCCTCAAAACGCTCTGCCACTTTTAGAATTAAATTCGACATTTTTCAGATACCGTGGGGAAGGTTCCTACATAGTTTCATTAAAGTGCCTTCAAAAATATTTCCAATCTATAAAACCTTTATGAATATATGTTTCTAAGATAAACCTGACTAAAAATAAAAAGATGAACCAAATTTAAATCAACTTACGTTGGAGTTATCTTGGCAAGCACATCCTCGTTTAAGCTTTCCACCACGTCCAGCAACTTGTTTCCAGTAACCGCAGGTTCGTAAAATTCTTCGTTTATGTCCTTTCTCACACAATGCGAAAACGCAGTCGAAACATAGACAAATGACTGAAAATTACAGGTTGTTTATTATTGTTCTAGCATTTTGCTGCCTCACCTTCAACTGTTTCATTTCCCTGGCCATGATCAAGAGATCTTTAGTGGCCCTAATATTGATGTGTGACGCACGTCGAATTTTTTCGTCGAAACGAACAGTTGCGGCGCAGTGAAAAATGAAGTGCACTTCAGCAATAAGCTTTTGCTTGTCTTCCTTGCGTAGTCCTAAGTCAGGCAAGGAGCAGTCGCCTGTCACCATTTCAATTTTTGTGAAAAAATTGGGTTGCTCACATTTTATGGGATCGAAGAACTGTAACATACAAATTTTCTTATATTACTATACATAAGTAATATATATTCTCCTTTCCCCTTCAACATCATGCACATAAAAACAAAACAGTTTATTTCTGAGCAACATAGCTTAATCATAAAATAAACTTTAGAGGAAATGTGATTGTGTGTGCTTTCTTAGAATCACATTGTAAATCTATATTACAAACACATTACCAACGTGGCGATGTGTAAAACAAGATCTGGTCTCGCTTGCCTGTAGTGATTATTCTCATATTTATATATATCGCCAGTTTATATTTGTATGCTTTTTTATTCTTAATTAGGCTTAAATATTGTTCACATACTTGAATGTGCGCGAAAATGGACCTGTTCGGTGAAGCGTGATTTCGTGCGTACAGAGATAAATGAAACTTCGCGGCCGGGTCGCGGGGAAATTAAGCATTAATAGCGAGCGGGCCTTAACCCAAGCTGCATATCTTTAAGTAGCACAGTAAATATCACGGGAATTAAACAGATGCTGCTTAATAAGCTTTGCAGCGTTAACGTTTTCCGCATAAGTTTGCATGTAGCATTCCGGCAGGTGCAATTTGAATCATCAGGGTAAGTATACAAATTGCGAAGCAGCCACGTAGTTTGGTGGCGTCCATTGTGGGTACGTGACGTCGGCCGTTATCGCGGTACCAGAGCCAACAGCCAGAGTATTCCCCCCTTGTTTAGTGGGAAATTCCTACCCGTCGTGCCATCCAGGGCGAGTCGAATTCGAAGGATACGAAGTAGATTTTAAGTTTCGATTGCTATATAACTTGATGTTTGCAGGAAATGAATGCAGCCTAAGCGATAAGCGGTCGACCAGCTGTGTGAGAATCGCGCTGAATAAAAATAATGAGTTTACGTACGCGCATTGCGCTGGATTCATACATGTAATCACGTACAGGGTCGTACTTTCGTTGCACTTTAATGATGGTGCTTTTTAAGCCAGTTGTTTGGGCGCATTTTAAATATTTTTTAAATGTATTTATATGGCAGATGACATTATTCCGCCGTTGTGTAGATATAAATGCGAGTAGCCCCAAACCCTCGCCCGTAAAGTGTACATTCTCATTTTACATTTGTGTCCTTCGTTCCAGGTCTCAATTCTATTTTTTCTTCTTCGGACTCGAAGAAATATTGCATAACATGCAGCGAAGAATGTATCTAGAAATTTCAAAGAAGATAAGCTCGGAGATGTTGTCCCAAGCTACGAGTGCGCTAGAATGATAATAAAAAATCTAACAAAATATCGGTAAAAAGTATTGGCCAAAACGCGAAGCCAGAAAAATTGATATCGTCGAGATCTAACAAAACGGCACTGGCACTGGCCCAGTGGAAATATTCGTAAAGAATCGCATATTCGAAAGAGTATATCAAAAGGGATGACTGGGAACCGAATGAAGAGAAGACCCCAAACACACGCGCGAGAAAATCAGACAGCAAACTTAGACCACAAACGATCCAATTGTTAGAAGAAAGAAGAAACACAAATCGAGACTCCCTTAAATATATAGTTTTAAACAAAACTATAAAAACACAAATTAGAAAAGATATAAAAACATATAACACCTAAAAATTTGTTGAAATATATCAGAACAACTATGATAACACACAGATAGACAATCATAAAATAGAGAGCTGACAGAAGAATGGAGCTGACTTGGTCAGCCTGCGGTAAATTAAAGTACGTGTTTAGAGAACATCCCAACTTTAAAGTCTATACTGCCAGTAACATCTTACATCTGAAAGAATGCAAACCGTCTACGATATAAACTAGAATGCGGTAGTTGGGAGTAAAACTCAAATATAATAGAAGGAACGAGGAAATTTGTAGAAAACCCATATTTGGGATGTAATGAGACGAGTGACGGAAGTGGCGATGGGTGGGACACGTGGCCGGGCAGGAATAAAAATATTAAAAACTAAATACCGAAAGAGACAAAAAGAAACTTCGGAAGGCCATATACAAAGTGATTGGTTTGCGATTATGCTGGTGAAACGGAAATCTAGCTACTTTGCCTGGATAGTTTATTTTCATATTTACATATATATCCAGTTCACAGTTATGTTTGTTTATTGTTAATTAGATTGAATCAGGGTAAACTAGCATAACCAAAATAAAGAGTGCGGGCCTGTGTATGCATCCCTTAAATTTGTGTGTATTCAGCGACTCACCGGGATCCTCCGAACATCGTGCGTTTGCGGAGAATGGAGCTAGTAGCCAGCGGGCGTTGCAAGAAGCCACACGCCGGTGTGCACTCCTAGTGCATTGTACGAAATCGGCTACGACAAGTTAAATAGAAGCGCCTTAAAAAAGTCTTACAATATTTAAAATTTGCTGCATACATTTAAGTGCAGCAAACAGCGTTTTCGTATCTAGCAGATGCTATTTAAAACCTGTACAGACTGAGTACATGGTTTGCGAAACAGCCACAAAATTTAGTAACGTCTATTGTTGATCCTGTAACGTCAGCCTTCATAGCGACACCCCCGCATCGTGCGTGATAAATTTCCATGCGTCGTACCTTTCAATTTTTGGTGACACAACGCAGGGTGAATCCAGTACGCGACACAACAAGTCGCAGGCCTCGAAGATTCTCAGGTAACTTGATACCGAAAATGTGTGGAGCTGAATCAATGAGTAGTCGCTTCAGCTCTATGAGAATTGCGCCAAACGGAAAAGGAAACGGCTTGGATACATAAATTACGCGCATGCAATCGCGTACAGGGACTTATTTTGCACCTTAATGTTTGCGATTTTGAAGACAGTTATTTAGGGGCACTTTTAATGTTATTTAAAAGTGTGGCAGATATAATTATTCTGCTGGTGTTTAAATGTAAATGCGAGTAGCACCAAACTATATCGCACGTAGGTTGTCCATTTTCATTATATATTAGGGTTTAGGAATGGCTAATCATTCTAAGTTTTAATCCTGTTTATTTTCTTTATGTTTTTTTTGTATTTTAACGTCAATATATTTGTGTAAACAAATTGATTTTTTTTGCGCATATGTTTGAAGTCAATTTCAGCCTGAGAACACTACAGGTACAGACCAGCTTCCTGTTTTTAACAAATAGTGATCGTTTATAACCACGATTAGATAGTTAATAGGGTTTTATGCATACTGAGCTAGCTAGGTAAATAAACAGAGCAAATAAGTATAAAAATACTAAAGCGTACAAGACGTCTCATTTGACTTTATCGTTCCGACGGGGCTAAGCAAACGTATCATTACACAGGTCAGAACCATCAATAATTTCTTCCGATACCCAGTCGTTCAGCATGCGAAATAAATCTAACGCCATATCCTCAGTGACTGCATTACTTCTCTGTTACTACAAGGGTTTGGTAACCACAAAAGCAAGTGAATTAGCAAAAGTAATAAAAATTTGTTTTAAATATAAAAGTCTATGCTGAATCAAGTTTGGTGAAAAGTAATAGAACTTCTGCAAGTACTGCAACTTCTACAACTACATTGACTTTGTAAGAGCAGTGTGGCCATATGATTGTTGGCCGCCATGTTTCTTTCAACTTCTCACTAGGCGTGCATGAGAAATTAAACAATTCTTTTTGTGTCAATTTATCTTACTTTTTGCATGCAAAACTATTAAGAAGTTGGAAAAAACAATGGCGGCCAACAATCATATAGCAACCGTTACTTGGCATAGAATCACAATTCAATCCCTTAATGAAGAAACGAACATTTTTAGAGGCACAATTTCTATATTTACCATCACCATTAATTATTGTGTTACTGTTAATAAGGAAACTATACCTAGAAGAGATTAATATTTTCTGACATGATAATGTAAATATCCTCTTACAATTTGTACAGAATCATTCAGTGACCTTAGAATGTTTGCCGTTGCAATTCATATTTATTTAAATTCATGTGTGCATTTCAAGCTTACACGTCAATGTATTTATTAACCTGTGCTCTTTCTTGCACTTGGATAATTTTACTGCTGTATCTACAAGTCATTATTTGCTACATTAATAAAAAAAACTAAAATTGCTCTAGAAGGACGTGTGTATTTTCAGTCTTGAATAACAATTGTTTATTTGGAGAACCCTGAAGCTTATTCTAAAAAAATCTTAGTTAAGCACTTACCACATTTTCCAAGAGTTCTTCGTATCTTTGCTCAATGGTTTTCCCTTTCTTCTCGCGAATTAATATGTACACCTTTTTGATATCGGAGCAAGTCCGTAGCAGCTTCTCCATGATCAACTTTCCCAAAAATCCCGTTGCTCCTGTTATGAAAATGTTCGTACCAGCATAATACTGTTGAATCTTCGATTGGTCCTTGTCTGTTTTGACAATGTTTGCAACTTTAACGTTCTCGCGTTTCTCTTCCGCAACGTCTGCCATTTTTCTGACAAAATAAAAAGCCAAATTAGCTGTTTCCTAAGTTATGTACATAATTTAACAAAAATAGACATCAAAAGTTACTATTAACACTTGAAAAAACAAAAATAAACTTCCAAGAAGAATCACATTTCACAATTGTTCTAGATATCTTAAGACTTAATACAGTATGATTTCTTAACCTTTTAAGTGAAATATTAAATTATCTCATGCGACACAAAAATATGACAAAGATACTCGTAATCGTCTGAAAGTTCTGCAAAGAGAAATGTTTAAATATATACAGGGTGCCCCAACAAGTTAGTGACTTTATGAGAGTATTTAGCTTTACATTTTACAAATATTTTGGACCTCCATAGTCCACACAGTTGCAACTTTTGCAAGCTGAAAATAATTTACAAGACCCGGTGAAGGATGACAACAGTTAGGGTGCACGTTTTCTTTCGAAACGTGGTTTCCTGTTTCAAATATTTAATTAAACCTTAATTGGAAGGTATTTTGAAGAATGACAAATGCTGCGATGATGTTGTAACTTTCTAAAGCTGAAACTAATTTAAAAGAAAACCCGGTGGAGGATGACAATAGTGAGGCAGCACATTTTCTTTGAACATGGTTTTTTATTCTAAATATTTAATTAAAGCTTAATTAGAGCTATTTTGAAAGATGACAAATTCTTCAATGAAGTTGTAACAGTTTCGGAAGCTGAAAATAATTTATAAGAAGAGCCTGTTGAGGATGACAGTAGTTAGTAAGCACATCTTCTTCTAATTACTTAATTGGCTCTGAGTTGGAAGTTATTTCGAAGAATGGCAAATTCTCCTATGATGTTGAGACAGTTTCAAAAACTGATTTAAATTTAGAAAAATATTATGAGAAGGATGACAGTAGTTAGTAAGAATAATTTTTTAGAAACATGAATTCTTTTTCTAAATATTTAATTGACGCTGAGTTGGGCGTTATTTTGAGGGATGACAAATTCTACGACGATGTAAACACAGTCTCGAAAACTGAAAGGAATTTAGAAGAAGACCCTGTGTGGATGACAGTGGTAAGTAACTACATTTTCTTTAGAACGCTGGCTTCTTCTAAATGTTTAATTGATTTTGAGTTGGAAGCTATTTTGAATGATGACAAATTATACGATGATGTTAAACCAGTTTTTAAAACTAAAAATAATTTACAAGAAGATCCGGTGGAAGATGACAATAGTTAGTAAGCGCATTTTCTTTAAGAACATGGCTTCTTCTTCTAAATATTTAATTGACGCTAAGTTGGAAGCGATTATGAATGATGTTGATGTTGAAACAGTTTCTAAAACTAACGCTGATTTAAACGAAAACCCTGTGGAGCATGACCATCGCTACTAAACACATTTTATTTAGAAACGTGGCTTCTTCTTCTACAGAGTTAATTGACGCTGAGTTGGAAAGTATTTTGAAGTGTGACAGATTCTACGATGTTCTTGAACAGTTTCGAAAACTGAAGGCAATTTTGAGGAAGATTCTGTGAAGGATGACAGTAATTACCAAGCACATCTTTTAGAAACATGGCTTATTCTTCCAAATATTAATTTGAATTGAATTGGAAGCAGTTTTAAAGAATGACAATTTCTTCAATAGATGGTGGAACAGTTTCAAACTCAAGATAATTTAGAAGAAGATCCAGTGGAGAATGGCAACAGTTAGGATGCACGTTCACTTTTGAAACGTGGTTTCTTGTTCTAAATAATTAATTAAAGCTTAATTAAAAGGTATTTTGAAGGATGACAAATGCTGCGAGGTTGTAACTTTCGGAAGCTGAAATTAATTTAGACAAAAACCCGGTGGAGGATGACAATAGTTAGGGAGCACATTTTCTTCTGAAACGTGGTTTTTCATTCTAAATATTTAATTAAAGTTTAATTGGAAGCTATTTTGAAAGATGACGAATTCTGCAATGAGGTTCGGAAGCTGAAAATAATTTATAAGAAGCCTGCTGAGGACGCCAGTAGTTAGTAAGCACATTTTCTTTAGAGCCATGGTTTCTTCTTCTAAATAGTTAATTGACTCTAAGTTGGAAGTTATTTCGAAGAATGGCAACTTCTCCGATGATGTTGAAGCAGTTTCGAAAACTGAAGATAATTTAGAAAAAAAATCATGCGAAGGATGACACTAGTTAGTAAGCATGTTTTTTTAGAAATATGGTTTCTTCTTTTATATGTTCAATTGACCCTGAGTTGAAAACTATTTTGAAGGGTGGCAGATTCTACGATGTTCTTGAAATAGTTTCGGAAACTGAAGATAGTTTTGAGTAAGGCCCTGTGAAGGATGACAATGGTTACGAAGCACATTTTTTTAGAAACATGGCTTATTTTTCTAAATATTTAATTGGTGCTGAATTGGAGGCTATTTTAAAGAATGAGAAAGCTTCAATAAATAGTGAAACAGTTCCGAAAGCTTAAGATTTTAGATTTTAGGAGAAGACCCGATGGAAGATGACAACATATTTTCTTTTAAAACATGGTTTCTTATTCGAAACATTTAATTAAAGCTGAATCGAAACGTATTTTAAAGAACGACAAATTGCAATGTTGCAACTTTCGGAAGCTGAAAATAATTTAGAAGAAGACCCGGTGGAGGATGACAACAGTTAGGAAGCACATTTCCTTTTAAAACATGATTTCTTATTGTAAATAGATAATTAAAGCTTAATTGGAAGCTATTTTGAAGAACGACAAATTCTGTGCTAATGTTGCAACAGTTCCGGAAGCTGAAAATAATTTAGAAGAAGAGCCTGCGGAGGATGACAGTAGTTAGTACGCACATTTTCTTTAGAGCCATGCTTTCTTCTTCTAAATAGTTCATTAACGCTGAGTTGGAAATTATTTCGAAGATAATTTAGAAGAAAATCATGCGGAGAATGACAGTAGCTAGTAAGCACATTTTGTTAAATACGTGGATTCTTCTCCTAAATATTTAATTGAAGCTGAGTTGGAAATTATTTTGAAGGATGACAAATTCTACGGTGATGTTGAAACAGTTTCGAACACTGAAAAAATAGAAGAAGGTCCTGCTCCAGATGATTTTATTCCACCGAATATGGTAGCTTAAGTGATAAAGATGAACTTCCACTCAAAATTGTGTACGGAAAAGTGGGTATAGGTGAAAAAAATCACGTAGAAGTGAAACAAATATTGTGACACAGAAACCAGGAGCCAAAGGCAGCGTAGTGGATAAAATTGTGAAAGAACTCAGTTTATTGTTCACGAAACCTATAAAAGTGAAATAAATACACTTATTGGCCTTTTGCATTATACTGCTGTTCTCAATAACAATCACGTAACCATTAAAAAATTGTGGCCCAAAGACTTAGAAAATTCTATTTGTAATTGAAATACATTTCTATTCCCTCTAACCTATTTACTATTTCATAATAACTCAACCCGTGAAGAGAGACGTGCAACCGATAACTTCGAACCAATTAGATACATTTGGTATAAATACGAATCAAACTATAGAATGTATACACTCCTTCTGAATTCATGACAGTAGATGCACAACTTTTAAGATTTAGAGGAAAATGCCCTTTTGAGATTTATATTCTCAACAAAACAAATAAATATGGCATCAAGACCATCATGATGTGTGATGTTGAAACAAGCTATATAATTAGGTATTCCTTATATTGGAAAACAAGAGAGAGCAAGAAAAGGTCCATACCAACCCAGTATGTATTGCAGCTGAATGAACCGATTCATGGCACCAACTGAAACGTTACCATGGATAATTGGTTCACCCCTGTTCTACTAGTCATTAGAAAATTGGATGAAAACAAATTGGAATCCTACGAAAGAATAAATTACAGATTCCTCCACTTTTTTGCAAACAAAGTTTAGAGAACCCGCTTCTATGTTTGCGTTTGATGACAAAATAACTATGGTATTTTGATCTCAAAAACGAAAACAATACCATTCTAATATCTACAATGTATGGCAATAAATCAGTTCATGATGTTTTATAATATTACAAAATCTGGAGTAGACACATTTGATCAAATGTGCCATTGATCAATCGTAACAAGAAAAATTAAACAGTGGCCAATGAGAGTATTTTATGGTATGTATGGTAGTGCTATTAATGCCAGTATAATTTTCAAAAAAATCTGCAAGATTAGTATTTCCCGATTTTTTTTAAATCTAGGCAATCAATTCCATGTTCACAATTACTATACGAGATATCTTTGGACAAGACTAGGATGCGTTGATGTCAATTTGACGTATTTGTCCTTTCCAGGGTACGGCCAGATCGTTGTTTCCTCTCGCAACGGGGCAACGATCTGTCCGTACCCTCGAAAGAACAAATAGGTCAAACAAGGCACCCTAGTCAAGACTACATTGAACCTGTCACGGCCTACTATACAGGGTGGCTCACAGGTAGAGTAATTAAATTTGAGGATAGGTATAGAACATCAAATAAAACAGATTTGCATAATAAACTATACGCTAAAGAGTAATAATAATTCTAAAAAAAATTAAAACTGTTGTTTGGTCACTGGAATGACGTTCGCACAGATGGTTGCAATAAGATCCAGTTTGCATAATATGCCAAAAACCAAAAACAGTTGTTTGGGGTTTTCAATCACATTTGGTGCTTTATGTTAATGTACTCTCATCTGATTTAGCCAGTGGTTCTCAAAAGTTTCCACCAGACACTAATGTGATTTTTCCATAAGCAATTAATTGTTAGTGCAATGTACTCTAACTGAGATCAGTATATACCCATTTACGCTCTGTATAAATAATAGTAGACGCTGCAGCAATTGTTCTTGCAGCAAGATACAGAGAGAAACAACTGCGAGAAGTGTAAGTTGTAATTTATATACTGAACATATGCTAATATTTTTTTGTAAAATATGTTTTTATGTAAATATTAGTACCAGTTCAGTTCCTTAGAGTTAAAAATTAATTGGTAAAGTTTATATTCATAAATAATTATTTTTAACAACTTGTTAAGCAAGAAAAGTGTGATGTCTCATAGGGTCTCTAGGGTAAAAACTAGAAAATGTCAATATCAATCAAACGTCCCAGTGTTAATTATATACAAATCAATCCTCTCCCTTAACCAGACGCCAAAAACGGTAAAAGCTAAAAAAAGGTAATATGTGGATGAGGCTAATTGGTCCTAAATTATGCTGGATTTTCCAAGGAGTACGTGAACTAAGACATGTACCAACTAATGACATAATGTGTTTATAACGGTTTTTTCCTTTTGGTGCTTATAACAATTTTGTAATTAGCATTCGTTGACCTTCCTACACTGGAACCTTAGAATTTTACCTAATCTATATGAATTAATGTGTAGTTTAGTCATTATTGTTCAGCTTAAGCTTTTTTCTTTCATACAATTGGGTCTTTATCAGTTATGTGAAGGCTGTATTTTGTTTAGTGTAAATATAATAAAAACTCTTTGTATTTAGTGAATTTTAATTATAATTATTTTTCGTGTACATATATACAGTGTGGTCAAAAAATTCTCCACTGTATTCATGCTTTTCCCAACACAATACTAAAAAGCATGTGAATTATCAAATTGCCACTTGTAATATCCCTAGTGCACTGAATATTAAGGATTGTTTCTTCGAGTTTGCTTTTGCCATCAGCATTATTGATTAACACTAAGAAATTATCTGTGCAAGGGGAATACTCGCTAAGAATATTGCCCTACCTACTATTTCTCTCGAGAACTGAAGATTTTGTTCAAGTTCAAGTGAACTAATTAGAGCTGAAATTTTGCACTTTTGAAAAGTATCATTCAAATTGCACTACTGCACAATTATCAAGGGTAATACCACAAAAGGTAAAATTTTTTTGAGATTTTTTTCGTTTACATGCAAATTATTGCATTTAAATTTCTCGAAACGAAAACTGCGTTAAAAATTCCGCGAGACCGCAGGTCGAGTGGAATTTGAGCAGTTTTTGTTGAGAGAAATTTTCAATAATTTGCATGTTGACGAAAAAAAATCTCTTAAAAATTTTGCTTTGAGTGGTATTTGGAAAGATTATTAAAAAACTATGGGTAGATGACTTTTACCGTGTTCAACAGCACACATTTTTAGCGTTTTTCACTATTAATTCAATAGTGGAGCTTCCAACACGATTATTATGAGCTTTTAGAACAACGTTGATTTGCAACCTTCACTTTGACGTTTTGGCGAAATGTCAGTCAAAGGCTACTCGCTAAATTGAAATCCTTGAAACCAATCGAGCTCGCGTGAAAACACTGCGACATTAGGGGCCGGTTGCAGAAAGCAATGTTAAGTCTGGTGTTAGCTAACATCGCGTCAAAGTGAACAAAATCGCATCAAAGCTTGTTTACTAATGTATTAGCTACCATAAGCATTTGAGATTTGATTCGTTTTTGTTCACTTTGACGTCGCGTTAGCTAACACCAGACTTAACATTGCTTTCTGCAACCGGCCCTAGGTGTTTTCAAATACAGTCAATTTTGATCGGCCGTTTCTGAAAAATTGAACAATTTTCATTTGTTCGTTCATTATAGTGTTGAATAGCCAGAAGTAATACTATAAGTACTTCGATATTATCGGGTTATATGTAGATAACTTGTTGCACAATAATAAAAGAGTGTCCGTTTGACAGGTTAAATAATCCGACAGTGTCAACGGGAGGATTATTCTGTCAAACTGACACGATTTGTTATTGTGCATGAAGTTTGAGACGTATAACCCGTTCGAAGTACGCACTGTATTCGATTTGATTATTTTTTGAGTAAATTTTAATATTAAGAACAAATAAATATTTTATTGGCATCTCGATTTGTTTGTATTAACCTAGCTGAAAGTCATCTCAATGAAAACATCAAGTTGACAAAAGTTATGTATTGCGTTGCCTAGTGAAGTTACTCTAGTATAATCGATTTTATATAATCAGTTATAATATCACAAGAGAATCGAAAATAATCGATTATTTTCCGAGTAACGAGACGTAATCTGCGAAAAACCACGAGAGCGCAGCTCGAGTGGTATTTTAAGGATTACGTCGAGTTACGAGTGAAAAATAATCATTATTTTCGATTGCTCGAGTGGTATTCGTTACGATTATATAATGAATAGACCGATAATAATAAATTATTTTATTTTTTAGGTTGGCACTGCTTGTGTTAGTGGCACTGTTTATGTTGGTGGCACTGTAAGTCTATGTCAAATTCGACGTTATCAGGTTAGGTTTTGCGTCAGTTTGTGGCAAAACTGACGCAAAACCTAACCTGCTAACCTCGAATTTGCAATAGACAGTTATTACATCATGGCTCTAGATTATTATTATCCATTATTTTTTGCTTTGTTGGACCCACCGAAACACCGAAGTGATTATACCACGTCGTCAAGGGTATATCCGTTTATCTATACTTTGTAACTAAGTAAAATTCTCAATTACTATTGGCCAAATTTATAATGAGTTGTATAATCGAAATTATACAAGATTATTCAACACTATAATGAACGAACCAATGAAAATTGTTCAATTTGTCAGAAACGGCCAATCAAAATTGACTCTCATTGAAAACATCTAATGTCACAGTGTTTTCACGCGAGCCCAATTGGTTTCAATTATTTCAATTTAGTGAGTAGCCTTTGACTGACATTTCACCAAAACGTCAAAGTCAAAGTTTGCAAATCAGCTTTATTCAAAAACTCATAATAATGGTATTGGAAGCTCCAGTATTGAATTAATAGTGGAAAACTTTAAAAATGTGTGCTGTCGAACACGGTAAAAGTTATCTACCCATATTGTTGAATAATCCACTCAAGGCAAAATTTTTAAAAGATTTTTTTTCGTCAACATGCAAATTATTGCAAATTTCTCTCAACAAAAACTGCTCAAATTCTACTCGACCTGCGGTCTCGCGGAATTTTTAACGCAGTTTTGGTTTCGAGAAATTTAAACGCAATAATTTGCATGTGAACGAAAAAAATTCTCAAAAAATGTTCACCTTTTGTGGTATTACCCTTGATAACTTAACTTAATTGAGCTTTCTGATTGGTTGAGATCGCTACGAAAAAAATAATTACTTGAATTCAGTTATTTCTATCAAAACTAAGGTACATAGTCTCACGGTATTGGTTGCTTGAATAGATAGGGCAATAACAGTGGTTTACAAATTTACTGCCTAATCATATTGCTGTGATTTCAAATACGACTTAGATTTCTTTGTATCACATCCAGATACATCACAATTAAAGAAATAAGAAAGTAGTGATTTTTACGAAAGTATATAACTTTATTGTATTTCGTAATGACAAGTTGATAGGATTACATTTTCATATATCAAAAAATTGGTGAATACTGACATGCATTAACCAAAATTATAAAACTTTAATTAATGTTTAAATCGTTTTTTTATGTACAACGACAGGCTTCCCTCTTTTCAAACATAAGCTGAAGTCAGCTGTCTTGCTGGTATTTTATCTTCCCTGGTACCTTTGCTCAATTTCCTTTATGTATTGATATAATATTTTTCTCCAACCACACGAATAAGACGCCATATTGTCGAATAATTTTGTATAAAAAGTAAGTAATTTCGGGATGTTCACCTTGGCAACTGTACACTTTTCGATTCATATTTGCACTAGTACAAAAATGGACGCAAGATAGGGTTTTACATGGTAAATTTTAAATAAAAAGCAAACGCTTCGTCAATATTTGGCAGTCGCCGTCGTTGTTGTTTATTTTTCCCGTACAGTGATTGTTTATTTGCGGCATGACAGTTCTACAATATAACCTACAATGTTTGATTCTAAATAATAAGTCATATTACCGAATTTATGAGTAGTTGGAGAAGAAATAGTATGTTTCATTCGTACACTAATGAAACAAATAACTATTTTCTTTGTTCTTCACTTATTTGTCCAAGATTTTTGGAAAAACTCAAGATGGGTATACAAAAAGCGAATTCTGATTCTCATATTACAACCCATATTAGAAAGCTTTTCGAACAATTCTCTCATAAATATGATAAATGATAAATATTATAAATATAGGGTTATAAAACGTGTAAACTATGGTTATATGCACATTTGCGTATAAGACTTTGTAAGATTTTGATAATGAATTGTGAAAAATATTTACGTGATAGAAACAAACGGACGTCGGTTTAGTAATCAGTAAACAACATAAATAGAACATGATTTTGCTCAAACTCCAGATACACTATAAACCAGTGAAATCAGACTTATGTTGGTTGCTTAATCTCTTGACTAAAACATTGTATGGTTGTCCACTTTGTCTTTCAGAATGCAAGTATTTTCGATTTTTGGTTTTTTAGTTAGGCAACCTGTATGTCTTTAAAAAACTAGGTACTAGTAATTTATTTTCTATTAAAATTACCTATATTGCGGAATTTAATTTAGTGTGAAAAAACATTATCTACACCCTGAAGTAGTTTTTAAAGATATGCAAATCGTTTTTACTACAATTTCTTGAAAATTACAACATCCATTTTAAAATTTTATAAAACGGGCTAAAGTTTGATTCTATTTTTAAATTATTCAAAAATACACCTTGTTGTCTTATTTTAAATTACTACTCTGAATTAAATTAAGAGTTTCAAAATTTGATTTTGAGAAATAAAAGCGTGATGTGGAGAATCGAATACACTTCAAAAATTGGAGGAGATAAAATCTAAAACGTGCTGCAAAGCAGTAAACCACACTGGAGGTTCATTTTCGTACCCAACATGTTATGACAAATAATATGATTTTTATAAATAGTCCAGTCAAATGGTGCTCAAAAAGGGCGAATAGGGTAAAGTTTTGGTGGAGTTTTGATATTGGTTTCTATATGTTTTTTGGGTCGCTGTACACGAATATCATGTTTTCCAACAAAAATTTAGACCAGAAACACGGTTTTTAAGCAAAAACGGTGTAAAACCGATTTTTTTTAAGTTGTTGTCTGAATGTCAGGACTAACCAGAAACACCTGAAGACCGGAGTAGATCAAAGCTCCCGAAACGTCGCGTTATATACACCCTAGACAGTGGAAAAGGTCCGATAAAACATATCGCGATTTTTTTTTAGTTTTTCGAAAATTACCCGACAGCTATCCATTTTTCGCAAATGGTGAACCTATATGAAATGAAAGAAGATAAAATTTTCTACATTTTATGTACTTCTGGCCAATCGTTCAGCCGCGAGAGCGCCGCGAAGTTATAGTCCAGTCAAACGGTAGAAAATGCGGGAAAATTTTGGTGGAGTTTTGATATTTGGTTCCTATATGTTTTTCGGGTCGCTGTACACGAATATTAGGTTTGCCAATAAAAATTTTGATCGAAAACATATTTTTTTAAGCAAAAACGGTGAAAAAAACAGATTTTTTTTAAGTTTTTCTAAAATTACTCGAAAACTATCCAATTTCGTAAATATTGAACCTATATGAAATGGAAGCTGATAAAATTTTTATGTAGGCGAGGTTTTTTCTCTGATCAATCGTTCAGCCGCGAGAGCGCCGCGAAATTATAGTCCAGTCAAATGATAGAAAATAGGGGAAAATTTTGATATTTGGTTCCTATATGTTTTTTGGGTCGCTGTAAACGAATATCAGGTTTGCCAACATTTCATTAATTTGTGAATAGTCATGTCATATACCATTTTTTATTTACAAAAAATGGATAGTTTTCGTGTTACTTTGAAATAGACTGGGATAATTGCCTTTTTTTGGTTTTAACACCTAACTTCGCGACGCTCTCGCGGCTGAACGATGAAGCAAAATTCTTGTTGGAAAACCTGATATTCGTGTACAGCTACCCAAAACGCATATAGCAACCAAATATCAAAACTCCACCAACATTTTCCCCTATTTTCTACCATTTGACTGGACTGAAACGGAAACTTGGACTTTGTTCATAAAGCAGGGTCCACGTTAATTGTCTGTAAGATGCTCAGTTTTGCCACGTGTGAAGATGCAGAATAAAAAATTGTTTGATACTTCTTGCACTGTATCGTATGTTCATTAGAAAAGTCCATAACGGGCGGAAATTCAAACGTATGAATAATATGTTGTTGGCACTATGTCAAATTCGAGATTAGCAGGTTAGGTTTTGCGTCAGTATGTGTCAAAACTGACGCAAAACCTAACCTGCCAACCTCGAATTTCACATAGACTTACAGTGCTACCAACATATTATTCATACGTTTGAATTTCTACAGCAGCCCCTTATAGACCGTTTTAATGAACATACGATATACAGGGCGGACCACGAAACCTGTAGCCCCTGAAGAATTTTGAATGCAACCCAAATTACAGATGTCATTGCAACCTAGACTGTCTCGTTTATTATAATGCAAAAACAGATCACAGTAATATCATGAACGTTGACACAACTCAACTGTCACAGAATTAATTCGATAATGACATATTTTTATTTTAATACATATAAGAGAAACAAACTAAACCAAACATAAAAAATAATAAATTATAAATTTACTGACTCTTATAACAAATGTTCTAAATTATCTCCATTAATTTATAAACACTACTATTCGGTTTCTTAATTCTTTCTCGCTTTCAAAGAGCGTTTGGTAGATCTTTTCCTTAACAGTACACCACAGAAAAAAATCTAATGCGGTAAGATCGGAATTGCGTGGAGGGAAAGAATGCACGGCTGCTCTTCCAATCCAATTTTCCAGACGGTGCTAAATATGCGATTAGGATAACGCTGAATGTATCGTGTGTTCCAAAAAAAAAAACTCATTTAGGGCAGGCCTTACAAAGAAACATAAAAAATCTAGTCATGTCTTAACTTAAGTCTGTAGGTAAATGCCAGATTGCATTTTATTCATGAAAACATCTATCACTGTGACAGGCAAAAGTTTACATTAAGTTTACTTGTATCAGGCAAAAAGGAAAATAAGATAAAAATTGTTTTTGTTAAGTGTTTTGTATATTTTTGGAAATAGTTCAAAGTCAAGAAGTAATTTAGTTCTCGCTGAATTATGGTAGTTCATTTACTTCAATGGGTTTATATCAAGTTACGGCAAACTTTAATTTGATCATGGCATGCTGCGATTGAGTTTTTTTTTTCTTAACACACGATATGAAGTACGAGCAGCACCTGCATTTTTGTAGGCTTTGGCAAATATTATCATATTTGTTTTTTCCATATTTGTAAACATGATTTTACGTTTGTGATAACTAATTTTGAAAACACTAACTTGTCAAAATAACACACACTACAATTTGTAATTGGTTTGACATTACCTATGCTGATCTCTTTTTGCTTTATAAGAACTATAGCCATCTAGAATGTAATGACATTTGTTATTTGGGCTGTAGTCAAAATTCGGCAGGGGCTACAAGTTTCATGGCCAGCTTTGTATGTAACTCATATATCGATTTGACTTAATTGCCAAAATGGTGTTCTCAATTCTGGAACTGTGTGTAACGTAAATTCGCCCAACTGCCGAATTAGTTTGCTCAGTTGCAGTATTGGCCAAATCCATTTCGGCAACTGAGCTAGTTCGGCATCTGAGTATAACATATACATCAAAATTGCTACGACTGTCAACTGTAAATTGTGTATTCTCCACGAATACTGGCCTTGTTTCGTATTTAGTATGCATATACATGTTCCTGCTAGTTGTCAAACAATAAAAATTGCCCACCAATTTATCCATAATCGAAAATCCCGATTAAAATCATGATAAAATTTCAAACTAATATTAATGCTGATCGATTAGTACAGATTTTTTTATTTTTGGCATATAAAACTTGCTCTCTAGAACGAACCTAACATTTGTATGTTAGAATATGTATAGGAAGGGCGATAAATTTTAATTCATTTTTGCACTTATATGAATGAATAAGAAGCTATTTTTGTAATAAATTCGTAACGATTTTTATGTTTTATAAACCTTTAAATTAATGCTACTTATGTTCGTATTTCGCAACATTGAAAAATTAAAAATAGTAACCGTAGAATGCTTTATTCTCGACGCATTCGTAAAACTAGAAAAGATATCGTTCTTGATTAAAATATTTTTCTTCGCCGTTATTTAAAAAAACACTATTATATCAAAACCACATCGGTATATATTTCAAATATATTACACAAAAACTATGTAGCTGGTGTTTAAGACCTTTTACAAATTTTGATTTGTACATTTCTAAACCTCGGGTGCCTCGAAGAATATATTTCCATGAAATTTCTGATAATAACTACACAGCGCAATGAACAAAAAATATTGCTACACATTTTTAAGAAATGTCTTTACAACATAACTTTAGAAGAACTAAAATCAATATACGTATTCTATTTTTGTAATTAAAACTGATTTACCATTTCGATGCACATATTTTTAAGTTGTCAAATTGATCTTGAGAGAGGGTTATATTAAGACTACCATTTTAAGAAATTATAACACAAGTTTAAGTTGCATATTTCTACATGTATACAAAATCGTACGTAATTCCTTATTATAAGCTGAAAACATCTTTTTAATTATTATATCAATCGTCTAACATTGATTTATTAAAACAGCTTTTTCGTATGTTTAACTGATTTATCAAAATGGCATATCTAAATTCTTCCTTATTTTTAAAAATTGATTTCGTGTAAAAACTGTTGAAAAATAAACAGCAGTAAAATTTTAGCATTGAATATTATTAAATTACCTGTTTATAGAAGGACTTTCACACACAATAACACTTGGATGACTTAACACTGCTAAAACTAACTAATAAACTGCAGCTAATTAGAGGTTTTAACCGCACACAACCATTTTATTTACTGGCTGCTATAGTTGAAGATTTCCACTCGTAGTTGGAATTTTAATGGAAAAACCGCTAATGAGTACCTACCAGCAACAAGTACCACTATTTTAACTAAAACTCGAAATCCTTTTGTATATTCTAGAAAAGGCCAGTCGATTAGCCTAATTGCGACATAATTTAGTTTTTACGATTTCTAAATACAAATAATTTGGAACGTCTGTAATACGTAAAAATGTTTATTGATTTTGGATTTTACCGTCATGTTTCTGCGACAAATGCGTACTAAAAATTGTTGACAATAATCCCGTTTAGGGGCCGTTAATTAGTTATTATATACACACAATTTATTCTAACAGAAAAGGTGCCAACCTTGGATAGGAAGTATTTATATTTCCAATTAGTAGGTGTCATTAAAATTACTTTGTGTAAAAGCAAACGTTCCTGTAAGTCTTAAAGTTGAAATAAACATTTCCTCAGTTTTTTGTGCTGCTTATATCATAGATTCATTAGTCACACATGAGAGATATTTAAATATCAATTGCACTTAAATCGTAAAAAAAACATTAATATTATCAACATTGTTTGCAAAATATATATTTATATTGCCTCTATTATAAAGGCAATTCAAAAATATTCCGCAAAAAAATGTGATTGCTATATTCAATTCTTTGAATGGTAGATGTAAGCTATAGCAACAAAATAATAATATTGTATTTATTAGAACATTAATGATATAGAAATGAATGATTATGGTGATACTATTAAAGTTGCATTGGATCCTACAGGGCAAAGTTCAGCTTACTATAAAAATAGCAGCTGCTCCTCCATTCAACCCTTTATACTACTTATTTATATAGTATGATGAAAAATTATTTTCATCTAGTATGGCTGTGGAATAGTTCCTAATTTATATTGCACCTATAACTGACTAAAAATCAAATGTCAAGTTTGAGATTTAAGTGTTAAGGAAAACTATGTAATAACAGAGTTATCGATAAACTAACATAATGTAGCTACAGTAATTGTTAGTTGGAGGATTATATCTTTTAAATTGCTTTTCTTATTCAATATTTCAGTACTGTCGAAGAAATTGCCAACTAACTTGATAAAGTGATTAAAAAGCCTGTGAATATAACGACGACAGTTTTACTTCTTGCCAGTGTTTCCATTCTATACTTGGCACGACGAACAAATAGAGCGGCTTATGCAACCCAAATGACATATTACAAAACTGATTAGATTAGTATTTTCCTTGTTTTATTTGTTCGCTGCGACAGGTATAGTAGAATTGTATTAGATCTACTACAATTTAATATAAAACAAAGATAATACAGTTTGCTCATATAAATATCTACAAGATTAGATAATTTGGCAACAATGGTGTGATAAGCTTTCAATTGTTTCAAATATGTACTAGTAAAACGAATCTTAAAGTGGTGAATATTACAAACCGACCTAACTCAACACTTCTCATGCTGTACAAATTTAGTAGGCTTATTTCTTACAATTATATCCGCTATAACTTATTGATGCGTGGCTTATCTGATTTGGAGTAAGTAAACAAAGATACTGTAAACAAAACACTCGCGAAGGACGCCACAAAAATGTTATGACTGAATTTTAGGAAAAAGTACTCCTGACCTTGGAATCCTGTTCTGCAGACGGACGTTTAGACCTGTATCGGCCCACCAGCAATTCTCTTGTAGTCTGGATTCCTTCCTTATGGTTAACCTACTTTGCAGACCTTCTAAAAACTTGGTAATGTCATCCCTGTAGGATGATCTCTGCACTTCCTTCGATATGGCTCCGGTGGTCTCCCCTCCTAGACCCACAGCTAGGGCTCCGCTGTGATGCGCAAAAGTTGCAGCTGTGCTTGGATTTATATGGCCTCCGCTTCTTTCACTGGACTTCCAACTAATTGCAGACAAAGCACCCACAACCAGATGCTTACATATAGACATCTTTATCATCTGCAGAGGAGCTAAGAATAATTGCAAACTCATGCAGCCTATCCACGACACCACTTTAATTGTAATAAACGGTATTTATTTTATCTTTTCGGCTTGGGTTTTGTAAAAAGCCAACCACCAACAAACTTTGTTGTGCCCCCACTTGATCTTACATTGTTTGTTTCTATGTCAAAGCTAATGCTATATGATTACAGTTTCAAACTCGAATTATGACATTCATATGGAATATTTTAATATAATATTGGAAATGCTCGAATTATTTTAATTCCTATCATAACTGTATTATTAGCTTAAATTGCATTCATTGCAATATATTTGACCAATTTTTTTTCGTTTTTGTGCCAGGTAGACATATCTGCATGCAAAATACCGTCTTCTTCCCACAAATAGGTTTTGAGTTATACCGCCAACAGACAGACTGACAGACAAACAGGCAGACAGACAGACGGAATTGAGAAGCCCTGTTTTTCATCATCTAGGAACCCTAAAACGTGAAGATCTGAACAAATTTCGGAAGGTTATTTTTTGCGATTACAATTTCCTTCGTTTAACCGAGGGGAGTAGAAAGTAGAAAAACCACTGCAAAAAAAAAGAAACATTAAATATACCGAACGATATACAAGTCAAAAAATATAGATATAAACGGGAATAAAAACGACGAAATAGTATCAGGGAATACGCAAATAACTCAAGAAATGTTCGAAAAAGTAGTGAATAAACCAGAAGTGAGTTAATGACAAATTCAAATGAAATTAAGAAGGGGTAAGAACACTTCAGGGAAACTTTAAGAAAAAAGAAGATAACTGGAAAATAGACAAAGAGCAGATGAGTCATAGAATTTAAATATGGGAGAACACATTGGAACAACGGGATCGGTTAAAGATTAAAAACAATGTAGTAATTAAAGACATAGAAGTAAACATAAAGACGATCTAGAAATCAACACCAAAGCTTTTTAACGATTAAAATTGGTAAAGTATATGGTATGAAGATAATAATAGCAAAGATACAAACATTTCCAAAGCAACTACAGGTTTTTAGAAATAAACGAAAAGTGTAAAGTAGCATGGTGAGCTAATACTTAATGAAAGATTTATACAATCAGTATGAAAGCTCAGTTATGAGAGACACTAGAATAAAATATTTTTAAAAATCGTAACCGAAAACAAAGGGAGAAAATACGAGCTATAATAAGGAAAGTAAGAAGCACGAAGCATGTTATATTGGCCCATGTGAGAAGGCAGACATACAAAAAATATAATAATAATGAGAGAGTAAAACACTTGTAATCCTCTAGGCAAAGAAAACCGCAGAGAAACAACAGTACTGATAAACAGTGTAAAAAAAAAGAAAAATATGGATAAATAACATATTACAAACAATTAAAGATAACAAATGAAAAAACAAAATTTAAGAATAGAAATGGGATAAGTGTATATGAAGATGAAAAAAGTTTAATGAAGAGATTATTACAAAAAGCTTTTAATTAAAAACGAAGAAAAGGAAAGCAGGAACAACGGAAAAACAAGAAATAATGAATATGAGATAGAATCACCAACTTTACAGGGAGTGCAAGATTCAATATAGAGAACCAAAGGTAGGAAAGCATCAGAATAAAATAATAATATAACGAAATTACTAAACTATAAAGAGGATGAGCTGCATCAGATAATATTTGGGCTTATTGGTGAAACAACGAAGAATGCCAAAAAAATAAAATAAAGGAGCTATGATGCCAATACACAAGAAATGAGACACAGACTGCAGGAACTATAGTAGTTGCAGTGTACCCTGTTATGTTAATTTTTAATTTTAAGCGCTTTTATCATCGAGCATATTATGCCGGTACGCTTCTGTGCACCACCAAATATTTTCGGGTTTAAGCAAGGGTGCACGTTTTTGTGCGCCCGTGTGATGTTGTTCCGTTGTTCCTTGTGCCAGAGCAGCTATGATGTGTACTCAAACTTTACGTTGCGACTATTAACTACCCTACTTTTCTTAGAAAGCGTTAGTTTTGTTTCTATAAATATAAGAACTGTAGTAGCAACACTTTCATCTGCCGCGCAAATTCTATTTAGGTTGGTTATAGCAATGTGTTCCATTTGAATATTTCTTCTAATAGCATGCTCACTTGTTTCTTTACTGGCTACAAATAGCCTAGCAGGTTTGCCCCATTTGTGATTCTAAACAGGCCTTGCATGTGGATTCTTTTAACGGTGTAAGTCACAGTTAGTAAACAAAATTGCCAATGTCAAAACAAAATCTGCTCATCATTCTTTATTCATCAAATGAATTAAAGTTCTTGAAAATAACATAATTGATCCCTCCCGTCCAGCAATACGCTACGAATGGATTTTCTATAGCTGAAATACTTTTACAAGTTACAAAATGTCAATGTCATTTTGACATCAGGTACTTTTTGCAACTAAATATTTGATACACTGGTAATTCCTATTCAAGGCCTGCTTCGAATAACAAATGGAGTAAACGGGGTGTATATAAGTTGTTCCAACACCTTAATTCGTTCTACTTTGGTCCTGCATCTGTAGGGTGTCCTGCTGTCTACTACCATTAATTTGTTTTGTCCAGATTTACTTTTAATTCCAAATCTCTGTGATTCCTCTTACTATTAGGTCGTGCATTTAGTGTACATTGGTAGTTATCAAGGTGGTGTCGTCACCCTTCTAGATTGTATATAACATGCGATTTTAAAAAAGGTATATCAAAGAAGGCCAGGAAAGAAAAAGATAGACCTAAGCAGTATGTGCAGTATTGATTCAGAAAGCAAGTCATTTTAATTAATACAACTGTCACTTTATGCGTGCTTAATTTGACAAGTTCCACTTATAAGACAAGCTCCTTAATTTTATATATTATGTCATAGTTTGCACTAATCATCATATACGGTGCATGCTATAAATGTACATTAGAATGATCCAAATGCAAGCAGACATACGCGATTTTTGTCTAAGGTGACTTTGATTATATTCACATTCACATGTTACTAAAGAGTCTAGTCGAAAGTATGCAACCCTGTTTTACCCCAATATGGGGTATTTGAAGGGTTTGAATGTTTCATTTTCTACTATTATTTCCGTTTTATTGTTCTCGTAAAGCTTTCTTATAGGATGTGTTAGGTAGTTAATCATACCCATCTCGTTCAAAATCTTTCATAAGCATTTTCAATTAACGCAGTTAAAGGCTTTTTATAATCGACAAAATACTGTTTTTTATTATTTATCTTAATTTGAAGAATTGATCTCTCATTTCTCAACTTTTAACAAAACCGAAGCGAAGCGTTTGCCTAAATATATCAAGGGTGAAACGAATCGTTTGTTAGCCATTACCGTCGGGACGTTAAATTATTATGAGACGTCTTGTACGCCTTGATATTTTTATAAATTAATTTCTTTGTTACTCACCTAGCTAGCTCAGTACACATGAAACTCTTACTTTGTCTCAACTCGTGGATAGGAAAGGTCAATATCTGCCGAAACATGTAGCTGATCTGCACTTGTAGTATCCTTTGTTTGAAACTGACTTCAAACATGTACAAAAAATTAATTTGATCACACAAATAAACAAAAATATATTAACTATTAAAACACACATAAAACATGTTGAAAACAAGATTAAAACCTAAAATAAATAGTCATTCCTAAACACACTAGCTTAGGATGCAAATAAATCATTAACGCGCAATAGCTTGTGGCTACACGCATCTACAATAGCGGAATAACTGTATTTGCAAAACCTTTACATTTAAATAACAGTAAAACACTGAAGTAACTGTCTTTAATACGCGAACGCTAAAACTGCATCGAAATCCACCTTCGGGATTTCGTTCAGCGAAACCAGGATTACGTATGTATTTATTTGTCTATGAAAGCGCATTCTTTTTCGCTTGCGAAATCTTCACAATATCCTGTATCAGGTAACCTTATGCTCGAAGCTTGAAAATTGCTGTGTATTCGATTGGGATTAGTCATCCCTTAAATGACTCTTATGGAAATTCTCCACAAATACTGCTGAGAGATAGCTGGCTGCCGGCTGTCACCTCTCTGGCCGTTGACGTCACGACACCAAATTGAAGTCACAAAACTCTTGTCGGCTCGTAGAGAAGTACTTACTCAGTACATGATTATTTTGCACTTTACCTGCCTGCTTGTTACACACAAACACTGTTGGCACCTTTTACTCGTATTTAACTCGCCGCAGTCTATTTTACACAGTAATTCGCTTAAAAACGTGCTCCTTCAGGCTCAGCCCGCTGACCATTGATTTTAAGTTTCCCATTACGTTAAGCCTAATTAACAATAAAAAACATGCAAACATAAACTGGCGGTATATGTAAATATTAAAATAAACAATCCAGGCAAAGGGGGCTAGATGCCTGTTTCACGCGTTGACTGATTATATCGTATTTTACTGGCATGTGAGTGATCGAATCTACGGGTTATCGTTATCTAGTTTTTAGGACGTTTGCCGTTTTCCACACCTACTTGCAGATATCTAACAAAGATAACGTCGCAATCGGCTGCTTTTTTTTGTTTGAGCTTGAGTATGACTGCTTCAACTTTTTTAATATATCGAAGCTATTCGTGGTAAGCCATTTATTTGTTGACTTCTTGGGCTAAGCCCGGTCCTGTTTACTTGTTTAGGCAAGGTTTTGAGGGACGCCAATTAAGCAAAGGGGCTCCCTTCTGACAGGATACGTGCATTCCGCAGACGTCGCACTTCCACCTCGCGCGAAGAGAATTATCGGGGCTGTGAATTGCAAATTTCGTTGTCCGATTTGCATTTGAGTGTGGGCCGTTAAGGCTTGCATGTCGCCATCGAGGTTGCAAGGACGCAGCCACTGCGTGGAGCAATGGCAAGGCACCCCATTTAGTGTCGAAATTCAGCCCTTGTTATCCAATCAAGTCAGGGGTGTTGCGTGGTGCTGGAAAAAATCGTTAGCTACGTAAAATTAGTCTTACGCGAAGTAGCTCTTCTAAAGCTGCCACATGCCGGATTAATTTTAAGGCTCCGCATCCAAATAATTACAAATAATGAAGGGTAAATCTCGTGGTAAATGCCGGTTGATTAAGTTACCCTTCCATTTGCCGGGCAGTATCACTGAAGGCCAACCCGGCCTTACACCCCTTTGAAGTGTAAACCCGCACCGAGGGTGACCTTTTTCTATCAACGGAGAATGCTCTGCCATCAGCGCAGATAGATGTACTTATGTGTTATTATTTTATGCAGCGAAAAAAGTGCACCCAATTATGAAGTGTTTAAAATATATGACAGCGCAGTTGGAAGAGCGCTAGAGTTGCATTAGGCAAGTCCTCGATTCGAATCTCATGATGAGTGGATTTTTTACGTAGCATTGGCGATCGGTGAGACTATTCACAGTTGAGCACCAAATTAAAACTGTGCTCTACTCGGAACCACAGACCTAAGACGTAGAGAATAAAGTTAACACACCACCAAAACACACCTGACACAATGGTTGCTACGCAAGCACAAAAGACGCGCTTTTGTAACTCGAAACACCGGCTCAAGTGGAAGACTACACCGCCCAATGCTAAAGCGACAAAGGCACCAATCTCCACGCCGCTATTTAAAAAGAGGTTAACGATAATACATATAATACATAGGCGAAGTTCAACTTTTCAGTGACGTCCCGCTCGCTAATTTAAAGCAAACCATTGGCCTTTTTCAAGCATTTCTTGCTTGTTTTATTTAAGAATTATATACTCTGGCTTCGGCTGAATAGATTTACATTTAGCCAGTTTGTATACATAATGACGTCATCTAGAAGTCGGCGATAATATCGTTGTGTATCTGCCCTTTTGCTTGTTGAAACTATTTAATAGATAGCTCGTTAAAATTGGCATATTTGTTTTACTGTGCACGTTGTGTGTATTTATTGTGTAGTAGCTGATAGAAGGAGTATTGTAGATCAACTAAGGTAGGTTCTTCTTGACCAAGGGCTGGTTTACACATCACCCTGTCTCGAATTGGGGAGGGGTTAAATGTGGTTACTAAAGAGTTCGTGGGGCAATGACATCTTTCGAAGTGATTATCCACCCCGACATATCGTTTCATAGCGCTAGGCTTGCTAGTAAGCAAGTCTTCGGTTCGAATCCGGCGGGGGCCGGAATTTTTTTGCAGCCTTGGCGATTGGAATCGGGCTCGCTGAGACCATTCACAGTTGGGCACCAAATTAACTGAGCTTTACTCAGATCCACAGACCTAAGAGATAAAGTAACAAGGTCAACACATCAACATGACACACACTTCACACAATGGTTGTTGTGCAAGCACAAAAAAGGCGCGCTCCAACTTTGTATCCCGAATCCGGGGCAAGTTGAGCATTGTACCGCCAGGTGCAAGGGCATAAAGCACCAGCCTCTACACCGAACGGTATAACAAGGTTAACGATAATACATACATACATATCGTTTCAGCGAACTCCCCCTGGTCCCGACTGTGAGCTAGCGGTGACAATTTTTCTTGGTGCAGGGCCGAATGTCATCACGTTGGTGAAGTGTGACTGTTTATTCGATCTGACCCCCCCTTGAGAAGATTTTATGTATTCACGTTTCAATAAGGTGACAACCTAGTTTTCCTCGGGTGGCTTTTGTTTGTTTTGTGCAATAAATGGCGTTTTGGCCTGCAACACCGCATTTTTCATAATTCCGAATACCATGACAATAGCGACTCCATCGCAGCTCTTCTGATCTTGACGAGAGTAATACCTTATACACTATTATTCCGGGCTCCATAGCTGAGTAGTAAGCATTCTGGCTACTGATCTAAGGGTCGAGAGTTCGATTTGCGATCCCAGTGAAGTTTTTAAAAATAAAAAAATGCGGATGAAAACCTCTACAGAATGCCATCATTCGGAAGTGATGTAAAGCCGTGGGTCTCATGCTGCTACAATGTGTTGCATGTTAAAGATCCTTTGCTAGGGTTGGAACTCCTTAGTCTCGGCAAAATCCTAAGTAGGACTAAGATACCTGGTACTCTGCATGCCTAGACCTTGTCCACGGTGTTGGCAAAAAGGGTCTATAAAGGCCTACTTGCTTGACCATGAGTCTCCCCACAAATACTACTACAACTACTATTATTTCATTCTGTTGTGGAATATTCTTTTGCCTTACAATATGTTTCGTGTAGTCCAAGTAGATTTGATAACTAAATAAAATAAAAAGCAAAATATTTCTGTATATAATTATAATAAATTGTATATTGCATTATATGAGACACTAGAATATTATAAACCACAATTCTAGTCGCGTTTCCCTTCTGCTGTTAATATTTTTCTGACAGCATCTGGTGGGTTTGGATGCATCCTTTCCTTATTAGTAACAGGTGAGAAATCCAAATTCATGATCTACAACATAATTTAATGCATACTTTTTTAGAATAAACTATTTTTTGTCTTCTACCTGAGGTAAATACGCTATTACATACATTCTGTATCTTACAATATCGGTCATGGGGTTGCCATGAAAAGTAATATTTCGTAATTTGGACAAAGATCTAAGTTTCAAGACTTCGTCGATGTTCTTTAGCATATTTCCATGGAGGTATAGTATTGATAAATTGGGAAATTTTAAAATGCCCTAGAAAATTACTATAAATCCCTCTGAACTGCACATAAGTTGTATAAAATTAAATTGGCTACCGGATCCAGCTCTGTTATGTAATTGAAAGAGAAGTCGATCCATCCCAACTTCTCGGGCTGTTCCAAGACGTTGTTTACTAAAGTATCCACGTTCGCAATGTTTGTCAATTTGTTGTTATTTAACCAAATAGACCTCGTGAGGTATTTTCGATGTGCTGTACCACGCTCCGGAATCTTTCCAATGCGAGTCGATCTTGGCCCTTCTAATCCTACAGCTAAAAATGAGTTGTTAGTTTACAGAAGTTGGAATTAAAATGTTAATTTTTTTTAAACCTGGGATGTATTCTCCATCACAATAGATTACTGATATATTCATACTTACTTTCCAAATTCGTTATTTGCTTGAAAGAGAAGTCCACTGGCTTGCCAGTCTCAATTTCTTTGTCTTCGTTCACTCTTTTACCATCTGCCATTCTTATTATCGACGATCAACATGAAAGTATGCATGCACTCGAGAGCGTCCTCGTTACACAATACAATTTGAATGCAGTTTTCGAAACGTTTCTTCTGCACAGCAGTACACAATATATAAGTCAAAAAGACATTTCAATGCAGATACAACAACTTGCTGTCATTTTTCAATTTAGCCTCCTACACATATTTTTTAAGATATTATATTTGCGACAAGCAGTGAATATTAAAGACGTTTACAACCTATCGTGCTTGCCATTGATAGAAAATGTACCAGAACACATTTTCAAAAATTCTTGCAACATTACTAATCTTCTTGGTGGGTCGGCCTAAAATTGATTAATTTTAGCTCTTTGCAATAAGTGTCCTTTGATTGATTATTTTAAATTATCTAATTTCAATTTTCTTTATAATATCTAAAAGTCATTGATTGCCCTTTCCTAATGCTCAATATAAAATCAAAAATAATTTAACATCCAAGAATTGTCTTGAGTTCAGCTATATTCGATTATTATGATGTAGGTTAGGTCGCCTACCTTTCTAGCGCAATTCTGTGTGGATTTTTAAAATCCTTGGGAAAATTTTCGCGATTTTTGAAAAAGATTACCGGTACAAAAACAGAGCAATGTCTTGTATCCATCTTGTGAAAATTGAATGATAGATTGCTTCTGGTCCTGTGTGCTTAATGCTTGAAAAATTCACTACACGTGGATTTTAAATCCTCCTATGTTTTGAGAAGTTTAGCTCAACATTAATGAGTTGTGTATGCAGTAGCTGAAATTAGTCTGGTTATGACAGCATTAAAAAGTATTTCAGAAGCAAAACTTACTCCTGGCCGCCCTCTCATCTTAGCTTCTTTTTATTCCGTTTACTATTTCTTATTTTGGCTTTTTTGCCACCTGGAGAACAGAAGTATGCTATTTTGGGTGTCCAGTCAAGATACGCTGGCAAATACTTTTCCCTCGCGCGGCTACATATTACCTGGGGAAACGCTCATACAACTCAACCACGCCGTTTTTAAATATCGCAGCTCACCTACAGCGCCTGAAACTTCTTCAGGGTCGCCGACAATAAAGGCTTGGACATCTCCAGGTATCTCCTCGCGTTCCTTCTCGTGGTCGAGCCATTTCTAGCAGACGGAAATAGAGAAACATTTCGTGTGTATATGCCAGACCTTATTGTAGTGTTTTACTTACGGTTTGCAGGCATGATTCCATGCAGATTGTTGAGAAAAATGTAACAATCGTCTTAGCCGAGGCAGCACTGAAGCATTGCCTTGGTGCTCGCTCACGGTTATTAAACGAATTGAAATGCAAAATAATTCGAACTCATAAGCCTTAGCGCGAGAATTTCTGTTTATAATGTAAAAACCTTATAGATGCGAATTTTTAGCTTCCGTGCCCCGCTTTCGCTTCGAATCCACTAACAGTTAAACAAATTGTGCTATTGAAGCGCAGTTCGAGACAATCGTACGACTATTCGCTCACTGTTTAGTTTATTTTTATCCATTTTTGCTAACATTTACAACTGATAAAATTAATATAAAATTTAGAATTAAAATCAACTTCACGTTCGAGACAATTACAACTAAATGAAGCGGTTTAAAATGACATCACTTCGAATACATTAAAATATGCAAAACCATGCGTTTATACCTTTTGCAATTTTATATCATTTATGAGAATGTAGACATTCGCTATTTCGCTTTTGCCCTTTCGAACATTTTGTTTGCGCAACATTTATGTTATGGTTGGAGTTGAGAGCATATATTTAGTGCAAATAAATAATTGGATTACAGCAATTTCTGAGTTTTATTTATTACTTTATGGGAAATGTTATGTGGTTCAGAGATTTACACCCAATACCCGTAGGTCTTCTAGTTTGAACTGTAGGGCTTCCGGACAACCCACCCATCCTGCTGAGGATCTAGCTGGCAAAACTTTGCTTCACCACAAGACAATTCCTAAGTCACAATGTGTTGTTTTTATAAAACATTATTGCTCGTGTGGCAAATGCTATGCCAAAAGTCGATTATTTGTTTATTTTATATATGCATGCACTACATTAATTTATTATTATTAAATCACATTTTATGTTTAAGTATAAGTCCGATTCACAGCATCATAATAACTTGTTTCAGCGTTTCTCCAATAAGAAGATCCCCTCGAAAAAAGATTCTTTTGACCTTACACAATACCTGTCAACTGTTTTTTTTTTCAGTTCCTCATCAAAAAAATCGTTTTGCCTAAAGAATTTTTAATTTTGGAAATAAATAATAGTCTCTGGGCCAATTTAAGGCTGAATTTTAGATACTTTAAGAATATAAAGTCACATTCATTATAGTGATCTTTTCATACTCTCTGCACCCCAAAGTTGTCGTGGAGCAGTACATTATTTTTTTCTATAGCACATGTTAAAGTGTGCTTTTATCAACTCAAAACAAAAGGTCAAGTTTTACTTTAACAGCAAGGGTAGATAAAGTAGCACTTTAACATCAAGGATAGATAAAGTAATTTGATTTTCTATATTTTGTTTAAATTAAATATGACAGCTTCGTATTATCGTAGCAACCCAATCCAGCTACTGACATTTTGAAATGTGATTCACTGTCATTATTTTCTTTTGAAATTGTTAAAATTCTTGCTATAGAAAAAAATATTGTATTATACACGACGATAAAGTTATTTCTATCCACTCTTGAATCATTAACGTCTCGACTTCGTCTCGACGTTAAACGATTCACTCGTGGATAAAATTTAACTTTATCGTCTTGTATAATAAATTACTATTAATCGGGTTTATAAAGCATTTCCTCTTCTTTATAGCTTGTACATTTCTAATTGTTTCTCCCTATAATCATATTATAGTGGAGCCTTACTGCATGTATTATTTCAAGAGGATTTCCTCAGTGTTCCAGAACACCAGCCACCAGTTTTCTTAAAAGAAATTAAATGAACCCAATGCATTACATTGCTTTGTAAGAGAGTCCCAATAATAAGCACACGTCTCATGTCTAGTCATAATATTTGAAAAAGAGTGACCTAACGAACTACAGACTCTGTAAAAAAATATTTGTAATGAAATTTTCCTGGCTCATAAGCTAATCAATGATTAATCTGGGTTTACTTTCATTAAAATTATTGTGCAATGTCATACAGGTAGATCAGAGCCAAGGTCTGTAAAAGAGTAATAAAATACAGTGAAATTGTATATTTATTCTAAAATCTATGGTACAAAATAAATAATGTCCGTCACTTAACTAAATGTATTTACAAAAAAACGAATGATGTTCTTGGGCGATCTTAAACACCATCGAGACGGCAACACACCGGGCAGCTTTCGAAGCTTCCCTAATTTGCTATCAAAGCTGTGGGCTGACCTCAATTCGTTTGCAAACACGATCTGCTGGAAACAGATGTCTTAGTGTCGCTAACTTTGTTATCTTAAAACAGTTTAAATCTGCGTGTTTGGGGGATGAAGAGGTCAGAAAAGTAAAATGGGTGTTTTTCCACGAGTTTCGGCTTGAAGCATAAATCTCTGGCTCCGGCTAAGAAATATTAAAGATCTCCAGGCCCGTCCACACGATATTATGTGCACATCGACTTAGAGATCCAGGAGTTAATTAGTACGGGATCACCTCCATGTCCGTCAACACGATCGTCCGTGCGCCGTTGACTTAGGGATCTAGTAATTAGGTATCAGGGAATCACTTCTAGGTAGTCAACACGACCTTTCGTGCTTCTTTGTCCTAGACTAAAGGTATCTCCAAATAGGAGGTTGCTAAAGGCAACTCAACTAACCCAAACGGGAAGGGTAGTTTCAAATTAAATTAAGGTTCTCAGGCAGTTCGATTTCTCAAGAAAAGCTAGGAATAAAACTTTTCATACGTGAACGCGGTTTGGGAAATGCAACAATTACGCAATCACCCCCAGATGATAGGTACTCGGGTTTTAGCTGGCGGTTCCTCACTTAGCAGGATTAAGCAAGGGTTACAGCTGTAGATGAAAACATTAAGCTTTCCAGTGCCTAAGACCGTTCTCGGCTGGAGCTCAACTGGAGTCTTCTCCGGTTCTGGATTCAAGTCTGAAAGGAACGTGTTAAGTAAGGCTGAGACTAGCCGGGCATCGCTTTCTTATACTGGTTTGAGGCATCCTTCCACTTCGCTTACCTAGAATACCCGGTGTAAGCAGCAATATCTTGCTGCTATCATATGGCCTTAAGTAATCCCTGATATGACCCAATCCTCGTGTCGTGTTTTGTTATGACCAGGTGGCTTTTGGGCGAAAATAACACCCTACAAATTGCAGTATGTGCTTAACATTTAGAATGGAATTTGTAAGAACGCGAAACGACACAAAGTAACAAACAAAATGAACCAATACCAGCCAGTGGAGCCAGCAGGATTTACGAAAGGGTTTACTGTCAAAATTCTAAGTATCGAATACCGTTGTACATAAGACTTCCAGTATTCCATAATAATACTAACTAACATGTATACGAAACCTATGTTAACCATATACCTTCGCAGTAATACAAACCTAGTTCCAGTACAAAATGGGGTTCACCAGCGTGACACAATATCACCGAAAGTATTTACAACGTTCTTGAAAGATGTATTTAAACGTTCATTTTGGGAACACAAAGTAATTAACATAAATCCAGCAAAACCCAGTCATTTACTTTTCGCCGATTATATTATGGTAATTTCGGAAACTATAATAACTCGAACTAATGCAAATCGAATTGCATCAAGAACCGAAGAGGATAAGGCTAAAATTAAACACAGGCGAAAAACTTACAAAAAATAGCAAAAGGGGTAATATAACAGGTCAAAGGATAATCTGGGACGATATTAAACCAAGAAAAGAGAACCAAATAACCGAGGTAACTAGAAGGTTAAGACTAATTTATATTCTTAAAAATCAACGTATTTGTTGCACCCTTAAACGGAGAGTGAACTGCCCTGGCTAGATCAAATCCTCGGCGTGAATAAGGACCAGGCGACGGTTCTTACGGGTATAAAATACATATTTAATATTGAAAAAACAAGAGGGAACCAGTCGTTATTCACAACAAAAAACAAATCACCTTGAATGTCTTCCATTTCACAATCCTAAACCAAAAAACTAGCAGGTTCTTGAGGGGTTATATGAACAGATAACAAAGAATAGCAGTTGCAGTAAAAAGTAAATTTTATAATCACTAAGAGCTATCACAAGCATCAATAACATGTTCGGAAAGCTCAATAAATGTCAAATAAGTAACAATCAAAATATGAAATTCCAGGTAAAACCCTAGCGTACTAACGCAGCACACTATATAACAAATTGAATTTAATGTCAACCCCAAAAATATTGTATCAACCATAACAAATTTGGCAAAACAAAATATTGTGACAATACCCTCCACACTGGTAGTTATTAAATCTAGGATGCAATGTAAACACCCAAAGTTGCGTTGCTAAAAGCGGCCCGACTGCAGACTATAATAAATGTACTAAAATTTATAACATGAACTAAGTAGCCTTGCGATCGAGTTCGAGCCAAAATACTGCTACAGCAACGAGCACACACTTTGAAAGCGACTTCAGTAGAACTCTGATTAAACCCGCCAAGGCAACTGATAACAAATGCTAAGATCTATTCTATCCGCGGCGTGATTGGTAACCAAAGACCTTTACTTATTGAATCATCGCTTAATCTAACTCAGGCTGCACCACAAGTTAACAAAAAATGCGTGCACTTACTAGCAGGTAATTGGAGCGCTTCAATGCATCGCGCTGGGAGAACGCTTCCCAACCTCCGCCGTGAATAACTCCTCCAGGATCCAGCACCTCCGGACGAACGACAATATCGTAACTTGCTGACAAACGGGCGATCTCAGCCAAGGTGTAGGAAAATACATTCGGCAGTAAGGCTTCCTGTTACCAGCGGGGACGCGCCAGCCAAGCGAATCTGGGAACGGTTTCCAGAAACTGAAGTATTTAGTGAAGGGTGCTTGAACGCAGCTCAATAGGCGCCGGGCTGGCGAAAGTGCCTCGCGCGTGATGAAATTTAGTATGCGGAAGCGAGGAACGTCTAAGGCTATCTCGGCGTCATCTCCACCTGGGCAGTGACGTCCATAAATATGCAAGGTGCAGCATTAAAGGCCTACTCCTCAAATTAATTAGTACAGGACCCTAACGGCCGACGTGTGCTTACCAAATGACTATAATGGGCCAAAACTTATCCTTACGGCTGGAAATTCTGCTCGCGCATGAGATCGGTGGTGAACATATCCTGCCACATAGTGGAATCCCAAAAACGACCTCACGACTCGAGTGCCAAACGGAAAAGAAACTCATCTACCAAAATTCGACGACCTGCGTTGCTTATCACAAAATGTGCACATTTTAAATTGAAAATGTCTCTAATTGCAGCGAGCTCGCAAATGAATATGCGTACTAAAAAGTTAGCGATGTGAAGGCCAAAAATACGATAGGCACAATCCATTATAGGAACGCCAAAAAATACAACTCGGTGTTACATATTCCTTTACACACAACCAGCCGAGTATTTAATAAGTACTGACATATGGGATGTTAGCGCTTTCACTAAAAACCAAAACTAAAACACAGCGGTAAATGGAAAAATCCATGCTTCATTTATCATTAAGACAAAAAATGAGCGAATGAATTAGACGACAAACCAAGGTAAAATATGTAATTATACACTCAAGCCAGCTTAAGCCAATGTAACATACTAAAAGCATAAAAATTAGTTTGCATACACTTACTTAACGACTTAAATGATTGAGTAACTAATATAAAGAACCCGTTGTATAGTAAATAATACCCATTGAGTTAAATATCACTAGATTTCTGGTTACAAAATTGGGTCGTGTACCACCTCGGACAAATTTAAAAATGACATCAAGCACATTTAACATAATGTATATCCAACTGCTCGGCTTCTTGAGGTTGGTGTTATAATTATAACATTAGTGTGGACATTGATTATGTGTGATTTTATTAATTGATAAATATTTATGTGATATGTACCAATAATGACAAGCTAAGTGATGTAGTTCCTCTGCAGAGCAGTGATTCCGGGCTGGGGGATGCAAGAGCTCGAAGAGGGGCTCAACCAATGTACGAAGCCTTAGAAGAGTAAAGGTAAAACCCGAGAGGCTGCTTCGACCTAGACAGGGCTGTAGCGAAGAGGAACAACGATTCGGCCTCCTGCAGGACGTTGAGACATTCAACCTGAACGGGGCTACAGAGCTAGTGAACAACATGGCGGCTTCCTGGAAGATGCGTAATGCCGGGCGAGCAAGAGGAGACCACCTGGACGAAGCTGCGAACTGGTGGCATAGTGCCCGACGTTGAGATTGTTGACAGGTTTACCCTGAAAGGGCAAAGAGCATCCACTCTGCGCATGGTAAGGCGCATTCGCTGATGAACGACGAAGGTTGTGGGGGAGATCTATTTTCTTGGGAACCGCCAATTTCATAATTAGCTACTGAAATTGTTAGTACTTCTTGCTATTGCTCTTATATATATAAACCGTTCAATAGTTATTTGCCAGATAGGAGGCCATGTTAGGGTGATGAATTTCACCCTGTAAATATGCTGTCAGTCATTAAGAAAAGTTAGGTTATGCCCATTTTATACAAAATGATAATTTTATGTTAATGTACGAAACGTGGTTGCCAGATTTGGTTTTGGATTTTGTGCCACTTTTATTATTGGTTAAGATAAATTTCATGAAAGACAACTTGCTGATTCTGAATAGGTGTCATACATGTCGGAGGTACACTTTGAAACAGCTTCAAGCCATAAATTCTTAACCTTATCCTTGGATGAAAGCTGAGAATTTATATGCTTGTTGTAGTAAGTTTTACAGAACCCCCATGCCATTTCAATAGGATTGTATTGACAATGGTACGGAGATAATCTAAGAACCTCATGACCATTCTCTTTCAAAAATTCGTCACGTAACGTTTGTTATTGTCTTTCCTAAAAGGTTGAATTAAACTCCAAAGATGTTTTTTTGTAATTTTGCCCTCAATTTTGACATTGCGTTCTTCTTCCAATTAAGTGAGCGTAACTTTTCCAACTGCACCGAATGGTACGGTGCATTGTCCAAGATTACCACATATTTACCAGGAATTTTATTCAGAGCAGGAAGTAACTGATTAATCACCCAATTTTGAAAAATCTCCCCGTTCATGGTTTTGTGATAATCCCTATCGTTATTAGTTGAAGATAAGAATAGATCACACCCTTCCAAAAACCCAAATTTAGTTCCCGCATGCAAAACAGTGAAACGCTTTCCCTCCGATTTAATTTTAGACGGATTGCTTTTAATTTCAGAATCTTGTACCCATTGTCGGACGCTAGATCCATTTTGATAAATCCAGGTTTCGTCTAGGTACACGAATGTTATATTTTCACTAGAATTTTGGTATTGCAAGAATTTTCTCAAATAAGTAATTTTGGATGCAACAACATGTTTCTGTTCACATAGAATTTTACGTCCATTTACATGTTTGTATTTATAACCCATTGATTTTAGAATATTATATAAAGTCGTTTTCCCCTTACCGAATTCGAAATTTTCACCCACGTCCTTTAATAGTCTAGCCAAAGTAAAGTGCTCATTTTTCAAGTGATAATTCCAAATCTGGCGTTGCAAATCTTCCCGAAATGCAAAATTTTTATAGTATGTATCATTTTTAGGCCGTGGGCCAAAAGGTTTAATTTCAAAATTATCCCGCCCAATAATACTTCTTATAGTTCTTTCGGACACCTAAAACAGTACAAAGCCCAAAATTAAAGCAACAGTTAAGTTTTATGCATAAATACTTGCATCCCAAATATCAGTAAGCCGGGCAAGGATTTCAGTTTCAGTAAGATCTGGCCTGTCGGTTTTATAATGCCTGTAGGCCTTTGTAATTTTCAGTTTTGTGTCACCTTTAATTACTTTTGGCATATTGCTCTAGTATTACAATTTGACAGATAGGTATCCATAACGCTGATGTCCATACATATTATGCCTAGTGGCAAACAAAGTATGAAAGCACTGGCAACATTGCACGTTTAACCTCAAAATATCAAATTAGACACTTTCGTGGGCCTCCTGTACATAACAGCTGATTCTGACAAAGTGTCAGAAAGAGATTCTAAGGAGTTTTAATTTTCTTAAACATAAAAACAAAATTCCATGTCTACCTACTTGGAAAATAACTATTGAACGGTTTATACAGTGAATTTATTTTAATGCGCAATGTGGTATTTCTGTTTCCATGAGGACTTGATTGTTACTATTGGTTTCTAAGGATACGCCACGCCGACGCCATGTGTAAATGCGTTTATTTTCACATATAATCTCATAAGAGCATTAATTCTTTCCGGAAATTTTTTTGAGTGCGTTCCAACAACGTCGTATGAATTTGCCCGAGCGGGAAGCGAGGGCAAATTAGGACGTGGTTGAAGGCACGAAAAATAATTTCCAGATATGAATTAATGCTCGAATGCAGATTCGGTAAGAAAATCGTAACGACACAAACCCTAAAAACAAGTAATGTCTACCTACAAAAAATTTCCAAGAAATTTTGTTGTTGTCTTGGATACGGCTCGTGAACTAATTTTTCTATTGGTCATTAATGAGTGTCGTACGATTTTCTCATATAATCTCATAAGAGCATTAATTCTTTCCGGAAATTTTTTTGAGTGCGTTCCAACAACGTCGTATGAATTTGCCCGAGCGGGAAGCGAGGGCAAATTAGGACGTGATTGAAGGCACGAAAAATAATTTCCAGATATGAATTAATGCTCGAATGCAGATTCGGTAAGAAAATCGTAACGACACAAACCCTAAAAACAAGTAATGTCTACCTACAAAAAATTTCCAAGAAATTTTGTTGTTGTCTTGGATACGGCTCGTGAACTAATTTTTCTATTGGTCATTAATGAGTGTCGTACGATTTTCTTATATAATCTCATAAGAGCATTAATTCTTTCCGGAAATTTTTTTGAGTGCGTTCCAACAACGTCGTATGAATTTGCCCGAGCGGGAAGCGAGGGCAAATTAGGACGTGGTTGAAGGCACGAAAAATAATTTCCAGATATGAATTAATGCTCGAATGCAGATTCGGTAAGAAAATCGTAACGACACAAACCCTAAAAACAAGTAATGTCTACCTACAAAAAATTTCCAAGAAATTTTGTTGTTGTCTTGGATACGGCTCGTGAACTAATTTTTCTATTGGTCATTAATGAGTGTCGTACGATTTTCTCATATAATCTCATAAGAGCATTAATTCTTTCCGGAAATTTTTTTGAGTGCGTTCCAACAACGTCGTATGAATTTGCCCGAGCGGGAAGCGAGGGCAAATTAGGACGTGATTGAAGGCACGAAAAATAATTTCCAGATATGAATTAATGCTCGAATGCAGATTCGGTAAGAAAATCGTAACGACACAAACCCTAAAAACAAGTAATGTCTACCTACAAAAAATTTCCAAGAAATTTTGTTGTTGTCTTGGATACGGCTCGTGAACTAATTTTTCTTTGGTCATTAATGAGTGTCGTACGATTTTCTTATATAATCTCATAAGAGCATTAATTCTTTCCGGAAATTTTTTTGAGTGCGTTCCAACAACGTCGTATGAATTTGCCCGAGCGGGAAGCGAGGGCAAATTAGGACGTGGTTGAAGGCACGAAAAATAATTTCCAGATATGAATTAATGCTCGAATGCAGATTCGGTAAGAAAATCGTAACGACACAAACCCTAAAAACAAGTAATGTCTACCTACAAAAAATTTCCAAGAAATTTTGTTGTTGTCTTGGATACGGCTCGTGAACTAATTTTTCTATTGGTCATTAATGAGTGTCGTACGATTTTCTCATATAATCTCATAAGAGCATTAATTCTTTCCGGAAATTTTTTTGAGTGCGTTCCAACAACGTCGTATGAATTTGCCCGAGCGGGAAGCGAGGGCAAATTAGGACGTGATTGAAGGCACGAAAAATAATTTCCAGATATGAATTAATGCTCGAATGCAGATTCGGTAAGAAAATCGTAACGACACAAACCCTAAAAACAAGTAATGTCTACCTACAAAAAATTTCCAAGAAATTTTGTTGTTGTCTTGGATACGGCTCGTGAACTAATTTTTCTATTGGTCATTAATGAGTGTCGTACGATTTTCTTATATAATCTCATAAGAGCATTAATTCTTTCCGGAAATTTTTTGAGTGCGTTCCAACAACGTCGTATGAATTTGTCCGAGCGGGAAGCGAGGGCAAATTAGGACGTGGTTGAAGGCACGAAAAATAATTTCCAGATATGAATTAATGCTCGAATGCAGATTCGGTAAGAAAATCGTAACGACACAAACCCTAAAAACAAGTAATGTCTACCTACAAAAAATTTCCAAGAAATTTTGTTGTTGTCTTGGATACGGCTCGTGAACTAATTTTTCTATTGGTCATTAATGAGTGTCGTACGATTTTCTCATATAATCTCATAAGAGCATTAATTCTTTCCGGAAATTTTTTTGAGTGCGTTCCAACAACGTCGTATGAATTTGCCCGAGCGGGAAGCGAGGACAAATTAGGACGTGGTTGAAGGCACGAAAAATAATTTCCAGATATGAATTAATGCTCGAATGCAGATTCGGTAAGAAAATCGTAACGACACAAACCCTAAAAACAAGTAATGTCTACCTACAAAAAATTTCCAAGAAATTTTGTTGTTGTCTTGGATACGGCTCGTGAACTAATTTTTCTATTGGTCATTAATGAGTGTCGTACGATTTTCTCATATAATCTCATAAGAGCATTAATTCTTTCCGGAAATTTTTTTGAGTGCGTTCCAACAACGTCGTATGAATTTGCCCGAGCGGGAAGCGAGGACAAATTAGGACGTGGTTGAAGGCACGAAAAATAATTTCCAGATATGAATTAATGCTCGAATGCAGATTCGGTAAGAAAATCGTAACGACACAAACCCTAAAAACAAGTAATGTCTACCTACAAAAAATTTCCAAGAAATTTTGTTGTTGTCTTGGATACGGCTCGTGAACTAATTTTTCTATTGGTCATTAATGAGTGTCGTACGATTTTCACATATAATCTCATAAGAGCATTAATTCTTTCCGGAAATTTTTTGAGTGCGGTCCAACAACGTCGCATTAATTAGGACGTTGTTGGAATGCACGAAAATAATTTCCGGATATGAATTAATGCTCGAATGCAGATTCGGTAAGAAAATCGTAACGACACAAACCCTCACAGTTACGTTAGTCTACCTACAAAAAATTTCCAAGAATTTTTTTTATTGTCTTGGTTACGGCCCGTGAACTAATTTTTCTATTGGCCATTAATGAGTGTCGTACGATTTTCAACCGTAATATATGAACCGTAATTTTATTGAAAAAGAAGCATCACAAATAACAACAGGGAATGTAACATGTAATAGCACACATACTTGCCGTAAACTGAAGTCTTTATACCATTTGATAAACAGAATTCCCTCCTCCGTAGGATCTATTATGTTTTTACATACTCAGTAACGTTTTCATATTGCATTTTAAAATAAATGCATTTACACATTGCGCGTTATAATAAACTCTCGGTACTATAAATATATATTAATAAATTTCGACAATACTTTTTTATTATTTTTTTTCACAGTGAGACATGCAATCAAAATAGATGGCAATGTCTCAATGGATATTACTTCTACTCTATATATGCATAAACATATAACTACAATACATATTCTTGTGTTAGACTATGTAAATGTCTAAGATTGATGTAAATAAAGACATAGTATTATTATTATTATTATTATTACAAATCATTATTAAATTAAAATAAGCAACATGTTACGTTCACTTTGAAGTAAGCTTCTTTTTAAGCCTTATTTACTGACGTTAACCCTAGCAATCTGCATCACTTTAGTTTTCCCTAAAAGCTACTTATCGGCTATGCGAATTTAAAAAGATGTGGATGATTTAATCTGTTACAATTAATATGGAGGTTAGAGGCAATCGTGTGTTTGGTTTGTATTTCTCGCATTTTTTCCTTCACGAGTAATGTAATGTTTCCTGATTTTCTTAGTCAACTATGAAACGGTTATTTTAATTCATAAGTTCTGGCTGCTCACTGTTTACATGTAAAATTAAGTCCTTTTTGTGATAAAAGCCTGAAATTTGGAACAGAGCATGCTTAATAAATATAAAAAAGATTTAGATAATGGAGCAAGGCTGATTCGACCTACGACAGCTGCGGCAAAGATTTTACAAAATGGTGGCCATGCTGACTTACATTGTAATAACTAAAAAGCATGTTCAACAGTTCTTTCTTGCGAGTAATCTGCTTTAGTCAACTGTTACTACCGCTTTGGCATTATATTTGTTTTTATATACACTATCACAAATCTAATATTATTATTTACTAGCAGTCCAGTGAGACAAATGTCTCATTTAATAAAACAAAAAAGACCGTTTTGCAAATAGAACGCGTATTCACCACAAGTACGTATATGACGTCATTGTTGGTAGCAAACTACCAGTCGCATTCGCCTTGATAAAATTTGCCTAGAATCTAACCTAAAAAGTTCGGATTAGGATAATTAAGATAATAATTAGTGTTAGAGACTGAAATTCGGTTCCTGACCTGACATGACCATTCCAAACATATAACTTTCATATCTTTTTTCTCTATCTCTTACGGTTTGGCTGCTGAAACAGCGTCCCGGACACATAAAACAGCGTCCCAGACAAGCCTATTATATATATGGATGTTCTAGGTTCATGCATATTATGGTTTATTAGGTGATAAAATAATATTTCTCTCACTTTTTCATAAAGGTTTTATTACAACGTAACTACTATTATTGTATTATATTAGGTACTATACTGAAATACTCTCCTTTACAATAATAACGTGCGTTCAGAAAAAAACGTTATCGAGAAGGCTTTGAACTAGATTTTGTCTTACGACATGTCGGTGATTATTGCATCACTCTACCCAGAATTCAGCGCGCTGGGTCATTTGAGTTGTCAGTTGTCAAAGTGAGGTTTTATGCATACGCAATCCATAATAGCTATTTATGCAACAAGTGCTAAAAGTTGATGTCTATGCACGAGACATGAAAATTATGAAACGAAGCCGAAGGCTGAATTTCATAACATGTCGAGTGCAATATCATTTTTAGCACGAGTTTCCATACAATATTTTTTCTACGACCTTAAATTTTCTGTTATTAATCCATAAATGTCGATTTAACAAAGGTTTGCATTTATGACAGTTAAACTATATGTCATAATAAAGAGATGGCTTTGACGAGCAGGTGAATGTTTGTGGAGCCAGTATGTGTCAAAGTCAGTTATCAAAGGTAATTATAAATGTACTCATTTCACTTTATTCATTACATAACGCTTTAATTATTTTAAAAACACTTTACCTGTAACGCAAGAAGTAGATAACGGGTGTTCATAAACAGTCGTCATCCCAGTAGGTTTTGACTTCAGAAACGTATGTCTATTAAAATTGAGAAAAAATGCGCTATGACAGTACTCAATGACGTTTCATTGTGTTGCACGAATTAATCAAAGACATAACATTTTGTTTTTCAAAGCAACTGGGATGACGACTGTTTATGAACACCCGTTAGAATAACTTTACAACCTCACTTCCAGTTCAAAATTGTAGTTCTATAACCTCACTTCACTTTATAACAATGTGCTAAAAGTAAACAGCTGATCTCATTTTAAACACGCTAAATTATAAAACGTCACTTTTGGTGAAAAAAACTGGCGCTAAAAGGCCCACTTTTAGTGGTGGTCGTAGAAAAAATAATTTATCTACGACCACTACTAAAAGTAGGCCTTTTAGCGCTAGCTTGTTTCACTAAAAGTGACGTTTTATAGTTTACCGTGATTAAAGAAATCAGCTGTTTACTTTTAGCACACGGGCTAAAAGTGAAGTGAGGTTATAAAACTACAATTTCGAACTGGAAGTGAAGTTATAAAGTTATTCTAGTTGCTTCTTGCGTTACAGGTAAAGTGTTTTTGAAATAATTAAAGCGTCATGTAATGAATGCAGTCAGATGTGAAGTAGTAATAATTACCTTTCGTAACTGACTTTGACAGCACTTGCTTCGGAAACATTCGCCCGCGCGGCATGGCCTACTGTTTATTACGACATAAATTAGAAGTGTCGTAGATGCAAACCTTTGTTAAATATTGTTATGATACACTAAGGGTAGTTGTAAAATAAAAATATAAAATTGATAAATTTGGAAGATTATTACAATCAAAATTTGAGGTGTTTAGATAAAATTGGGTGTTAATTTCAAAATGAATAATGAAAATTAATTGAGACAATGAGTAAGGTAATTTGATAAGTAAATAGCAATTGAGTATTCAATTTTGATGGTTGAGTTCAATTTTAATAAAGTTTCAAGCCAAGGTTACAATTGACAAATGTGCTTGTGATAATAATAAAAAATTGTAGCATGTAATAATAGGACATTAATATTTTTAATAAGGCAAGAAGAATTGTAACTACGAGAGATATAGAAATTTGTTTATTTAGTTAAATAAACAAACTCAGAGAAAAATGTATATCAAATTTTGAAATAACTAATTTTGAGAATAAAAAGTTTGAAATTATGCCATATTTTGTATAATTGTTTGGTAAAATACAAAATAAAGGGGTATTAACAAATCTACGTGGTGAAAATATGAAAATATAACCTGGAATTAATAAAACCATACAATCGGTGAAGAGATTGTGCAATACAGTGAATTGGAAATAAATAACACAGAAGATTACATTATTTGAAGGGATATGGATTTATTGATACATTCAAGATATAATTAGGATTCATTGGTAACGTTGGTGGTTGCATGGAAGACGGGTCAAACATTTAAAAGGAAGTTGTCGGAATTAGCTGCTTGATTTGGACAGGTTAGATGCGGTTTGAAGGTTGATGGACCATCATAGTTGTGAATATTGGAGAATTCAGCGGTAGGCGTTGCAGACTGTGAACATCGGGAGCTGTGAACGTTGGGAGCTGTTGGTATTTGGATATTTGCAGTGAAAGCTGGAGAAGTTTTAAGGTTTGTGTTAATAATTCATATAATAGCTATTTATGCAACAAGTGCAGAGGGGCGGATCCCCGAGGGCCCCCTTGGAGAGGGGCGGAGCCCTGATGGCCCTTGGAGAGGGGCGGAATCCCGAAGGCCCCATTAGAAAGGGACCGAGCCCTGGCAGCCCCCTGGAGAGGGGCGGATTCCCGAGGGCTCCCTTGGAGAGGGGCGGATCCCCGAGGGCCCCCTTGGAGAGGGGCGGAACCCCGGGAGCCCCATTGGAGAAAGGCGGAGCTCCGTAGCCCCATTGGAGAGGGGCGGAGCCCCGAGAGCCCCCTTGGAGAGGGGCGAAGCTCCGGAGCTCCCTTGGACAGGGGCGGAGACCCGAGAGCCCTTTTGGAGAGGGGCGGAGCCCCGAAGGCCCCTTAGAAGAAGGGCGGAGCTCCGAGAGTCTCTTTGGAGAGGGGCGAAACCCCGAAGACCCCCATTGGAGAGGGGTGGAGCGTTATTTGAGCGGAATTGTGATTAAATCGATGTGATTTTAGAAAAGGACCCTAACCTTAGAACAGAAACCCTAACCAATTCGCGTTTCTTTTTGAAAATGATGAGCAAAGCTTAATAGTATATTATGCAATGAGGGAGAGAAATGCGTTATTTTGCTGAGGTGCAATTTATGACTCGAGGGCGAAGCCTTAGAGTCAGAAATTGCACTGAAGCAAAATACCATTCCCTCCGAGTTGCATATACTATTTTTTTCACGTTGCAGGAAGATTTAAAACGAAAAACCCGTTTTTTTAAACGTCATTTTGACATTTTAGTTATAATTATTTTAAAATTAGTAGCCTATGGTAAATTTTAAAGTTGGTGGCACTGTAAGTCATTATGACAAGATCTCACAATTATTTCAAATTCGAGGTTAGCAGGTTAGGTTTTACGTCAGTTTGTGTCAAAACTGACTCAAAACGTAACCTGATAACCTCGAATTTGATATAATTGTTGTCAGTCATAATGAAAACGCCCTAGGGAAATTTTTGTCTTATTTAGTTTCTAGGGAGTAAATGTTTTACTTCTGTCACAATTTTGATGCTATAGAAACCGACTTCTACTCCCGGTCGTGGAAAAAACTACTTCTCAGTGGTGACACATAAAATGTGCTAAGCAGCGAATACGAAAATACATTAGGATAGACCGCGCAATAGCGCGCGCAGCCCCGTTTATATATAAATGAATCCATATTTCCCTTGGTCACGCCATAACTTGAGAACGATTTTACCGATTTCATTCAAATCCAAAGGGAAAGCCGGAAAATTCGAAAATATGGAAAGTGTGTTGTTTCTATTTGCAGTCACACCTGTGCTTAATGGTTTGAAGGGTTTTCCCCATAATGTCATAATCCGCATCAGGTAACCGAAGGCGGAAGAGATAAGACACTAATAGCAATTTATGTAATTCCAAATGCTTTACATAAGTCGTCACAGTCAGTCAGTTAGTCAGACATTCAAATTTGATTTGTGCACAAGTGATTGTGAAAACAATTCCGTGTCGTTTTATAGTGTCCGTTACAGTGCAAAAGGCACGACGAGCTAACATAGGTCGTCGAAGATAGTCAGCTGCGCAAGTATCTACTTTACCTGCGAATCGCAATGATGACCAGCGCGCTACGGATAATGAAAATAGTCGTATTAGCATGTTTTTAAAATGAAAGAAATCGAAAATTCGAATATCGGAAAAACGTTTGCTGAACCCGCTAATAGCAGGCAAATCAATGTTCGGGCAGGACAACGTCTGTCGGGTTCGCTACCCCTTAGGGGGTGAAATGGGGTAAATAAACCTAAAAATCGATATGGGTGTCGTTATTGAGGTTTTTTTGGGACGTTCATTGCGAAAACGGCATTTATTTTTAAGTGCATTTATAGTGGTTAAACGGGGTTTTAGAGACAAATTATTTTTGGACAGAACAACGTTTGCCGGGAGGGAAACGGGACGGGACGGGAAGGGACGAGACGGGACGGGACGGGACTGGACGAGGCGGGAAGAGACAGGAAGGGACGCGGCGGGACGGGACGGGACTGAACTGGACGGGACGGGAAGGAATGGGACGGGACGGGAGAAGGAATGGGATGGGATGGTAGGGGAGGAAAAGAGACGGGACGGGGACGGGGATGGGATGGGATGGGATAAGATGGGATGGGATGACAGAAAATAATTAGTCATTACTTAATACACAAATAACGAACCTCGAGCGTACGAAGCCACGGGTTACAGCTAGAAAATCGCATATATTTTTAAGTCCAAGACGATGGACATGATATAAAATTAAAACTCTATAGTGGTTAAACGGGGTTTCAGACACAAATTATTTTTGGGCAGAACAACGTTTGACGAGCCAGCTAGTAAACAATAAAAGAAAGAGTGAAAATAAACATAATACAGTACTTACTTTGGTGAATTGATTAATAGATGTGTCAATGTAAACGATAATTGTCAATACCTGGTTTGATTAAATGTAGAAGTCAAGTTGACAGTTAATGTCATTCAGTAGTCAAGGATTTATATAGAATTTAAACTTCAACTAATAGATAACTAGATTGGCGAACCACCCTGATAAGAGTACTTAATTGAAATAATTAGTTAAAAGTAAAATTTTACATAATTGATTTGAAAAAGACATTAATTAAGGGCTAGCTCAAAGTGGAGCTACTGCAATATATATTTATGGATTAATAACAGTAAAATTAAGGTCGTAGATAAAATATTATATGCAACGCGTGCATAAATGTCGACTTTTAACACATGTTGCATAAATAGCGATTAGGACATGACTTTCAAAAATTACTATTTGACAGAAGGCCACTTGATAACGGTTTTATTTGAACCCACTTTATATTAGGTACTTTACAAGATCGGTAAGTGCCTTAGAACAGGCCGAAAAGAAGTTAGAAGAACGAGGCCCGAAGGGCCGAGTTTTGCTATTTTTTGAGGACTGTTCCTGTAAGGCACTTAACGATCGTATAACATTTTTTGCGCTATCAACTAATAAAAATAAAAATACCGTTGAATATGGCAAATATTGTGTGCCTAAATAAGGTTGGTGATTGTTGTTTCTATAGAAACTAAATACAAAACAATGTTCTATAACAGTCTTAGGACCGTTTTATTCATAACGCGCTCGTTATTTTGTTGTCATACCAACCAACAAGGATACGGGAAGTTGACCTTATCGTCAAAGATAACGAACCCGAAAACAAGTAAACACTAAACATGGGTTGGTAGCGCAAAAAACATGGCATCAGAGCAATAAACAAGGGCAATGCTCGTGATTTATCTGATCCTATTCCAACTGCTATTTCCATATATATAATACACATATGTTGCTGGTAGGGCCTGGAAACTTCAAAAAACATTACGGCGCCGACATAGTATCACTGGAAGTATAACGCGTCTCGTGCGCATGCGTGGGAATTCGAACTCCGCCTTTAGAAGCGAATTTTAAACTTGACCACTTCCCCATTGGGCGGACGACGCCGCCGCGCTTGCGCACAGCTCACCGTATACATGAAGGAGTTGGTTGTGTGTCTCACTTCATCGGTGAGTTTCCCACTCATAGCCGCTAGCAATAGAGTAAGTATTAGATATATGGCTATTTCCTGGACTGTTAAGTAACGAAACTGTTTCCCTGTTTCAAAAGCTAGCCAAAACTCATTCCCTGCTGGTAATCCTTGAGCATATGATATACATAGCACCACATCTGTGTCTACAATTCTAATGAGGATGGATTTATGATGATGTTGCATAGCATGGTGTACATTGTGCATACAAAATCATGCGACGGCCTGCCTATTCATACGTACATGGTGCTAAGACCTCCAGTGGGTGTGTACTTTGGACTCCCTCACCATTGGTAAAGATAACTTACGTTCCATGATTCTTGAAATGTTTCTGTGAGCAAGCTGAACAATATTCATAACTAGTGAATCACCCGAGCTACGCTTAGCTTCGCTAATTACACGATTTAATTAAATTAAATATAATTTAATTTTTTTTCGTACTTTTTTTTAAATAAAAACCGGCCTGCGATCTAAGTCTAAAAATTAGCAGAATTTTAAGCTATCATACAATTTAATCGGTCCAGTATCTTCGAAGAAGATAGCGAACAAAGATACATACATACATGCAAAGAAAGAGACCACCGATTTTATGGTATAGATGCCAAAAACTGTAGTGTTGGTTGCATATCGCATATTGCTTGCATATTGTGACGGCACAAGTGGTATAAGAACCACATTCATAAAAACAACTTCTAAATACGTCACTAACGTCACGTGTGTGGCGCTGTCACTGACTTTTGTTCTGTGGTCATCTGTCAGCTGTGTAGGTTATGGCAAAGATGACCTTTGATATTTCAGGTTATCTGTTTCGGCAATGTTCACGTAATGAGCGTATTAGCACAATGTGCTTAAAAAACACAAGTAAGAAAATGCACAAGTCATTATAGTGCAAGTCATTGCCATTGATAAAATTCGCCCAGTAATTTAATTACCGACAGACAGTATTGTAAATTAGATTGAAATGTTTCAACTACGTAAAGTGCTACAAGTAAGAAGAACTCTTGATTATCCGCTCCGACATTTGTCAGAGGTATTGAACACTGATCAACTTCCACACGAACGAAGCTATGAAGAAGTTAAAATTCCTGGTCCATGGGGAAACGTGGTTGGAAAGTGGTGGGGCCCTCAGGATAAGCGGCCCATATTGGGTCTACATGGTTGGCAGGTATTGTTACTGTATAGGTTGTTTAGCTGCAAGCTAACGCTTTTATTTTTAGGATAACTGTGGAACGTTTGACAGACTAGCACCATATCTTCCACCGCACGTGCCCTTCCTTGCCATTGATTTGTGCGGCCATGGCTTATCTTCAAGAATTCCCAATGGAGTATTCTACCATGGCATCGATATTTCTATTTTTATAAGACGGCTTGTTAAATACTTTAATTGGCCCAAAGTGTCGCTTCTGGGTCACTCAATGGGGGCAATGAGTAGTTTTACATATGCTTTAATATATCCAGAAGATGTAGACTTCCTGATTTGTATAGACGGTTTCTATCCCTTCAGCACTGAAAAGCAGAGAAAAGCCGAGTCGATGGCAAAGACTATAAATGATTTCCTAAAGTACGATAGATTAAATGACAAGACCACCGAGCCACCCAGCTACACCTTTGCAGAATTGGAGCAGTTACTACATAAAGGTTCCAAAAATTCCATTGACGTGCAATCTTGTAAATACATCCTGCGGCGCAATATTGCACCTTCAACGACAAACCCTGATCGGTTTTACTTCACTCGTGATCCGAGGCTAAAGGTGGCTTCCTTGCTACAGATGACAAGAGAGGCTGTAGTGGAAGGAGCCCAAAGGATCACATGTCCGTTGTTTCTGAGCATGGGAAAAAGCAGCCCCTTTTTGCTCTTGAAGAAAGATTACACAGAAGTTCTTGATATTATTAGAAAACAAAATAAAAATGTTGAGTACCACGAAGTTGACGGAACGCACCACCTGCATTTAAATAATCCTGAAAACATTCAAGCTTTAATTAATGCCTTCATTGAAAAGTATGACGTAGAAGACCGATTGAACTGTGGCCTAAAAAATGAAATGAGATTGAAATCGTCATTTTAATTAAATATTGAATTTTCTGTGTAATTGATATTTTTAAATGGATTAATTTATTTATTTCTGTGATGTAAATAAAATGTTTGTAAATAATTTTGTACTTATTGTTGATAAGTGCATTACAAGTTAATACTGTTACAGTTGTAATATTATGATACGAGTTTTATAAGAAGCATTTTGTAACGCACACGGGTTTAGGGTGCGAGGAGTGCCCTAAAGGAGTAAGTATCGAGGTATCATACAGTATTTTATCTACTTTGCCATCTTTTTAAACAAACAAAATTTAGGGAATTTTGTGGCAGATGGCAAAATTTGTACGGTGCTTATTGGCAGTTCAACATGTACACGCAGCGAAGTACTTACGGTTGCCAACGTTAATAAAATTAATTACTCCGTTTTTAGTATTTTTATTATAGCTCGCTTTTTGTCTATTACAATACGCACACCAATATCGTAATTAGTGATGTCAACTTTCGTTACTTTTCGGTACTTGTAACTATTCGTTACTTTTCGTTGTAGTATCCGTTACTTTGTATTCATCATCGCGCGTCGCAACCAGTTCGGATCGAGTACCTGAAAGTTGAGCGTGAGTATTCGTTGGTTTTAAATGGAGTGGCGAGTACTCCCACACACGGAGCTGACATAAACAAACAAAACTAAATGCTTACTTCTTTATTTCTCAGAATTGAGCATTGCACTTAGGGCTTATGCACACGTAACATCAGGAGTTGCATTTGTTACGCATTTAATATATAAAAGAGGTGTTAAAACAACCTGATTAAGATCCCTGCTTTTATTTTGTTTTCAAACTAACCTTATGGAAAAACAGGTGACAGCAACCTACCTGATCACGTTTTTTAACATCCATTAATAATAGTTTCTTCGGGAAATTACCTATTTTATTCCACGGTACTAAAAAGCATTGTAAAACTACTATGAAAGAAAACATCCCCGAAGCCTCGTTTATATGTTAACACATATTAAGCATTTCTTCGGGAAGTTACCTATTTCATTTTAGAGCATTGAAGTCATAGCTAATACATTTTTTTCTGAGAATTATAAATGTAAGTAAACATCCCTGAAGCCTCGTTTATGTGCACATTAAGCATTTCTTCGGGAAATTACCTATTTCATTTTAGAGCATTAAAAAAGTCCTAGCTAAGAATAAGAATGCCAATCGCTGTTCGAATGTGCGGAAAAATATTTTCATGAAATCCCTACTTAAGCATCGTAAGATGGCAATAAAATAATAAGCATGGTTAAACCAAATACTGTTGAGTAAACCAGTACTTGTTCACGCAACGACTATAGTAACTGTTTTAAAAATGTAACAAATACTTTTGCAAGTTTATATCCATTACTGCGGATCTTGTTGGGTAACAAGTAGGTACTCGTGTACCGAATAGTTACGTTTTTTACATCACTAATCGTAATAGCCTCCGTACAAACGCAAAGTAGATAAAGTTTATATTAAAATGGAATATAATGTCCCTTTGGTATGTATTAAAATGTTACGGCAATTTGAGTCCTATATTGTTTAATTTTAAATTTGTAAATCGTAAATCATATAATTTTCATTCCATTTTTAATAATATATATACAGCTGTTATTAAGTTTATCAGTTTCAGCATATTAATCCTTAGTTACCAGCTTAAGTCATATGTAACTGTATCTGTACAGTAATAGTCCTTTACCGTACACAGCAACCAATAAACTATTGAACAAACCGCACATGTTATAAATCATAACAGCCTTAAATGTCTTAAAATTTTCGCTCTGCGAGCTCGGATTTCAACATCTGTGGCAGTTATGATACTTATAACATTCCTAGATATGTTAATAGCTATTAAGTACATACAGGGTGATTAAATCATCATGTAACAATAAGGTAGGCAACACACATTACTTGTGTACTTATTCCATAAGCATCTTAGTTTTCTGAAAATTTGTTAAATAAATAAAAATCAAAAGTGTTAGGTATTTTTTATTAGTAACGCAAATCAAATCAAATAAGAAAGTTTAGGGCTAACAGCGTAATAAGAACATAACAATTAAATGCTTCTGCATAATAGGTTGCCTACATAGTTGTTACATGATAATTTAATCACCCTATATAATATTTTTGTTAAGTTTGGGTAATATGAAAACGTCTGAAAAAACAAGCGCTCACTTACTTTAGAGGAAGACAGAAAACTAGTTGACAATAAATCAAGTTTTTCCCGAAGGATAGGGAGAGAAGGCCAGGCCATGCCAACTCTTTACGAACATTTGAAGCCTGTGTTCGTCCCCATCAATGAATACACACTCATGCTTAAAAGTATGTTGAATTCTAAAACATATCACAGAGCTATATATATACAATAAATGTATGCCGTGTTTACTACCTATTATTAAAATTACAATCATATATATTTAAACTAACGTAATTCTAAACGCTTGAGTTGTTCTTGACCTAGTAGCCTCGCAAACTTGCACCGGTTGTGCTTTTGACATGCGATACACTACACTTGTAAAACTGCAGCGTCTGTTTGTAAATAAGGAACTGTCACTCGATTGCATGTGTCGCTTACATTTAATTGTTATCACGACGCAGAAACTTGACACATATCTTATCTGGCGCAAGTTATGCAGTTTTTGTGGACTAATTGCGTGAACTTTTGTGTTTACTTGATTACAGTTTATTTCACACTATTTACTTAAAACCCATGGTCAAACATAGTTTGAACATTCTGGCCGGGTCTCTTGCTGACATCCGGGGCTGTTGCGGTCAGGCGTCTGTTGCAGGGGTTGCTTCGTGGACGTTTCCCTTGGCGTGAGGTATTGCGTATAAGGATTCTAAACTGAAGTCGTCTTGGCCGGCGCTGAGTTTTTGCTTCTGTTGCTCTTCGGTCCGGCATATGCGTGTCCTTGTCAGACGTTCGGTCCACGGCATGCTTCGTGACTGCCAGGCGTTGCCTTCGACGTCGAGTGCAGCGGTTTGAGCTCGAGTTCGTCCTTGTGGGTGTCGGGTTTCTGCTGGCGTTGCTTGACCTTGCATGCGCTTCTCTATAAAATTGCTTATTTCGCACCATAAGCGAGTGTAGTTATGTTGCTGACGGACCCTTTTGTAATTAATAGGTGTCCCCAGCTTGTATTGGGTAGGTCGTGGACATCTTGTTGCCATCGAAATGGCATCACGTCCTTGTGGTGTGATGCTTCTCGGATTGGTTGCTCGGCTGACCTCGGGATACTTGTCCTTGTACTTCCTCCATTGTGGACGGATGTCAGCCTGCTTCCGTTGTAGTCTTGACCCTGTATGCATCGTCTGGTTCGGACTTCTCCCAGTGGATGCTTTGGATGCGGGACTGTTGGTGTTGACTACCCTTGGTTTGGTCATTTTGCTGTTTTCCTTTATGACATCTGGGTGAGGAATGTAACATCCTCTTCTCGGACCACCACTTTGGTCCTTCTTCTTCATGTGTCCTAGTGAAGGATACTTCTTCATGAAGTTGTTGTGTCCGGACTTCAAGTTCTTGTCAGGGTTGAATCCTTTCCCCAACTGCAGGTTCCTGGTGACTACCTTCCGTGGTTCTGCTACTCGATTTGGGTCTTTTGTGAACGGCATGTTCACCACACATGTCCCATCTTGCGTCCGCCGATGGATTGCTTTCAATTGTCCAATTGTCCACTTCTCGTCCCTCCTGTGAGATAGGTTTCTCCATCAGGAGCTCTTCCACCTCCCAAAACTTGTTGAGGTGGTGATCTTCTTTGACGTTAGACATCATGCTGACCACTCTCCTATTGGGTTGTTCTGCTGCTTCTGCTGCCCCAGATACGATCCATCCAAATTCCGTCTTCTGTGCCATCATCTCTTGCTCCGTCTTCTTAACTCCTTCTAGGAGTATATCTTTGTATAGATCAGCCTCTATGAGGATGTCTACTGGACCTGGCATGTCGTAGGTAGGATCGGCTAGTAGGCAATGTTCCCATGCGTCCTTTGCCTTCTCAATGATTTTGTTTCTTGGCAATGTTCCTGTCAACTTTGCCAATATAAGCAGTTCCCCATACATTGGGAAGTTGCTGGAAAATCGTGGTCTCATTTCTACCTCAATCTTTCCTTTGGATTTCCCCGCTTCGCTTTTTCCTAGCCCTCTGATGTCTGCTTGGATTTTTGTTCTTGGTAATGCCAATAACTGCGCTACTTCTTCAGTTATAAATGATGCCTGTGATCCTGGATCGACCTAAGCTCTCAATAGTTCATAATGTCCTCCGGCTGCCTTTATTTTTAAAAATGCCGTGGCTAGCAGAACTTCCTTCTGGTTGGGATTTTTAGATTTTCTGCTAACTAGGCTGCTTACTTCTTCTACTGTTTGTCCGGAGGTGGAGGCCACTTGGGATTTCCTATTTGGCTCCTGCTGAGGTTTTGCAATTACCTGTTGAGGACATCTTACCAGAGTTTTGCTCCATTTCTTATGCAGCATAGTATGGTGCCATTTGTCGCAGTTTTGACATTTGTTCGAATTATAGCATTTTTCATTCTCCTTGTGGATTAAACATCTCACACACAGCCGATGACGCCTGATGGTTTGGTATCGATCGTCACTGTTCATGGAAATGAATTTCGGGCATTGTGTAATCTTGTGGCTGTTGTTGCAGATCCGACATCTACTGATGCTTGCTTGATAACTCCTTACTGGCCATGGTTTTCTTGTTGACTCTGACATTTTAATTGGTTTTGCGATTTCCAGCTTTCTTTTGGAATCTTGAATTGCTTCAAGTGATTGGAATGTTTTTTCCAAAAACTTCAACATGTTTGCCAGATCCTGGATCTCTCGAGAATTAGTCAGCGACTGTTCATGTAACTTCTTTGTATCCTTGTCTAGCTTTTTGACCAGCAGATGTGCTATCATTGTTCCCCACGACTCAGTGTACGCCCATGTTGGATATGGCACGTCATGCAGCTGTTTCAGACTAGCTGCTGATTCACAGTTCAAGTTGGGCAGTTCTAACATGTTGTCTAAAAATTTGGAAAACAAAATTATTTTTTCTACTCCCGCATGTATATATTCTGTTTTCTTCACAATCTACAGAATGGATATGTAGGCAATTGTAGTTAACTGAACGTATATGATTTCATATCCACACAAGGGTGGATATGAAATACACCAATCACAAACCACGTTAGTCGTGATTACCTAGGCAACTTTCATTAATTGTTTGTTTTGCAATGGGCACGCCCTGCTGTGCCCTGTTTGTGGCAAACGTGATTTTGTTGTAAGATATCTTATTAATTAGCGTTGAATAAATTTTCTTTTAATTTTCCATTCTTTTCCATTGATAGGTCGTAGAAAAAATACACTGTACAACTCGAGTGGAATGTCCATATCGCCCTCGGATAATTGAGCACTCCGCCTACGGCGTCGTGCTCAAACTTTATCCTCGTGCGATATGGACATCATATCCACTCTCGTTGTACAAACTACTATTGTTATTATACCTGCTTTTTAATAGGTCCCATGCGGTTTTATAGTTAGCGTCCGATGCGTCGAGATGTTTTATTAATTTACTCGCCTCGCCTCTGAGGTAAGTTTTGAGGTACTGCATCTTCTCTGCCTTGCCTAATGTGGCATTGTTGTGGATGAGTCGCCCAAAAATGTCGTGGAACGTGGTCCAATTTTCATAATTTCCTTCGAACATTGGCATTGTGATTTTGGGCATTGGGATGGCCAATTCTTCTCGTGCTAGTGGCTGCTCACTTCTCGGGATGCTACTTATTTTGTTAAATATTTGCGCTATTACCTCATTGTAACGCTCTCGCATCTGATTGTAAACACCATCGGTGAAGTAATCCTCCGCAAATTCTTGCTCCCCTCCGAGAATCTCCTTATGAAGGCTCGTGATATTTTCCCACTGCTCGCATATTTTGCTCACCTTATGCTCGTAAACCATTTTCGCCTGGGGTTGTTTTAATGCCGACACCGCCTCATCCAAAATTTCGCTAAATAGTCGCATTTTAATTTCTTGCTTCTTGAGTCTGCCTACTTGTTCGATGGGGTTTTCCTTTTTCTCGGTTTCTAAGCCGTTACTCTTCTCACTGGCTGGATTTAGCTTCTCCAGCCATTCGTGTATGTAATCTGTAATTACTTAAAACCTTTCTTTTACCTGACTTAAAATTCCTTTTTAATGTATTCGTGATCTGCTGGAAGTCGCTTTCGTAGTTCCATGTCACTGCTCTCGAATGCCTTCCACAATCCTTCTAACTCATCTTCTTTCTTGGCTAGGTACAGTTGATTCTTTCTGCTTCCGGAATCCTTCATATTTGTGAGCAATTGGCACATTTTGTCCGCCAGTTGCTTCTGCTCCTTTATAACTGACTCCATGTCGATGCGGCCTTTTTATTGGCTTTGGAACTAAAACTGGCTTAATAAGTAGTATCTTACCACTTTACGTACTTTCCAAGTTCTTAGCGGGTTGATTGCCGCTTAAGATTCTTCTCGCTGCACGACGGAAGCCCTTGGAAATTATTAGCAGGACTTATGCTGCTATCACTAATTCTCGCCTTTTCCTGTAGCTGAATTCCTTTTATTGAGTCGTGGGACGTTTTCTCCTTGGCGACGGCTCAATTTGAACTTCTCCCCAATCTTTACACAGAAGAGTACATACCAATCTTGTGCGAGTCCTCCAAAATTTTCCTGCGAATATGGCAGATCCGGTCCAGTTGTTTACTTGCCCAGAGTTTCGAATCTGTTCCGCGTGTCCAGAACTCTTGATTGATGCACTAACTTCTTTTCAGCCTCCAAATGGTTGGCTTGAGGATTTTTACCCAAAAAATTCGGTTTTCTCTTGTCCGGGGAGTAGTTGGCTTGTAGGACCAATGTCTTCTCCAAATTCCGGCTTCTTCGTGATCGGGGAGTTGTTGGCTCGAAAGACCAATGTAAAAGATCCTCCAATTTTCATTTTCCTTCAAAGTCCGGTCCAGTTGCCCAAATAGTCCAAAATTTGGATCCGGCTCAAAGGACCAATGTAGAAGATGTGGCCAAAATTAATTGGAACTTAGCACCTTTTATGTTTGTTGTAAAACCAGTTTAGTTGTTTGACAGGAGATGGAGTTTATTTCGTTGTTATAAGAGATAGGGAGAGAAGGCCAGGCCATGCCAACTTTTTACGAACATTTGAAGCCTGTGTTCGTCCCCATCAATGAATACACACTCATGCTTAAAAGTATGTTGAATTCTAAAACATATCACAGAGCTATATATATACAATAAATGTATGCCGTGTTTACGACCTATTATTAAAATTACAATCATATATATTTAAACTAACGTAATTCTAAACGCTTGAGTTGTTCTTGACCTAGTAGCCTCGCAAACTTGCACCGGTTGTGCTTTTGACATGCGATACACTACACTTGTAAAACTGCAGCGTCTGTTTGTAAATAAGGAACTGTCACTCGATTGCATGTGTCGCTTACATTTAATTGTTATCACGACGCAGAAACTTGACACATATCTTATCTGGCGCAAGTTATGCAGTTTTTGTGGACTAATTGCGTGAACTTTTGTGTTTACTTGATTACAGTTTATTTCACACTATTTACTTAAAATCCATGATCAAACATAGTTTGAACAGTTGGTCTTAGGGGCGTATCAATGATACAGGGCCCACGAGCCAGGAAGGCCCATCATTACTCAACCTCTCAAAAACAATTATAATGTAAATTTAATTTGGAGACCTTTGTGCAGAGCACCATTAATAATTTAGGTTTATATAGGCGGATGGTGTTTGACCCCCCCCCCCTCTCAAATCACAAATAGAATGCGTTCGACACCGACGCAGCTGCAGTCTTCTTAAAGTGAAGTGCATACTGATTACTGTAAATAAAACACATGTAGATAAATAGTAAAAAATAGTTCATTTTGATCGTATTGCTTGTTTTATTTAAAAATATAAATATTTTGATAACTAAGAACAAAGAGGAGCGGTACAGTTGTCAAAATATAATAAAAATACTTGAACGTCACAAATTTCTTTTGCTAATTAATACGTTTACTGATGTGTTTAAAATAATTAGGCCCATATATAAAGTTGCAAAGAACTAATAGTGATTTACAGCAGGGTAGAATCTTGTTAAAAAATATTACTAGTAATTTAACAACTGAAGAGGGATTTACTTCTTTGCAAAGGAATTCCGAAGTTTTGACTGAACAGTGGAGTGTAAAATCAGTTTTTGAAAACAAAAGATATAGGAGAACTAAATGATTTTTTGATGAACTTGCTCTAGATGAATAAAACATCAAAAACTTATATAGGTTTTGAGGAAGGTAGGATTAGATGATAAAGACATCAAGATTATCACAAATCTATACTGGCATCAAACAGCTAACGTCAGAGTAGAAAATGAAACCACAGAAGATATAGAGATTAAAAGGGGACTAAGACAGGGTTGTGTGCTCTCACCAATACTCTTTAAGTTCTATTCAGAGGAAATACTAACAGAAGCTCTGAATGAAAGCCAAGAAGGCATAGTAATCAACGGGGAGATAATCAAGAACATACAGTATGCCGACGACACTGCCTTACTAACTGACTCTATAGAAAACCTACAAGTGCTGCTGTCCAAACTACACAACGCTAGCAAGGACATGGGTCTCAACATGAATATTTCAAAGACCAAATACATGATCATTTCTAAAGCACCATCGATCAACAATATACAAATTCAACTTGACAATGAGCCCATAGAACAAGTCCATCAGTATAAATACGTACCTTGGTTGCTGAGTAAACGATAAATGGGACCGCTCGCAGTGCATTCTGCAAAATGAGACTAATAATACTAAGCAACCGCAACATAAACCTTAAACTTAGAATCTGAATGGCGCAATGTTATGTGTTCTCAGTTCTCCTATACGGTATAGAGGGATGGACACTGACAAAGAAACTAAGTAGCAAATTGGAGGCCTTTGAAATGTGGGTATTAGAAAGAATCGGTAAACAAACAGAAATCCTACTCAAGGTTAAAACCTGAAAATTACAATATTTTGCACACGTAATGAGGAATGAAAAGTATAGAATTCTCCAACTTGTGATGCAGGGGAAAATCGAAGGAAAAAGACGTCCAGGTAGAAGGAAGACTTCGTGGCTTAAAAACCTCTGAGAATGTTACGGGAAAATACAGGGGATCTCCTTAGAGCAGCCATCTCGAAAGTACAGATAGCAATGATGATCACTAATCTTCGTTAGAAGAATGCACTTAGAAGAAGAAGATGAAAGAATTTCTGATCCAAAGTCTTACTTCAAGTAAATACATACTATCACTGCTTTAATCTCACAGAGTACAAAAAGGTTTAATAGTTTACATCTCGTCAATACCGTCTGAAATTTTGCAACCAGATAAATTAATATCACTGTCTAAGGAAGTAATTAAAATGAAATCAATAGAATTTATAAACAAATACAAGGATGATTTAACTGATAATTTTTAATGATCATTTAATTTCGCTAAAAATCTGCCCAAAATCAGAAAGTGAACCAATTCATACAATTAAAGAATTAACAGAATTAATATTAATAAAATTTAATAGTATGGTTTAAAACTTTTCCAAGGTAATAACTGCTTGTATGCTGTTTTTGACAATTCCTGTTAAGATAGCAACAGCAGAAAAAAGCTTTTCAAAATTAAAATTTACCAAAAACTACTAAGGAGTACGATGACAAAAGAACGTTTATCGGATTTAGCCATATTATCATCAAAAAGGAAGAGCTTAAAAAATTAAAATCATTATTATTTATTTTAACCATGTTTCTTGTTATTTAACATTTACTTGTTCCTTACTTATGTAGATATATGTAAACTCTAACCTATGATTTACACTTCTTTTTAAGTAATATATTCGTTAGTAAAAATATGTAATTAAATAATACTTTTTTTATTTATTTTTATTAGTATTTTCTAATTATATTTCGTTTTTTTTATAAAAATTTAGTTCGTATCTGTATACGTTTATTTGATAATACCCTGATGGGGTGGGGGCGGGGGACCCACTTGGCAGTTTATGATACAGGGCTCGCTGATCTCTAACTACGCCTCTGTTGGTCTATTAGGATTATTTGACAACTGTTAGACAGTCAGTTCGGCGGGCTTTTTAAAACTCTATAATAAATTAATAGAAGCATGTTACAGAACTACAATACCATCGCTTGAACTTGATTTAATAATTATTTAATCCGTAGATTCTGCCCTCTGAAGCCTGCTTAGTTTTTCCTGACTTTTTCGTTTTGTATTTCAATCTCTCTAATACTTATTATTCTTGTTATTCTTTTACTAGCTGTGTACAGAAGAGCGGTTAGACTACAGTTTTCACATTTTGCTGTCTTCCCTTTTTTTTGTAGATTCATTCCATATTTTCCAGACACCTAGTATATACATTGCCTTTAGTGAGGCATCAAAGTATGCTTGATTTAGTTCAGCAGGGATATCATCGATTTCATTTGCCATTCTTTAGCTTTAATATTGCTGTCTTTACTTTGTGTCTTATTAATTCTTCTTCATCCACATCTAATAGGTCAATCCTTTATAATTTCCGTCGGCTATAATGCAGAATCTGGGGCACATTCCCCTCCTTTTATTAGCTTCACTTGTAAATGTAGTTATGGTTACTAGAGAAACATGGTTAGTAATAATTAATATTAACAATAGGAGGAGAATTGGCCCCGGATTCTGCATTTTTCCCTTTCCCTCTATATCATAAAATATTTCGACCTTATGTTTGAATATTTCTGTAGAGTATCACACCCATCCTTTTGTTAGTTCTTTTTCAGTTTTATATACTTCTCCCCATATATTTACGGCCGGTCTTATAAAGACCACTAATGTGAGGTTACCTAACTTTAATTCGCTGTTAAAGTAAACAAAAGCCCATCAAAATTTGTTTACTAATGAATAAAATGTCATAAGCACTAACGTTTTGATGCGCTTTTGTGTACTTTAACAGTGAATTAAAGTTAACCTCAGATTAGTGGTCTTTAAAAGACCGGCCGTTATAGATATTTATGCATTAAGGGAGATATGAATATGTTTTTTCCCTGAGGTTGACATGTGTTACAGACCGAGGGCCTCTGGCCCGAGGTCTGTAAGTCAACCGAAGGTAAAGAACATGAATATCTCCCGTGGTGCATACAATATTTTATCTACTAGAATATTCGTAAAAATAGTATGAAATTTCAAAATGTCATAATGACATTTTGAATTAGAATATGTAAGTAGCATCAAGGATTGTCTCATTGTATGGTTGCTAAGACGTTAATTGTAGTTGCATTGTTACCATGAGTTTGAGGGAGAAATAATTTGACAAGTCCCTTGGGAGTTATGAGTAGCTTTTCATATTTTGTTTCTATGACGAAAATGTACAATATCATGTTACTAGTAGATAAAAGTATTAAATATATGCTTCTTCCGTCTTTCCTCTTAGTTATGTTATTTGTGTATATTTCTTGCCGGTTATTCTAGTTATTTCATATACTAATTTTCTCATATTATTTATTCGTGCAATTTCTTCTGCTTCTTGTGCTTGTTCAATAAATATTCTTTTTCCTTCAAACGTCAGTAAAATGTGACAAGCTATTATCTCCGCTGCGAGATAAAGTAATTTTTTTCGGATTTTGTTCACAACATTGTATAAATAATTTGTTATAAACGTTGAAGAAAAAATACTATATGTTATTCGGAGCAAAAGTATCTTTATGTGGCTTCGGCTGTACTTATCCGACCAGCCACGCCACATAAAATATAACTTTTGCTCCTAATAACATAACATTCTATTATCAACTTTTATTTTCTTTTGGCACTCCTCTTCCAGTGTTTTTCTTATAATTTTCACCTGCTGCTCGCAATAATTTATTTTTAAGTTTCTTCTTCTTGTTATTTTATTCTTGATTTTTTGGATAAACATGCTTTGTTTAATCTTTTTACATAGCTTAGATTTTCTTTTGCTGCTACTTTATGGGAATTTTTATATTTCTCCCATATTTCTTGTATATTGCATTCTCCCAATTTCTTGGCATATTTTTTCTTGAAATTTGTCAGTTATTTCTTGTTAGTCTTCTATTATCAAACCTTTTCTTGACAATGACAGTTCCGTCCAATTGACACTTAATGATTATTGTACTAGTACAATAAAGTTCCACTTTATGGACTGTTTTATAAACGAGGTCTTTATGAAACTGATTCGAGTTACAATAAATGTACACATAACATATTTGAACAAATTTGAATATTAACAAGACATAGTGTTTATAAATGAAGAATTAGCGATTAATTATTATAGTAATATCAAATTATCAAGCAAAGCAGAGAAGAGTAAAATATAATACACAGTTACTGAAAGCTGAAGAGGTAGCAAGAGCTTATAGTAAAAAAACTGGAAGTAAATTTAAATCGAGGATTAGGTCTTGTAAACTTAAACTTACAAGAAATGTGGAGAAGTTACAAAGCTATATTAAACAGTACAGCAAAGAAATAATCGGAACAAGGAAAATTAATGACAAGCCGTGGATTACTATAAATACAAAGAAACTAATAGAGAAAAGAAACAAAATAAAACAAAAAATGCTAGCAGCAAAAACACAAGACAAGAAAGCGGAGCTAGAACAAAACTATTGGAGCGTCAATAAACAAATAAATAAGTGCAAAAAATGATTAAAAAAACAGCAAAAAGAGTTATTAACGGAAGCAGAGACATCAGCAAGAAAATATGATTGAAGATCCTATGTAACACAACAAGAAAAATGGCAAAAAGTAGAACGATTACATCGAACAATATTAAAAACAAAAATGGAATAGTACTTAAATCTCAAGAAGGCATTATTAACAGATGGATGAAACATTTCAAAGAAATTTATACTAAGGATGGAATAGATAGTAATAATGCCAATATAATAAACAAGGGTACAGTAAGAGAAGAACTTAACATAAACACAAATGCGATCTCCATAGAAGAGATTGAACAAGCATTAAAGCTGCTGAAATCCAATAAAGCAGCGGGTCTTGTTGACATACCAGGAGAACTACTAAAAGTAGGATCACAGGCAAATGTCAAGATTTTATACCAACTGATAAACAGAATATGGGAAGAGGAAGAAATTCCCAGTGAATGGTCAACTGGCCTAATTATCAAAACTCCAAAAAGAGAGATAGAACTAATTGTGGTAATTGCAGAGCCATTACCTACTAAGTATTCTTAATACAACGAGCAACATCCTGTCAAAAGTTATACTAGAAAGACTAAAAGAAGAGACCTCGCAAAGCGTGCATAGACCATTTAATTACACTAAAATTATAATTGATGAAAGCAATGAATGGCAAAGGGACATATTCTTAAGATTTGTAGATTTTACCAAAGCCTTCGACAAAATAGATAGAACCATGATGTGGGAAATCCTAAAAGAATATGGAATACCCGGCAAATATATTAGAATGATTACGATAATTATCGTGCATGTATAATGCACAATACGATATCAGAGAGTATTGCAATTGAAACGGGGGTCAGGTATGCTATCCCCCCTCCTATTCTTATTAGTAGTCGACTGGATAATGGTTAAATCAGTGGATAATAGAAGAGGCCTAACATGGAAATTCGACAAAACGCTAAAAGATCTTGAATACGCTGATGACATTTACCTCATAACGGAGAAAAGTGATCACCTGCAGAGCAAACTAAATTTATTAAAGCAAAATGCGGCAATAACCGGTATTAATATAAATACTAAAAAGAGAAATACCTTAACTACAGCCGATAAAGATACCAGACGACTAGTACTAAATGGAGAAAAGGTACATAATGTTCAAAGTTTTAACTATCTCGGAAGTAGGGACAATTAGAGGGAAAGGGGGGTTGTCAAGCAGACATTAAAGTGAGAATTGGCAAAGCACAAACCTCCTTTAAAATATTACAAAAAGTATGGGCATCAAATGAACTGTCAAGAAATACCAAGATCTTAATCTTCAATACAAATATAATCAGTGTACTTTTGTACGGATCTGAATCATGGGCACTAAATCAAGAGCAAACAAAGAAATTCAAACCTTCATCAACATGTATTATTTGAGGAAAATACTGAAATCATACTGGCCAACTGAATACAAAGTTATGGAACATCACTGGTCAAGAACCCATCCATATTAGTATAGAGACGTCGATGGAACTGGATTGGGCACACCTTAAGAAAACCAATTTCGCACATAACAAGGCCATCTCTCGAGTACATCGTCAAAGGAAGAAGGAAGCAGGGCAGATCTAACCTGACATGGAAGAAAAATGTATTGAAAGAATGCAAGGAAATAAAGGTAATATCGAGTCAAGTAAAACAAACAGCCCAAAATAAAGACACCTGGAAAACTTTCGTCGAAAAGTTCTATGTGAATACTGTAGTAGTTGTAGAAGACAAATAACCTTCAATTATTAAACCTAACCCTATTATATGAAATTTATTAAGTTCGTAATTTTGTTAAAAGTTGTTAATTTAAAGTTCAAGTTAGAGTGAACTAAAACTAAAGTGAAAGTGAAATTGTGTATTAGTGCAAGACTAATTTATCCTAACTGTCTTGAAACGTCTGTATAGGCGCCCTATAGTTCTTCGGGACTTACAGGACTGAGACATTTTTCTTGTTGTAAATGTTTATCACGAAAAAAAATTAATATTCATCAAGATACTCTAATGTAAATTGTTTCTGTCACAGTGCAGACGATCATAAAGCTTTGTATGCAACTCTTACAGAATTTGAATTTATTGACTCGTCTAATACAGTCTTACATCAGTCTGAGTTGTGAGCCCGGTGCACTGAATTGGTAACCAACGCGCGCAACACACGCTACAAGGGAGATAATTTTGTTTTATTTAAACTGTTGTCAGTTTGCCAAACCTATCAAATTTCTGTTAAACCTCTTCAAAAATGAGCCCCTCATGAATAACATCAAACCTGCCTCAAAAATGATGCTACAAATGGATTGCAAAGACGATAAGAAAAGGAACAACAATTCTCACACAGCTGTATCCCCAAGGAAAAAGTTTTTATTTACGAATGAAGAACTCCTAGCCAAAAATAAATACTATCTTACCAAAACGTTTTAAAGCACACAAATGATTCGTTGGAATCTACTGAACTAAGCAAAGAAACGCCGATTATTAAACAAAAATTTCCTCCGATTTTTTTACATAATGCTACAGACTATCAATCGGCAATCAAAGATTTAAAAGCTAATACAGTAAACGAATTTATTATCAGTTACAAAAGCGATTTTTTGAAAATCAAGATTAACATCAATAGGCGATTATCGAACACTGATCAAATTCTACAAAAACGGTACAAAATCGAGTGTTAGTTGAAGAGAAAAATTTTCTCTAGAATTTTAAGGTGAATTCAAAAATGTAATAATATACCGGGTGTTTTATTTAAAATAGGAGTTAATAAAAAAAATAGAAAAAAAAACAAAAGAAACCCACTTTAGAAGTATTCAACTGGAAAATCACCTATCTCACATCAATACACATTAAAAATGTAAGAAAAATGTAAAGTTTAAAAAAAATCGTTAGAGCCGTTTTTGAAAAAATCGAAAAAAACTGAAAAATGACAAGAGTAAACACCTACTTCCGGTTACGCGATTTACTTCAAAAGCTTGCTGTCTCATCTACATAGTATACAAAACTTATATATGAAGTTTCAACGCCATACCTCTTTTCGTTTTGAGATATTCTGTTCACAGACAGACACACAGACAGACAGACAGACAGACAGACACACAGACCAATGAAAAAAATATGTTTTTGGGATCAGGGGACTCTAAAACGTGAAGATCCGTTGAAAACTCAATTTCGAATTTTTGGGGTGAATCCAATACTTCCTTTATAGTAAAAGGAAGTAAAAGGTATTTAATAGGAAATGTAACAAGTTAGTGAAGATGAAAAATAGTTGTGGAAGGTATCTACAAGAAATTTGTTTTAATTATCAGATTCACATGCCTTCTTTAATAGAACCTAATAACTGTGCTATCACATACGGATTGGTGGAGCATAATGTGAACAGTCAGTCAAATGAGCTAGAACACAGTTTATGAGCTTTGTATGAGTTAGGCAGAAGTAGACATATATTTAAAATATAGTATCCTAGAATTCAGAGTTTCTAAAAACATATATGCATATACAGTGTGTCCCAGGATTGACGTTACAAGAGGTGAGAAGGACTAAAAAATTTTGAATTTTATTTTATGGTTCTGGGATTCGGTCCTGCTTGGTTGAAAACAATTTTAAGAATATTTTCAGTTTTTGGAAAACAAGTAAGCCTTGACAGGGAATCGAATACTATTTTATTTTCAGGTAAACTACCTTTTTTATTTATGATACGGCAAAATTTTAAGTGAAAAGTTGTTCATAATCATAAATTATGGCTCTATACAAATTTTAGAAAGATCTTTTGACTTAGAAAAACCCGTTATTTTTTAGAAAATTGTATTTTATTTTCAGGTAAACTACCCCTTTTTGTTAATAATACGGAAAAATTTTAGTAAGAAAAGTTTATAATAATAAATTATGACCCTCTACAAACTTTCAGAAAGATCTGTTGACTTATATTAAACTGTCATTTTTAATAAACTCAATTCGTTTAATCTAAAAAATAACGGTTTAATTTAAATCGACAGATCTTTCTGAAATTTTGTATAGGGCCGTATTCATCATTCTAAACAACTTTTCTTAATAAAATTTTGCCGTATCATGAACACAAAGGGTAGTTTACCTGAAAATAAAACAGTTTTCGCTCCCCTGTCAAGGCCTACTT
>OW679203.1:70706782-71109525 GCA_940337035.1 Agriotes lineatus
GTGTATCAGGTTACAGTGCGAAACTCTGTGAACGGCACATTCCGCGTGAAATCGGAATTCTATGCATCAAATCGCCCTGACGGATTTCGATGGAGCATTACATTTGCATATCAAAAACCTTTGTGGCTTATCAATGTTGTTTAAATAGAGGTAATGTGTCATTTGACTTGTAAATTCGTCTATAAATCAGATAATGCTCGTTGATTATACTGTTATGATACATGATGCAGGAAGCTTAATCATATTAAAGAAATATAAAGAAAATGAACTAATAAATTTGAACAGTTACAATAATTAAATCTTAATGGATATAAAATTTTAGATTTCAATGATGAAAGTAATAGAAACAGCTCTCGTTGCGTTATTCATTGTGATTCATTAAATACTGGTAGGCTAATTTGAATGTATTGAAATTAATAGTTGGATATAATAAAAGCAAACCAAGGTTACATTGACAATTGTGTTTGTTAAGCAAATTTTGTATTAGTATTATTAAAAAAAAATAACTAAAATAGTGTGCATAAATAATCGTTACTATTTGATATAAAAATTTGTTTAAAACAGTTACGTAAATAGAACTCCAGAAAACAGATGTAATGTAAAATTTGGCTAAAGCAATATTGAAAATAAAACGAATATCTGCTTGATTTTTATATAATTTGATATGGCAATATGAAGTGGTGAATGAGAAGTTATTAATACAGTTATTTGAATATTGGAATACAAGAAATAGTAATAGTTGATGGAGATTGGATTTATTGGTACAAGCGACATATAAGAGGTAATTTTACAATAATTATTAATTAATTTGGATACTTGGTGCATGGTGCTTGAGACGTCTGAGTATCTGAAAATAACTGGAACAAAGTTATAATTGGAATCAATCAAAGGAGACAAACTTACCAGGACAACAGATCGTGTGACGAGGATATCTAGGAGTTGCTGATAGCTGTGATGGTTGTATCCAGAAAGAGCAGTAGCAGCTAGGAGGATCAGGAACTTACAGCAGAAACCAAGACGGGAGAAAGGAGCCGGGTAGTTGTTTGGTTTTGACGGAGCCGGTAGAATATTGACAGGGCTTGGATCTGTGGTGAAGATATCCAGGAGGAGTAATAGATGTGATGGTTGTATCCAAAAAGAGCAGTAACAGCTAGGAGAAATATTGATATCTAGAACGAGTCAGGACTGGATTTTGGAGCCGACGTCAGTTTGACAGGTCAAAAAAGGGGTTTGCTGTTGCTGAATACATAAGCAACTAATACAGGTTAGTTAAGATAAGTTAATAAATAAATGTTGAATAACTATAAATTTTGAAAGCAAGTGACATAAACTGAGGTTAATAATTGCATAACGTATGGTAGTAAATGTCAATGTGAAATACATTTGTCAGTACACCTTGTTGAATTAATTTGAAAGTCAAGTTTGACATTTAACGTCATTGATAGTCAGAGAATTTAAGGTTAAAATTTTTAATGCTTCATAAAGTAGCAGACTAGATTTGATGAAGTCAGCCCTGAAAAATGAGAGTTCTCGATAAAAAAGTAAATATCATTGTGATATTTAATTAATTCAAAGAGTCAAGGCATAGTTTACTTGATAAGCTATAACATAATTAATGGTTGATTATCTAACGAAATACATGCTTGGCATTTAAAAGGTGTGTCATAGCAATACATTCCTAGTTAAAATCGTTGTTTTTAGGAATGACCATTTACTTTAGGGTTTAATTCTGATTTGTTTATTGTATTATATATGTATTTAAAAGGGAATATAGGTTTGGGTTACATTGATTATGAGCAGATTAATTTTATTTCAGTAGAAGTTTGGAATATATATTTGCAGTGTTGCGAGCCAAACTGAGTCAACTTCCGGAGCTTTGTTGCGATGATTTGCAGCGTTTTCCGATTGCTTTTCACCATGTATCAGTTGTGTTTGACTTTATCTCAAATGCTTTTCCCTCTTGTTAACACTTGTCAATATTGACAAAATTGAATTACATTTGATAAACAGTGAAACACACTTGATGCATGGTGAAAAGCAATTAGAAAACATTACGAGTTCTCTTATTGTAAACTGAGTTAGCTAGGTAAACAAGCAGGGCCTAAAGTAAAGTGGTGTTAAAAAGATTATTAAACGACGGTGCTACTAAAACCTATATTCCTCTAAACCATCCCTTTTCAAGAAAACAAATTCTTATTTTAAAATTACTTTGCCAATTCGTTGTGGTGCCGAAAGTCTTCAAAAATTAACATTTGTTTGATGAGAGCTTCTTCAAACTGTCATTAAAATTTAGAAAGGGTTTATACTTTTAACCGATTTGCAAAAGTCGGAAATATAATCAATTTCTGACCAATTACAATTATAAAAGTTCAAATTTTCAGAAACTCACTTTACGGGTTGAAATAGGCAGACACTTTTTTATTTAGTATTCTCAAAAACTTCACATGCCAATTTTTGTTAATCAAAAAAAATTTTTTTTTAAATCTCCCTCGCCATCACCATACACATTTGTAAGAGCTACACTTTGTTACATAAACACAGAAAAGGATGCTTAACGAAAAATTAACAAAGTTCAATGCCTGACATTTTAAAAAAGTAAAACTAAAATCTAATCAATTAAATCCAAACACAATGCAAAAAATATTTTATCTACTTTGATGTCACAATGTGGTTATTATAACACCGAAAACAGTGCTACTGCTACTGCTTTGGTAACTATTTGTTTTCTAAAATTGGTGACATTTGCTTCCACATGCTCATAACAAGACAAACGTCAGTTGTCGAATACGTAACTACCATCTCAGCACTGTATTTATTAAATTGTTCGTTGACCGCTTGTTAATTTCAATATTAGTGAATTATTTTTCCGAAAAAAGGATGGATTAATAAATGTCATTAATACACTATTTTTGCTTAATACACTATTTTTCATTAATTAACTATTTTTGTGATTTTTCCTAAAAAAGGATGTATTAATAGATGTCATTAATACACTATTTTTGGTTAATACACTCTTTTTCATTAATTAACTGTTTTGGTGAGTTTGACGTTTTGATGATATTTTGCATGAAGGTTAGTTGCATTAATCAAATTTTTTACCACAAAAAAAGATTTTGTGGTCAACGAAAAAAGTTTGTAATCAACTCGTTTGTTAATGGGCGATTAATACTCTCAACTATTAAAGGCACTCACTCGCTACGCTTTCATTAACACACTTGTTGGTTAATCAACTATTATTCTAATCAAATATAACTTTAACTGAAGAAACTTTTTAACGAATTTATTAAACACAATTTATTCTTGTTCTATGTAAAGCACTATTTGAACCGCACACGAATAAAAAAGCTTGCACCAAATTTAAACTAATTTAAATTTGAGAGCAGCGAAATGGATAATGTGTCCAACAGATGGCGACTGTCAAACGTCACTTGACAATGTCGCCATCGTTAAGCTCAAAAATCCCTAGATTGCAATGCAATATTTTTAGTATCTGAAATTTAAAATTTCTATAAAATCATCAACTCAAAATAGATAAAATATTATATTATACTCGTTTAGTAAGAAACATTGTAGCACTTATTGCATTGGAGCACTCCTCGCTGCGCTCGTCGTGCCCCAAACCCACGCGTGCTACAATGAGCCCTCTTATGAAACTCGTATAATAATATGCTATTGTAGATTTCAAAATCACATTTAGCAGCCTTAAGGACCTTCACATTCGAAAAAAATGGGGAGTTATTTATAAGCAATTTCAATTAAAAAATAGCTAACATTTAAAATAATATTTAATAATTATAACTTGTATATTATTATTCAGTCCTTATACTGGGTGTTCGTTCTTAAACTCGAACATAGGAAATTAACAGTGCATTGGTCGTTTTTACTGACTCCTGCTCACCATTGCAACTTATAGGAAAGGTAATGGTATCACAGACAGATAAAATTATTGCGCATCAAATGATGATAATAGTAATAATATTTACTGATGTATTTAGTATAGAAATATTGGCAAAATACCTAAAATTCGAATGCACAATGTTAATTGCTTATGTTTGACTTTGCGAGTGGACACCTCGTATATAAACTTATTACATGCTTGCGCGGGTCACCTTGTCAGCGCTATCTAATCTAATTACGCACACTTTACTGCTACAGGATGCTGTGCCTGCTTGTGTCAGTTTTTCAGCGACATGTAACGGCAAAGGCACAAACTTTACTGCTACCGAATACTGTAACAATTCAATTTGAAAAATTTTAAACTATTTAAATTAGAATAAAACCACCTATGCGATCGGTTTCAAAGCTAGTGTATTACATAACCACAGCATTCTAATGAAAACGGTAGGTAGGTGCTTCAAATCTTAGTTATCCATATCTCTGATTAATTGAACGTATTTGCATTTAAATACAGAAGCAAGTTACAGAAAATACAATAGAAAACAGTAAACAATAAAGTAACCTTGAATTATCAACACTGTACTATTACTTCGACACGAAGTGTACGAAGTATTGAAATTCCCTCATATCGAAAACCACTCTGAGTCAAATATCTCTAAAATCCGTGCCAACCGACTAATGAACCCACTATACCAAATCTCCGTCTCGGCTGTGCGGATCTTTTGGTGAAGACTCCAGCCCACTAGATCCCTCCCCCGTATTGGGGGGGTGCCTAAACGTGCTGTGCAGGGTATTATGTTCGTATGTGTACACGATTTCGGTCTCCAGAAACCTTCCTGAAGTCTTGGATCGTTATCATACGATAGGTCCTCCGAAAATAAAGGCAACACCAAGTTTTGGGGTATGGTCGTCGGCAACCATTTTTTTTGTGTTTTTTTTTTACAGAAAACTTGTTTATAATATTTCATTATATTAGCTAAACGGAGTGATGCTGAGTGTCGAAGTATTCTTGGAAAGCACGAAAGGGCGGTTTTCTTGGGTAGGGGGTACCGTATATTTTAATTCTTGTAATTAAATTATTAAGACGGGTTATCTAAAAATTAGAAAAATATACGAAAATAATTAGTATAATCAGAAAGCAACACAATCTAATTGCTAACAAAATATCAGCCTTCTATTTTCCAGGTAAGTGTTTAAACAGACCTTTTAATAAAACTGGTCTGATTAAAAATACCCAAGGCAATAAAATCAAAATGACATTTGCTCATACACTTCAAATTGGATCATTGGGGAAGATTTTAAGGCTTATCCTCAAACAAGTCTAATGGGTATCGCTCATAAAATTAATATGAACTAAAATATAATATGGCAATGCTTGAAACAGCTTAAAATTAAACCCGTTGAGTGACAATATTTCCAAAATGTTACGGTCTAAAACGGCATTTACGAACCCGCACCAGCTCATACGAAAAGTCACGAAAAAGCTAGACGACTGGCGCGTACTGAACTCAGCCTGAAAATACGCATGCAACCGGCACAAGGAAAACACAAGGTAACAGATAACAAACCCATCTATTGGTGTAAGGTACACATATGGTCCACAATTACACCAACACTATATCATAGACGGTAATTAGCGTATTATTACTAAGTCTGGCACAAAATAGAGCCACTGGCGTTAATTTAGTGCGTGAACCGGATAGTGGCCATTAAGCATTACACAGAATATAATTATGAACGCTAGTTAGCGTACAAAATGCACATAGCAGCTATATAAAGACTAGCATCTAAACTACATGCTACCTTTAGTATCACCTGGCTCTCAGCTTGGCGGCAGAATGCCGCCTCACTGCTCAGCAAGTCGCAAGGCTATGGCTGCAATGGCTGATGACGCATACTCCAGAATACCTTCCCAGGACACGATTCGGCCCAAAGGGGCAACGAGGCTCACGCGGAGACAAACAGGGTGACCTTTTGCACGCCCTCGCCCGATGAATCCTATGTAGAAGTGGTAAAATGCCTGCACGGCCACGAGATTACAAGGACGTTGGTCGACTCAACGGCGCATCACCAGATCACACACAACTGCATGCCTCAACGGTTCGAAAAGCTCTCTCCACAAACACGCCACATCAACGGACTCACTCGGCAAAAGGCCGCGGCGCCTTCCACGGCGCAAGGCCGCGGGGAAGCGGCGAAAAGCCACACTCTAAAACTCGCTCGCAGCAACTGCACAAGCAACTAACTGACCGAAACAGAAGCTAGCTCCTTACCAACTCCAAACAGAAAATCACTCCACAGAAAGAGACGCGCGGGGAAAGTGTCTGCAGCGTGCACTGCACACCTGCAACCAATCACGAGGCGATCACTGCAAACTTTCCCGCTCGCACCGGTTGGCGATCTAGCTCGCAGACAGAAAGACTGCGATCGAGCAAAAGACATTCCAAAAACTTCTCTCTTGCTCTCACAGGCTAGCGTTTTAAATTCAATCTCGAAGACACGCTACAAAGCGACAACAAGCACACGTGTTCAGCAACAGCCCGGGGCGAGGGCACAGCTGCGTGACAATTTGAAGCCAATAAATCCTGCACAAAATTCGAAACACACTTAAATTTAACGGAAAAATATTAATGAAAGCTATATACAAGCGGGGTCATAATCTTGAAAAATCGATAAATGACTCGTACATTCGTAAACTTTGAAAATGTCCTGACAACGTAAACTCTTGGGTTAGAATATGTCTTTTGAACAACTTTTATGGAGAAGGATTTTTAAAACTCTGCAGAAGAAGAATTAGACGATGCTATTTATGAGTTAATTGTAGAAATAAGAACATTATTTCAACTAGACGGAGCACCAAACTGTGAAGCAAAGGTCGCCGCCGCCAACTCGCCGCGGCCATCTCCCCGCCAATCTACTCACCGCTGTAAATACCAACTCGCCGCGGCGAATAATTACACTTTCGCCAAAAGGTTAATTTTATAATACATATTATGTTACAGGCAACTTATATAATGACTAGGCAGTTTACGTAATGTCTAACAAAGTTATGCAGTTTAAAAAATGAAATAATGACAACGAAAATAGTTACACATTACATTAGTTAAAAAAAAATATATATTGTTAAGCAAAAAGAGTAAAAATTAAAATAGTAATGAACTAAAAATGTATAATAACATTAGACCGAAAATCGCAAGGCAGAGTTCAGTAATGTAGTGAAACTACTACTGATCTCCCACTCAAACCTTGTAATCAACATTAAAACTATGTCGTGCAAACGCGAAAAAAAAAATACATAATTTACAAAAAAATAATAACAATCAACTTGCAACACACTAACATGGTAATTTAACTGCATTAGACATTTAACTTTATCTACTCTATTGACTCTCGAAAAGATGACGGCGCATATGTTTTTTAAACGAAATTACACTAAGGCTCTTAAAATCAGCAGGAACAGCGTTATAAAGTTTATAAGCACAGTAAGAAAAAGAACGTTCGAAAAGAGCAGTTGTGTGAAGTGGAGGGGTGATCAGACCTTTGTTTCTAATATTCAAGTTATGTACGTCTGTTCGAAAAGATATACGCCTGTGTAAATAAGAAGGTTTTTTATGCAGAATTATTTTATGATATAAAGTAACAGTTTGCAAAGTGAAACGATTTTTCATGTTCAACCAGCCAGTTTCTTTGAGTTTATGAGAAATGTGATCATATTTGCGAATTCCAAAAATATATCGTAAGCATGAATTCTGTACTCTTTGGATACGACCTCGATCAGAAGCATCCAAACAGGGACCATAAACAGGAGCGCAATACGTGAATTGTGAAAGGACCAGCGAATTACATAAAATTGTTTTAGCAGTTTTAGATAAGTAAGGTTTATGTGGATATAGGATTCGTAATGCAGCATAAGATCGCTGGACGTTATTTGCAACTTGCTCCCTATACCTAAAGGTGTTGTCCATTACCAAACCCAAGTTTTTTCCTTGATCGACAACAGGTATTCTCGAACCATTAATAACTAAATTAATCGCGTCTTTAACCTTAGAACAAACATTTTTGCTACCAAATAAGAGTACCAAAGATTTGTTTGGGTTCAGTAAGAGAGAATGTTTTGATGAAATGTCGTGTACTTTTATAAGATCATTATTTATGTTACTAAGAGCAAGTTGCAAATCATTAGGTTTAAAAGAATAACATAACTGCATATCGTCAGCATACTTATGAACTTTACAAGAATTAATACTTTGGAAAAGTTGACTAGTATAGATGGAAAAGAACAGCGGACCCAATATAGATCCCTGAGGAACACCCGATGTTGTTAGCGCTTGAGGAGATATCTGATCCCATACTTTTACACACTGCGTTCTGTTACTAAAGTAGCTTATTATTAGATAGATAGAATTTTGTTCTAAACCTATATAATGAAGAATAGAAAATAATAATGAATGAATTAATGTATCAAAGGCTTTACTAAAATCAAGTAATATCAACAAGGAGAGTTCGCCATAATCTGTAGCTTTGAATATGTCATCAGTAACATTTAATAAAGAGGTTGTGCAGCTATGTTCAGGTTTGAACCCAGATTGAAATTCCGGAATTAGGTTATAGTGTATGAGATGTTCTTGCAGCTGTCCATGTAAAATCTTTTCAAAAACTTTCGAAAGAACTGGTAAGATGCTAATAGGACGGAGGTCCTTATATGTTTTAGGTTCACTACATTTTGGCAATGGAATTATTACAGCCTGTTTCCAGGCATCGGGAAAAACATTCTCAGTAATACAGCAGTTTATAATGTGAGTAATATATTGGACTATTGTTGGACAACACAGCTTAATCATATGAGTATTGAGACCATCAAGACCAAAAGATTTAGATTGCAAGTTATTTAATATTTTGAATATAACACCAGCATCAACTGTACGGAAACGAAATACGGTATTCATATTATTTACAGTATTAGAATTGTAAAAGTTTATTAAATCCGGATCGTACGTCTGTTGCGGTATACTGTCAATGAAATATTTATGTATTTCATCTGGTTTATTTAAGTGAAGAGGAATGTTGTTATTGTTAGAGTTCGAAAGTTGCAAAATTTTCAAATTATTCCAAAAAGATTTTGTATTACTGTTACGTAGTTTATGCTCAAAATAGGCTTTTTTCTCATTGCATAATGCTGTAGAAGTAAAATTTCGCAAGGTTTTATAGTAATGCCAATGGTTAACATTTTTGGTTTTTCTAAATTTTGATTTAGCTTTATTCCGTAGTTTCATAAGTAATTTTATATTATCTGTAACCCACGGTAGATGTGGTCTAGTAATTTTACTAGTAACTGTGGGCGCGTGATTATTAAAGAGCTGAAGCAAAACGGAATTTAAAAAGTTAACCTTATCATTAATATTGTCCATAAAAAATATTCTATGTAATGGCGATGATTCTAAGTCATGTATGAAATTATTGTGGTCAAAGAATTTGTATGAGCGATAAGTACGAAAGACGGGTGCTACTTTAGTTTTCTCAGTAAGTAACTGACAGAAAATAGGATCGTGATCAGTTATGTCCAAAACGCATACACCAAAGTTACTGATCGAGAGCGCATCCGTAGTGATAATGACATCAATTAAAGATGAAGTAGTCTCAGTAACGCGTGTAGGTTGATCAATTAATTGTTGTAAATTTAATGATGTTAACATATTATTCAAATATACAGTAGGGGGATCGTTAGGTTCAAGAAAGTCAATGTTTAGATCACCCAGGCAGTATATCTTGTTCGAAATCGACATGTTAACAGCAAAAGATAACTCTAATTCATCGACAAAATTTTTATAATTAAGACTAGGAGGTCTGTATACTACGCCGAAGATGAAACAATGAAGGTTTAATTTTATAGAGATCCACAACTGTTCAATAGAATTATTAGTTGTAATTTTTTTAGATTTGAAAGAATTTCGTATATAAAAACCTACCCCGCCGCCACGAGAACCTCTGTCCTGACGGAGCAAATAGTATCCTTCAATGCGTACAGCATCCGCACCAATTTCGGGAGTCAACCAAGTTTCCGTGATGGCGATTACATCATAATTATTGTCTAAAATGAAAGATTTTAAAGGCATAAAATTACAAATTAACGAGCGTACATTAACGTGTGCTACAAGCATAATTATGATAAGGCAAAATAAATTATTGGAAAATTAAATGTTTCAAATAATATACTAAACTAAGGAAGGCAAAACTGCTACGAATGTTAGCAGAGATAAACATGGAATATTTTCTCAACGGCTTACTAAAATGATATGATATGAATTCAAACACTCACACATATATTTAAATTTAGCATACTTATCTGCAAGCATATTTGTGTTTAACAATTTTAAGAATATATGAAATGTATTAATATAAAGCGGCCACTTCATGTATCGGCGGTTACAGGTTAAGCTTTTGGTAATCAGCAAGGGTTGTAACAGCAATTTTTTCGTTGTTGATTTTCATTATAATGGTGCCATTTCTTGTCCAAACATTGCGACGTCCGCATTTTCGTTGGGCCTCCATGAGTATTTTTTGACGCTCGATAGTTAAATCTTCGACAATGACGTAGTTTGTGCCTTTAAGTTTGCTTCTGTTGTTAATGATAATTTGGCGAGTATCGTATTTAAAAAATTTGATGATAACAGCTCGAGTTTTGTTTATTGTGGGTTTACCAATTCGATGAATACGGTCTATTTCCTCGGCACTAATTTTAAGACCCATCCTGGTTTCAAAAACTAATTGGACTTTTTCGGTGAGGTTTTCGTTGGCTTCTTCAGGTACACCCAAGATCCGTATGTTGCTTCTCCGTGAATATTGTTCAAGGCCATCAATTCTGTTGTGTAACTCACGGTTTTCCTTGGACAGTATTTGAACCTTTTCTTCGAATTCACTTAACTTTTTGTTGAGAGCAGCCGTAATTTCTGTGGTAACCTTTTCAACGAGTTCATCGAGAAACTCGTTTTTCCTCAGGATATCTTTAATACAACTATCAACAGTGACATTTATTTCAGCTATCTGATCTCTGGTCAACGGCATTTCGAAATAATATGCACTTATATTTACCAAAAGATACGAATTTTGATTATTATAACCGATTCTAAGTATGAACGTGGCTTTTATACTCGGTTTACAGCCGGAGAGAATACAACACGTCTATACGCGGCGGTGCATCGATGTACAACGCAAATGTTGTAGGTATTTAGGTATAACAGGCGAACTCATCACCGGCATCAGACAACGACTGATGAACTCACCACCGTAGACAGACGAACTTATATAAGGATGTATATAACACACACGATCAAAGGCTGAACTAACCTAAACAAGCTAGAACGACACACAGCCTAGAGATGAGAATCAGCAATGGCGGTTTATTTAACATAACCTCCAACTTCAAACATACCTAATATACATATTGCCTGCAACCGTGCGACTATTATATACAATACCTAGGCATTCTATATAATGACGATACTTTCGCCGGCATTGTGTTTAATATCGATAAACGTTAAGCAAACGGACTAGTATTTTAGGCAATTTATGAAATTATAAAAACTGCCTAGTCATTATAGGTATAAAATAATTGAATTATACAATTATACAAAAAAATGGAATGGGACAGTGGTAAATCACCTGAAACAGATGGGAGTGAATTGGCACAGGGCAGAAGACTATGGAAGAAGAAAATTGAGGAAATGTAGCATAGACATACCTAATCTCAACACTGGCAGTAGCCGTTAAAAGTGGAACAGTTTATGATGATGATGATGATGAATTATACAAGTTGTCTGTAGCACATACACAATATAATAAGTACATATTACGGTTCCATTTCATAATTATAGGCAACGCCCCGCAAATATTTAATTTTGGTTCTATTATCATAGTCTTTTACTAAGAATAGTATCCTTGTATCGGCATCGCGATATTTTTTTAACTCAGTAGGGAGATTCTATCTTGCCACAAGCTGTTCATAATGTAGGTCTCTACCACGCCGTACTTTTCGAATACCAAATTTCCATATAGCAGGGTTGTATGAACGATATTAGTAGTGTACCTAGAGGCGTTCTGGTTCACTTCGATTGGTTTAGAACTTGGATAAGTGTCACGTGGCGAGGTCATTGCCTCTGGTTTGAAACTTGGCTAAGTCTAGTCGGAGGTCACGGGCCTAGCCGGGGTCAAGGTCACGGGCCTCACCTAGGTCACGTGTCACTTCCGGTTCCCACGATGAGTTTTTGGGCTAAATGTCTAATTTTGACATTTTTACAAGATTCTCAAGATGAATTTTGCCTACGCGTATCAAAAAATATTTCTCAGGCTGAACAGGATGTGAGTCATCGTCTGAGAATGTAGACATATCCAGTCTTGCAGATGCAGGATGTATGCCAATTGAACAATGACATCCATTGTTTGAGAAATCTGCACGATTGCAAAAAATAATTGGACAATGAAGCCATTGTTGTCTGGAGGAAGTTTTGCTGACCTCCATTATCAGATAAACAGGATGTTATTGTATATAGATTAAAATGTGCAAAGCTGGTAAAAATTGAACAAAGAAACCTTTTGTTTGAAAAAAATCTGGCAACCGCTAAATTGAATGCTGTCTTTGTTTGGAAATTAAAACTTGTTTGAGGCTCTGGGTGAAACGTACGAGTTACTGGGATCTGGTAGTTGATAGTCTCTCGCATATTTTGATAGTTATTAACAGTCAGTTAGTAAACAGTATTTAACATAATACAAAAGTGTTGGAGTCTTAGAGACATTGAGAGAAATCCTCAACATTGTTTGTAAGCATCGAATGTAAATATTACGTGTTTTTTCCCGTACTTTATTACTAAATACACAGTCTCGAAATTGAGCCGATAGTGATTTATTTCGCTTTTTTGCTGTTGGATTTATGTACAGAAGACAGCATCCCTCACTTTAGCAATAAGCAAGTTCCTAAAGAAATATTATTATTATTATGCTGTAGAGATTTACAGGTTACAGTTCGAAGTGTAAACTGAGTTGCATTACAAGTTTTCTGCCTGTCTGTCAGCAGTGCTTTCGAACCTATATTAAAACAATCGAATCTAAAATTTGAGTCTTACGTAAAAGAAAACAATATGCAATTAAATGGTACTGCTGCTAATAGCGGTATAGAAACTTGCTTATTGCTAAAGTGAGGGATGCTGCCTTCTGTACATAAATCCATCAGCAAAAAGCGAAATAAATAACTATCGGCTCAATTTCGAGACTGTGTATTTAAAACTGATCTAACTGAAAACTGGTGTAAATTATGGTAGCCGAAACAAGGTAGCCGAATAGCAGCCCAACTCCCCTTTCTTACCTATATGATAACAACATCCTGCAAGAATGGACATGTCTGCTTTTCTAGACGATGAGTCTCATTCTGTCGAGCCTGAGAAAATTTTGATAAGCGTAGAAATCTTGTAAAAATTTCAAAATTTGACATTTAGCCCAAAAATTCCCAGAAGTGGCACGTGACCTAGGTGAAGCCAATGACCCCGCCCCCGCCCGTGACCTTGACCTAGGCTAGACCCGTGACCTAAAAAAAGTTTAAGGTCAAATGTGGCCCAGAATCCCCCTAACTACACTACTGATATTGTATCAACAATCCTACTATATGGAAATTCAACGATGGTATTCGTGAAGTGCAACATGGTAGATATGAACACTATGAACAGCCTGTGGGAAGACAAAATCCCCTTACTAAGTTTAAAAATATCTTAATGCCGATTTAAAGATACTATCGTTGGTAAGAGACTATGCTAATAAAACCAAAATTGAATATTTGCGGAGCATTGCCTATAATTACGAAACGGAACCATAATACTTATCATATCATCAGGTCCCGGGTGGTGTAGCTTGAACAAGCGTCCACATACGATTAGTAGAGTTAAGCAACGCTTTTTCTGGTCAGAACTTGGATGGGAGTTCCACGGCTGCATCTCACGGCTTCTCGTGATACGGCTACCACGCAAATAGTTGGTCCCGGATGTCATAATAACATCATGACAGTCGTTAGTAGGGTTGGAAGTCCCCATAAAATGTACAGCGACGCCTATAATTGGCCTAACGGCTGTTGGCTGAGTACTAAAATAAATAAATATTGTGTATGTATTGTAAACTTAATTTATATAATTATGTAATTATACTAATTATTCAATTAACTGCATAAATTCGTCTAAGTTTATCGTTTATCCAAATACTTCTTGTGCCAGTGTAATTATTCACGGCGGCGAGTTGGTAGAGAGGCGAGTTGGTGGAGCGGTGAGTTGGTATAGTATGTGTATCTAGGACAAAAAGCGACATTCCCAGACTCCACTGTTGTTGGGCTCGGCATTCGCCGTCGTCTGGGAATGTTACGCTTTTCTTCCTAGATACACAATGTACTATTTTCTTAAGCCCGTGTCCCACTGTAAAAATGTCTATAAAAATTTTTATAAACAGAATTTTGATAGTGTGACAGCCCACAGTTTTGTAAAAATGACGTCACTGAAATTTACGTTGACGGCGTCTGTATTTTGATGATGTCACGTCAAATAGTTTATAAACAGTTTTGGAATAGAACGATTTCTATAATTTTGATGAGATCAGGCATTTCATTGGATGTTGATGGCTAAGCCCAGCCTACTGAGAATTTGAAAAGGCGCGCGAACTTTCCGTTTTAAAACGTTCATGCTCAACATTTTTAATCTCATTCTTAGCCACCACTTCCTGTAAAGCTGCTGTGTTGAGGTTACGTTATAGTTGTAAAAAAATTGAGAGAATGACTGGCAGGTGGTCTATTGAATAAACTGGAGCGTTAATCGACCATTATGAAATCCAGTCAATATTCTATATACACTTTACTTAACTTTTTTATTGCAGTAAGGAATGCAACAGTATAATCAAAGGCCTTCCAAAGAGGCGGCCATTTAAGTCAAAACACTACAATCTAACCTCACTTTTCAGTGTTACTTCAAACAGCTGATCTGGTTTTTATAAAAACTTTGGACCAAATATTGACAGTGGGACATGGCTTAAAAATCTTTTGATTGGGCGTGACGTCACCACGTTTTTATAAAAAAAATTATAAAACCAATTTATACAAATTTTTACAGTGGGACATGGGCTTTAACCCTTTGAAGGCAGATTTAAAAAAATCGCTATTTACTTTTTTTTTGTTTTTTTGGGTTAAACAGGTGTTAAATAAAGGTAATTACATAATATTTTTTATTTATTTATAAGAAAGTGGTGGTTTCCTGATGAAACCAGTGAGCCACAATAAAATATTTTGTATAACCTACATTATACAGCGAACATTTTTATTTTTTAGTATGAAAGTTTAAAAAACAGTTCCTTTGTTCGTTTAAACATAATCCCACATCACAGACTGTACAGGACCATTTGGTTCGATGTGGTTCATTTGTGGTGCTACAATGTTCACACCGTTTAGAAGAACTGCGTATGGGTAAATGAGCTGCTTTTTCATATTTTACCTCAGCTGGTATATACCTCTTGAAATGGTTAATCTGAGGACTGTTTGATCTTCTTCCTTTATGTAGATTATCATTATTATCTACCCCAATAAGTGCCAGTGAAATTAGTCGACGAAATGTTTTTAAGCTGAAAGATGCGCTAGCAGCCATTTCCGTAAACATAATGTATGCATTTACTATCGATAGGCCAATGAAATGCCACATGATTCTATGCCACCACTTCTTAGATTTCCTATTTATCTCGTAACAATGTTTGAGCATATCGGACTTATCAACAGATCCCATGAATGCATTATATTCCTTGACAACGACTGGACAGCCAAAATCTACTCGTGTACCATCTTTCATTTTTCGCTTGACGCCTGTTAAGTTGGATGGATTTAGGTAGTTACTGGCAAATGAACTAGGTTTACTATCTATCCATTTGACAACACTGATACCTTCTTCAGTAGCTCTTGCATCGTGCTCACCTCGTTCTAACATTTTGTCATCGACTAAATCCTTTGGCATGAATTGCCTATTACGATTGATGGTAGCACAGCAATATATCTGTTTGTCCAACAGTTCCTTAGCTAATGGAAACAAAGTAAAATAGTTATCAATGGTAACTTTGTGAAAGTTGCCCTTTATATTTTTACAAAGATCTAAAACTACTCTTTTTCCCAATTCAACTTCAACTGTCTTACCGATTTTTCCGGTGTAGACTTGAAATTCTGAAACATATCCTGTACAGTTTGCCCTAATCCAAACTTTATAACCCCTCTTAATCGGTTTCATGGGCAAATACTGTTTCAAGCTAGATCGGCCCTTGAATCGAATCATCGACTCATCGACTGCCTGATGTTCATATGGAGTGTAACTTTCCAGGTATGTCTTAGATAATGTAGTCAATAATGGTCTTACCTTATAGAGCTTGTCATAATCGGCGTCTTTTGATTTAGGTTGTACTGCGTTATCATTCAAATGTATATGGGAAAGCAGCCAGTCAAATCTTGTTCTTTGCATAGTTGATGAAATATAGTTATCCCTCAACTCAACTGCTGATGACCAATAATCCCGGTAAGAAGGCATCTTCTTTATTCCCATTAAAATATTCACATTAATGAATGTTTTAATTTCATCAACTGTAGTTGGAGTAAATGGTTTTCCTTTCTGGGTGGCATACAGGTTGGTTTGAAAAGTAATATGTTCAAATAGATCTTCAGAAAATAAACATAAGCAAAAACTCAAGTGGGGATTCACAAGTTTTCACCATAGGACCTCTATGTGTTCCCTTATACGGCTCTTCGGTTGACCAATTTTTAATTGGTACCTTTTGCCAATCAAAAACTTTGGAATACATATTTTTGATGGCTTTGGAATCCTTCTTTGTGACGACTTTGGAATCCTTCTTTGTGACGAAACTAGCTAGAGGTAGATCGTCTTCACTCTCAAATTCATCACTGATTTGATCAGTTGCTTCAGGTTCATGTTCATCCAACTCCAATTCGTCTTCAAAGAGCGAAAACTCTGGAATTCCGTCGAATTCTTCGACTTTTTCATCGGATGTTTCACTCTCCAACCCATCTGGTATTTCCACAGTCTCAACTCATCATCTGCCATCTGCTCTAATTCCTCAAACGTCCAAATATTATTTTCTTAAATGAAGAAAAAACATTTTGAGGCTCGCCGATCACACAGCATAACCATCAGTACCTAATTATGCAATACAAACTAATAAAACTAACAAACAAACTTAAAATAATTACTACACCAACTGCGCTAATGTTTATACGGTATTATAAAACAATTACTTGCCATATTCAAAATTCAATTGTTGATAACAACGTTCGTAAATACATAAAACACACACCACCATTTACTTCACAAACTGTCATAAGTATGAGCACAAACCATAATGCAAGGCAAAGTACCGTTTGGAAAGTGTTAGGGGGCGCCACGCGCTAGTCTTGTCACAGCCAACTAAATTACTATGGCCTGCACATAGGGAACCATAGATATATATCCATGTAGGGAACCATGTAGGGAACACCTCCTTTAGCCATCTATTGTGGGAATTTAAAACCATTTAGTGTGTTTCTTAGCTCAAATGTCAAAATCTGACGTTTAACTTTAAAAGGTTAGTTGCACCATGAAATCTCAGTTTATTGTTTTTGTTGAAATTTAACACAATTTCTAATAAATCAATACATAAAGTAAGTTTATTTGTGGAAGTTTTAATCCACGGTCTTGCAGATCAATTAAACGTAGCAAGGGTCCTGGCACAGTAGTTGACAATAATGGGGAGATGCAATTATCACAGGTAATCTTTTGTTGTATTTTTATATACAAATGCTATGGATGCTGAATAAATGTTGGTTTCAGGCATATCATTGATTTCTAAACTTTGGATTTTCAACCGTAGTTCTACTGGTAATAACAATTCTTCGCTATTGATGGATGCTGTTTGGAGAGATGACAGTTGGGCAGTACTACTAATAAAACTAAAATGTTTTGCGCGCTATTTGAACTGGCAGATGATTTAACTATTCCACAGCGCAAAATTTGCCTTAGTGCATATTCTGCTGTTCGGGCATCTGCAGCTTCATTGAGAGAAAGTTACTTAAACTGCATCAGAACTGAATACTCGTGTTAATACATAATAGAAGCCAGCTTGCTCAAGAAGAAATTCTATGCATAAATAAGTAGTACTTTCTGAAGGGAATTCTAGAGCTTGTGCGGTTTCCTTTGTCAATCCTGGTAATCCCGTACTACATGAACGTAAGGTGCAATGCTGCTATCCAAGGGACGAATGTATTGACTTTTGTTTGAAACGTGTATTTGGAAAAAATTATAAATATTCCCCATATATGTTACTGTAGTATTAATGTTAAGAAAATTATTGTCACCGGATTCTATCAAAAATTTAAAGGAACTAGTCACTGTAGGAGCAAATATTGGGATAACTCGCAGAACATTCATCTTCTCAAAATTTGTGGGATATAAATGCATTCTTGTTAAATATCGAACAGATTTAACTGGTAATCCCTTCTGTAAATTATATAATAATCTCAAATACGTTGAAGTAATTTTCCATTCGAAGAATACATATCACGTTCTAAAAACAAATTTCTGCCAATTTTAAAGCTCGACAATAATCGAATAACAAAAATAGTGGTAGTGGCGAAAGAAAAGGATGCTCAATGTAATTTCTAATTGATCCCCCATTTTAAAAAGTGCGACATTAGATGAAAAATTGTCCGTTACCAGTCGTAACACAACAAAAACACAATCAGTTAAAAGTTGCAGAAATTACCACTGTTAACAAGCTGCTGTGGTTCGAAATGATTTTTACATAAGGCTGTATAGTCTGTAATTTTAGAGATATGTGCAATAAAAATGTAGTTAACATGCAACATGTAGTTTTTTACAGTTTATTAATACCTGTTACGCTCATTTTGACATTTTCCTACTTGTTAATTGAAATAATTAGTCAGATTTGGCAATTTACTTTTATTCTCTAAATATACAGTACTTTATCCATAGTTAGGCAACCCAAATACCTTCAGCCTCAATTTTGAATTAAAAGGAACACTTTGTTATCAGTTCTGCACATACACTCTGCACCTATAGTTTTTCTTCCTTTTTTTTTCGAATTTGACTTTGACATTGATAACCTGGGATCGTGAACTGCTCTGGCGAATTTGCATTCCATTCTTTTCCATTGCTTCGATCGTTGAAGTTAGTGCCCTGGGAACCTTTTGCTCCTCTGGCTTTGGTTATAGCCGTCCTCGTCGTTTTGAGGGATTTTTGGAGGCAAGGCGCCCTTTGGAACGTTCTGGAAGCCGTTGGGAGTTGCTGCCAGCGTTCGTTCGCTTTTGTTGCGGTTTTGGTGGGATCTTCTCGATCGAATGGAGCGTTAGGCTGTTCGTCACCATTCGCAGGTTTGTTACGATTTCTTTTCTTCAGCGTGGTTGCTTATCTGGAAATTTGTAATTTATAGCCAACTATTCTATGCCAAGAAAATGCGTTAACTATTCTACGCCTTGGAAATGAGTTAACTACTCTACGGCAAGGAAATGCGTTATGCATTGTACGCCATGGAATTGAGTTCTCGTAAGCCATGGAATTGAGCTTTTTGTCACCTGGTTTTGGACCTGGTTCGTGCTCGTGTGTTTGATTGCCTGGATCATGCGGTGCTCCGCGTGCCAGCTGGCCGCCCGCCCCTGCGGCCTGGATTTGCAGTCGCTCCCTCTGCGAACGCTGCCCAACGCACCTGGACTCTCACATCTTTTCCAGCGGCTTGGCCCCCACGTGCCGTATGAATCTGAGGTTCTGTAATGTTATGATTTGTATCGTTCGTTTATTTGAATTGTTTAGTGTGACCTTTGAATTGCTACTTATATTAGTATTTTGTGCACATGCAGTTTTGGTGTCTATATGAGCTATGAGATATTAGATTAATTAGTTTACTTACCTCTGTGCATTGCAGCCTTGTGTAATTTTGTTATGATTTGATTTGGGGTCTGCTTTTGCAGCCACTGTAATGCTTTTAATTTTATACATCGCATTAACCTAGCTATTTATTCAGGTTCGCTTTTTAATGTGTCAAATTTTTGTGGTGGCGAAAGTGCCGCCAACGGGATTTTTGTTGGAATTATTTAGCTTCCCGTTTTGATTTCTGATAGTATAGATTAGGGTTTAGAATTCTCGCAAGCAGTTTTAGAACGTCAGGGAATACCGTATGACTTTCCTTTAGGAACTAGCAACCCCTGTGAGATCTCATAATGTGCTGGAACCGCCCTATCTAAATTTTGTGCTACTTAAAGATAATTTTTTTTAGGCCAACCTTCGGGGTTTAATGTTGGCATTGCCTATTTTGCTTGCGCGTTTCGCACCCTTAATTTTGGTTCTCCGCTTCACGGGGATTTGTTGCTTATTTTATTTTAAAGCTTTTTTTTTTGACCATATTGGTAGGTTAATGTAGTCATGCTTCGTGTCGTAGCGATTCCCGCTTCACGGTGAACGCCACTGGTTGATTATTTAGTTATGCTTTGCCTATTTTTGTTTGATATAAGTTTCGAGGTATCTTACGCCCTTCAGGCTGTTTTAGTTGTTACGCCCTTCAGGCTGATTTAGCTTTATGACACCTTTAGTTTGTTTTATAGGTCAATTGTGTTGTGCGCTCGTAGCTTTAATCGTAGTATTATTTTTGGGGGACTGTGATATTTTTATTGTTGTTATTTTTGTGTATTTGCTGTGATATATTTTGACTGTTTGTGGATTTGCTGTTTTATGTATTTTTGGTGTGTGAGTATTTCTGGCACTATAGTACCCACCAATGCTTAAAAATAAAGCTGTGATATTTTCTTTGGTGGTTGATTTGATTGTTTTCTTTGTGCTGCTGGAAATTGTCCTGACCTTATGTACGGTCCGGCATAAGGATTAGAACCCGAGTCGTGGACCTGGCGCCCTATTTTTTTTGTATCCTTTTTCAGCATAGCTGGAACCCTGCGACCCTCGCGGCGAGCTAGCCCAATTAGGCCGATAGTTACCAGCCGGAAAAACATCAAATATAACTTTCGCCGAAAGGTAAGGCCGACCGTCTATCTTCCCTGACAAGAAGATTTTGGCGCCCAACGTGGGGCTCGATAGGGCTCTTGTAGTACCCTGTCTACGTTGTGGTTAGGTGGTACTATAGTGCATTGTTAGTTTGTTAGGATGTATCGATTTTAGGTATTGTTTTATGATTGACTTCTAGTTATAGAATTGGTTATTGGTGTGTTTCGATGGATGAATCTTTTTGATGATTTGTATTTTAATTGGCTGCGTGTTCGCGTATTTTATTGAGTATTTGTTGACTCAGTTTGCTTGAGTTTTTTTTTTGTGTTTTCTATGTGTAGTTTGTTTTCTTGCTTCTTCCTTTGGAGTGATGATTAGTATTTTGGAGTGTGATTGGTGCGTTTGAGGGGTACACTTTTGTGGATTTTTAGGCTCTTCAAACCATCTTTCTAGTGTGGATTGGTTTAGCTCTTCTTTGATTGGTTCTTTTCCTCTTTTATTCTTCGGATTGTTTGCTAGTTGTTCGGTGGCGATGCGTTTTGGGAGATTTGCTGCGGCACATTTGGATAATCTCCCGAACCTCTTTGGATTGTTTTAGAGTAGTTCTTCTTTGATTGGTTTTCTTCTTTGTGTGGATTGATGATAGGTTAGTTATTCGGTGGCGATGTGTCTGGGAGATTTGCTTCGGCGATTTGGATAATCTCTCCAGCCATCTTTGGGATAGATTGGTATAGTGATTGATTGCTTGACTTCATTTCTTTTCGGATTTCTTTTGTCCTCTTTCTTAGTGAGGTTTGAGTCAGCTTGGTGGATGCTTGTAGGGTGCCCTTTTGGATTTTTGGATCTTTGAGGTATAGCTGATGATGCCTATTGCCGTCAGCTATACGTTTTGGTGTGTTTGGTCGATTGTTGTTAGGGTATCCTTTCGCTTAGGCGGATTTCGGTCCTCAAGTGAAACTCGCTCCTTGCCTTTGGGCATGCTTGATGTTTGAGAACGGTTTCTTTTGCCCTCTTTTAGGGCCTCAGTGTTGTCTGGATTTGTGGAACCCGACTCTTTTGTTGAGCTTCTGTCCTTTTCAGTTGTGCGTTTGGGTGTCTGGTTTTTGAGGACGGTTTCGTTCGCTCTTTTAGGGCATCGACTTTGTCGGATTTATTGGGACCTGAATCTTTCTCCAAGGCATTATGCTCTCGCTAACCTTCGTTGTCTTTTGTTTGTGTGGTCTCGTCCGCGTCTTTTTGGGTAGGATGGCTGGGTGACGTCGGTCGGTTCACTAGGTTTCAATTCCTCTTTTCTTTTTCTAGAATTGGAATCCTGACATTAACAACTAGTCCCTTCTTTTCTCTCATCTTTCTCCTTCTCTTCTGTTGTTTTTTTGTTCATTGGAAAGGGATGTTCCCTCATATAGTTGTGTTCGTCTTCTTTGATATTTTGAATTTTTGGATATTTTGCTCTGTCTTTGGTAATTTGGAGATAGTTTCAGTGTTGTAGGTCGATCCTGGGCCTAAGCACTTATCCCTGGCTGAGTTTGGTTTTCCTTTCCCTTCCTTCTTCTGTGTCGTTCGCTTTCCTGTCTCCCACTCCGAATTTTTCTGAGGTGTTTGTGTTTTAGGTGGATTATCGTTGCAATCTGACGTAACCTTCCCTTCCACCGGCGCAGCTCAAGTCATCTTGCAGCGACGGAAGAGGTTGGTGTCTCGTTGTCTTCGATGGTGTGCTTGGACTCTTACATCCTCTCTTCTTAGCTAACTTTAAGTCCTCTGTTTCATTTCCCTGTATTTTCTCTTGGCAGGCATCGTTTTTTTTAGACGTTTTGTTTGGATGGTCGTTGTATGGTCAGGTAAATCCGAAGGGATTTACCCTCCCTTTTGTGGGGGGAGAATTTGTTACGCTCATTTTGACATTTTCCTACTTGTTAATTGAAATAATTAGTCAGATTTGGCAATTTACTTTTATTCTCTAAATATACAGTACTTTATCCATAGTTAGGCAACCCAAATACCTTCAGCCTCAATTTTGAATTAAAAGGAACACTTTGTTATCAGTTCTGCACATACACTCTGCACCTATAGTTTTTCTTCCTTTTTTTTTTCGAATTTGACTTTGACATTGATAACCTGGGATCGTGAACTGCTCTGGCGAATTTGCATTCCATTCTTTTCCATTGCTTCGATCGTTGAAGTTAGTGCCCTGGGAACCTTTTGCTCCTCTGGCTTTGGTTATAGCCGTCCTCGTCGTTTTGAGGGATTTTTGGAGGCAAGGCGCCCTTTGGAACGTTCTGGAAGCCGTTGGGAGTTGCTGCCAGCGTTCGTTCGCTTTTGTTGCGGTTTTGGTGGGATCTTCTCGATCGAATGGAGCGTTAGGCTGTTCGTCACCATTCGCAGGTTTGTTACGATTTCTTTTCTTCAGCGTGGTTGCTTATCTGGAAATTTGTAATTTATAGCCAACTATTCTATGCCAAGAAAATGCGTTAACTATTCTACGCCTTGGAAATGAGTTAACTACTCTACGGCAAGGAAATGCGTTATGCATTGTACGCCATGGAATTGAGTTCTCGTAAGCCATGGAATTGAGCTTTTTGTCACCTGGTTTTGGACCTGGTTCGTGCTCGTGTGTTTGATTGCCTGGATCATGCGGTGCTCCGCGTGCCAGCTGGCCGCCCGCCCCTGCGGCCTGGATTTGCAGTCGCTCCCTCTGCGAACGCTGCCCAACGCACCTGGACTCTCACATCTTTTCCAGCGGCTTGGCCCCCACGTGCCGTATGAATCTGAGGTTCTGTAATGTTATGATTTGTATCGTTCGTTTATTTGAATTGTTTAGTGTGACCTTTGAATTGCTACTTATATTAGTATTTTGTGCACATGCAGTTTTGGTGTCTATATGAGCTATGAGATATTAGATTAATTAGTTTACTTACCTCTGTGCATTGCAGCCTTGTGTAATTTTGTTATGATTTGATTTGGGGTCTGCTTTTGCAGCCACTGTAATGCTTTTAATTTTATACATCGCATTAACCTAGCTATTTATTCAGGTTCGCTTTTTAATGTGTCAAATTTTTGTGGTGGCGAAAGTGCCGCCAACGGGATTTTTGTTGGAATTATTTAGCTTCCCGTTTTGATTTCTGATAGTATAGATTAGGGTTTAGAATTCTCGCAAGCAGTTTTAGAACGTCAGGGAATACCGTATGACTTTCCTTTAGGAACTAGCAACCCCTGTGAGATCTCATAATGTGCTGGAACCGCCCTATCTAAATTTTGTGCTACTTAAAGATAATTTTTTTTAGGCCAACCTTCGGGGTTTAATGTTGGCATTGCCTATTTTGCTTGCGCGTTTCGCACCCTTAATTTTGGTTCTCCGCTTCACGGGGATTTGTTGCTTATTTTATTTTAAAGCTTTTTTTTTTGACCATATTGGTAGGTTAATGTAGTCATGCTTCGTGTCGTAGCGATTCCCGCTTCACGGTGAACGCCACTGGTTGATTATTTAGTTATGCTTTGCCTATTTTTGTTTGATATAAGTTTCGAGGTATCTTACGCCCTTCAGGCTGTTTTAGTTGTTACGCCCTTCAGGCTGATTTAGCTTTATGACACCTTTAGTTTGTTTTATAGGTCAATTGTGTTGTGCGCTCGTAGCTTTAATCGTAGTATTATTTTTGGGGGACTGTGATATTTTTATTGTTGTTATTTTTGTGTATTTGCTGTGATATATTTTGACTGTTTGTGGATTTGCTGTTTTATGTATTTTTGGTGTGTGAGTATTTCTGGCACTATAGTACCCACCAATGCTTAAAAATAAAGCTGTGATATTTTCTTTGGTGGTTGATTTGATTGTTTTCTTTGTGCTGCTGGAAATTGTCCTGACCTTATGTACGGTCCGGCATAAGGATTAGAACCCGAGTCGTGGACCTGGCGCCCTATTTTTTTTGTATCCTTTTTCAGCATAGCTGGAACCCTGCGACCCTCGCGGCGAGCTAGCCCAATTAGGCCGATAGTTACCAGCCGGAAAAACATCAAATATAACTTTCGCCGAAAGGTAAGGCCGACCGTCTATCTTCCCTGACATACCACAAAATTCTTGTAAAAATTCAACCCATTGCTGCCGAACACACAATTCACTAGCCAGTTGGCACTAACCATTTTAAAATTTAGTAGAATATTTTCACAACTAACGATGTACACAGAGCAGGACTGAGTGTGAAGTGAAAGTTAAAAAGTTTTTCGGCGATAACGAGAAGACCTGAACTGTTACGATAGTGATAACCTTATGGGTGCCAATGGTTAACTGCACAGCTTGTTTAACCTTTATCAGCAGAAACCCGCAAGGAGTTTGTTGGGAAGGCTTCAAAAAACAAGACCATGCTTCTTATATGGCAAAAAACGACGATATTATTATACCGGGGCTACTATAGAAATTCTCCCAATGTGCAAACAATTTGCTGGTGCTTGATATTGCAGGTGTTCAAACCCTGGTTGAGATAAAACTTGGGTATTTATACTGTAAAACAGGTTAAAATAAAATAAATAAAATTATATTCAATACTTTTAACAAGCAGAGTACTAATAAGTGCTATAACTATTTTGATTGTTAGACTAACATTTAAGTTGTCAATACATTTTCAAATGTGACTTAATCTATTCATATTTCAATTTTCGACATTATAAAAATAAGCATTTCTATAGAAACAACATATACTACTATTGTATTCCATATGTCAAATATTTAAATTTGCCGCCATACATAAAATACGTTTCAGTATTAATTACTAGATGTCTGTAGGTGGTGTTCCCTATGTGCAGGCCATAGTATTTAATTTAGTCGACCATGGTCTTGTTTAGAGATCCTGTATATAGTTTAGTAACCTATATACAGGGACTCTAGTCTTGTTTACAGTCGCTTTATATACACTAACGTTAACAGTCTGGCCATATATGGTCACGATTCCCATTGGTGCCGCCATTTTATGTCTTGCGTCATTTTGACAATAAGATTTAAATTTCAAAAATGTCAAAGTCACATTTACTCAAATAAAATAAGTTGACATTCAATCAACAAAAGTCATTTAAATGCGAGTACATAGTTAAAAACTGATCATAATTTTTAGAACTACTACTAGAACTATAATTTATTAACGGTAAGCTGACAAGGTTTAAAGACATTTATAAATTTCAAAATTTTTCTTCAGATATGAGGTATTGCTGTGCAGTGTGCAGTCGGATGCAAAAGGAAATCTGACAACTGTGTGCTAACGGAAACTTTCCTTAGGAATAGGGACAGACGGAACTTATGGACAAAAAAATTAATGAAGAAAATTGGTGCCCGAATGGAAATTCAAGAATTTGTAAAAAGCATTTTGCAGATTGTATGTGTGAAGAAGCATGAGTTGGTAGCAAAACAGACTTACGGATAATGCTGTTCTAATATTATTTACTTTCTTATCGTCTGCTTCGCAGCCTACAGCCATTGATAATACCAATGTCTTTATAAACAACTGGTGAAATTTTAAAATTACATTAGCCGTCTAAAGAACTGATTTTGTCGACGTTTAAATTTTAGGTATGGAGTCTTGTGCATTTGAATGCAAAAATAAAAAAGAGGGGCTTGTGGTCAAACAGGTTAATCGAGCATATTAGAATAACATAAAAGGTCAGAATAGAATCTAAATGTAAAAGCATTTTATATAAATAACATGCATATTGTTGATATAACACATATTGCAACTTTTAATCAATTAGAAAAGTTTATTATATCCAAAGTTATCGGTGTTCGTTTAAGAATAGCTGAAACGAAAACGAAAAAGCAAAATACACAACAAAGGAAATACAGTTGTACTTCTGTGGCAATGCACAATGTAGGCTATATAAATTAAGTGGGAAGTTATGAAAAGTAATTTTGAGCGTATTAGACTGTATACTCACTGTTTTAGTAGTTTTGGGATCACTTTAAGTTCTGTAGATTTATTATTATTTATGTGAGCACTAACTAAATAAAATTTATAATATCTCATTGATACGACATTGTTTGTTTTACTATTTAGTCATATATTTACTTATACTAAGCATTTATTTAATTAAACTATTTTCCAACACCAACCCCGCCACTGCTTTTGACCCGCCACTGGAGGCGGCCATATTCTGTCTTATGTCATAAGTGACATTTCATATGGCCAGAATGTTGTATATAAAGGGACTGTAGTCTTTAGGGGTCGCAATACCGGTTCCTTTTACGAAAACCGGTATTTTCGATATTGAAGTTTTACGAATACCGGAATCCCGGTATTTTCGATATTTTCGATATTTAGATAAGTTTTCGCCGACATTCGAGATTAAAGGCTCTAATTTAGAGGTGACGATTTATTAATGAAATAAAAACCATCACAAAAATCACATTTTAATTTTTAATACGCTTTTAACACAAAGAAAATACAGAATCTACCAATGCTTCCAATGTGAGCGACATGTCTGTGTCAAATCACAGAACTTCAAAATTATTTTCTCTAGCTGCCCATGGTATAATGGTACAATAAGAAATATTAAAAAGGACTAATATAATATCAAAACATACGATGACCTTATAGAATTCATGCATGAAACTCATTTGATTTTCGACAACTTCTTGAAAATTTTCTGAAAAGCTCCATGCACAGTAAAAGAGTTGATAAAGCAATACGTGTTAAGCATACTACACAGGTGTTGCAAATGTTTGCAGAACTATCTGGATTTGGCTGAGAGATGTACAAAAATACGGTTCTACTGAGTACTCTTATAATTGCACAATCTTCTTCTAGCATATTCGCTCACGGAACGTTGCTTGTCAATATTTTATCCACCGCAGCTCGAAACTGACTTTCTATACCACTGACAAACGTTCTTCAGCCAGGAAGATCGACTTCTGTCTGGACTACATCTTCCCATAATTTTCCCTTCGAAGTATGAAGGTTTCCTTGTTTTAATTATTTACCGGAATCCCGGTATTTTCGATATTTTCGATATTTAGATAAGTTTTCGTCGAGATTCGAGATTAAAGCCTCTAATTTAGGGGTGACGATTTATTAATAAAATAAAAACCATCACAAAAATCACATTTTAATTTTTAATACGCTTTTAGCAATAACACAAATGTCTTCAGACTTTAATCAAATAAACAAAAAAAGTATTCTTAACTTAACAAATGGTTTTATTAATTAAATAATAAAATAATTTGTGTTTTTATTAATGTTTGGCCAAATTTAAGTAATGAGAACGTAGAAATGACAACGTGTCTAATGTATGATCGTTTAATTTTGACCGCAAATGGTAACAAAAGTAACCTGCTGACGAGAACATTACCAATCCTCTATGTTCAATTGTTCACGTCTCGTGGTCGCGACTCACGGCTCCAGTAGTCCAGTCAAATTAGACAAATTTACGGCAAACTTTCGGAATAATTCAAAGTGAGCTGAATTTTTGTGTACACCTTTATTAGTAGCTTCAGCGTACTTATGCGAATGCTTTGTCCGTCCGTCCGTCCGTCCGTCTGTCTGGATCGCCTGTAACTTTCGAACGGCTACAGATATCGAAATTGTGAAAGGGGGCAATGTTGTTGCTAAAGTCCCGAGCACCTTCATGCGCTATTTGGTTTTGGCGAAAGGTGGCGATTTTCCACTTTGCAAACAAAATTTCCAAGCATTTTAGCACGGTGGCGGCTCGTTTACTTGGCGCCATCTACAGAACTTCGGTGGTCACGTTTTGAACTACACATTCTGGGTGCGCTATAATTCCACTTGGCGCCATCTACAGAACTTCGGTGGTCACGTTCTGAAGCTACTCCTTAGATCTGTAATTGAGCAGTTTATTTGGCGTTTTCAAACAACATCCGAAAAGTACCCTTGATTTGACCTTGAGCTTTGTGAGTTATAGGGTGCAGATGTGGGAAAAATTTGTTTCTTTGCTTATATCTTCTTTTCTATTGACTACGTATATGGCATTTTTCAGAGAAATTGAAGGGTACAAAATTCTGTACAAAATATGTACTTAATAGTTTTTTTTGTAGGAACGACCGTTTCTGCGAAAACTCGCCATGAATGTTGATCTGAAGAATAACACTACAGAAATACCGAGTTCCACAACTAATTTGAGGTCTGAAATGTAAAAATATACCATGAACTGAATCGAAGAGTCTTTTTCGTACAATATTAAAACAACAATGTTCCCAAAATAAAATAATTCAAGGAAATCGCTTGACAGGCAGCACCTGTATCACCCCTCTCCTATTCGGCATCAATGGTCCACCGAGGGGTTTCTACCTGCTCTCCGGTCTTGTTCTAGCGTGTTCCCAGCCTAGCCTGTAGAGTCTGCCTGCAGCCTGTTTAGCGTGTTAGTATTGAATCGGTTGTGTCGGAAGAAGTACGTGTATTTGTCAGTGCCTAATTTAAAATATACCGAAATGGATAGCGGTTGTTGCATTTGCAACGAATTTCTTACAAATGGGGCGACAGTGACAGTTGAGCGTGGCTTGAAAACATTGAGAGAAGCCAGTGGTGATGGTAAGGTAGATTTTTTCGCCAGTGTGAATTCGATAACGATTCACGTCGAATGTCGCCGGAATTACGATCGCAAGAATACAATAATTGCTGTTAAACGTAAAAGAGAAGCCGAGAATGCGGCCGGCACATCTCAAATCAGCCCCCCCCCCCAAAGCAAAGATACCTACGTTCAAATCAGTCAGCTTTTGATTTTCGAAAATATTGTTTTATTTACGGAAGTGAAGCTGACATCAGACATTCGGGATACTATTCTAAATTTGACAAAGCAGCGAGAAGACGAGATGGAAAAAGAAATCAAGGTCTCAGGTACTCCTGATAGCTCGTACGGCAGTTGACGGAGAAATTTATTTTATGAAGTCAGGCAGAGGAAAAGTTCCCCAAAGAATTTACCTATCCCAAAGTTGTTACCAATATGACTCCAGTAAACATCATCTTTTATTTTTACATGCTGTCTCCGGGTGTGACACAACGTCAGCTCTTTTTAGTAAAGGTAAAACGACAGCTTTGAAGCTGTTAGAAAACCGCCAAGATTTGCAAGCTGCGGCTCAAGTTTTCACGCAAATAGATTCCTCACACGAATTCATTTCTTCCAATGGGATTAAATTTTTATTGGCATTATATGGCTAACAGGAGGTTCTTGCATGCATCATGTCTGTATTACGGTATCGTTCATAAAAGAGCCCCACCGTACCTCTACAATAAAATTCGCTTCAGAACGGACATTCATAATATCAATATTAGAAAGAAAGATTTAATTACTATTCCAACACACAAAACTACTTTTTTTAAACGTTCTTTTAGCTATAACATTACTGCAATATATAACAGCTTGCCCATTGAAATTAAGCAATCCTGTTTCTATAAATTCAAATCATCAGTCTTTAATTTACTTTTTAATCAATGAAATTAATCAGATCTCTTTCTAATAATTCCTCCAGCCTTTGCTTTTGCTTTTGCTTTTATGTGCTCTAAATCTATTACAATGTCAGCTCCACCAATTCAACTTAACTTAACACTACTGCACTTAACTTACTTAACACTATACCAATTCCAACCTCCAAGGAACACATAAACCAAGATTTGGAAAAAAATTTAAATTATTTTAAGTCGCGTGAACACCGAGTCTGCAGGTTAAATGGAAGAGCAGCTGGTAGCACTGTTGCTATCGAGTTGAATTTCGCCTGCTCTTAATTTTGTATTTTATGTATATAATTTATCCTATATTAATAAAGACAATATTATTATTATTATTATTATTATATGGTGCTCCAATTCAAGAAGTGTCTATTGATCAATAGCATTACATGTGTTTCACGAAATTAATACGTAAAGGTAAGCCGGTGAAATTGAATTTATTACCGCCAACAGATAGTGCAGCTAAAGAGCACCTTTGCAGAGTTTATTTTCAAATACAAGTGGCTGTGGAATGAATTAAACCCTATTGAGTGAGGATGGACATTGAGAAACGATGTATTGGAACCGGATTTATCTTTTGAACCTGATCTTCTGTAATTGCACCAAATATTGTGGGCCATTGTGCGGGGATTAAATTTTCGTCAATTTGTGGTCATTGCAACGGACAATCGTGTTTAAATGCCAATGCAATTCAAGACATCTTAGAAAACCAAGTTGATAAAGGAGAGAATGAAAACCGATTAGAGACATTTTCTACGGATTATCTGGAACAACGCGACATAGAAGGAGAGGAAGAAGAGGAGGAATAAGATTAACATAACTCTATTTTGACTGTTTTAAGAATAGAGAGGATATTTTGACCGACTGAGACAGTGCATTAGGCCTGAAAGAGGATACCACATTTAAAAAAAGCGCCTCGTACTCAACCTCAAAGGTGGTGTGGAATAGGATACTTCGTATTGGACTCATAGCTTCAACGCTATACTACGCGAAAACGGTCGGTCCTACAAAAAAACTAGCAAGTACTTTTTTGTACAGAATTTTGTGCCCTTCAATTTCTCTGTACAATGTCATATACCTAAAGTCAATAGAAAAGAAGATATAAGCGAGAAACCAAATTTTTCCAACATCTGCACCCTATAACTGGCAAAGCTCAAGGTCAAATCAAGGGTACTTTTCGGAGGTTGTTTGAAAACACTAAATGAAGGTGTATACAAAAATTCAGCTCACTTTGAATTATTCCGATCAAGAATCCTTATTTGATTGGACTACAGTTACACAAGCACGATATAAAATAAAAACAAGACTAATCACAACGAATGTTTCTTTACAAATGAATCACATACACAACAATATCAGTTTGTCCTCCGTAGATCTATCGATTCAACAGCTGGCGCAGTTGAAACACGTAGTGTGAGGGATTCCCATGCGATTTATATTTTAAAAAGAAATACCGAAAATGTCGAAAATCCCGGTTTCCATAAATCCAATCCCGGTATTTTGAAGCATGCATTTTTGTACGGGATCCCGGTATTTTTGAAAGTCGGGATCCCGGTTTGCGACCCCTAGTAGTCTTGTTGCCGTCGGTTGGGCTGTGAAACCGCTAGTCCAATGACAAATACATTGTTTCAAACATGGTTACACTATGTAATCAGTGGCCGTCAAAGGGTTAAAACGGCAGTAAAATATGGCATTATACTGCTGGATTGATGATGCTAAACTGTGTCTTTATTGCCAAGCGGCAGATATTATCTACGAGCGGCAGATAAAGTTAATATCTGCCGCTGACAACTTTATCTGCCGCTTATCAGCGGCAGATAATATTATCTGCCGCTGACGAGATCAAGTAATTTTCTTCGAATTTTGTTCACAAAGTTGTAAATAATTTGTTATAAAAACGCTTGAAGAAAAAATACTATATGTTATTCGGAGCAAAAGCATCTTTATGTGGCTCCTAATAACATAATATACTGTTTTCTACGATCGTGTGAAAATGACAACTTCTTGCATATTTTGTATATTAAAACACGTTTTGCCGTAAATTTGAATGTCAATATAATCTAGAATATCTAACACAATGTGACGGAAAAAGTGTCATCGCTTTGCGTCGTGCTCTTAAACTCGTCGCACGTGCTTTAAAGGCGCACTTATACACTAGTATCATAATGTACTATTTTGAAATCTGCAGTGAAGTAGGTACGTCGAAATCGTCATTAAAATACGACTTTTTGTAGGTGGCGGGGCGACAGATAAACGTCAACCGACGTCAACATAACCTAGAAAAGTTGGTTAAAATGTTGTAATTTCACGATTTAAAAACAAAACATAATGTACCCCTCGGCACTGAAGTTCCTTTTTATTTCTCATGTGGTTTATTTGCCTTGGCAACTAAACCCACATTCGTGGTGATAAAAAGTTAAACTACTATTATTTAAAAGTCAAAGTTTTAAAATAAGTAACTTTATTATTTTTAATTGGACAGAAACCGCGTGGCGCAGTTGGGTAAGCGCCAGGCTTGCATTAAGCAAGTCGTCGGTTCGAATCCCGCGGGGGTCGGAATTTTTACGTAGCCTTGGCGATCGGAATCGGGCTTTGTGAGACCATTCACAGTTGGGCACCAAATTAACTGTGCTCTACTCAGAAGCACAACCCAAGTGATAGAGTAACAAGGCCAACACATAGCCAAAACACACACCTCACACAATGGTTGCTGCGCAAGCACCAAAGGCGCGCTCCAACTCTGTATCCCGAATCCGAGACAAGTTGAGCATTGTACCACCAGATGCCAACGCATAAAGCACCAGGCTCTACACCGCAAGGTAAATGAGGTTACAGATAATACATACATACATTTTTAATTGGTATTCGTTCTTCAAACTATTAAACTAGTAAATGTACCGTTACGGCCAACTCAAAGTGCACGGCAGATTTGTAGCGTGTAATACAATATTCTAATCATAGACGTCGAGTTTTGACGTTAACGTTTGTCATCAACTGTCATAGAACTGAAAACTCGAAAAATTCCCAGACATTTGTCAGAAGCAGAGAAAATGGGAGCTATTACAAAACTGGAAGAGAACTGGTCGCTGAGTCGAGTCGCAGCAGATTTGCATGTGAGCAAAAGCTGCATTTTCAAAATTAAAAATCGTTGGCAGTAGAGACTTCTGCAAGAAAAGTTTTTTTAACCCCAGAGAACAAAGAACGAAGAATACAGTTTGCAACCGACTATTTGAATGAAATCGACGATTTTTGGAACAGGACTGTTTTCTCAGATGAAAAGGTGTTTCAATCATTTACCAACTGATGATTAAGGGTGTATAGACCACAAAATTCAAGATTTGAGGAGCAATATTATGTTCAACCCTTAAGTAGTGGACGATTTTCTGTAAACGTATGGGTATGGATCAATGGTCACGGATCTGGGGCATGCTATAGAATTAATGGTCGACTGAATGCTGAAAATTATTGCAAAATTTTGCAAAATGTGATGCTGCCATCTGTAAGAGGAGGTCTTTCCTAATCAATTTACTTTTCAACGGGCAAGATATTACTTAATTAATTAATTTTGTTTATGTTAACGTAATTGATAACATTATTTTCACAGGATAACTGTCCTGTGCATGCAGCAGGGATTGTTCATTGATGGTTTGATGAGAATAATATCAATTTATTACCATGGCCTGCAAAAAGTCCGGACTTGAACCCTATCGAAAATGTTTGGGGGTATTTAACTAAAAAAATTTATAGCAGGGAGTTTGCACCAAACAACGCCGATGAATTATGGGAAAGAATAATAAATGCTTGGAAGGAACTGAGAGAAGGATACAATATGGAAACATTGGTCAACTCTATGCGAAGCAAACTGCAAAGCGTAGTAGCAATTGAATACTGATACATATTTATTAAATACATATTATTATATGTATAGTTTGTTTACTTGTGAAACTTTGCTAAAATACAAACATTAAAAAGTAATACCTATTCTTACAATCACAAGCAACGCCACTGGAGAAACCCTCATTTAATAAGCCGAAAAATCGCAAAAATAACCATAGTAACAAAAAACCGTGCACTTTGAGGTGTCCGTAACTGTACATTAAGTTAAAAAGTTTAAAACTGATGGATGTTTTAAACAGGTAAGAATTGTTACAAACCATTTTAGCATCTACTGCACTGTATCTGATATTACTTCTAAGAACGAATATTGCAATAAACAACTTAAATGGAACATATTATAAAGGTTAATTCCTTATCGGAGTTTTTCACATAAACGGAGTTTATGCAACAGTAGGAATAATCCAAACAGGCAGCTTCAGTACTCTGAAGATCTGCACAAGTCACTAAAATTAAAATTGTGTTCACAAACATGGAATATTTAGTGATAAATTGATATTACAATGAATTTTGTTATTATTTAGGGTCAGTATAAAAGTATTAAACCTAATTAGGGTAAACTAGTAGGGATGTTCCGAATACTCGTATTCGTATTCCCGAGTATTCGCTATATTTTCAATATTTGTATTCGTAATCGTATTCGCCAAAATTATCACGAATATTATACGAGTATTTGATATTAAAATTATAGAAATATAGATAAGAATTATTATAAAACAGGTATTCATACATTAAATAAAACATTTTTTTTAAAATATTAACCATTCTAAAACATTAAATAAAAAACAAAACTATTTTTCATACTATTTCTAAAATTTGTAGCGCGTACAAAAACGATGTTGATGTTGGTATTATTCACTCACGGTGATGTATTCGTATTCATATTCGTATTCGCGAATATTCATAAGAGTATTTGTATTCGGTATTCGTATTCGCGAATACGAATTTTTGTATATTCGGAACATCCCTATAAACTAGGAATAACTATAAATATTCGTAGTTGACAGCTACATGTTAACTTACAGCAGCTGTGCACAGGGTGGGCAAATTTCGATGTTTTCATAGGGAATCTCGATAACTATAGGTAATATGAAAAATAGACGCCGGCATCTACAATCTCTTTTTTCGAGAAAAACTTAATGGTGAAAACCAAATTTTTATAAATGAAATTTAAATTTTTCGACTTTTAGTTTTGTGGCTATATTTTGCTTATTTATGAAAATCAAGTGGCGTAGTCAGTTTTTTAAAAATGGTTTCGAATTTTAAGTTAGCCGAAAACGAATTCGAAAAATCAAACTTTTGTTTAGAACTCCAAAACAAAAGATGATAAACAATTATGGTTTTCACCATTACATATTCCTCAAAAAGAGATTAAAAATGGGGATTAATTTTTCCATAACGGCTATAGTTATCGAGATTCCCTATGAAAACATCGAAATTTGTCCACCCTGTACAATATATTGGCAACTTTACAAATAAAAATAAATATAAAAGAGTGGCGTAAAACACTACATAATAAAATGCACAAGAAATTGCCGCACTTATATAAAATTTAAAGTTTAACGTGCTCTCTGAGGCACGGCTGGCTGAGATTTTATTACTACACTAATGTTGCTTAACTCTCTACTGTTTGATCAGTCCTCAAAGCATGCGGCTATGCAAGCAACATACATTAAAGCCAATCGTGTAGCAACATTGTCAAGTTCTAAAAGCGCTTGACATGACCTATTATTTAGCGTTTCAACTATTTAAAGTAAAGCAGAATTATTGTTTGAACCATTTCTACTATGCAGTACTACATGTTTCCGCAAATTACTCGAACAGTTAGTTTTATATTCACATTGGTCACATTCAAACAGTTTCTGTCCGGTGTGGGTTTTCAAATGCCACTGCAACACACGCTGCGAATCAGCGGTATAATCGCATTTGTCACAACTGTACTTCTCTTTCATATGCCCCAGTTTCCTCTTATGCAGCTCCAGCGTGTACTTAGCCTTCGTAGTGAAGCTACACTCCAAGCACTTGAAGATTTTTTCAGTAGAGTGGGTGTGCATATGTTTAGTCAAGGTCGATTTCAGAACAGTTCGATAGTCACACAGGCTGCATTGCAACGGTTTGTTTGCACTGTGAATCTGCACATGCACACGCAAAGCACTCTTCTCGGTTGACCTGTAGTTGCACTCATTGCACTGAAAGTACCTTTCGCTAGTGTGCGTCTTCAGGTGGCCTTCCCAGTTTCGCTGACACGTGGCTGTGTAATTGCATTCCTTGCACTCAAACTGTCCTCTGTAGTGCCTTTCAATGTGCCGCAGCATGTTCTTCCGGTATTTAGTTTTAAATTCGCAAAAGGGGCACCCAAAGGGTACTTCTGTAGAATGTCTCAGTAAGTGGTGGCGCAGGTTCTGTCTGCGTCCAGTTTTGAATTCACAATGAGGACACTGCAAGTGCTTTATCCCGCTGTGGTTTCTAATATGCTCATTAAGATCTACTTTCCAGACAGTTTTGTAACCACACAGTTCGCACTGATGGGGCTTCTGGCCAGTGTGGATCATGAAATGCACTTTGAGTTTGGAAAGCCTAATGTTTTTATAACCACATACAGTGCACACATATTTGTTCGTTGCTCCATCAAAATTATAATCATAATCGTTGGGACTAGTAATCTGCTTTTCCGCTAGACTAAAGTTTACAGGTCTGGTGTCTAAACTCTCTCCTTTTAGATCAACTTCTTCGTTTATTAGTGGCTCAATTTTGATATAGATGCCTGCAAGATCATCTATAGGTTCCAGTTTAAAATCTGGCTTATAGTCTGATAACAAACACAAAAATTAAAAATTTTGCAATGTATTTTGTACCATTAACCTACCAGTTAGGTTTGAACTAAGTATCTCCGATTCAAACTTGATGCGATTCAAATAGGCAGAAGTTTCGGCAGTCAGTGGTGAAGTAACAGGCTCTGAGTTCGAATTATCTTGATCTATCGAGGGTTCTTCCTTGAAGATTAAGTTCCCACATTTGATTTGCCCGTCTGAAAGTGCCGTTTTGCATAGGCATGCAACAGGATCTGTTACTACACACTTACCTGTAAAATTTGATTCGCTCCCTGTATCATTTGACTCCATTTTTATGCCATTTGCAATATCCATAGGTTCTTGCATGATGCTTGATGAGAAATGAGTTGTGAAAGTGATAAGAGAAAATTTTTATATAAATTTAAAATCAACTATTTGAAGTTATGTAACAATATTTAATTAGTTCTCGCCAGCAGCCTTATATAACAAATAAAATCAATAAAACTTTTAAAATGCTATCGGAATAAATTAACAAATTAATAAACCAATTTATTCCATGAAATTTGAGGTTATACGTTGGTTATGACTCATGACAGTTGACACTGTTGCAGCGTTGCCAGGTCACAAAAAGAGAATTATCGTATCGACAGTCAAAAATTATCGTACATTATCGTACAAAATATCGTTTCTAGAAAATATAATCGTTTTATAAAATTATGGTCTCTTTCGCTTTATTATTCTTTTTACTTCCTTTTAGTATAAAGGAAGTATTGGATTCACCCCAAAAATTCGAAATTGAGTTTTCAACAGATCTTCACGTTTTAGAATCCCCTGATCCCAAAAAACATATTTTTTTTCATATACCGCAAGGTAAATGAGGTTACAGACAATACAATACATATATTTTTTAAATAAAAACATTTTGAATTTTAGGTTTGACTCTTTTATTAAGGCGTCTATTAAAAAAAGTAGCGTTAATTTAGCATCATTGTGCCCTACGATGGATTCAGCAGAACAACATTTAAAGCTCGTGTATTTGCAAACACAGGTATGGCTGGGAAACCAAGATATTTCAACGGAAGATTGGGGTTGGAAATATGATACAGGAAAGTGTTTTCCAATCCTAATGACACAAGGTACAGCTCCACAAAACATCTTAGAAATTATTTTTTTGCAACTACAAAACTAGTTGCGGGCCAGCTTATGGGTGTAGGAAAAGCGGCGTTTAGGCTCGGCGGCTTGCGGTGAATGTGGCGGAAATAGTTGCCTTAATTCACGACCGGCAGTGTCAATGGAAGAAGTAGAGGAAGAAGAAACTATAGCTAAATAATTTTTTTCTTGGGTTAATTTTAATAAATCAATTAAAATATAATATCTTTAATACTCATTTAACTCTTCTATCATTTGTTTCCACCATTTTTCAGACACCGTTTTCCATTTTTGATAAATTTTAAAATAAAATTTGGGATGAGCGACCCAAATAGGTTTCAGAAATAAAAAAAAATTACCCCTTTCCGCCATTTTGGATCCGCCATTTTTTATTTTAGTTGAGTTTTAATGTCAAATCCGTAATCAGCGACCCCAAAACCTCCCATACATCTAATAAAAATTTTAAAAAATAAAATAAAAAATTAGACCTTCGACGCCATTTTGCTTTTAGACCCATTTTGAGGCCAGATTCGTAATCTGCGACCTCAAAAACCTTATGTTATTACATTGTTTAAATAAAGAAAATAGTTATAAATTTTTTAATTAAGAGTATTAAAAAACACTTATTTGTTAAAAAACAATTGAAAAAATAAAAAGCACACTTTCTCACCTATGGGGAGCTTTGCTATAAACTTTTTCCGAAATAATAAAAAAAATATGTTCAAAATCGTTTTTGAGTCAACGAAGTTAGAACTTTGGAGAATTTTTATCGTTTAGAAAATAGACTAAAATACAAAACTATATAAATATATAATAATTTATAATTTATGTTTTTTGTACCTTGTACATATATTTACTTTTTATTTACTTCTATACAAATTATCGTACAAAAGGCCATTATCGTACATGCAGTATCGTACATTTGCTAAAATTATCATGCAAAACGATAATTATTGTACACCTGGCAAAGCTGCACTGTTGACAGTCTTAGGGACTAGGATGGAAGGGAGTGTATAGCATAGAGTAGCGGTACCATAACGATAAATATGCGGTACCAAGAAAAGTGCCCTTTCGTGCTTTCCAAGAATACCTTGACTCTCAGCATCACTTCGTTTCGCTAACACAATGAAATATTATGAACAACTTATTTAGCAAAAAAAACCCAAAAAAAATTTTTTTTTGCCGACGACCATACCTCAAAAGTTGATGTTGCCTTCATTTTCGGAGGACCTATCATATGAAAACGATCCAAGACATCAGGAAGGTTCCTGGTGACCGGAATCGTGTACACATACGAACATACATACCCCGCACAGCACGTTTAGACACCCCCCAATACGAGGGAGGGATCTAGTGGGCTGGGATGTTTACCAAAAGATCCGCACAGCCAAGACGGAGATTTGGTATAGTGGGTTCATTAGTCGGTTGGCACGCATATAACATATAAGCAAACTTTGCCTCTAAAGTGCCCTCAGTTTGAATACAGTTCAGTGGTTTAAAATGACTAAAGCTCTCTGAAATAATCAAACCGCTGACCTTCGGTTGCTGTTACTCAATAGCGTTAAAGTATTTTTTACTTCCTTTTACAATAAAGGAAGTATTGGATTCACCCCAAAAATTCGAAATTGAGTTTTCAACAGATCTTCACGTTTTAGAGTCCCCTGATCCCAAAAAACATATTTTTTTCATTGGTCTGTGTGTCTGTCTGTCTGTCTGTGTGTCTGTCTGTCTGTGAACAGAATATCTCAAAAACGAAAAGCGGTATGGCGTTGAAACTTCATATATAAGTTTTGTGTACTATGTATATGAGACAGCAAGCTTTTGAAAAAAATCGCATAACCGGAAGTAGGTGTTTACTCTTGTGATTTTTCAATTTTTTTCGATTTTTTCAAAAACGGCTCTAACGATTTTTTTTAAACTTTACGTTTTTATTACATTTTGAATGTGTATTGATGTGAGATAGGTGATTTTCCAGTTGAATACTTCTAAAGTGGGTTTCTTTTGTTTTTTTGTCTATTTTTTTTATTAACTCTTATTTTAAATAGAACACCCGGTATATTATTACATTTTTGAATTCAGCTTAAAATTCTAGAGAAAATTTGTCTCTTCAATTAATGCTCTATTTTGCACCGTTTTTGCAGAATTTGGAATTTTTGAAAATTTTTGACAAATGCTTAAAACATTTTAAATCAAATTTTTGGTTAATTATAAGATCACTGTAAAAGGAAGTTGTGTGCGTGTATCACACCAGATTTTTTTTCTTCTTTCTCCTTTAAACTTCCTATAAAGCACAGGGCATCTTTAAATGGTATTTCTAAAACGTAATACCGTACCACTGAAAAAATGGATTTTTTTTTGTTATTACGATATACCAGTTCAGCATCGGATATGCTATTCATAGTTGTGATAACAAAATTAATATATACATAATATTAATGCATAACTATAAAATCTGACAACTGCACAGTGAAAGAATATAATAAATTAATAAATGAATAAATTGTCATTGGCATGATACATGAACAGTTAGATTTATTAAATAATTAACATTCAATTGTCGGCTACATAGTCTTGAGGTAATCGACGTTTCAGTCTTTTATGAATATTTTTCTTGTCTAACTGGTGCACTTGCACACTCGAACAAGACTGTAAGTTTTTGTAAAATGTCACACAAGTTTTTCTGATGAACTCATTGATCGTTTGCTGATTAAGTTCGTAATGAATTTGAGTGTTTCTGACAAACCATTCAGCACTTGTAATAATTCGCAGCACTTTGTTCTGAAACACTTGAAGTTTTCTTGTTTGAGTTTGTGATGTATTACTCCATGTCGGGCACGCATAGGTAACTATGGGTCTCAAAATTGAGTTATACAATAGCAAACCGCACTCACTTTTTAATAATCTTTTTCGATTTAAGATGGGATATAACATAGCAAGTCGAACGTATGCTTCATTCAACTTATGGTTGATGTGATAGCCCCAGGAAAGCCTTTGGTGCAGATACACACCCAGATATTTAACCGCACTGTCCGCACGATTCCATTCAATCTCTTTTTTATTAATTTTTAGATGGGCTGGTGTCGGTTTTATTTGGGTTAAATGTAATACACCACCTGTCAAACCATTTTAATAACTGATTGGCGCCTTCTTGCAATTTAGCAACAGTGGCCTCCAAATTGTCACCTTGAGTGATCACCGCAGTATCATCCGCAAACACAGCAAGCTGGATGCCAGCGGGTTCTTCAATATCATGTGTGAAGATGTTGAATAGGGTGGGACCTAACACGGAACCTTGAGGTACTCCAGCTCTAATATATCGCCAGGATGAAAGAGTTGAGTTAATTCTAACTGCAAATTTTCTATCTATAAGAAATGATGCTATAATTTTAAGCAGGTAGATTGGTAGCTTAATTTGTTGGAGTAACAGTACGAGACCATTTAACCACACCGTGTCGAAGGCCTTTGCTACATCCAAAAATAATATTAGTGGAAATTTTTTCGTTCCAAAGCCTTCTTCAATGATCTGCGTCATTCGTAATAGCTGGGGAATTGTTGAATGTTGATCTCTAAAGCCATATTGGAATGCTGGCAATATTGAATTTGCAACTACGAACTCTTTTAAGCGAGATTGTACCACGTTTTCTAATAATTTAGATAGAGTTGGCTATCCGTTTGTTGTGGGTTCTTTTTTGGTTTGTGAAACAAAAGTATATGGGCCATTTTCCATTGTAGAGGAAAATATCCTGTATGCATGCACGCATTAAAGACTATCGTTAGGTATACGAGGCATTTCTTAGACAGATTTTTTTATACGATGTTGGTGATTAAATCGTGCCCAGGAGCTTTCTTCACCGGTAATTTTCTTATATAAAGTTCCAGTTCTGAAGGCGATACTGGATTTTCAAAAGCAGCTTGTTTTTTGTTGATATTACTGACGTGTTCGTTGATTTTATTTACAAATTCTTTGTTTGAGTTATTGGCTGTGGTGTTAAAGGTACGTTCTAGGTTTTCCGCAAATATTTCACATTTTTGTTTGTCAATTTCATATTTATCTCCATTCTTCACTATCACTGGTATTATTTGGGGTTTCTTTAAAATTCGTCTAGTTGCTTGCCACATTGTGCCATCTCTTAGTTGTAGTTCCTGAAGATATGTTTGATACCTGTTTATTCTGAAATTGTCCATTTCTCTTCGTAATTCGTGAGTTAGTCTGTTGAGGCGCGTTTTAACCAGTGCGTTACGTGTTCTTTGCCATTCTCTTCGTAATTTGTTTTTCTCTTTTATCTTGTTTAGCAAATAGGATGGCGTATATTCGATTGGTGCCTTCTGTTGTCTCGTAATGTGGGATGTTGATTTCTCTATTGAACTTTCAAATTCGAGACGAGACCGAGAACGAGACTTGTTAAAATTTTCGAGACCGAGACCGAGACTTGAGCGGTCTCGGTCTCGTCGAAAGTCCGGATTTTTTTTAACATTTAATTCTTAAAAAAATTACTTATTTTAAGTTATACGGAAAAAGGCAGTTATGTGTACCATTTGCATACCGAGGGCAAGTATTCGTAGGCGCGAGAAATACATTAAAAATGCTGCACTGACTTGATTTAAAAATCGAATTGGGGGAAGTACCGACTAATGAATCACCTCATTCGCACACAATATGTTCTATTTTAAGATTTGCGATTAGTAGAACGTCATCTACATCGGTATACGAGGCAAAGTCGAATGTTGTAACATCAAATTTTACTTTGCATATTAAAATTTGTTAAGACTCTCGTCGATACCAGACCGAAACCGAGACCTACAAAATTTTTCGAGACCGAGACCGAGACTGAGACTTGGCATTTGAACCGAGATCGAGATCGAGACCACTATAGGTCTCGACTCGTCGAGACCAAGACTACCCCAGTCTCGGTCTCGTCTCGACGAGACGAAGCACTAGACATCACGAATAGGACTAGGGAGTAATGGCAGAAGGATTGTTTTGATGTATGGAGTGATAAAATTGATTAGTTCTAGGATTATTTTACTTAAAGGATTATTGCTGTCCTTATTGTGTGTTGCATTGTCAACATCGGGTATGGAATTATCGTCAATCGTATTTTGAGTGATATTTGTTGGCAGTTTTGTCCAAGCCATTGCTGATTGAATATTTATAACGTTGGTTTTATCTTGACCATAGGCCCATTCTTGATAGTAGGTAATCTGGCTTTCTGATTTTCAACAATCTTTGCTAAATAAGGACAGCCTCTATAATTAGCTGAATGATTGTTGCCACAATTCACACACTGTGAATCACCTTTCGGCGCTTTTGGACATTTACTAGTTTGATGATTGCCTATGCATTTGACACATCTTGGATCAAGCTTGCATTAGTTCTTCGTGTGTCCGTACCGCTAACAGCGATAACCTTGTGGAATTGTTTTTGACGTATGTCTGGGTTCAATTTCGACGATGCAGTAACAGAGCTTTGTAATTTTAAAAATATCTAATGATTTATCTACTTTAGGTAATTGTACTATAACAAGGGGCGTCGGTTTCTTTTTGTTAAGCATACGGGTAACTTTTAGTACTTGCATTTGCTTGTCGCGTAGCTCTTTCTCGATATCTTCAACGCTTATCAACGATGGCAAATTACGAATTAATTTCTGGATCCTTGTATGTGTGGTATTTAACTTGATTATCCGCGTAAAATTTGGTTAATTGTCTATAGTCTTCAATACTGGTAACGTTAACTTTCAGAAAAGCACCTTTATATGCGGTTGAGAAGTCATGCTTTTTGGCGTTATCTTTGATTTCCTGTATAACTCTTTGAAAATTATGTGCGTTATGCAGGTAGATAGGTAGGACTTTTGTTTTTATGCGTGTAGTCTCAGCTGCTGTGCTACTTTGTTCATTAGATGTCGTGATAGTTTCGTCTGGCATGTAATATCTGTTTTGTTTTAACAAGTTTGCATTGTCTAACAAGTATCTTTTATTATTACTATCACCATCAGGTGAGTCTAAAGAACGTTTGTTTTTTGTTTGCTTTTCTTGATTATTTTGGGAAAGTTCTCCATGGTTAATTACCGTCATAACTGGCTGAACGTGTTCGCTTTTATCGCTTCTTATCACATAGGTCCCTTGATAGCTCTCGAAAGTAAGAAATTTTGCGTACCCGCTTGAAAAACGGTTATCGCTGAGCGCACGCCGCGCCGCGTTATAAACTACAATTTTCACTACTATGCACTTAGGTGTTTATTATCGACAAATAGAAAAGTTTAACTTAATATTAATAAATGCGGGGCATTAATTAATAAATAACTCTACATCGACGACAATCAATCTCACTCAGCCGCTTCTCAGCGAGAACTAGAGAATGGAATTAAAACAGGCCTTGGGATTGAGCCAGACCCGGTAGCAAAAGCACATTCAGAATGAACTGTCAAAGGTCAACAGATACTCCCAGTGCAAACTTAACCTTTAAAAAAACCATGCTCAGTTTTGTTAGATCTAATAAATTATACATACATAATGTGTAACCCCGTATACCGTTTACACAATGTCAGGGTGCCGAAGTACTACTTGAAGTAGTGGAAACTGTCTAAGCTAGAACACTACTCCCACTCTCCAAAGTAATATCTACTATAATGTTTCCTTTTGGGTCTAGCAGCTTCCCGTAGTTTCTTGTTTTCCCCTGTCCTGTGAGTTCTTTAACCTTGCGATGAACATTGAATTCATCGAATCTGCTTTGATATACCTCTATTTCATGGCATTTCTTCTTCTGGCACTCTTTTAGTTTACACCCCCACATACACCTGGTTTACGATTTTTGTATTTCGCTTAAATGTGGGGGTGTAAACTAAAATAATGTTTACGGGTACCTTATTTAGTTTACATCCCCACCTACACCTGGTTTACGATTTTTGTATTTCGTTTAAATGTGGGGGTGTAAACTAAAATAAGGTTTACGGCATATTATTTAGTTTACACACCCACCTACACCTGGTTTACGATTTTTCCATTTTGCTTAAATGTGGGGGTGTAAACTAAAATAATGTTTACGGGCAGCTTATTTAGTTTACACCCCACTTTTTTCCATTGTTTTGTATTGAAGCATTATGATTTTAATTGCGAGATTAGGTTAGGTGAGTTTAGGTTAGGATAGAATAGGATAGGTTAGACTAGGTTAGGTTAGGTAAGGTACGTTGGCGTGTTGTGCCTGGTGTGCGCTCACGGCGGTAGGTGGCACTGGTGGTGGATTGGCTTGTACATTCTCTTTGCAAATAGCAGAAGTTTATAAACGTGAATAATTTGTTTTACTTAATTTTCAATAAAAAGTTTGGGGTGTAAACTAATTTAGTTCAACATAGACTATAATTTAGTTTACACCCCCACATACAACTAATTTCTGATTTTTCTATTTGGCTTAAGTGTGGAGGTGTAAACTACAAAAGTACCCATAGACTATAATTTAGTTTACACCCCCTAAATGTGGGGGTGTAAACTAAAAAAGTACCCTCCTTCTGCTCATTTTCCTCTGCCTTTTTGATTTATTTTCTAATGATCTTATTGATTCGTTTATACTCTGCAGGGTTTCCTTTGTTCATTCATCTTCTTTTCTTGTTAAATTACTCGTTTAGAAATTCCCGACTCGGCTCGTTCTTCGCCTCATCTATAAACATCTAAACTCGTATTTTAATAAGTCATTTTCCGGCCTTATAACATAAATAACTATTGTAGCAATTATTTTTGTACATATAACCTACAACCAGTATACTAAGTACCAAATGATTCAAATGAAAACAGACTTTTGAATCACCTTTATAGTTTTATTTATATTTTCTACCCATACCTCTTTTTGCAATTCTTTATTACATTCAATCGTCCTTTTAATACTTCCATTGTGCTGTTATTAAACGTGACATATGTATTATTTACTGACTACTATGACATTTTGTAGAATTTACTGGTTGTAGAGCATCACATGGGGAATGGAAATTGTTTAAACAGTTTGAAGTTACCATCGGAACAGAGGACATCCAGAGACAAGCACTCATGCACATCTCCGGATATGTTGCCCATAGGTCACGGCATAAATATCTGGCGTTGGGAAGTTTTATGAAAAACTTGCCTCCATGCGATGACTGGCTGTCATTCATATCAATTCATATCAATTAATATTTATAATCAAAATGAGGACTTGTATTCTGTATTCCATTTCTTATAGTAATTTTTATGAAGATTTATCCTTCCATCGGTGCGTGTATTTTGTTCGAATTTCTCTCAATACCGCATCAAAGTACCATTGCTTGCATAGAAAAGTGGAACAGTAAAAAATTCTATTTTGAAAAATTTGTTGGTGGCACTGTAAGTCTACGTCAAATTCGAGGTTAGCAGGTTAGGTTTTACGTCAGTTTGTGTCAAAACTGACGCAAAACCTAACCTGCTAACCTCGAATTTGACATAGACTTACAGTGCCACCAACACATTTTTTCTATGCAGGCAAAGGTGCCTCTCTATAAGGGATAGCGCTATACGTAATTCAAGCACTGAAAGTGACAGCAATAAAAGGTACGTCATTTTGAACTATGTCCCCGCATGGATGTATCTTGTTTAATATGTCTATGATCTCCATTTAAAATGTGCGCCCTTTGTAGGTACATTTCTTATTGGTTGAATTTGAGGCTTCACGCACAATGCCTCTAATCTGCGGAACGTTACACCTTGTATTCTTTACACCATGGTGTTATCTAAATTCTTCACTTTAAAACTTTTTCTATACAAGCACAGCTATCGAAACCCCTCTATAAGTTTGCAATCTCTGAAGCAACGAGTGCAGCCGAAGCCCAAGCTTTCTACAAACCTCAAATAAAGAAATATTTCGCTGCATTAGGCAAAGTTCTTGTAGATAACGATTTTACCTCAGTTCAAATATGGAGCATGGATGAATCATGTTTGTCAACCGTTCAAAGGATACACAGAAAATGTATGCTACAAAAGGCAGAAAGCAGCTATGATATTCCCACGAAAAAATATGAAGAATGAGCTAATGGATAATGCCTCTCCTTCTGCTATTGCATTTCCTCAAGAATCTGGTTAGATGACAGGAGAAGTGTGCCTTAAATGAATGAAACATTTTGTTAAATCCAGTCAAGAAAATAAGGTACTTCTTTTAGTACACGGACATAGTAGTCACAAATACGTTGAAGTTTTAAACTATGCAAAAAGCAATGGTGTTATTTTATTTTGCAGTCGTTGGACGTCAGTTTTTACGAACCACTTAACACATATTATGATCAAGAGGTACGAAGATGGCTACACCAAAATCCTTGAAGAACTGTCACTCATTTTCAAGTAGCGGGACTATTTAAGGAGGCCTATTTTAAAACAGCAACCATTTCCAATACTGTAAATGAATTTAAAAAACAGGTATTCACCCCTTCGATCTCAATGTGTTCCAAGAATGGATGTTTGCACCATCTGATGTCACACATCTCCCTCCTGAAGTCCACGCTGATCACCCAACTGACGATGAGGTTGATTTTCCAACTGAAGCTGAGGTAAATCCACCAACTAAAGCTGAGGTTGATCCTCCAACTGAGGCTAAGGTTGATCTCCCAACTGAAGATGTTCGTGTCATAAACGCGAAAGTTACAGAAACTGGAGCATCTTCGTTAAATGTTACAGTAGAGGAATTAACACCACTTCCTAAAATAACCGTTAGAGCTAATCGCCGAACTGGAACAAAAAGTATAGTGGGTGTAATAAATTCTTCGCCTGTATTGCAAGAAGCAAAAGAAGCAAACCAAAATAATCTACAAGGCAGCCGCAGCAGTGCCAGTTCACTGTGTCAATCTAAAAAGAGTCGACCCGCATGGAAATCTTCTGAGTCTACCAGAAAAATATGCATTTGGATGAGGATGATGATAGCTCAGAGACCGATCCTTATCAGAGCGATGAAGATGATGATGCGAGCTGTCTGTATTGTAATGAACTCTAATCAGTATGTAAATCCGGGGATTTATTTATGCAATGGCTTATGAGATATTGTGGTGATATGATTGATAAATAAATTCAATCAAAAGTCTACCACACAAATTATTTTTAATTTTGAAAAAAATCAAACTTCGACTGATTAATTTTCGGGTTCGCCGATTTATAATATTCGCTATAGTAGTTTGCCCTATATTGATAATGCATCCATCTGTTAATAATAAATTGCTAGCTCAGATAAAGTACACATGAAACTCAAAATCTCAGGTCTTGGGTTACTAATTTCAATCGAATCTTTAAAACTGGCTCGGACGTCACTGCTAAAGTGATTTGAAATTCAATTCGAACCGTACTGCGCCGGTGCATATAACTGACAGATAAACTGACCCACATAATTCAACTTACGCTGTCCGCCTGCGTTTTGAAATGAATTGTTAAATTAATGAGCAATTTGATCAGGTAAGTTTTTAATTTCGCGCCTTCAATCGGCGTCACTAAGCTCTTTTGTTTTCCAGGCTAAAATCGCGATTAACTTGTTCCAAAAGGACGCTTCCATGCAATTGTTATTCTTAACCTCAAAATTTGGACTTAAAATGTAAATCCTGAAGACGTAGCTGCTCATGGACAGGCACAATCGCTGGATTTCGGTTCCGCAGCTCCTGTTTTAGATAAGGTATTACTTTCCCTGCTTTTTGCGCCGGTTAATTTTGGCAAATGCACTAACCTTACTTTCTTTCGGATGCTGCCTCGGAGACCTCTTCTATGGTGCCTGCGCTGTTTGTAGAGCCCCCTGGATGCTGAGACGGGTGTGCGGAGTCTTGTAGACCTCGGCTGGACCTGCTGGTACTCTATATCAGCCTCTGGAAAGCCGCAGAACACTTGCTCGGGATGCTGGGACGACTGCCGTTAGAATCGGAGGAGGTGGCCGACGAAAATTAATTTTATATCGTAGAAATCGCCACCTTTACTCTCACTGATGCAGCACAAATTTCTCTACACACTGGTGATATTTTAAACTCAATATTTTTATGTTTACTATGAGAAAACTTAATAAATTAGTAGAGCAAAAACTGGCATGTCAATTTCAATTGTTTGTCACCAAGCTTCTTATAAACAATAAAGCATCTAAATTCAAATTGACATGATATAAACTGGGTACAAATTAACAACTTCCAACAATAAATTCAAATTTTACAATACATTTTGTGAAATTTCTTACAACTAAAATAAATGTTTTTCAAATTGTTCTTTAGAAACGTCTCTTAGCGCCACTCACCACTCAGTATTTTCCGTTCCCACGCTTCTAGTCGATTTTCTTCCACTTTTGTCACCACCCATGTTTCACTACCGTATGTCAGTATGGGTTTGATCACTGTTTTGTATACACGTGTTTTAGCCGCTCTTGGTACACTCTTATTTAGTAGGAGCCGGTTCAAGGAGCCTGCGCACTTTGAGGCACCAGGATTCTTTTATGTATTTCTGTTTCTTGTTTACCTTCACTATTTATTTCTACACTATTTATTTCTACACCTAAATATGACAACTATTTGTTATTTTAAAGGTTAGCTTTTCTTTAATTGTTGTTACGCTTAATTCTTGGTTTTCGTCTTGCTTTGTGTTCCCCATTATCACGTAATGTGATTTCTTTGTGTTGATTTTGAGACCTGCTTCTTGTGCTCTTCTTTCGAAATTCTTCACTAAACCTTTTAATTGTTCTTTCGTTCTAGACATAATGACTACATCGTCTGCGAATGCTAATATTTGATAGGGACCCCCGGAGGATATCTTTGTTTGTATTGATTTGTGATTTCCTGACAATGTACTCTGGTGTTATACTGAAGAGGTATGGCGATAGAGGGTCTCCTTGTTTTAGCCATGTGTTACTTACAAATTCTATGGAGATACAGCCTTTGAATCTCACCTTGTTCTTTGTTCTTCTCATGGGTCATTTCTACTAAGTCTATTGTATTTTGACTGTACTGCAACTCTTCCATTGCTTCTATTATGGTAGTTCTGTGTACGCTATCAAAGGCTGGCTTGAAGTCTAGGTATAGCACATGTATTCTTATGTTCTTTGCCCTACATTTGTCTTGAATTTGTCTTAATATAAAGATCTGATCTATCGTAGAGTTTCCTTCCTTGAATCCTGCCTGATAGTCACCTATTTTTATTTTGGGATTCATCTCTAACCTTTTGGTTTATCAAGGATGCCAGTATTTTATATGTGGTGTTTAAGAGTGAGATTGGTCTATAATTCTCTGTAAGTTGTTTGCTTCTCTTTTTAAAGATTGGACATATTAGTGCCATTTCCCAATCCGTTGGAATTTCTTTCTTGACCCATATTAATTTAATCAAGTTAAAAACTTGCTTAAACAAGTCTTCGCTCCGGTATTTTTATTAGTTCATAGGGGATATTATATACTCCGGGACTTTTATTGTTTTTTCCCTTATTTACTATTTCCTGGAACTCTTCGCAGGTCGGTATGGTTATCTCTGCCTCTGAGATTTGTTTCCGTTTTATATTCCTAGCTGCTTCACTTCTAAAAATGTTTTCAAAATATTGTCGGTAAATCTCAGCTATTTTTCTTCGTCCATGCATAGTTCACCTGATTCGTTTTTTAGGCCTATTGTTTGCTGTTGGAATCCTTTTCTTTCTTCTTTTATAATCCTATAGAAAGCCTTTGCATTTTTTTATTATACGATTCCTCTAGTTCTTTAATTTTTTCATTGGTTTTTTCTCTTTTCTTTTTTCGACATATTGTTTTGACTTTGTTCTTTGATTTCTTGAATTGGCTTGCTGTTTCTTGTGTTTTTAGTTGTAGCCATTGTCGTTTTGCTGCTTTACTTTCTTCAATCGCTTCTTTGCATTCCCTGTCGAACCAATCCTTCTTTTTCTTTTCTTCGTGTTCTTCTATTTTTTCCTTACATTCTATTACTGTCAATTTTATCTGGAGCCACTCGTCCTCTATCTCTTTTCCTGTATTAGTTTTTTGTAGGCTTTCTTCTAGGGTTTCTAAATATTTCGTTTGTGATTCTTCCTTCTTTAATGTTTCTGCAATACTTTTTCTCATGGTTCGTTGTTTATTTTTATACTGTGGTTTTAACTGTTCTGTTTTGATTCGTTGCAGATAGTGGTCCGAGCCTATCTCTGCTCCTCTGTATGATTTCACTTGCGGGAAATGCTTGAATAAAGTGTCAGGAGTGTTCAAAATGGTACCACAGTGATTATGCCGGAGTCAAAACGAAGCAAAAAGTCTTGTGAATTGTGCCACTAAGATATTAATGTTATTGTTAAATAAGTGTTGTTTATATAACTTTCACAATTTCTGAATAAACGTCTAAAATAGAAAAGAAACTGCATATTATATATAGTACGCCATCTCACAAGTATATTGACGAGATGGCATATCAAAGAAAATTTTGAAGAAAATCGTACGACACTCATTAATGACCAATAGAAAAATTAGTTCACGAGCCGTAACTAAGACAATAAAAAAATTTCTTGGAAATTTTTTGTAGGTAGACTAACCTAACTTTGAGGGTTTGTGGCGTTACGATTTTCTTACCGAATCTGCATTCGAGCATTAATTCATATCCGGAAATTATTTTCGTGCATTCCAACAACGTCCTAATTTGCCCTCGCGTCCCGCTCGGGCAAATTAATACGACGTTGTTGGACCGCACTCAAAAAAATTTCCGGAAAGAATTAATGCTCTTATGAGATTATATGTGACAATTTCTCTGGTTTTGTGGTACATATTTTAAATTATTGTTATTATAGGAACAAAATATCTAGTAACTATCACATTATAAAAAATTATTGCTTCTGTAGTAGTGTCGTATCAGTAAAAATGTCGGCCAAGGAAAAGTATGCCATCTTAACCAAGTCTCCCCTACAGCTTACAGAATCTAGATCGACTCTCAAGGTAGGCCATGAAAGGCGCTGTTATCATATTTGATTTCAGTGAATTGGCAATATGTGGAAAGAAGTAATTGTCAAACATACAAAGTTTGGTTATATCATATATCTAATACTTACTATATTGCTAGCGGCTATGAGTGGGAAACTCACCAAGGAAGTGAGACAGACAACCAACTCTTCAATGTATTATGGTGAGCTGTGTGCAAGCGCGGCGGCGTCGTCCGGCCAATGGGGAAGTGGTCAAGTTTAAAATTCGCTTCTAAAGGCGGAGTTCGAATTCTCACGCATGCGCACGAGGCGCGTTATACTCTAAGTGAGACTATGTCGGCGCCGTAATGTTTTCTGACGTTTCCAGGCCCTACTAGCAATATATGTGTATTATATATATGGGTTATATATCAAATGACAAGTAATCAGTAGCGGTGAGTAGAGGAATTTCGTCTGCTCAGTGACTAACGTCATATGACAGATTCTTTGTGTTTTAAAGTGTGAAAATTGCTATTTCCGTTGATTTTGCTAATTGTTATTGTTGCTATTTTTGTGTGTTTCTGTTTTGAAATGCGCCATATCATAATGTTGAGTACGCCTCTGATTTATTGTGTCATTTAGCTTAAATAAGGTTAACAATTTAATGTCAATATGATAGATGTCAAAAGTGTTACCAATACAAAACTTGGAAATTACTAGATTCTAACATTAGTTCTGATTTTTACCGTGCTTCAATATAGAATCTGTAAGCTGTACACTAACTCTTAACTCTTTACTGTTTGATCAGTCCTCGGAGCATGCAGCTATGCAACCAGTATATATTAAAGCTAATAGTGCAGCAAACTGTCTATTACTAAGAGCGCTTGACATGACCTATTATTTAGAGTTTCAACTATTTAAAGTAAAACAGAGTTATTAATTGTTTGAACCATTTTTACTATGAACTACTACATGTTTGCGCAAATTACTCGAACAGTTAGTTTTATATTCACATTGGTCACATTCAAACAGTTTCTGTCCGGTGTGGGTTTTCAAATGCCACTGCAACACACGCTGCGAGTCAGTGATATAATCACATTTGTCACAACTGTAGCTCTCTTTCATATGCCCCAGTTTCTTCTTATGCAGCTCCAGCGTGTACTTAGTCTTCGTAGTGAAGCTGCACTCCAAGCACTTGAAGATTTTGTGAGTCGTGTGGGTGAGCATATGTTTAGCCAAAGTCATTTTCAGAACAGTTCTATAGTCACACTGGCTGCATTTCAACGGTTTGTTTGCACTGTGAATCTGCACATGCACACGCAAAGCACTCTTCACGGTTGACCTGTAGTTGCACTCATTGCACTGAAAGTACCTTTCGCTAGTGTGCGTCTTCATGTGGCCTTCCCAATTTCGCTGAGATGTGGCTGTGTAATTGCATTCCGTGCACTTAAACTGTCCTCTGTCGTGCCTTTCAATATGCCGCATCATGCTCTTCCGGTATTTAGTTTTAAATTTGCAAAATGGGCACCCAAAGGGTACTTCCGTAGAATGTCTCAGTAAGTGCTCACGCAAGTTCTGTCTGCGTCCAGTTTTGAATTCACAATGAGGACACTGCAAGTGCTTTATGCCGCTGTGATTTCTAATATGCTCATTAAGAAGTACTTTCCAGACAGTTTTGTAACCACACAGTTCGCACTGATGGGGCTTCTGGCCAGTGTGGATCATGAAATGCACTTTGATTTTGGAAAGCCTAATGTTTTTATAACCACATACAGTGCACACAAATTTGTTCGTTGCTCCATCAAAATCATAATCGTAGGGACTAGCAATCTGCTTCTCCGCTTGACTAAAGTTTACAGGGCTGGTGTCTAAACGCTCTCCTTTTAGATCAACTTCTTCGTTTATTAGTGGCTCAATTTTGATATAGATACCTGCAAGATCATCTATAGGTTCCAGTTTAAAATCTGGCATATATTCTGATAACAAACACAAAAATTAAAGAATTGGCAATGTATTTTGTACCATTAACCTACCAGTTAGATTTGAACCAAGTATCTCCGATTCAAACTTAATACGATTCAAATAGGCAGAAGTTTTAGCAGTCAGTGGTGAAGTAACAGGCTCTGACTTCGAATTGTCTTGATCTATCAAGGGTTCTTCCTTGAAGATTAAGTTCGCACATTTGATTTGCCCATCTGAAAGTGGCGTTTCGCATTAACAAGATCTGGTACTACACACTTACCTGTGAAATTTGATTCGCTACCTGTATCATTTAACTCCATTTTTATGCCATTTGCAATATTCACAGCTTCTTGCATGATGCAAATTAGTTGTGAAAGTGATACGTTAAGGGAAATTTTTATTTAAATTTCAAATTAACTATTTGAAGCTATGTAACAATATTTAATTAGTTCTCACCAGCAGCCTTATATTACAAATAAAATCAATAGAACCTCCAAAAACGCTATCGGAATAAATTAACAAATAATAAACCAATTTAAAATGTATTCCATGAAATTTGAGGTTATACATGGGTTATGAATTATTACAGTTGACAGGTTGACGTTATTGACACTCCTAGGGTGAAACGATGTGTATAGCATAGCGTCGCGGTACCATAACGATAAAAATAACAGAAAAAACATAAGCAAACTTTGCCTCTTAAGAAGTTTCCTCAGTTTGAATCAGTGATTTTGAATGATATAGATACATATACAGCATTAATATAACTACTAAAACTTTGCCAACTGTCAAGAGGAAACATGGAGTTTAGTCATGGAGAGATACGTGAACAAGCAACGCGTAGGTTGTAAAAATTCACTTAAAAAATGGTGAGAAAGTCCGCACATTATTTGGTCATCATGTCGCATCGTCTCCAAGCACTGTGGTGGAATTAATCAATAAATTTGAGAGTTCTTGTTCAATTCAGAACACTTTGGGTTTTTTGAAGGATAAAGTGTACTACAATGATTCACAGACCATTCAAGACCTATAGGAAGAAATTCGACGCAATATTGAAGACATTAGTCCACAATTATGCCAAAAAGTCCTCAAAAATTGCATTAAAAAAATCGACATTTGCAACAAAGTCGGAACGGCCATTGGATGGATATTATTTTCGATACATAACCTCCATATCTGCAACAAAAAAATTAGAACGTTTCCACTAAATAATGCGTTTTATTAAAAAATTTAAATGACGGCTCATTTTGGGACGCCTGTTATTACATACGGTTACGTGCCAAGATATGTACCATCCTTTTTTCGTGCTATCTTCTTCTGTAATACAGCATGCGAATATACTCTATTCTTGTTGCAATTGCGAATACAGCACCCTAAATATAGAACACAGCATGCTTTTTGTTTTTCAAAAACGTACGTTTTTGATTACTGCAGCTTGTTATGAATGACACTTGAAATGTCAAACTGAAATATTTATTGTGACATAAAAAACCGATGTGCATTTAACGTTTTCCTTCTCGAGATGCATTGCATACCACAGGTAGCTCAAGTAGTGTTAAAAAAGCGTTAGAAATTCTAATCTGCATGGCCTTTACCAAAAGATGAAAAGTGGTTATTGGTTATAACGCATTTGCTTGAAATTTAAAAATACATACTTTTTTTTAATTTAATCCGCACTCAGCCAACAGCCGTTAGGCCAATTATAGGCGTCGCTGTGCAGTTATGAGGACTTCCAACCCCACTAACGACTGTCATGATGTTGTATGACCGCCGGGACCAACTTTTTTCCGTGATAGCCGTACCACGACTTAGTGACAGTTTGATATTTCTATCATGACATATAACATCTTGACAATTTAAATTTCGGTGCTTTTGCTTCAGGGTCGGCAGCGCAATTGAAACAAAGATAAATACATATACATTCCTTTGCTTGAGAAAGAGATGGCACCAAAAAGTATGTCTTGGTTACATTGGCACATTAGGTGAACCTTGTGTTTGTATCTATATCCTTCAATATCACTGGTTTGAATACAGTTTAGTGGTTTGACATGATTAAAGGTCTCTGAAATAAACCACTGACCTTCGGTTCCTGTTACTCAATAGCTTTAAAGTTGTTTTTTTCTTCTTTCTGCTTTAAACTCTCTATAAAACAAAGAACATCTTTAAATGGTATTCTGAAAACATAATACCGCGTCACCCAAAAAAAAAATAGAGCAGGCCGTGGGATTGAGCCAGGCCCGGTAGCGAAACACATTCACAACGAACTTTCATATGTCAATAGATACTCCCAGTACATGCCTAACCTTTAAAAAGATCGTGCTCAGTTTTGTTAGATCTAATAAGCTAATAATTATAATTCTGTTTAATTTGAAATTGACAAATATGAGAAGCAGTGATGCCAACTTTAAAAAATCGGGCTGCTTTAATTCACTGTTTTTTTTTCGATCTCCCAGAATAAACGATTTAGTGCCTAAGCTTTGCGCATTTCTATCGTTCTTGATTTTATTGTTGTTCTGCTTGAATTTTTTTAATAAATTCTTTTCGTTCTTCCCTGTTTATGGCATTTCTTCTTACTACTCTTACTTCTTTCCAACGCATTTATTGATTTCGTGCTATTCTCTTCTAAGAGTTGTAAGGTCTACACATTACCCTTTTTCTGTGACGTCACAATTTTCTCTCTTTATTTAACAATATGGAATTGAAAAAAACAAAAAATTTGCAGTTTTTGGCCAGGTCCGCTTTAAGTATGGCTTGTTTTATAATACTGTCATTGTGATATTTGTCCAAAATGACAGTAAAATAACGGGCAATAACAAGCAAGGGAGCAAGCCTAAAATCTTATTTTAAGCGTTAGGGACTTCTTCGAAGAGTAGAAAAGTCGCATTACATAGGTCAAGAAATAATGTGCTATTTAGAACATCCCTTACATTAAAGGTTAGGTATACTTATGTCAAATTCTTTCTGAAGTCTACTACCTCTGATCCAAATAATCTTTTTGACTCCAGTCGAAAACAAATTTAGATACACAGTGCCACCCAACACTTGTTGGTCTAAATAAAAATTACCCTAGTATGGTGATTTTTAAATCAGCAATTGATGGTAGGTATCGTTATTTATTAAATATAAAATAACGGTAGCTTTCTGATTAGTTGAAAAGTTTTCACTAAGAAATTCATCAAATTACTATCCGCGGTGATTTCACCGTGTACTAAATTTGCAGGCAGTTCCCTCAAATCACTCGGATTTATCTAATTAATGACACCACTTACGGCTTAAGTACATAGTGAATCTGTTTTAACGCGCAATGTGGTTTTGTAATTTTTTATGAGGATTTTATTGTTACCTATTGGTGTTATTAACGCCGCAATAACTTCATTACTACTAGAATTTACAAGTTAAGTAGTCTTAAATCAATTTTAAAATAACTGTATCTAGCATACATTTACAATTAACTAACGTTAAAAACCTTAGAATAACAGTTTGTGATACCAAAATATTAATCTGCATAGAATTTCGGTTTCGCGCGAAGTACGAGTATATGTATTTACAGGTAGATAAATAAAATTCGGTTTTAATTCTCGGTACAACTATGTATATTTCGCGTACATATTTATTTGTTCATTAATCGCATTTCCTTTGGGCAGAGAAGTCTTCCCACAGCCTGCAGTAAACGCTTATCGCTGAGACTGCAAATATCACTACATCGGCTTACCTTAAGCTTGTGGCCTAAGAACTGCTGCGTAACACTCGGACTGGTTCACGTCATCAACCTTGAATTATTCGATGTATGGAAATTTTCCACAAATACGACTCCGGGGAAGTACCTGGTTTCATGCTTGATCGGTTCTCAGGCTGATGACGTAAAAGACCAATATCGGTAAAAAAACTTTAAAACTATTATAACTGTTGCTTAAAATACTGTTCTTGACATTGACTAAACTTCACATGTACGATACTCAGTTACAGCTTTCGGAATTTCGTGTCTGTACAATCAGGCAAATACTTATTATAGTTGTCGTATATAATTAACATGACAAACTAAAACACTTTATCTATCATGATTACGTCACAAAGAGTGCCTCAAATGATTTTGTTGCTATAATGAATGCTGGAAAGACAATTGGAACAAGAAGCGCTTCCTGTTTAACTTCACGTTTTTAGAATTTGCTTCCCAGAAATCTATTGAAAATTAGATCAAAGCAACTACTTCAAAAAATGTTAAAAGAAACTACTGCAATGTGTAGAGCGCACAAATAGCCATTCACAGCGTATAGATCCTGGGTGACAAATTTCCGGTGAAGGCCTGACCGTCATATGCCATCAGAAGATTCGCCTGAATCGTCAAATGAAGCTAACGATTGACAAGCTCTGAAGGCGTAATATCATAACGCGCGTAATTAACGCTAGCTGTAGAAACTACTACGCCTTACTAAACTGCAAGAAACGTGAGCTGCAGGGAATCCCAGCTTGCGAAACCTTAAGACGGCCGATGTCCTAAAACCCTCGAAGATACAATGACTCCGTTGGCGCAACAAGAAGAATAGACATATCCTAATCATCGAAGTAAACAAGTAGGGGCCCATAAATCTTTCCGCTGAGGCAAAACCTTCAAGGAGACAATGCCTGTTAGGCATTCGAAAACGATAGATTCCAAGCCATCCGGGCAAACGAGTCGGGGGTCATAAATCTTTTCGTTAACGCAATGGAACGAAAAATATATAAACACTCTCGCGGCAAAAAAAACGGAAATTTCTTACACGGTCGTCTAACGAACTCTAGCTTGACGCCCGATGTTTTATTGTTATTACGCCAATTAATAATTGCGCAATATTCCGTGTGATAACCATCAAAATAAGGAATAGTTTTTGTATGATTTCTGGTGTCTCCTTTATTCATTCCTACTAAGCAGCTCATTAACATAGCATTGCGCAAATATATTTTATGGCAATTCATATGTCCGGGTTTAGTAATTATCAAACAACTATTTTTCTGTGGCCAGATCTGGTAGTTATCACTCGGTATATATTTGTGTACTTGTATGTGTCGAAAAAATTAAATTATATTAAATAGTTATTGATATCCACAACGCGTTTATTATTACTATTTACATGAGTGTAAACAACAGCCAAAGATGTAACATTAATATATTTTTGACATTGTCAGAATGAGACATTTTAGATTTCCTTTTTTTATTTTTTTTCTTGTCTTTTACAATCATACAATTAAAACCGGAATAACTAAGTAAAAACCTAAAAGTAAAAAGTTTAACGACGTCCGTCATATTACTTTCAGATATTTTATACTTGCATTTTATTCTATTTTACTTTTGCTGTTTATACTGGTTTCAACACGCAAGTTCTACTTAGAATGAAATCATTGTACGTTTTTCAGTAAAATTCTCGTTCCATTTGTTTTTTTACTTAACTCAACTGTCGCATAGTCTGATAGTCATCCTTGATGTGCATTTAATATAAGAAAGTTAGTGTCAATATTTCAAAAATTATGAAAACAAATTAAAACCTAGAATCGGATCTTCATTCTTCTTTAAAAAGTGTCCGAATAATGATAATTGGTTTCTCAGTAACCTAATAATCGACTTGTAGTGAAAAACACCAATAGTTAAGCCACTCCCCATAAATAGTTTCACACGCTGCAAATTAATTAGATCGCACAAAGTTTCAAATAAGTAAAAACAGCTTAATTCATTTACGCGCTTATTTCTGATGCTTATGGTCTATTATTACATTTAAGGTTGTATTTAAAATAATAAATGTTTTCAAATACAATCCTGTATAATTAACGCACTGTTGAATTTTAATATACGTGTGTGCTGCGATAAACGCACGTCCACGCCTGTCCGCAAATAGAGATTTCAACTTTAAACCCCATTCTTCGCGTTTTCAAGTTCAGCATTAGTCACGAGCCACCCAAGATTAAGGGCGGACTTGCTTGAGACTCCGAAATGCATTGTGAAAGTCGCCTTGATGCGAAATAATTAGGGGCTGCTCCAAAGAGCCTTGTAGCCAATAATTGCTGCACACAAGTAAAAAGTGCAGTGAACAAGCGTTTACGAATCTCGTGAATACAATTTACGTAGTGTACATATAATTACACCAATTGCGCTATATTCAAAGGTACATTTGAAGCGTCCATTTGCAAGCGCCAAATCAGCAGTTCTCAAGTATCGGCCCGCTATCGGGAATTTTCAAGCATTGTACCATCCACGATCAATGACGTGCTCAGTTCGAGGGCAGATAGCAAGTCTGAGAATTAAATTCCAAGTAAAATATTTGCAGTGTACGTTATTACGAACTGCGATCAGCTGTGGTAAGTTTTTACAAGTATATGAGAATGTGCTAGTTGTGTACGTCGCGTCCGATTGAATATATAAAAGCGCGATCAGGGTCGGCGTTAAACCAGGACTGTATTAAGAAATTTTTCATTTGCGTTTTTTAAAACAATTATTTAAATGTTATTTTGATACGTTTTTAATGATGTTCCATATTTTTATATATTTTTATTTGTGTTCTAAAGTCAATAGATGATGTAAACAAGTGAATTTTCTTGTGCATTATTTACACTTAGCTTCATTTCGAGACAATACTGCAAAATTTTAGATTGTTTATCTAGAAAATAACATACACAAACAAGAAAAGTGCAGGCGCAAATTAAAGCTAATATCAAACAAAATGAAATTTAAAAGAATATACAAAATCCTGTATTATTTAAAATTACATTAAATGTTCAAATATTTTCTGTTCAGATCTTGGTCTTTTTCAGCATTCGTATATTTTATCACATAGATTCTACTAGCAAATGTTTTACACTCCTCTAAGAAAAATTTCATTGCTACCATCTCGTGAGTTAAAAAAAATATGTGATTTTTATATTTATTTGCTTAGTTGAATGACAAAATTGGTTATTTAGGTTGTTTCTAGGTTCAACTGTCTTTAACAACAAGAAGACATACCTACTTACAGCACGTGACAACTAGCTGAAGCTCTGAGAATTGGATGCTCAGTACTCTTAAACCGATTTGGCGGGGAGAATTCAGTTCTGCCAAATTTATTTTCGAGTGAAGATCAGTTGTTGTATCGATCTTCACTAAAAAATAATTTTGTCAGAACTGAATTGTCCCTGCCAACTCGGCTTAAGGCTACTGCGCATCCAATTCTCAGAGCGTCAGCTAGTTGTCACGCACTGTACTTAAAATTGTCAAGTAGTAATTAGATGACATTTTTGTGTATTTATTTTTAAAATTTGATTTCATTTGATACTAAGTAGATTGAATTTATTCCTGAGTTTTTCGTTATTTTTGTGTTTATTCTTGTGTTAAAAGTTATTGGCTTTTTATTTTCTAAACTTCCTGTATTGTTCTGCTAGGAAAATTGAGGTGTTTACATTGCCATATTAACAGTGCTTGTTTGTTATGCATTTAAATATTTATTTTCTTTGTTAAGAGACCTAAATTGTTCCTTTATGTTCAAATTAAAATATTTGAAAAAAAGTTGTATTTAGGAGTATTAATTATACCAGAGGAAAGTTTATTATCGTTTTCAAAATTTCAGAGGAATATAAAGTATCATTAAGAAAATAAAAAATTATTAAAATTGCAAATTTATTTTACATTTATTTATTTAATTGTTTTCTGTTATAGCAGCCTCCTCAAGCCAAGCATTTTTTTACATAAAATAGTTAATAACTCCAAAAAAAGTTAACTTTAGATTCGTACTAAATTCCCTATACAGGGTGCCCGTTTTTGGAGCTCCACCATGGGGATCTCGGTAACCATAAGAGATACGAGGTCGGTTAAATTGGGGCAAAGTTGCGCAATTTGGAGCTCAATAATATGCCGGTTTAAAATTTCAAAAATTCCGATTACCTCCGGAGATATCCGAAAAAAACCGGAATTTTGGAAATACGTTTTTATTTTTTCCTCGGCTTATTTGGTGACCTAATTCAAAATGAGTGACACTTCGTCATTGCAACTTTTCCTCCTCTACAACCTGCCGATGTCATATTTGAAATCAGACGTTTCGATTTTCGACAATCATCATCAACTTTGGTTTTTCTTATGGGCACTATCTTGGATTTTCACATTTTTGAATTCAGCTTTGTTTTCTGATTACGATGATGTATCACATGTTAAGGTTCAGTGTTGCAGTTTGGGTGAAATATCAAAAATTCTGTTTTGCAAAGACTGCCTTGGATATAACATCCATACTTTTGTTTAACAAAGGCATTGTTGACAGTTCGATTTAAGTTGGCTTAACGTCACCTACAGTTACAAAATTAGTATAAATTTATTAACAAAATGCTCTTTTCAACTGAAGAAAAACGAGATATGCTAGAAATTTATTACGCTTCGCATCGAAATGCGCAAGTTACTTCGGAAAGATATTTACAGCGGTATCCAGAAAGACAACAACCAGCTCAAAATTATTTGTTATTCCTTCATAGAAATTTAGCCGAGTTTGGTGCATTTTCTAAGCCTCGAAGACGTGTTCATAGACCAAATGCGAATGAAGTGGAAATTTTACAGGCGGTGAGTAAATTGTTAAAACTTTCTCAAAAATAATAAACGGCAATGAATTGAATTCTTCATTAGATTCAAGATAATCCTTCAACTTCAACAAGGGCTATAGCAGACGAAATTAACGTATCACATCAAGCAGTGTGGAGAGTCTTGAAAAAACATAAATATCGCCCGTTTAAAATTCATATCACCCAAGTCTTGCATCCAGGAGATACTGAACGGAGGGCAGCGTTTTGTAGGAATATCATGGCACGGTTGGAACAAAATCCCCATTTTCTTTCCAACGTGATATTCACGGACGAGTGCAAATTTACCAACTCAGGCATGTTCAATCGTCACAATGAACATGTCTGGTCCACTGAAAATCCACACGAACACCAAGGACGTCGACCACAAGCACGTTTCGGGCTAAATGTATGGGTTGGTTTATTTGGCGGTACGATCATTGGCCCATACATTTACGAAGACAATTTGACCGCAGATGGGTATTTGCACTTTTTAAGGACCTACCTTACGGATTACATCGATGACAACATTTGCCTCAACCGCTTGAATAACCTTTGGTTCCAGCAAGATGGTGCTCCGCCACATAATGCTAGGAGAGTTGCTGATTATTTGTCTGAAATATTTCCGGGTAGAGTCATTTCAAACAGTGGAGACATACGTTGGCCGGCACGTTCACCAGATCTTTCCCCATTAGACTACTATTTATGGGGAACTATGAAAGATCTCATTTATAAATCTGTACCCGCCGATATTAATGAGCTGCGAAGGAAGATCATCACAACTTTAAGGACCAAAATAAGAAGAAGGGACGTTTTAAGATCAATGCAGAATTTAAGAAGACGCATAGAGCTGTGCTTGGAAGTGGAGGGTGAACCCTTCGAGCACCTCTTATAATTTTCTTTATTTACTTGTTTCTCAAAATTTAGTTTTATCCTATGTTGTAAATTTAAAACATAATTTTCTCCTTTTTTATATCCTACTGTCAAATAAATAAATTTCTAGCATATCTCGTTTTTCTTCAGTTGAAAAGAGCATTTTGTTAATAAATTTATACTAATTTTGTAACTGTAGGTGACGTTAAGCCAACTTAAATCGAACTGTCAACAATGCCTTTGTTAAACAAAAGTATGGATGTTATATCCAAGGCAGTCTTTGCAAAACAGAATTTTTGATATTTCACCCAAACTGCAACACTGAACCTTAACATGTGATACATCACCGTAATCAGAAAACAAAGCTGAATTCAAAAATGTGAAAATCCAAGATAGTGCCCATAAGAAAAACCAAAGTTGATGATGATTGTCGAAAATCGAAACGTCTGATTTCAAATATGACATCGGCAGGTTGTAGAGGAGGAAAAGTTGCAATGACGAAGTGTCACTCATTTTGAATTAGGTCACCAAATAAGCCGAGGAAAAAATAAAAACGTATTTCCAAAATTCCGGTTTTTTTCGGATATCTCCGGAGGTAATCGGAATTTTTGAAATTTTAAACCGGCATATTATTGAGCTCCAAATTGCGCAACTTTGCCCCAATTTAACCGACCTCGTATCTCTTATGGTTACCGAGATCCCCATGGTGGAGCTCCAAAAACGGGCACCCTGTATATAGTTTATTTAATTTTGGAACTATAATCTTGTTTATTGGCCCTCGATAAAGGGCGTAAAATGGCTTTTTTCTACGGTCACCTCTAAAACCGACCATTAAAAGCTCACTGTCAATGCGAAAAGTTAGCGATTCACACATTTTTTCCCTAGTAACCATTTTAACATCGCAACCACGTAAACAATGTCTAATGAAATAATCGCGTCACTTCATTTTACTTTACGCATCGCCATGGCTAACCTGATTATTATTGTAATTCTTAATTTTTCTGGAACTGGCTAAAATTATTGACAATTGCATCACGGCGCGTCCATCATCAGCTAACAGTTTTATTGAGTTTTTAGAGTTTTTGTCAAGTTGAAGATGGAATCTGAAGATAATTGCACCCCGCCTGAAGCATTTGAATCGGCCCATACAGTAACCAATGAGTTGTTGCCGGCCAAATCGCGAGATCTTTATGAACGGCGGTACAACGACTTCATCAAATGGAGTGAATCGAAATTTCAATTATTTAACAATTTTGTCATTTATTTAGAACCGTAGAAAAAATTTTGTATGTATTTAGTGTGTAAAGAGCCATTTTGATATTCGGTTGCTTTTTCGCGCCTCGCTGCCGCTTGGCACGAAACTCGCATCCTCATACCAAAATGGCTCTCTTTACACACTAAATACATAAATATCTATTATAGCCCTAGGGCCTATAAAGTTGCTATAAGCAGTATAACAAGCACCAACAATGTAGTCTAGCAACACCAACAATCTGTATAGAAACCATAGCACACCAGAAATGCACAGCGCCAGCACAACGACGGCGCAGTAGTCTGTAGCCAAAATACTGAATCCTTGAATTTTGTCCATTTTGAGGACTAAAATGAAAGAAAACGTATGTACCACGTGCCTAATCACGATTATAGCTCTCGGGAAATGTAAAGCTCTCATCTTCGCGTCGAGCTTTATTTATTTATTTATTTATTTATTTATTTTTATTTATTTAATTTAATTAGCACTCAGCCAACAGCCGTTAGGCCAATTACAGGCGTCGCTGTGCAGTTATGAGGACTTCCAACCCCACTAACGACTGCCATGATGTTGTATGACCGCCGGGACCAACTTTTTTCCGTGATAGCCGTACTACGAGGCGCCGAGAGATGCAGCCGTGGAACTCCCATCCAAGTTCTGACCAGAGACAGCGTTGCTTAACTCTGCTGATCGAACGTGGACGCTTGTTCAAGCTGCACCACTCGGGACCCACATTCCACATTCCCTCGTGCTATAATCTATTGATTACGCCCTTAATACATAAATAACTATTACTACGGCCCAGTTTTATAAACGATTATCACCCCGGAGCCAGATTTAACTCGGCGATTTCTAAAATTGTGCGTTGTACCAACCTAGATCAACACTAATCCCGGAGTTAACTCGCTGTTTAGTTGATCCGGCGATGTTGGCGGGTTAACTCTGGTTCAAGTAGAAACGTCACCTGCTCTAACCTCAAAATTTGTCTTATTTGTTATGGCGAAGTTTGGTTACAATTTACAATGGCTAATTTAACTGATGATGAAGATTTTATGGAACTTGTAAATATAGTAGCAGCAGGGATAAGAAGAAATCCAAGAGTTTTTCGTAATCGACCAGATCGTCTTCGAAAATGATCAGATCAAGAATTGGTTCGAACACAATAAGGTATAATAAAAAAATACAATAGTACTCTGGGCAATTAAAGTTGGATTATTGGTTTTTAGAAATTATGCATTGTCTGCGACTGACATGCTTTTACTAACTCTTAAGTTTTTTTGCCACGGGTTCTATGTTAATAGTTGCTGGCGATTTTATGGGTGTCCACAAATCCACTGCGACACAACAAATGACCACGAGTGACCACAAATAACTTCTTGCGCGGTCTGGCCCGTTAAGTTGGTGACATGTAAAAAATAACTGCTTCTTGCTAGGGATATTGGTTGTACCAAATTTCGTTTTCAAAGTAACTCGCAGATCAGTTGACTCCCCGTTTATTTTGCTTTATACAACGCACGTAACCTTGATCCTGGTTCAAATCTTGAACCAGAGTTAACAGATCCGAGAGTTAACTCGCTTTTATAAAACTGGGCCTTTAGAGTTGGGCAAACAGCGCGATGCATTTTGATTGGTTTGGATCATGTTTTGCAAGGCATGTATGATAAAAAAATTTTTTTTGCATATTTTGTAATACGTTATGACCGATTATTCCACACATACGTACAAATCTAACTTCTAATTAGATTGACAGTATATTCTTAATAGTCGGTTTTAGAGATCCTAAGAATGGCCAATGCTCTAAAAACTCGTCATCAAAAGCAAGATAGCAAAATTGGTTTTCATAACCTCTTTGTTTGACATATGTCAAACGTCTAATTTAGATCAAAAATGTATGTCAAATCAGGCTGTTTGCCAACTCGGCTAAACTGCAGAATCCGGGACCAATTCAACTTCTTTTATTTGATTCCTTTATAAATTTAGTAGTGGTTACTAGAGAAACATGTTAATAATAATTAATATTAACAATAGGAAGGGAATTGGCTCCAGATTCTGCAGTTTCCCCCCCAACTCTTAGGGCCGGTTGCAGAAAGCAATGTTAAGTCTAGTGTTAGCTAACGTCGCGTCAAAGTGAACAAAATCACATCAAATTTTGTTTACTAATGTATTAGTTACCATAAACATTTGAGATTTGATTCTTTTTTGTTCACTTTGACGTCACGTTAGCTAACACCAGACTTAACGTTGCTTTCTGCAACCGGCCCTTAGTAAACTAAATACAGGATCTCTAATTCTAACCGGAGAGCCAGTGGCAATTCGAGCAACGGACGTTCTGTAAGGCTAAAAATTTTTTTAGTGATGAGTCATAGCATGCCAAGTACATATACAACGACCTGGCAGACATCAGCCCTGCACGTCATCATCCCTTATATATTTGAAATTGTCAATAAAATTTAAAAAAAAACTTGTCGCTGTAAGCTTCAAATTTTAATATGTTTTAGTTCATGCATTGTGAAGTAGGAAAAAAAATTGACAGGCGATTTCGATGAGCACTAGTACCTGACAGGTGAGTCGAAAGATGTGCAATTTTTACACATGTTTAAGTGAGCGATTTAGAAAACGTGTGTAAAATGCCAGGCGGTTCTGGTTAGCATATGTCTTTGACAGGCGACGGAGAAGATACTATGTGAGCGCGAGTGAGAGACGTAATGTCAACTCAATGGCGCGAGTGAGACAGTTTGTCTAACGGAAAGTTTGAAGGGTCGTATACCTGCTTCCATAAATAAACAAACTTTAAAAGAAAAATTTAGTCAGTTGCAATTCATTCTTGTAAACTGTACAGTCGTGTTTTGCTTTATTACTACGAATTACTGCGTTATGTGTTATATATTATACTAGCAAGATACCCGTTCTTCGTACTACAAATTTTTTTTTCTAAATCCTAAACGAATTCTAGAATGCTCCCCTTCCCTCTCACTCAATACGCTAGACTAACAAACGCTGCAAAATAATATTGTAGGTAAAAAGGAAACGATATTCTTCCAAAAAAAGTTCTCCATAACCCTTTTATGCTTCACGTACCCCCTGGAAATGTGTATGTAATTGTCGTTCTCCTTATTAAGATTGATAAAACTATAGGTTTAGTATAACAATGAGAATAAAAATAATAAATGTTGTATTCATAAATTGTAGCAACGTACCAGTTTCCACCACTTAGAGGTGGAATTTCGGAAATCATTCTATTTTATTCTAAACTGGACACACTGAAAAAATTAATAACTTTAACCTCTTTTTTAACTTCTTTTTACTTTTACCCCATTTTTACTCCTTTCACAATGAAATTTAGAATAAAAACTTTAAACCACTTTTTAAAGATTTAAAAAACACACATATGCCCAAAAACCATGATCATCAGGAACCACAGGAAATACGAAAGGTTCTATAATTTACCCCTGAAACCAAATTCTCACCTTTAGGAGTTGATCTGTGCACAATCCTGAATTACGTTTTTACGAACTTGTATAGGTAACCTTTCTAAGTAAAACCAAATTGTTACATTATAGGGCCTTATGAAATATTGAGAAATTCGTATATGCCAAAATGAATGTCATAACTCAATAAACATAGGAGATATGAAGGGTTCTTTAATTCACCCCCAATCCAGATTTGCACCTTTAGGGGTTGATTAGGGGAAATTCTAAAATAAGTTTCTAGGTATTTGCATCGATAATCTTTGCAAGTAAACACCAAGTCGCTATTTCATTGGGTCTAAGAGATATTGAGGAACTCGTGAAAACACATTTTCCTCTTTCCACCCCCGTAGGGGTGGAATTTAAAAAAATTACTTTCAACCCATTTAATTGTAAAATGGAACTTACATCGAAAAAAATTTATAATTTTACCCTCTTACCCCTTTTCAGTTTTTCCTCCTTTTACCTCTTTTGGCTTAAAATTTTCAAATTCCCTCAAAATCCTTTCTAAATATTTTAAAAATACATCTACAATATGCCAAAAAGAATATTCTAACTCAATAAACATAGGAGATACGAAGGGTTATTTAATTCACCCTCAATCCAGATTTGCACCTTTAGGGGTTGATTAGGGCAAAATTCTAAAATATGTTTCTAGATATTTGCATTGATAATATGTGCAAATAAACACCAACACGCTATCTCGTCGGGTCTAAGAGATATTGAGGAACTCGTGAAAACACATTTTACCCCTTTTTACCACTAGGGGCGGAATTAAAAAAAATTGCTTTTAACCCATTTTATTGTGAAATGGAACTCACAGCAAAAAAATAATTTTAACCGCCCTACCCCTTTTCAGTTTTCCTCCTTTTACCCCTTTAGGGTTAAAATTTTTAAATTTCCTTAAATACCTTTCTAAATATTTTACATGTGTAAATTTGTGTGTAGCTATATTATTAAATTCTTATATATTTTTCATTGAAACTAATAAAATATATTTTTTTCTTATCAATTTTATCTCAATGTTATGTCATTGACTTATATACTGCACATCTTTCGACTCTTTCGTCTCTCACTCGGGGTCACATAGCATCTACTCCGTCGCCTGTCAAAGACATATGCTAACCAGAACCGCCTGGCATTGTACACACATTTTCTAAATCGCTCACTTAAACATGTGTAAAAATTTCAAATGTACAGAACAAAGTTTATTTTAACCCTATATACTGCACATCTTTCGACTCACCTGTCAGGTACTAGTGCTCATCGAAATCGCCTGTCATTTATTTTTCCTACTTCACAATGCATGAACCAACCCATATTAAAATTTGAAGCTTACAGCGACAAGTTTTTTTTTTAATATTATTCACAATTTCAAAAATATAAGGGATGATGACGTGCAGGGCTGAAGTCTGCCAGGTCGTTGTATATGTACTTGACATGCTATGACACATCACCAAAAAAATGTTTAGCCTTACAGAACGTCCGTTGCTCGAATTGCCACTAGCTCTTGGGCTATTCGTAAAACTTTGTATGAATGCCTACTTGCCTGACATTAGTGTCCCCACAACTGATACTAACTAACTAACTACTATGTATGATCAAAAAATATTTTCATCTAGTGTGGTTATCGAATAGTTCCTAATTTATGAATGCAACTATAAGTCACTTAAAAACCAAATGGCAAGTTTGACATTTAAGTATAAACGTAGTTGCACACATAAATAATTAAGAACTCTTCCATAGCCATTCTTCATGAAAATATATTTTGATCATACTTTAGCATACATACATACAGTAGCGGCTAAAAGAAACGGGACACTTTTTTTACCTAATTCTCAAAATACGTGAACATGCGCAATTATTCTGGATTATTCGTATTTCCAATATGTTCCGGCATTTTCCAGAATTGAGTAATGACTTTTGATGACATTTATTAATTAGAATTGTCAGTGTCAGCAATTGTTTTCGCATTTTGAGAATTAGATAAAAAAATGTCATTTTTTTACCGCGACTGTACATAATCTGTAACCCCTTATACCATGTACACAGTGTCGGGGTACCGGGCGCAACGAGCCGCTGAGGGTATGTGCATTTTTAAATTATGCGGAGGCAATTGAGGTAGTGGCGCATTTAGTTTAGCATTTAGGAGTTAAACTTTTGCCTACAAATTTTATACAAATAAATATCATGTACTTAACTCTCATATTTTTGGAAATATCTTCTATCTCGCATCGTTGCCGAACTCGGTATGTCTGTATATAGCAGTGTTGACAGGTGAAATTTCATATGGTTCCTAGAGTTTGTATGAAAAAATCCCTAGATGTCCCTAGACCTTCCAATTTTTTTAATGATAGTGCAAAGATTTCATTTTAAGCAATTAGGTAACAAAATTAGGTATTATATAAAATTAGTAATTATTATACCTAAAAGTACGAAATTTAACAAGTTGTAGTAGTTGCGAAGAAACCAGACATTTTTAACAACAATTTGCAAAAACCAGACGAATAATAGTTTGCTATTTTATATATTTATTTTGAGTATACATCTGTAATTAAATAATCCCGCCGTAAATAGGGCATCTATGTATAGTCAGTTTACTATATTCACAAACTTCGCAATTACTTTTAAACGTATATAGGGCATTCAGTAAACACAAAAACATTTAATTTTTTTTTAAGTTCGCATGTGCATATAATTTTTGTTACAAGGAATTTTGTATTTTGTTTTGCAAATGTTACCACACCTGTATATAGGCAGATTTGAATTTAAAAAAGACAATTAATATTTCTCCTTGTCAGTGTCAAAGGGCCTCGGTTTCACTTAGAGCAGTGGTTCCCAAAGTGGGCGATATCGCCCCTTGGGGGGCGCTGAAACGATTCAGGGGGGCAATAGTAGCCTCGGGTGCATTTGGGGGGCGGTGAATAAAAATAAGGGGGCGTTGAAAGCTTAAAGAAGGAAGAGAAGATAAGAAGATTTAGAAAAACCATTCGTACATATTTCATCTGTTGTGTAACATAGTGTATAGTATTCCAACCAAAAATTGGAAAGTTATTTAAAATCCAGTACACCATGAAAAGTGTAAGTCATGTCTAAGTTGGATTCATACAATCAGTAAATAATATTCTAATGTCAATCAGCCTTCAAGTAATGACAGTTCATCTGTAAATTGTAAATGTAACTGTTTTATTAAGGCATTGTAACATTGTGCATGATTTAAGTAGGTACTAGTTGAGTTTATAAAACCCGTATAGTAGCATAGAAAATTTTGAAAAACGTATATATCTTCCAAACTCCCCAATGCATCTGTCAAATTTGAAGGTTATTATCGAAGTGTCACTGAATGACAATCAAACAGTAATTTTATGAATTAAATTACGAAGTGACTTACTGTTTTCAATGCTGGCCTGATTTTAAATAGCTTTCCAATTTCTGGTTGGAATACTATAACATTATTTTCCAAATAAACACGCAAAATGCAAGTTACAGGTTTATTTATTCCATGAAGACTATTTACCATTATTAAATGTTCTTATTCTTCTTCATACCATTTATTACTTTATTTATTCAGTCTGTTTATTCTCCGTTTCTTTAATTTTACTTTATCACGCCCTTTAATACACCATCCGGAAAGTTAATACTATTATAATAAAGGGCTTTTATTATTCAAAATTGCTTTTACTTAAAATACAGGTTACAAATTCAGAAAAGAATTGCTTATTTTAAAAATATCATTTTCTCTAGCAATAATTTATAGAAAATTTCTATATGGTATATTTTATTATAACATTTCATAATTGACTTTTTCAGATAATCATTTGAGTTTGGCTTTGACTTTAGTTATTCCGTTTGTCAGTTAATACCTACAAATTAAAATCTAAGCTCTGATGTTACCAAACAACTATCCCAACTAAATCAGATTATATGCTCGAACCTTTTTAATAAACTATTCGCAATTTAACAGTAACTGTATCTAATGTATTATTCATTAAACAATTCTCAAATATTTATGTTATACTTTTAATGTATAAATCCTTCCTTGTACTTTTTAATTGCTAATTAATTTAGTCTTTTAAAATAATTTGCTACCTAGAAATACTCTTATAGATAATTATCAGTCTCAAGAAGCTATTACTACAATATCTTTCTGTTTGTTCGCTTAAAGAATGTAGATTTCCAGGGGGCGCTGGGTAATTTTTTTTCTGAAAAGGGGGCGCTAAGCCAAATAAGTTTGGGAACCACTGACTTAGAGTATAACTCGTTTCGTGTGCATGCGTGAGAATTCGAACTCCGCCTTTAGAAGCTAATTTTAGACTTGACAACTTCCCCATTGGGCGGACGACGGCGCCGCGTTTGCGCACAGATCACCATTATACATTGAAGAGTTGGTTGTCTGTGTCACTTTCTTCGTGTGTTTCCCACTCATAGCCGCTAGCAAAATAGTAAGTATTACATATATATGGGTCAAGTTTAAAATTGGCTTCTAAAGGCGGAGTTCGAATTCTCACGCATGCGCACGAGACGCGTAATACTCAGAGTGAGACTATGTCGGCGCCGTAATTGTTTCGGCCGTTGCCAGGCCCTGCTAGCAATATAGTAAGTAATACATATATGTATCCAACACAGTAATTGTATAATTTTCTTAAAAGTAGTTAATTACAACATTTATGACAGATGGGAAGTAAATGTCACACCCTTAACCTATATGTTTTAGTAACTTTTGTAAGTAGGTATTATAATATGTATGTACAATTCCTAGACAAAGATAAATTCTGGAAGTATACTCATGAAATTTTGGAAATCAAAGGCCGCTTTGTGTTTTTATGTTTACTGAAGAGATTATAAGTGGCAGCATGGATACGATTTTGAGGTTATGTTTAACAGTTGTCAATTTATGGTTAGATTATTATAAAAGAGACGCGATATCACAGCTTTGTATGTAGGTATCATACCAGAGGATTTTCATATTTGCTGGTAAAAACAATAGACAAAATATCATAAAATTTACCTGAAATTGTCAGCTTTTCGAAAATCGTTAAAAAAATTAATGCCCAAGCTCAAGAAATGGTTTTTTATACGTGGCACTATAAATGAGAAGAATATTTTTCCAACCTGCAACCCCTATACTGATAGAGTTGCATTTCATCCATCAACATCTCGTTGCTAATGTAACGCTTTAATCTTAACGATAGATAAAGTTATTATTTTATTCACTGATCAGTAAAGTGATTACTTTATTTATTATTTTTTATTTTATTCGCTAAAGACATTACACGCTTTCATGTGCTAAACATTCTGCTAGTGTACAAAATTAGTTATAGGATAACTAACTATTCGTTAAAACGTATATAATTGCATGTGACATGTGACAATTATTTTTATTCGCAACCATATATGTAATGTTAACATTACTGACCTCATTTGAGTGTGGGAAGTTCTACATTTCTGCCCGCTACTTCCCTACCGCTGTGTAGGTAGGGACACTGGAAATCTCGTTCATCCATTCATGCGCGTCACAACCTGCCGTATCATAATATAATAATTTTTCCAATTATTGTTTAGAATAAAGTGGTTGCGAATAAAATAGTATACATACCACGGTAAAAAGTTTCATTCCTGTCTCGAGATAAAGTTGGCCTCGACGCTACGCGTCTCGGTTAACTACTTAATCTCTCGACAGGAATGAAACACTTTCCACCTCGGTATGTAATATACTATTTTCTAATTTGCTGTCTTAACAAAGCCGTTACCGCATCTATTTTGAGTGCGGTCATGAACCATTATCAAACCCGAAATCAACTTTTTTTCGGTTGGTGACATTGCACGAAATGTCAGTGTGAGTTTAAGGTTATAGCCAATGACACTAGTGACAGTAAATTAACCGTAGCATTTTCTGCAATTTGCCGTATTTCTGGCGGAGTGCAGGAAATATCTGAATTCATTGTGAAACACTAATCCACACTAATTTTACAATTTCACTTGCGAACGCTTACGAAAAATGACATTTATGCTGAGTCTACTTGATTCAAATTTAAAATTTTGTTTTAAATGTATGCTTTGCAATAAAACTGTCACCAACTGTTACAAAATTACCAAAATTTATTTTATTTGTAGTAAAACGGTATTTAACGTGCAAATTAAAAAAAATACATAAAAAACTCGTTTTATAAAACTTCCGAGCACTCGTCCTTAACAGCACTACTGACTTCGGCAGTCGTGCTGCAAACTGGACTCGTGTCGAAATACAAGTTTTATAAAACTCATGTTTTAATATACTATTATCGCATTTCATTTGGTAATGTACTACATCTCTACATTCAAAATCGTTTAGAAATGTGGTACCTTTCTGCATCAGCAACAGTTTTCTGCATAGCAACGGCAATTTGGTTTACGTTTGGCAATTCTGAAATGTATTGTTGGTGGCACTATAAGTCTATGTCAATTTCGAGGTTAGCAGGTTAGGTATTGCGTCAGTTTTGACACAGACTGATGCAAAATCTAACCTGCGAACATCGAATTTGACTTGGACTTACAGGGTCACCAACAATACACTTCAGTACTGCCAAACGCATAACATCAACTGGAGCTGCTTATTGTGATTTAGTACATAGAAACGAGTTCTGCTCAGCTCGGTTATGTTTTGACAATAGTGACAGTTTTATGTAAAAATTTAATGTCTTACATTTCTTATGAAATGCGATAAAATAGTATACGCAACACGTTAGAAAAGTGGTTTTACTGAACTCGTATGGCCATTTGAGTACTCGCTAACGCTCGTATTCAAACCAGCCATACTTGTACAGTAAAACATCACTTTTCTAAACTTGTTGCGTAATATACTATTCTTAAATTATTTAAAATTCACTTCAGATTTGAGTTTGCAAAATGTTTTTTCTAAACACATTCTTTAAAAAGAATTTATGTGACTTTATTCTGAATTAGATTTTAAAAATACCTCATTTGATTTATTTTTCAGAATATTTATAATTTTCCCTAGATTTGCAGGAAATAAGAAAAAATCCTTCTCACCTTGGGCGTATCAAAAATCCCTAGACCTGGCAACACTGGTATATAGTTCGATCCCCTCTTGGATGAAAAAGAAAATAAAGCTCATTGCTCCAGTCTCCTGTATTGTTTTGTGCTCTTGCTGTAGGAATTTTACGATGTAGGACTAATGCACGTAAGCAAAACAGTGAAATTTTATTTATTATTTACAGTTGACGTAAATAAAACATAACCACGATTTAGTGTTTGCAGAATTTTTAATTATTTATTGTGTCTATTAGTCTATTTTACACATCTCGGGTGAAAGGCTTAATATTATTTATAGTCTGTTGTATAAAGGTAATTATATTTTTTTTGCTAGTTCCCTAACTTGATATAATAGCCTCTTATTTATTTCAGGAATACTAGTTTGTAGCCTTGGGTGGTTACTAACTATAAAACAACTTTTTAAGTTGATACCGAATAATCGTAATGAACGTTAAACAAGAAACCATCGATAGTAATATTGGAAACCCAACAGAAATTCCACCGCACACGTCAGTGGACACGGTTAATGATGCAAATGCTGATAATTTATCCATCAAACAAGAAGTTATCGAAGATGTTAAGGACGTCTGTAAATTTGCTGAAGTAACTATCAAACAGGAAGTGTTGGATATAAAAGTAGAAGATTGTGAAGAACCGAAACCTAAAGGTAAGTTTATGAATATAAAACAAAATCATAGCTATGCTATGTTTAACGAACAGATTCAGTAAACATCCCTCTCACAAATGAGCGCAAAATTTGCTATTGGTAAGCTAGTTGTACGCAGTTGAAGTTAAACAGTATTTGAACCATTTCTAATTTTTAATTTGTAACGTGTAAAACTGGTTTTGCACAATCAAGGCCCTCCAAGTAATTTAATGTCTGTATCTGTTTGTTGAACGTGTTATAGTTGTTTCTAGTCTCCTTATAACACTGCAAAAATGTCATTTAGTTGTACATATGAGCTCTGATACAAGGGAAAATGTTTACTACTTTTCGCTGTGTCAATGTCAATACAGAATAACAAATGAAGGTGCTTTAGATCAATGGGTGTCACCTTTTTTTTATGGCCTGCAGAAGTCTTGCTTGCCATTAGCAGTATATTAAGAAAATACGTCTTCTCGAAAACGGGACCCTATTATATGAGCGATCTGTTTTTGAGTAAGCTTGCTCGTGACAAACTGCCGTGGCACTTTATTTTTTCGAATTTTTTCGGTGTCCCTCTGTTTATTTATTTGTACATATTTGTTGCTTTACTCTGAATGGTAAGGCGTCTCTTCGAGACTCTCTGGATTATCACAACGTGACATCTCTCTAGCCTGTTCGTTTGAAAACAAACATGCATTTGTGCTGCTCCACACGGCGCTAACTCGAAAGCGATTAAAGTTTAAAATTGCTCCAGCGGTTTGAAACTTAGCTTTCGTTTATTAGTTTTAACATATTGATAGGTTGAATTCGGTTAGTTAGCATTAATTGTGCATATTCTTAAATACAATGATATGGCTGTTCGTAGTAATTTTAATAAAATATCAAATTTTATGTTTGTACGGCACATTCTGGTTCGTTCCGAATGTAGTGTGCTGCGCGAGTTTGTAAATTTGAATTTCTCTTTCAATAATAGTTTTTAATTGTTCTAGCAAAAAAAAGGTCATCACTGAACCATCAAAAATGCTTTCTGAACACATGTAAAGATTATAAAACAACAAAGGTCTTTCATGAATTTCCCTCACAGACTGTTTTACGAAATAGGTGGTTTGAAAGTTTACGCATTCGGCCTGGTAAGGATTTTGAAAATAAATATCCTTTAGTACTTAATTATATTTTTATTTTTAATACAGACGCAAAAGTACCTGGAAGTGCTGTAATCTGCAGTTTCCATTTTCAAAAAGGTTGTTATAAAAATACAACGTCCGGCCGAAAAATATTAAAATCTAACGCAGTGCCCATGTTACACAAATAAATGCAGTAATTTTTAAAATTTCTTTAGTGAATCATTTCCTGCATCTGCAAACATTCCCTTGCCTTCAACCGCACTTTCCCATCTTCTGTTTCCAATGTTGTAGGTGTAAATAAATACTGGAATCCATAAATACTTCAATTTTGTTTCGATTTCTAGATTCAAGTCAATTTAATTGAAAGAAATTAAAAGACTGACTTCTGAAACAGTAGCAAAAGTTCAACAAGATGCAGCTAATGACACTTTTTTGTTTGAACATGTTTTAAACTGTTATGAAGGAAAACCAATATTTTCCTAAATAACAACACGAAACTGCGCGAAACTGTATCGTTTGGAAAATATCTTCTCCAAAAGGTTAGAAGTTTTGTCATTCTCATTTTCTAAAATGCCATCCAGATTACCACTTCATTGCTGCAGTGGAGCAGGTGGGAATATAACGACTCTCATAAAATCTAGACTTCAAATTCAGAACTCTACATTGAACGATTCCTTTAATCGCTTTTTTGCAGTATGCGCGTCTGCGGCGTCTTGAGCCACCTTTTAAACAAACCTCGGTAAACATGGATTTAACAATACTTTGAACAGTAAATTTTAATGCTTCTTCGTTCATTAACCCCTTCATTTCACTGATTTTATAACGCTCCTGTATAGAATTAATATACAGCGTGAGTCAATATTCACTCCCCAGCCCTCGTATATGTGTTCTACAATTAAAAATAAGACAAAAATTAAGAATACTAAGATTCCGTAAGCAAAGCCGTTTTCAGCTAAAATTTAAATATAGTTTTTTTTAAGTTTTGTTTAATCTCATTGAATTCAAATACAAAAGATACTCCTTTACAACAACGTGCAACAATTTTTTTTCAACACGATGGAACGCCGGTACATGCTACATTACAAGTGCGAGAAATTTTGAATCGCCGTTTTCCTAATAATTGGATTGGCGGGGTGGACCAAAAGCGTGGCCACCCCGGTCTCCCGACTTAACTCTAATAGATGTTTGGGGATACATAAAAGAAGAGGTTTATTTTACTGTGCTTGCCGAAGTGGATGACTTTATTGCCCCAATAGCAGAAATAAATGATGATAATTTCAATTCTGTTGCCAGGAACTTTAGTCATAGGAAGTTTTCTCTTGTATTTGAATTTATTGAGATTAAACAAAACTTTAAAAAAAATTGTTTATTTCAAGTTTACTTGAAAACGGCTGCGCTTTCATAATTCTAGTATTCTTTATTTTTGTCTTATTTTTAATTGTAGAACAGATATCCGAGGGCTGGGGGGTTAATATTGACTCACCCTGTATGCTAGAAATATATCTTTCAGCCAGACCAATTTTTATCATTATGTTAATGTAGCTTACACATTTTTCATCAAGTTGAGCAATGTGTTGTGTTTTGTCACTTACATCATGCAACTGAAAAAAATGTGTACGTCATTTTCATGTACTGTATGATGGTTTTTGATGTGGAGAAGTCGTAGAGAGAATTTGAATACTTTCTTAAATATTCTAAAGCAACAGTTACAGCAGTTGGCAATAATTGTATTGCTTGTCTAACATAAGTTGGCAGAATCTAAATGTTTATCATTTAAAAATCTAACTTCTTTTTTTTAGCGTTCTAGTGTCCAATTTTGGGCATATGCCTCTTCCATGGATTTCCATGTCTCTATTTTGGGCACGTTGGTTCTAGTTAAGTCCAGCTGTTATTTTCAGTTTGTCGACCCAGCTCATCGGTGGCCTCCCTACGGTACGTTTGTGATACAAGGCTTCCAATGAAGCATGCGTTTGTTCCAGCGGTTAGATATTTCTCTTGGTACATGTATCGCATAATCCAATTTTCGGCGCCAAAACTCGTAACCATGAATATACAGGTATTACATTCTTAATATTAATCCTATTTTCTTGTTTGTGAGTATGTATTTTATTTTCCAAACGTTGCCCACGATTGTTTAATTTTTTTTTATCTCGGCTTTTTGATTTTTGCATTCCATATATAAAAAAATTGCCCTAAGTATATATTGAAATGGTATTAAGCCCACAACTTGGCTCTGTTCGTAGTGCAAAATATTCAACCGAGTCAATAAAGCACACAGTTGGGATATTTTATATAATTGGAATTTTAAACAAAAATAAAAATATTAAATGCATTGATTATGAGATGCGAGAAACAATAATTAGTCGGATAAAGGCATGCAAAGGCAAAGCATATTTCAGAGGGTTTAAATTTGGCTTGTGAATGAAGTAATATAAATAAAAATTATAGGTTTGTGCACATGTAAGGCCAGACCGAACGAAAGTAATTGACACAAAAAGGTTATTACGTGCAAAAAGGAGCGTAGCCATCAATAAAAGCCAAGGACAGTGAAAATTGTGAGCCAGCAGAAGGGTGAAGCAAGTTGAAAGAAAATTTAGAAAATTGCAAAGAGCAATTCCTGAATGGAGGCAACAGAATAAAAGCAAGCAACGTGAAAAGTGCGGAACTCGAATATCAGTGCGTTAATAATTAAAAATATAGTGCAAAAGCAGAGCTGTGAAATTAAAAACGTTTGTGAGTGCAACGATATAGGACAAAATTAGTTATAAGTCAAAAAGACAATATTTTAGATTTTAAGAAAATGTTAGATTGTAATTTATGTAATCAAACTTTATTCTATTTGTGGTAAAAATTATCAATCCTAATTTCCAACTAATAGCCGCATAACATCGTATCTTAGCAACATGATGTACAGTGGCGCTTATAATTGGCCTAACGGCTGTTGGCGGAGTACGGAATAAAATTTAAAAAAATTAAAAAATGATGCTTTTTTGTCTTTAACAGGAGAATAATTGAATTAAATTATTGGTCTATAGGGCAAATTTGTGCTCCATTTTTTCAATTACTGTTTTGATATTAATAAAAGTAGTTTTACCACATAAAAAGTATTACATTTTATTGCCCAAGTGTCCGTGCTTCAGTACAAGTGTTTGTGGGAAGATCCACGATATAAAAATAACATTTCTAATTTGCCTCCGATTGTGTGAACGGAAGCGAGCACCTGAATTTTCCGAGGTTCGATTCCGGCCCAAGTAAGCATCGGAAGCAAGAGGTCAGCAATCGGGAACACCTTTTAGGCCTGCAAGAGCGTCGCCGTCGTCACCTGCACCCAGGGGAGCGTCTCCAGCAGGAAACACCAGGAGCGTCACCTGATAAAAGCAACGAAGTGAACTTCGAAAGGTAGGAGTGCCTAAAATTTAAGTGTGAGCGTTCGGGAAAACGACTTAAACCCAAGATTAAACCTTGCCGAAGAGGGCCAGCGTGTTTCCAAAAGGCCAATTACTTCGTGGTTGTCATAAATCGAACGGTGTCACCAGGTTTTGGGGCTAAACCGACTAGAAACAGTTGAAAGAGCGGCGTTCATCCAAACAACGAAGGGGAGGTGACGTCATCCTAAAACAATCAACGCGATGTTCTAATAGTTGCCAAGCGGGAATATTAAAATAATTTGCCTGACGCGTTTTCACAGTAGTTCACGATTTTAAACGTTGATTTCATATTGTGTTCATCTGTCAGTCTACGAGATTGTGAATTTTACCTACTAATAACTAGCAAACGAGCTACGATGAGACAAATAACCTAAAATTTGAGATTATAGTCCATTTATGAACCCAACTCATGAGATAAGAAGTCTTGTGTGCCGAGAGCTAGCGTAATCAGTATTGCAGTTGAATAAAATAGAAAGAGAGGCATTCAACCATTTTTATTTGTGCGATTAGTTATTACAGTTCCATTTTAACCAGTCTTAATTTACTGACAGGCAAGCTATGAGTGCAGTATAAAAATATAAACTGAGAATTGTGTGTGTACTAGGAACTGTGCCATAAAATTTAACTTATATTTTTTTATAACCTTGCATATTGTTTATTGTAATTTTTCTCTCTTCTGGGTACATTACTTTTGTTTTATTTGTGTTAATTTTTAATCCAATTTTTCGCGATTTGCTGTTTAGTTTCTTCAGCATTTCCTCTAATTATTCCGGGCTTTGAGCTACAACTACCACATCGTCGGCATATCGTAGTTTATTAAAGTATCTTTCGTTGACATTGATGCCTTTATTTCCCCAGTTCAACTCCTTAAACACATCCTCCAATGCGAGGGTTAATAAGTGTGGTGACAAACTATCCCCCTGTCTCACGCCCCCTTCTTATTTCATTGGTCTTGTTTTTGTGTGTAGACCATATATTGCCGTTGCTTCATTTGCTATATTTTTTAGCTGGTCTGTGATCTATTTTGCAATTTCTAAGTGCTCTCATCATTTCCCATGTTTGGACAGTATCGAATACTTTTTGATAGTCTACACATCCCAGACGTGGTGCATAGAATGCAAGGTGTAACGCCTCAAATTCAACCAATAAGGATTTTTTTATTTTATTTTATTTTATTTTATTTTGGTACTAAGCCAACAGCCGTTAGGCCAATTATAGGCGTCGCTGTGCATTTTATGGGGACTTCCAACCCCACTAACGACTGTCATGTTATTATGACATCCGGGACCAACTATTTCCGTGACAGCCGGGAGAAGCAGCCGTGGAACTCCCATCTCAGTTCTGACCAGAAAGAGCGTTGCTTAACTCTACTGATCGAACATGGACGCTTGTTCAAGCTACACCACCCGGGACCTGCGCTCACAAAGGGCACGAATGGTAGTACTGAAGTGTATTGTTGAAGACCCTGTCTATATTAAATTCGAGGTTAAGTTTTGCGTCAGTTTGTGTCAGACTGACGCAATAACCTAACCTCCTAACCTCGAATTTGACATCGACTGACAGTTCCAGCAATAATATACGATCGCGGCCATGATGGATTTCCTGACTAGGCGCATTGGGGATTGGTTAGCATCTCCCCTATACTTTCTGAATGAATGTGAAAATATTGAGTTTGAATTGTTAGGGATTTTTCCACGCTCAAGATATTCTTGGAGGAGGTTTGTTCGTACTTAATTACCTTCTCTCCCATTTCTTTTAGTTTACCCCGATTTTACCAACAGATGGCGCCACAACTTTACCACATCAGGATTGGTAGCAGAGCCATTAACTGGCTCTGATTGGTAGAACTTTGTGCTGCCATCTGATAGTCAAGCTTAGAAATACCTCCTAATTCACTATCCCAGGCACTCTAGACAGGTTTCAACATTTGGCATGAGTGTCTCTACTTGTTTGATTTACGTACGCTGTTCACGCCTTTCCAGATTCTTGTCAATGTTCAATTGTGCCCTTATCATTCTATGGCCACTACCTAATTACCTATATCTAATGTGTTTAATACCGATACATCATTAATTAAGTGTTTGCGATCCATTAATATAAGGTCTATTTCATTTTATATTTTACGATTTGGACTGACCACGTCCATTTGCGATTCAGTTTCATTGTGAAAAACATGTTCATTAGGGATAAGTTATGTTCGCCAGCAAAATTTAACAACCTGCCTCCTCTAGAATTTTGCTACCCTAACCGAAAATTTCCGAGTTGTTTCAGTTGCTTCTTGTTTGGTGCCTACTTAAGTGTTGAAGTCTCCCATTACTATTTTGTTGGTTGTTCTTTATTGCTTATTTGACTTTCTCGTAGAAAGCTTCTATATTTTCACCTGGGTAGGTTGAGGTTGGTGGGTACACCTGTATATTTTTTTCTTTCCTAATTCATGTTCTAATTCAGTCAATTTATCGCCAGCAATTAAAGTTTTGACGTTGTACTTTCCAATCCAGAGCTCAGTTGTCTTCTGGCAGCCTGATCTCTTCCAGATATTTCTTGCATTTTTTTATTGCATGACAGTATCAAAACTATAGTGGGATTTTCCTATTACTGGATATTGAAAGTTTATTATTTGAAATGACGTAATAGTACATTATATTCAAAGGACTAAAGTGTGCCATTTAATCCTCAGGGTGAAGTTTATTACCAAGACTAAATCAAGGAAATAATCACACGTGGAGTTAAATGACTCCAGAAAACTACAGAATATGGAGCCAATTTCCCTGCTATTGTTAATAGTAATTATTATTAACCATGTTTCTCTAGTAACCATAACCAAAATTAGAAGAGAAGCGAGTAAAGTGGAGAATTTAACCTCGGATTCTGCAGTTTAACCAATGACTACTTAGTCCCGAGAAATATATTTCAATACTTACCTCAAGAATGTAATTCTTGTAATATATTGACTATTCTTTTAGATCCGTTACTTCAACTTTTTTATCTGCAAGACTCATAATAAAGATCTATGTAATATCATTTTAAGTAAATTGCTAAAACCTAAAACTAACCTTGCCAGGACATTTTGTTATATTTAAGAATATGCACAATTAACTAACATAATTCTACTTATCAATGTGTCCATAACAACACAACGAAAGCTAAGTTTCAATCCACTGGAGCGTTTCTGAACTGCAATCTAAGGTTACTAAATCATAAAGGTACCGCCAACTGTGAAAACATATATCTTTTGTCTCTTTTAATTTGGGGTAAAGTTATCAATTGTATCACTCTCACATTTCTTACAATGTTCTGTCCTTTTTAATTTGGGGGAACAAAATCTTGGAATGGAATGGCGGTACCTTTATGTATTTAGTGACCTTACTGCAACCCCTGTAGAAGTGACACCGTGCGGGGCACGCTTGCATACAAATGAAAAGGCCTGAGAGAGATGCCACATTGCGATACAGAGGTTCTGCTCTGTATGCCGTGAATTTATTCTGCTACATAAACTGCATCGAAATGGTATGATAGGATTCGTAGCTGGATTTAAGCAGAACGATGATGACAAATACGAACGAACCCATAGTCAGCGTCAGAAAACAGAAGCCAATTTTGAATCTTGATGTATAATCAATTGACTCCTTTTTTGCAATCCAGTAAGCTATACTATTTGATTTCTTAAGTTGCACATTCTAGGGTATTAATTACTATTTTGGTTGTACAACCTTACATAACCTCTAAAATATTACTGTCAGTGCAAAGAGAAGAATAGCGTTGCCAAATAAATTGCTGTAGTAGCTACAATTTCGTGTTTATGTTGGCAGCTTGTTTTCAATTAAGAAAATCTGTAAAAAGTAAAATTGCTTCAAATACACATTAAAATACTGAAAATAATCAATTTTAATACTCACATGCATATTTAAAACCTACAAACTTCCAGGAATGGGAGTTAGGGCAAAACATACCACTATTTTACCAAAGTGGTAGTGTCCGCGATGCTCCTTGAATTGATGCAAGCCTTCCATTTTCGTAGTTTCGGGAATTACTTCTTGCACCCGTTCAGGACGCACTTCGGAACATAAATTGTACAATGTTATATAACGAGGATGTTTGCCAAAAGAGGTTTACACTTGATGAGCGGAGACGAAGGATTTTGATAAAATGTGACTTGAGTATCCAGGCCTAACTACCCCTTAGACATTCTTAGCTTGCGTCGGTCACAAGTGAATACACCTCAGAGTTTAGAAATATATTAAAAATTATTAAACAAATACAGTCTTTATATACAATTGCATATGTGCCATGTTGCTATTTTTTTGAACTCAAAACCTAGTATTGGTATAGGCACAAAAACATAACATTCGCATAATAATACTTTGCCGGTTAACAATGTGTAAATCTGACCTAGTGATAGTATTAAAAATGCGGCAGTCTGCATTAAACTTCCTTATTGTAACGTAACTTGACCCAGTAAGCTGACGCTAGCTGAATGTTGTAAACAAATATTGTAATCGTCACATGCCGTGATCTAGTTTTTATAGTCTATTTCTGCGTCCACACTATTTCACTTAATTTCACTAAATTGTGTTGTCCCATGATCAAACATTAGTTTGAAAAGGATAGTGATATTCGTCGGTGGGGACACGAATCTGGCCCAACAAAAAACCAAAACAAAATTAAAAGTGAAGGAAAGAGGATTATTGTTTTACAAGCAGGACGTTGTTTTGGCTTTTTGGAAGGATGTGACTTAGTGACTTAACAATCTATTAATGGGGAAGTTTTTAAAAATTAGATTGTGAATCAATGTATTCCTGGTATAGCTACTTTCACCCTTTAGTGATCTCAGGTAGTGTTGCTACCTGCAAACTATAAAATCAAAATTTTCACTTAAAAAATGTATAATTGATCGCTAAATATTTAAATACTTCTCCAAGGTGCTCAACCACTATCTTGCACGGAAAGGGCAATTACCGTCAACACTTTCTGGGGATGAATGAAGCAATGGTCACATGTGTTGATCAGCGAGCATTTAGCATCTGGCTCAGTTATATCTTGGTTTTGTGCATTTTGCTTTTCCGAAAGTTAAATTGAGCAATGTTTTATTTATCACATTGGGATGAAATTTTTTTAAATTAAATTTCTCAATTTTGTAGTAATTAAATATGATCTCGTAATTTTTTTATCGAAAAAAATCGGAAAATTTCAAGACAATTATCTCAAACAAATGTTGCTTTTTCTTGAGAACTCCATATGTAGTAATTATTTATACAGCAAGCGTTCGATAACGTAAACACCGGACAATGAAAACATCGCGCTAACGTAAACACAAAATTGATACTATAGGATCAAATAGAACGCCCGATAACGTAAACAACCTGTACAGTTCGATAACGTAAACAATTCTTGGCGACGGTTAGTTGTCGATTTATGTAGGGGATTCCTCTCTGCAACACAGATTAGTCGCCGATTTTTGTAGGGGATTCCCCTGTGCAGCACAGCTGAGTCGATCGGATGGGTGTTTATGATGCGTTTGCATTTCACTTTAGTCATTGTTGAACATAAGCACTAATTTATGCAGAATAAAATTTCAGCTTATTTTTCTTCTTATTAAAAATGTGTATTACTTATTGCTCTCATAATATGTTTTGCTTTTATTGTGTTATTAAACGTTTCTCTCAATAATGTGTTTATTAATAAAATCACGCTCGCTAATGTAATCATTTCCACAATGTGAACTTACTTGGTTCGAATTAGTTCATGTTATCGAGCGTCTGCTGTATATATACTACTGCATGTGTTGGCAAATTTTAACATTCTTTTGTATTGCGCTGGGCAAAAATTCACCGAGAGAACTGTTGCTGCGTAGAACTCGACGTGCCAGCGTGCTGAAAATAGTGACTCCTTAGGGGTATCCATCAATTTTATTTTTTTAATGTAAATATTTGAGATATAAAGCTGGTATGACACGATTCTAATTTTTTGCGAAAATTTTTCCTGAAATTTTTTTAACCCGAAAATGGTACGTATGCAACGTATTCAATTTTTTTCGTAATTCTTTTTATAAATCTGCGCAGTAGTAAATCATTTTACTAATATTTATAATTTATGTGCAGGAAAGTTGGCAGAACTTGTATTTGGAACAGATAAACACAAACATAATCTAAAACGTTATACCAATGGCGGTAATTAAATAGTGACTTGAGTATATTACATTCTCTTTTAATTATGATGAGCAATAGTAGGGACAGTGAATAGTTATATTTGACAGCAGCAGCACTACATCCACTAGTGTGAAATTACCATCTGCGCAGATTTACGCGCACATTTATTTTTACGGCCAGAATTTACGCATAAATTAACTAGTAAATTCCTTATACAATTTTCTGTTTGCAACCTGCAAACAATTTTTAAAATAATTTATGAAAAAGTTTACTCCTAAATTTTCGCATAAATTTTGTATTGTGTCATATCAGATTAAGTTAGTATTTTTGACTATATTATTTATTTTACTATAATTTCTGTATTTGTTGTTAACCTTAGCGTTAGGCAAAGATGGAGTTCTTAATTACTGCATCATCATCACCTGATGCTAAACTTGTATAAATAAAGTATTTTATCCGCAAACGTCACAAAAGTGACAACTTATGTGTCTTTATTGACAAGGTAAAAGTATCACTTTATCTGCCTAAGCAGATAAAATAGCAACTTTTCCGTACCTTATCTGCCTAAGCACACAAAATCGTTGCTCTCTTTCTTTCTTTCTATGTTTGTTCGCTATCTCCTCCGAAGATACTGGACCGATTAAATTGTATGATGGCTTAAAATTTTGCAAATTTTTAGACTTAGATCGTAGGCCGGTTTGTTATTTTCAAAAAGAGTACGAAAAAGTTTTAATTTAAATAAACCTTTAAGCAACGGATCGGAGCATCTGTCGCCGTGGGTTATGGTGTGACAGCTGCTGTGGTCGTGTGCTATTAGCTCGGGTGATTCAGTATGTTCATATATCATTACATTAGCGCGTTATTTGAACAACAGAGGTTGGCGCAGGGGTACAGTGCTCGCCTGTCACGTGGGTGGCCTGGGTTCGATTCCCGGCTGATGCATCCTTTTTTTTAAAATTTATATTAATGAAATTTACCTGAATACGTTTGCGGATAAAGTAGTATATGTTATTCGGAGTAAAAGTTACTCTATGTGGCTTAGCTGAATTATTTGCCTCACTAACGTTCGGCTAAATAAACTTCAGCTTCGCCACATAAAGTATCACTTTTACTCCTAATAACATAATCTACTATTGCTATACTGTAGTCTTTAACGTTGCAGACAAAGTTGTGCAACCCACTATTCAATTATACTAGTCAACTTGATACTATTTCTTTAAATTTAATTTTAGAAATCAAGAATCCTAACGTAGGTTCAACTCGGCAGTGTCAACTTGTCATGTACTTTTCTACCTTATAAATTTATGAGATTAAAATGTCATTAAGCAAATATAATAGTCGAAATAGTGATAAAGTATTAGCTATTTATGACATTAGGCCAGTAGCTAGTCGAGTTTGAGACACGTAAACTAGGTAGACCATAAATGCGAATGCTGACCATGTGTCGTATAAAAGTTTTTTGTCAACTGAACAAGAACAAGAGATTTTGATTTTGATTAGCTATTCCAAATTATTTGCTTTAAAAATGTTGTAATTCTTGGTATACGTTTGGCAGTACTGAAGTGTATTGTTGGTGGCGCTGTCTATGTCAAATTTAAGGTTAGGTTTTGCGCCAGTTTATCTCAGACAGACAAAGAACCTAACCTGCTGACCTCGAATTTCACATTGACTGACAATACCAACAGCAATATATTGTTATGATATCGTATCTCAAGACTAATAATTAATTTATAAAAGTTAATCATTCCTAAAGATTAATTATGTAATGATAAAGTACCTAATTGTTAAAACATTATATTTTATAAAAGGTGAATTTAAATATTAAAAGTGTAGAATAACTATTTGAAATTTATTTAATAAATTACAGATTTAATTCAAATACGTCAAAGCAATTAATATTCTTAGAAAAAGGTTCTAACATATGATTTAAAATATGATATTTCGTGTAATAAAGATGGTTATTTGGTAGTATTAGAGAACAATTGATTTTAGATACTAAGTCGAACAAACTATAAGGTAGTTTGAATAAATGTTAAATGCCTAAGCTGAATAAATATTTTGAAGTCACTTGAATTGTCAAATTAATTTAAATAATTTACAATGTTAAGAATCTAGAAGTGTTAGATTTAAAAATGTATGAATAGATATTATTATGGTGAATTATTAATAGAAAAATAACCAATTTTGTAGTAAGCATAAATTGAGAATAAACCCTTATTAAAAAAATAAATTTTAATTAAAATGGTATAAAAAGGTATAAGTGACTAATGCAATAATAAATGAATGCAAAGTAAGAAATTTTAAACAAACTATAATATCTGAGTTGCGAATGGACTGCTGCACGGGGAATAAAAGTAATGGTATAACAAGAAAAAAGTGAACGGCTACGATCAGCAAGTGGTCTTTATGGATTGGCGAGATCTGCGGAAGATTTGGATGAGCTGCATTGGAGTCACTATCGGGGTAAACACATCTACACCTGAGTTGTATTTGGATGCGAACTACGTTATGGTTACTGTTGGAGGTTGGTTTAAAGTATCCTGTTTGATTTGGATGAATTGCATTGGAATCACTATCGGGGTAAACACATCTACACCTAAGTTGGATTTGGATGCGTGCTGTATTGGAGTTACTGTTGGAGGAAAGCTGTTTTTTTGGGTTGCTGTGTGAATCTCCGTCCATATTCCATTTATCGTGGCAGTTTGGGTTGCTGACTGTTCTTCGTCGCAGATTTAAGTAAAGCAGAATGTGCAGAGCAGGAAGTTGCAGAACTAAGATCTTTGTTGGAGCTACGGATGAAGGAATTAGTAACAGTGGATGTTATACATGGTTAATAGGAGCGTAACGTACCTAGCCATTCCTGGATATCGGATTAAGCAGACAGCATGTACTTGATTGGAAGGGAACAGCTGATCGGACCACTTAAGTGAAAGAAATTACAGGTATACATTAAAAAAAACAATAAATTTCAATAGTGAGTGAATAAGATATTGACAAGGAGTCCTTACCATGGTCAACATTTAAAACAATATTAATTGTAAATGATATGAGTTCTTCTAACCTTACATATTAATAATTAGACTTTGACAGTTAAGGAGGTGTCATTTGAGATAATTCTCATACTACCAATTAACCATAAAGTATTTAATAATTTTGGTAATCAAGAGATAGCAAAGATTAATAAATGCACATAATTAATCATACTTTATAAAGCTTGAACCTAACCTGATTTAAGAGTAAATGTTCTACCGGAGCTAGTACAAGAAATAAACTCAATAGTAAATACTTTAAATGAGGGCATATTTTACATAAATTAATCTAAACAAATATACATCTATTTAAATAACATCTATTTAAAAAACAAATAACAGCAATGAGGCTATTTCAGTATTTTAGTACTGCTAACCGTTTAACGCGAATCACAGGCGTTGTTAAGTGCTCCAGGCCTACCGGACTCGTTAAGCTGGTGGATTGTTACTACCAGATCAGTATACAAAAAAAGTTCGTTATGTTTACTAACTTTTTAATTAACAATAAAGAAACCTATGACATTAATCGAACTGTCACATAAAGTAACCTAACTTCATGACACGTATTTTTCAGTGACTTTTTAGATTGCATTCTTAAAAAATAAGATTGTTGAATCTAGATTTCATTGGAAATAGTGTTTTGGGTCATAACTTGTCTGTGGCATTAAAAAATATAGTATAGTGGCAGGACATGTTTATCAGAGAACATTTATGACATATTTAGGCTGGATGCTCGGTATTAAAAGGGTTTACCGGCCATCTTAGCAGAAACTAGTAACAATGTTATGAAAACAATTATATGTGGGTTTCGTTATGACTTTTTTTTTCTTTCCTGCTAAATAATTTTGCGGGTTAAAAAATAAATGTGTGGTGAATAGCTAGGCATAGACACACTTTTTCTTACGGAAATGAACGTAACACACCATTCACGTCAGTGTATGGATATCTGCACGTGCGGCACCACACGCTGGTTTTGCTTGTCACAGGTTTTTTGCAGGGCTCATATACACATGTATTTTACTGTTGCATTTTTATTCGGCGTTAGTACTTTGGTTAAAGTAGTTAGTTAGTTTTGTTCGCTAATATTAAGAGGTGCAAAAATGAATAAAGAGTACATAACAGAATTTATTGAAATATATAAACAATATCCAGCATTATGGAAGGTTAAGTCGAAGGATTACGTAAACCGTAATTTGAAAAATGCTAATTGAAGCTAGTAAAAAATACAATTTAAAAGCGGATCATGACGTAATAGCAATAGAGGCTCGTTTCGAAAGGAATTTAAAAAAGTCCAAACTTTGAAACGCACTGGAACCTCTCCTGATGATATACAAGGTGTTTGTAGATCGCTAGACAGTCTGTAACTTCGTTAATAATAGAGATGTCGAAAAAACTTTTAGTTAGAATGACGCAAAACCTAACCTGCTAACCTCATTTGACAAAGACTTACAGTGCCACCAACATATTCAAATTTAACAAATATTTCAAAGGGAACTTGACGGAAAAGCATTTATAATCACCCGGTATAAAGCATTTTTAACGCTGATTTCAAATATCTAGAAATATACTATTTAAAAAACCAAAGTCGTAAAAAGATGAGGTCATGGCTTAAATTGGTTTATGTCAATTTGTAGGTTGTATACTGTACATATAAAAATAGATTGTATCTCTGGTGCTAACGAAGTTACAGACTGTCTAGCGATATACAAACACCCTGTAAATGTACCAACCTTGTGATTTTGATCTTTTGTTGTTCACAATTGAACAAGAAATGCCAACAGAAAGCATGGACAACATCGACACCTCTCGTGATGGGGATATAGAAGATGACATCATTGCAAAAGACTATGTTTGCAGTCAGGTAAGATAGTAACTTGACTAAATAATATATGCGTAATACATTCTAATGTAGTATGATCAAAAATTATATTATAATATGGCTATGAAATAGTTCCTAATTTATGAATTTAAGTATGTCACTTAAAAATCAAATGTGAAGTTTGACATTTAAGTATAAACGTAGTTGCATTCATAAATTAGGAACTCTTCCATAGCTATACTAGATGTAAATCATTTTTAATCATACTTTGCATATACACACATACATACACAATAATAAGTACAACCCTCTTATTTATGCTTTCCCTTTGTTTAACATTCCGTCTTGCCAAGAGACTTTCCCATCGCCGATAAATTACTCCATGTATGTATTGTCGATAACCTCATGTTACCGTGCGGTGTAGAGGCTGGTGCTTTATACGCTTGCGTCTGCCAGTACAATGCTCAACTTGCCCCAGATTCGGGGTACAAAGTTGGAGCGTGCCATTTTGTGCCTGCGCAGCAACCATTGTGTGACGTGTGTGTCTTGGTGATGTGTTGACCTTGTTACTCTATCTCTTGGTTCTGTGGTTCTGCGTAGAGCGCAGTTAATTGCCCAACTGTGAATGATCTCGCCTATCCCAATTTCAATTGCCAAGTCTATGAAAAAAATCCGGCCTCCACCTAGGGCTTTTTCAACTGCGCTACCCGGCTTGTATATTGCATGTATTCATCCACATTAGTACTTCATTTACTTTACAAATAAGTAAGTTGAAGGTCATCGTACCTTTACCGGCCATTTTCATGTATTTCGTGTCTGTTTATTTTCTGTGTCAAATGTCATACTGAATATTAAGTGGTTTCATGTTCATAGCATTATGTAGAGTTCTGAATCTAGCAGCTATTAAACTGAAAACATTTTCCACTACGTTTCGAGCTCTAGGCAGTCTATAGTTGAATATTTGTCTTTCATGTGTGAGATCTCTATGACTAAATGATTTTAACCTATTATTATGCAGGACGAAGGCTTCGTTGCCCATAAAAACAAAATTTAAATTTTCATCAGCTTTGTGCCTATCAGGTAATTTTAATTTCTCTGGAATTAACCTTTGATAACATGTCGTATACTCTAGAATTCCACCATCTGAAATTCTTCCATTCTTTCCAACATCCACATAAATTTGTAGTTTGAATTGTAATACAATACTCCCCTTCCCGATGAAGGACGAATGTGAATATGTTTTCCATCCATAGCTCCACCGCAGTTTAGAAAAATCCAACGAGATTTAAATCCTTCATCCACTTGCATCCAGTCCACACTTCTTTTGTACTGGGGAAAAAAATAAATAAATTTTAATAAATTCATTTTCAGGGATCTATTTTACCTGCGGCAGCATCATTTATAACAACGGAAAGAAGAAACCAAAAAAGAAAACGAGCACAAGACCTCCAAGAACAACGTCAATTTATGAGAGCCTGCACAGCCGCGCTACAGAATACGTCCAGCAGAAGTGAAGAAGTACCTGACGAAAACGATGCTTTTGGAGCGTATGTTGCAGGAAAATTAAAGAAAATAAAATCTGAGTCACAGAAAATGTATGCAGAAACGTTAATAACTCAAGTGATACAGAAAGCCGTTTTAAGTCGATTATCACCAACCAGCACCATATCCGAAAACACAGCAAATTTTTCTCATTATGAAAAGCCCAATGTTTACCGCACTACATTTTCTTTACATCCTACTTTTGCTACCACTACTAATGCACCTTCCCCGTCCGTGTCCAAAGACTCGTCTGCTGCCGCGGCAGTTTACTATTCCACATATTAATATAACTAATTTCATATATTCAGAACAATTATTTATTTATATATACATAAATTTGTGTGTTAATTTTAACTTGTAGAAAAATTCACTAAGTTGAATAACTTTTCTCTATAGCATTTTGCAAAAATCGTACATTTTTCCATATTTTTTGCCCCATAATTTTGACCAAAAGTCATTCGGTAGCTAACTTCATTGGTCACCATGACTTTCAACAATGAAACATTTTGACAAGCTTCCCTTTCTGTCACAGTTGATGAATCTTTTGCTTCATATTTTTAATCATGTTTAATGAATTTGGGGGGCGTTTTTAAAAAACTGCTGTTATCGTGATCTTTAGTCTACGTTACTATGAATTTAATTGCCCTTTGTATGTTAGCTAACTCAGTCGTAAATGCATAAGACCCGCTTTTACCTTAGTGTGGCTAAGGAAAATTTAATATGGCTTGCTTCAAGCTTGCTTGTTCCCTTATAATCATGAAATCACATACAGAAACCTTGCTAGAAATAAAAGCCATACGGTTTACATACACACTATCTACTCTAGAAGAGGATATACAAATACATACAAACATAAAAAGAATACACAGTGGCAATACATAAAGGTTATACGCTGTCAACAATGGAGTATAGTTAAAATAAATGTCTACGTGCTTAAGGCTGATGTATGGTATGAAATACAGGTGTAAACGAAGCTTTACTGTGTTCTTCAAAGCTATATTTAGACGCATTCGCCAGACATTTCAGCTGATCAACAGGGCACTACTCACGTGGGAATTCACTTTAATTTCTTCATGCGCCTTAGCTTAAATCTTACAATATAAAAAATACAGTTTAGCTTAACTCTAGCAGGTTGATTTTGAATAACAGGGTGACATGAACCGGTCCGTTACAAAATAGAAAAATATTTAATTTAGCGAGCTCCACTACGCCTTAAAATTAAGACAGGAATTATATATATATCATAATGTTTATTATATACGTCAGTGTTATTGTTATTATTATTAGTAGTAATAGTAGTCTAGTAGTATGATCTTATTGTGTTTGTGTTATTGTTGTTTACATGTCGTATTAGTTCTTATTTTTAGGTTAAATTCTACTGCTGTAGGTTCATTTTTAATTCTAATTTGAGAAATTGGCGCAGCCAATATTTACACATTTAAACATATTTACACTTTAAATATTTGACATATTAAAATATTTTTATTCTTGTATAAATCTTCTTCATTTAACATTTAAATTATTTAAAATCTAGAATAGAAGATAAATACTATCAATCGATAAGCGAGAAAATGAATTTACAAATACGAGTCTATTATACGTTTTAATTTGTGATAAGCCTTAACAATACAGAAACATAAATGGCTGTGTATTCTAAAACTAAATATTAAAAAAATTATTAAATTATACCGTAATAGTAACACTTACTATTACAGATTATTATCACAGATTAATAGCTATTAACATATCTAGGAATGTTATGAATATCATAACTGCCACACATGGTGTTAAAAAATTTTAAATGTCTAAAAATTGGCTACGTGCATTTTCCAAGTTAATAGAATTAGTGCATATGTTTATGGAATAAATATTCATTTATTAAAAGCAGAATATTTCTTACCTTTAAAAAAACCTGTTCAACTAGTGTTTGCCTATGAGATAAAACAATTAAGTGAAATTATACGGACACAAAATTAGTTCACAACATGTGCCTGTTAATCTGTTTGTACACAAGAGTCAGCTTTGGTATCGGCTTACTGGGTCACGTTGCAATACTATAAGGAATCTTTATGCAGACCGTGGCATTATAATATCAGGTCAGATTTCACACACATTGTTTACCAGCAGGATATTTTATGCAAACGTCGTGTTTTGTGCCTATACCAATAATAGGTTATCAGATCAAAACAGCAAACACGACGCACATTCAATTATATATAAGGACTTGCATTTATTTAATATTTTAATATACTTTTAAACTATGAAGCGTATTCATTTGTGACCTGACAGGCTACAATTGTCACATCTTATCTCAAAAACTTTCATCGTCTTCAGTAAAACAACCTGCTTCTATAATTATACAATTTGTGTTCCCAATCACATCCTGAACAAGTTTAAGAAATAATCCACGGAACTACACAAATTGAAGGCTTGCAAAAATTCAAGGAGCATTGCGGAAAAAACCCTTTTCAGAACCTCACATAACATCCTGGAAGTCTTTGGTATTATACATCCTAGAGCTTGAGTAGAAATTACCGTATTAAATTTTAGATCCTCGTAGCTTCTTCCTGTGGCTAAAAAAGGAAGAGTAGCTGTGAGACGTTCTTTTGGAGTAATTCTTGTAGACATTCTTCGGTCTTCTCTTCTTAAGTAAGGATCCATCAACTTTAAAAGTGCGTTGAAAGTATGTGTATTCATTCTTAAATAATTCTTAAAGTCATCGGGATCATTATTCCTTAATTCCTGTTTCATGTCACTGTAGTTGTCCCGTTAACCAGGTTTTCTGCTTGACCCTAGGCATTTTGGTATTTCTCTGCTTTAAAATTACTTCCGTTTAAATTAACGCGTACACTGTTGCACGCCTCGATCTTTTCATGTTTGCGAGCATTTTACACATAAATATTACTACTGCGCACTGGTACGAAACGCAACTTGATGATAGTGAATTGAAATCATTCTCACATGCTAGGAAAGAGTGTTGAAAATGTCAACCTTCCAGGTGCCACGCCAGGAAAAAATTCCTGCTTTGAGACAAAAACACACGTTTTCATTTGCCATTTTACACTGGCGTTCAAAATCACCAGAATGAAATGTATGTCTATGGGCAATGCCACTCACTTCTGGAACGTCACACATAATCCTGCCGGAAAAAAGGGGCGTAAACTGTGTTGGTTTTGAACGTGTGTATGCCCAGCTATTATGGACAATGCACTTTACCATTCGGTAAAATTGAATAAACTTGCATTTTAAAAATTTCAAAAAAGGCATGGTAGCTCTGCGTGCCATGGCGCAGTGGATTTTATCCTTTCTGTTGTTTGGCGCGTACCTGAGCGGAACGCAGCAGTCAGGACCATGGTGGGGCAGGCAGAATTCTGAGATATTTTTCTGTCTGTATCCATCCGAAGTCATCCACTGCTAACAAGTGCGCTCTGTAATCGGCAGCTGACCGTGTCGCCAAGATAAAAGTTGTGTGCTGTAGAGTAGGTTAAACGTTATTAAAATGTTTGGCGATGAAAAATTAATTTCCCTTGTACGGGAATACAAGGAATTCTACAATTTTAGCAATCAAAACCACACTAGTCTGGAACGAAACGACAATTCTTGGGCAGAAATCGCTAGAGAATTAGAAATAACAGGTAAGTGCACAATTTTGATACAGTATAGAATGGAGCGAAACACCGCAAGAATTCGAGGAGTGGGAAAGTTCCGTGTCAGCTTTCGAAAAAAGTCAGAAAATCCAAAGAACACCAACCAGAAGACACAAAACACAGGACAAAGTCCTGATATACTTCCGCAATCTGAAATAAAAGCTACAGGAAAAGAAGAAAACATGGAAGCAATACTACAAAAGCTGGACGAGTTAAAAAATTACCTAAAAGAGGAATTTAATAAAAACCACGCTGATTTGAAAGCCGACGTTACAAAAATTAACGAGCAGCTTTAGAAAACAATAATGGAATGGGAAAAAAGGCAGAAGATTGGAAAATGGAAAAAACTGACATGGGAAATAGAAAAAAAAACTGAAAGAAAGGTTGGAAAGTCAAGATAGGGAAAAACGAATAAATAATGTGGTAATAAAAGGAATAAAAATAGATGAAAACCGGATCGAAGAACAAGTTGAGCAATTAATAAAGGACAAGCTCAATCTATCTACAAAAGTTAAGAAAGGATACAGTGTAAAAACAAAGAAAGATAAGCAAATAACAATTGTAGAGATGAATTCATGGGACCATAAAAAAGACATTATGAGCAGGAAAGGCCATCTAAAAGGCACAAATATTTGGATGGAAAATGACTTAACTTTTGAAGAAAGGAAAATCCAAGCCCAATTACGAAACATTATGCAAGAAGAAGAGGAGAAAAGAAATAAAGTTAAGATGAGTTATCAACAAATAATTATAAATGGAGTGACATATGACTGGAACACCAACACACAAAGAATAATGATATCAAAAACTAGCAGAAGGGAGGTAAAGATTAACGATGATGAAAAAGGCAAAGTATAAGACTAATAGATCATGAGTACAAATAAAGAAAAAAGATAAAGGAAGCGATAAGAACTGGATACAAATAAGTGAATACATAGAAATAGGTACATGGAACGCGCAAGGGTTAAAGAGGGAATGGAAATTAAAACAACTTATTGCAGAGACAAAAAATATGAAATAGATATACTGGCAGTACAAGAGACGAATATAAAAGGAGTAACAGAAACGAAAATTGAAGGCTGTTACTATTTGAATGGAGGTGGCGAAAAGAACAGATTGGGGAGAAGTTTCTTAATAAGTGGGAATCTAAAAAGTATAATAACTGAATACAAAATAATAAATGACAGGATAAGCTATATAAGGATAAAAGGAAGATATAGGAAGTTGAACATAGTAAACGTACACGCGTCGACAGAAGAAAAAGAAGAAGAGAAAAAAAAATGCAGTTTTATGAGAAGTTGGAAGAGATAGTGGAGAAATTACCAAAGTTGCACATTATAATAGGGAACTGGAACGCGAAAGTTGGAAAAAAAGTCCGATATAGTTCGATCATATGTAAAGAAAGCCTGCATGTAGAAACAAATGGCAATGGACAAAAGCTCATCGATTTTGCAGGCAGAAACAAAATAGTGATAAAAAGCACAATGTTGAAGCATAAAAATATTCATAAAGTGACGTGGATAAGCCCGGACAAGAAGACACAAAATCAAATAGACCACGTCATTATAGAAAAAATTCACAGTAAAAATAGAAAGAGTGTTAGGTCCGTATCCAAATTTAAATTTGTGGGGAAGACTACAAGTTCTTCATTTTATTATTTAAAATCCTACCCCACTTTAAGCAACAATGGATCAACACCACATTTCCGTATCCAAAGTTACAAACAATCATAGAAAAAAGAAACAGGGGTTGAACATAGACTGCTTAAGGAAGGAACAAATACAAAAAGAATATGCTAGAGAAGCCAGAGAACTTGTAGAAAAAGAGGGACAGTACAAGACTGTAGAGGAGGAATGGAACTTCCTCAAAAGAACGCTAGAATAGAGCATACAAAGTTTCGAAGAAGAGAAAAAAGAGGAAAAGAATGACTGGTTTGATGCAGGATGTGACGAAGCTGTGAAAGAAAGGAAAAGGCGTGGCTGAGAGTGCTACAAGATCCAACATATTCATCCCATGAGAACTACAGGCAGACCAGAAACAAGGTGCAAAATGTATGCAGGAAAAAGAAAAGAAAAGAAAGGGAAAAGAGAATATAATCCTTGGAAGAAACATTCAGAAATAAAAATTCCAGAGCCTTTTATAGAAACCTGAAAGAAGAAAGGAGAAGCTGCAGAACACAAACGGTGGGAATGAGGAATGAACAGGGTGAATTATGTTTGCATGAAACAATGATATTGGAAATATGGGTAAATTATTTTCTGAGTAGAGATTACAGCAAAACGAACAAGACCAAACTCAAGAACAAACTACCGCTGAGCTTACATGGAAGGAGCTTACTAAGGTGATAAAACGTATGAAGAATAACAAAAGCCCTGGTTCAGATAAAATAGCAGCAGAGCTGATTAAGCTAGAAGATGAACTAGGGAAAAGACTGCATGAAATGATTAAGTAAATATGGAAAAAGAAAAAAAATGTCGGAAGAGCGGTCCACAGTTACAGTATGTCCAACACACAAAAAAGGAAGTAAGCAGCAACCGGAGAATTATCGACCTATTGCACTGTTAACTATTATGTACAAAATAATGGCATCGATAATAAACAACAGAATCCAAGAAGAGACTAGAATAGAAATCGGGCAGTACCAAGCCGGCTTTAGAAAAGGCAAGTCGGTAATTGATCACATCTTTATACTGAGACAAATCTATGAGAAATGCGAGCGAAAGAATAAACCACTTTATGCATTATTCATAGACTTCAAGCAAGCATTCGACAAAATAAAAAGACCACAGATTTACGGGGCTGTGCAAGAATTATGATTGCATAAAGAGCTAATAGAACTGGTAAGAATAACCCTACAAAATACAAAGTTTAAGATCAGATTTCATGGATAGGAATCGAGAACACTAGAAAGCAATTTAGGCTTAAAACAAGGAGACCCGTTATCTACAACGCTGTTCAACATAGTGTTGGAAAACGTGCTTAGGAAAGGAGAGTTAAATACAGAAAAAAATATAGTTATGCGTTAAAAGTGGGACTGGAGATAAATGAAGAGAAATCAAAGTATATGCTTTTAGAGAATAGGAAGCAGGAAGAAACACAAAATTTCACAGTGAGAGCACTAGACACAAACAAGCAGTACATTCTGAGCATAACTAATCAAGTAGTATATTTGGGTGCGGAGATTACAAGCGAGGGTATTACAAAAGTGGCACACAAAGAAGAATAACAGAGGGATCGAGATGTGTGGGGGCTTTAAAGAACATACTAAGTGATAAAAACATATCAAGACATACGAAAGTGCGGATATACAAAACAGTTATAAGGCCCATAGTGACCTGTGCGAGTGAAACGTGGGTGGTAACAGAAGAAATTGGGAACATGTTGCAAATATGAGAGAGGAAGGTACTAAGGATAATTTTTAGGGGAATCAACGAAAACGAAGAATGGAGAAGAAGAATGAATAAGGAGCTAGCAGACATATACCAGGAGAAGAGTATCAGAACAGTTGTGCAGCAAAATAGGTTAAGATGGCTGGGCCATATAACAAGATTAAAAGAAGAAGACCTAACGAAGAAAATGTACGGCATGGAGATAAGTGGAAAAACAGGAGAGGAAGGCTAAGAAAAACATGGTGGGAGGGTATAAGAGAGGACCTACACCAGTTCAAGCTAATAATGGAATGGGAAGTAATGGCGAAGAACAGAAAGATATGGAAAGAGAAGATACGTGCCATACGCCTGCAGTGCTGATTTTATATACATATATATATAGAATGCAGTACATAGTAAGGCGTTTTAATTTTTGAAATTCACATGCTTACAATAGCTGTTTTTTTACATTTTATCAGCTCAGTTATGGATTCAAGTGCATTTGTTGTAAAAAGGTGTCTAGTAGGCCTTCAACATTAATACTGTATTCATGTGAATGTGTAAAAGTGAATGTATAAAAATGCGTATGTGTTTCTGCAACCTCAAATCATTGAACTTTGCCATTCAGCTGCACCCTCTGGAACATTGAAATTCGTTTTTAAAGCTTCTCTAATGCCAAATGTTTCATCCGTAACATTTCTTTCAATCTTATTTATGTTTTGAAGTACTGACTGTTGCTCTGAACTGTGTGTAGTAATTTCTTCAGTTGGCAAGTCGCCTGGAAGCGAAATAAAAAGAAGATTAACAATGGCAAGAACTGCTGTAACTAAGCTGCAAAGGATCTGGAAAGACGGGAATATAACAAAGATGACAACAATTAGGATAATAAATATACTAGTACAACGTTTTCGAAATGTAGCGCTGGCGAAGATTGTTAAGGGTAAAATAGACAGAACATCGTACCAATAACTCGGTTATACAAGAAATAGGAGCACCACAGAGACCGGTCAATACTGTACACAAAAGAATGTTACAATACTTTAGGCATGTTTCTCGTAGATCTAAGGACAATTTGGAAAAACTGGCTGTACAGGGGAAAGTAGAAGGAAAAACACAGAGAGGTAGATCGCCAAGATGGTGATTATATGAAATTAAAGAAGTAACTGGAAACAATCGTGAAGAAAACATCAGATTGGCAGAGGATAGAGATGATTGGAGAAACATCATAAACCGACATACCTACTAATTAATTTGCACAAATTACGACCTTCGGATTTGAAGAATTGCGAGAAGAGAGAGAGAGAGAGAGAAATCTGAAAGCTAAAAATAATATAACCAACCAGTTACGCTTTAATCAAAGCATCTACTTCCATTAGTTTTCCATGATTATCAACATTTGAGTAACAACTAAAAGACATTAACATTAGATACTATTCCTTCTACAGTAATAATTTTGTTTACCTTGTATAATTTACTACATTTGAAGTCCCTGCCCCGTGGTCTTGCTGATTAGTAATAGTAGTAATAGTTAACATATAATTTTTTTTATTTTGAACACCAAAATAAAACTCTCCAACGTATGAGATGCTTGAAACACCTATTTTACAAAATACTGTAAATATTTACATACGTACATTGATTTACGGTTGATCCAGCTTGATTTGGTGCTTTGTGCTCTCTTGTTCCTTTTGCTATTTAACAGTGCTGCTTCTACCCATTTCTGTGGTTTTTAAAAAGTAGGATCCTACCAACAACAGTAATCAACAATATTATGTTATTATTCAGTTATTGTACTGATTCACAAACAATGTAGTGTAATGGTTTACTGTCCACAGCAATTCTGATTGCCTAATTTACACGAAAATTAATAATTTCAAAATGAGCACAGAATTGCAAGATATTCAGTATTTTACACTAGTAAATGCACTTGATATGAGCAGCAGTAACTATAATTTGAGAGAGAAAGGTTGGCATTAGATAAGCCAGAATTTGAAAGGGTTACGTTCAAAGTTTTAGTCATAATAGATGTTCGAAATGACAAATGCAGCTTGAATTATGTAGCTGACAGGTTTGAGTTGGGTGAAATCAATACAATGATATGAATTTTAAAATAATACAGAGATGGTTTGTGAAGTACAGAAATTGTATGAGCATTATGCGTATTAAAAGTGTATAAGCCCACAAACGGCAAGTTAACTGACGGGTAAAAGAGCAGCGCGAGCAAAGCAATTATTGGAAAGAGCAATGAAAAAGGCACCTATCGAAAGGATACAGACAATTAGTGCAGTCCTAAATAAACTCATGTAAATCAGTGCAATTAAAACTCAAGTGAATAAAAGCAGAGCAAAGTGTAAAAGTGACAATTCCCAAGAAGAGACAGTATATCAAAACTATAGTTCATAAGTAAAAATTTAAATCAAACCTTATTCCTAAAAAACAATGTAAATCGTAATTTCTAGGTAACGAGACAGTCAATTGTTGAATACCAAATGGAAGCTTGTAATTTTTATGATGTGTAGCAGTTGAGCTCCCAGTTTTGGTGTAAAATTATTAATAAAAAAGTTATTTGTATCGGCCAAAAAGTGTTGTTCATATTCACCAGCGGGCAGAGCATCTTTAAGAGTAATTTTTCGTTGTGATATCACATCCCAGTGAACAGGAATCAGCCCAGCAAGATTTCACCATGTGCGTCTTACAGTGCGATCAACTTTAGGGTCTCTTTACGAGTAGCAAACATCGGCCAGCAAGAAGCATAGGTATACCATATAAAGCAGACCTTCTTGAGTGTCTGGGTGTGTAAATTCGGAGGAAGAAGCCGTCACCAAGGGTGTAATTGCCGTGGTGTCACTAGAAAATGTAGCCAGCATCGGAGCACCACTTCCAAAGAGGAATTTCACAGGAAGCAGTTGGAGCAGGCTCGTCAAATTTGGGTTTCGTCAATATCGTACGAGGTCGTGAACGTGGTCCCAGCTGCAGAGATTCATCTAGAATCGGGTAATCGAGATAGCGTCCCTCGAATTTGTGGTTTGAAGCCGATTGTGCAAATTTTGCTGGAAATAGGACAAAAGCAGATCAGAGCGTCGGTTTGCGTCACTGAAACAAAACCAGGTTAGACGGAAGCTACGTCACATAATTCGCATTAATTACCTGATGTATTTTTGCCATTTTTGGTGTTCTTAAAATTCAATTGGCTCCAATTTCTTGAACGTGCAGATCATTTTGTTTACAGTCAATTTTAAGTTTAAGAGCTGTCAGAATGAATTGGAGCGTTTGCCATACTATACTGCTTAATTTGTAAGCAAAGCATTTGTAATACAAAGTTTTTTGTTGGAACTAGCGCTAAGACGAGAGTTATTTCTTATGCTTTACCGGAGCTTTGCCCTAAGTAATTGCAAATAGATAAAATATAAAGAGCAATAAACCATTTATTAAGCAAATAATTAATACACCATTTCCATTAGCCCTGAGGCACAGAATTCTTGATTAAAACTATTTAATTTATAAATCGTGGTGATTTGCTCTAATTATTATTTATATTGTACTAAAGCCTTATATTGAGTTGAGGGCATTATTACAGTAGATAACGCACTGCAACTTAGTCTTGTATTAAATACGTGATGTGAGGGAAAAATACGTAAACAAAACACAGAAACAATCCCCGGAAATTAAAAACTTTATTATTGGTGGACTACGACCTGCATTAAGGTCTATTCAGACTGGCGGTAGTGGCACCGTCCTGAAACCGTTCAGAAATCGCTCTGCACGTTTTTTAAGTGATACCATTCAGATGGCAAGCGGTGCTAAAGCGGCGAGGTAGCGGCAACCCGGTGGCAATAGGGCGGTTAGATATAGACAAAACCATGATTTAAAGTGAAATATGCAGTTCAATACTGTCTGTAGTTGCAGGCAGATGTGATTGTGCATATTCAAACACGAAACTCAAGGAGCAAATATGGGAAAAAATTGCTACGGAATTAAATTTAAAAAGTAAGTACATATTTATAGTATAGTTAGTACAAAAAAGCAACATCAATAATTGACATTTTAATTATAAGTAAGTAGTGCGCAATAGGCGTTAATGCATTTTTGCTTACATTTGAAAACTCAAATATTTTACCAATGCTATGATACATTTTGCATGTGTTTATAAGTTTATAAACTGAGCTTTGGCAGTTGTTATGGTTTTGATTGTTATGTAATTTGTTAAATGCTAAATGTATTTTGGTTAATGGTGAAATTCCAATAATACAAAAAAAATAATAAATCTAACATTGCAAGTTGAAAAACGGTATACAACATTTAGTTTTGAAAATTATACTTTTCTGTGCTCACGATGGTACCTATAAGGGAAATAAATATCAAAATGTATCTAGTAACGCAAATTTGTAAGTTATTTATGACAGTGCTTCATACAAAAGTATTTCAATAAGCTGGTCATTTGGTCTATCCTCTACGAAACAATAAAACACAGTAGTCTTCTCCACGTACATTTATTAAAAAGGCGACATGTTTCGAAACCAAACTGGTTTCATCTTCAGGCCAAAATGACCATTGGTAATAAAACTGGTAATAAGCCACGTGTTCCAAATTGTAGGTTAAATGAGGTTATGTTAAGCGCTGAAGGCGAGGTAGTAATAAAATTCACAAAGAACACCACATTGGAGAAGAAAAATTAATTCAATAGCCAGAAAACCACGTTATAATGATCTTTATACTGGTTATTACATCAAAATTAACAAATAAAAATTACAACAAGTAAAGTAGCAACATTCTCTGAAGGAGAAGGCAGTAAGAAGTGTTGTCTATTGAATTTAGTTTTCTTCTCCAATGTGTTGTTCTTTGTGAATTTTATTACTACCTCGCCTTCAGCGCTTAACATAACCTCATTTAACCTACAATTTGGAACACGTGGTTTATTACCAGTTTTATTAGCAACGATCGTTTTGGCCTGAAGATGAAACCAGTTTGGTTTCGAAACATGTCGCCTTTTTAATAAATGTACGTGGAGAAGACTACTGTGTTTTATTGTTTTGTATCAAGACACCTCCACTATTAGCATGATGGATCGCCTCCCTGCTATCCTCTACGTTGTACCATCTGAAGTTGATATGATAATTCTCCTTCAGGTGAATTGATTTTAATCTTGAAAATTTTCTCTAACAGTAATTGCAATTGTAGACGGTTTGCTACTTTGTTTTGGTATAGGTTGTAAGGTCTCATTGCGTAGTAGAGCATTGTCCAAATGGTGTATTGTATTATTGCTGTCGATTAAAAAGTTGTGAAGGCAACATGTAGCCATTATTACCATGTCCACGTTTTCACTAGCCAATTGTATCCTTCGATTGTAGTCGTCAATTTGTGACAGGAATTTTCTACTACACAACGAGCACGTGAAAATCTGTAGTTATAAACTTTTTTATCAAGAGCATCTAACTGTGCACCAGGGTAAGGGCGCATTAAATAAGTTTTTAGCGGAAACGCTTCATCGCCGACTATAACGTATGGAGCTTTTAATCCACTGTTTGGAAGAAAATTGTATTTTGGAATGTTGAATTTGCCTGTAATACATGCTTTCCCGATTGCATATCCTCATATATCAACAGCAATAAATGTATAGTGCGGATCTGTAATCGCCATTGGCACAACGGAATGGTAACATGTTTTTCGTCTATAGCACCAATACAATTGGGAAAATCCCATTGATTTTTAAATCCTTCAGCAGCAGCCCTCCACATATCTGGTGTTGGTGCTTAAACCAATTGGTTTCAGAATTTTCGATAGCTCAATGCTATGGTTTTGAATCAGTCACCTGCTGCCAGATATCTATAAATAATAAATTTGTTGCAGGTGCCTACAGAAAACATCTAAAATATGGAGTCTGCACAAGCGGCGACGAGTACAAGAAATTTAAGCGTTATAAGTACGCCGATTCTCTGCAATTTTTGAAACCATATATACAGGATAGAAGGTAAGCAAGTATTAATAATGGCAATATGTGGTCAGTTTTATTCGACGTTGTCATTTCACAATTTCTTGTTTATTTAACAATCATTATTATAGATATATCCTGTATTTGCCAAGTCTTGTTATTAATGTAGAAGTTATTGTAAATTGCAAAATTAGGCCGTTAGATAGTAATCGCTGTATATTCAACGCGGTACTGAGCAAGTTCTATTTTTTAGAACTCTAACTAATGTGAAGAATGAATATGGTGAAAGTCAAGGAACGGAGGACGACACACAGCAAGACGATAGCATAGATCGGCCAGAAATGATTGATATCGACATGCATCACAAAGAGGAAGAAGAAAAGAGAGAAGGTGAAGTTGGGCAAGAAGAAAACGAAGAAGAACCAATCTTGACGATTGTTGAAACACAGACATCTAGCCGAAAAAGACAAGCTCAACAAAAAAGATCACCTTCAAACCTCCTTATAACGTACATACAAGAGAAAGAAAAAATGAAAAAGGGAAAAGAAAACGACGAAGGTGCTGATGCTCTTAAGCAACTTTTCTCGAGCATGTACAGTACTATTAAAAAGTTCTCCCCCACTCTACAAGCTGAAACAAAAATGAAATTATTTAATATTATTATAGAAGCAGAATTACAACATTTACAAGGTCAAAGTACTGCAGCTTCCACACCTACCTCGTCACTATCTCGCACTTCAACACTTAAAAATAAATTTGATTGAACAATTTAGGTATAGTTAATTTCCAAACCAAAAATTTAAATATGTAATACTATGTGTGTTTACGTTATTCTTTATTAACCAATAAAAATAATTATTTAAAGTTCAATATTTGTAATTGTTTTTACCTACCTTAAAGTTACTGTAAGCCTCTCTTCGGGAGTTACAGCTTTTTGACAATTTGTATCGCTTCTTCGTATATCACCTTGCAATTAATTTATGAGTTGATTAAATTTATCTATAGACATAACAAAAACATTCAAAAAATTGTGAATCGTCTTTTAGAAGTTCTTTGAAGAGCGTGTGGAACTCTCCATCGATGTATCTAGTGGAAAGAATGTCATGTCTTTGGACGCGCTTCCGTTTTCTTGTAGTATAATCCTGAGAGGCTATCACAACTAACTCCAACTCTTCATCGGAACTGTCTGAACTACTTGATGAACATTTAAAAAAACTTATTATCGACTTGTAACCGGCACGCCTCTGAACACCGCTTGCAAACAAACTCACCGTCAAACTACTGAGCTCAGTATGAATACCTACTAATTTAAAACCCGCCAGTCTGAATAGACCGTGCGGTTAAATAAAGACAAAACCATAATTTACACTGAAATATGCAGTTCCGTACTGTTTAATTTTGAATTAAACAGATATAAATTTCAGTCAATATTTACGAAATATCGTTCACAATTTAAAAGCCAGTTTTGCTTTCATAATCAGTCGGTTTAAAGACCGCTATCACAACTGTAAGCATATTATATTACGAAATGACCTAGAACTTCAAGTTTATCGCACGAACTCGCAGACAACGCGGCACTATAATTGCTTACTACTTATTTTGCAATTTTAGAATCGTTCTAGTGAACTATACCTTTGCACTTTGAAATGTTTTTATTTAGTATCTAAGCAGTTATATTGTATAAAAGCCCATTTATTTTTGTAATAAAATCAATCGCCATTTACTGTTTGATTCAATTACATCGATACTACCTTTCCAAGCCTAAAAATTGAAGTGTGAGGCTGCACTTCGGGTAGTTATCTAATTATCATCCCTTTAAGTGCCATTGACTACATTGGCTTAAAACATGAATGCAGTCTCATTCATGTGCTTAAAAATTAGATATAAAGAACCAATGCAACCAACAGAAACCTGATCCAGCCTCCAGGAATTTCTGTTCAGTACCGTCCCTAGTTGCAGGCAGACGTGATTGCATCCGGGCCGTAATGCAATACTTTTAAGAAAACATTCATAATATGCAGCTTGAATTCTCTTTCAAAACAGGAATAATGCCTGGAACCGCAAACGTGCCCGGCAGTAATAGAGACGTTTAGTCTCATATTAATCCCGGAGGCCGTGGAAAATTAAGAGTACAATCGACTCCACCACTACGAACTACGGTCCTGGTCTTAATGACAGTGTGGGCAATTTTGGTCAAGTTTCTGATTGACTGTAGTGATAGCTGCCATTTTGAATAAGTTCAATATCCCTTTGAATATTTTTAGCAGTGTACGAATATTTAGTTGCAAAAAGTTACTAATTTCAAAAGAAGGCATGACATTTTATAACTTGTCAAAGGCAGTTGAGTTACTGAATACAGCTTAAGTATCAAAATAAATCTAGTACCATTATTGATGTATACTTCGGTAATTTGATACACAAAAATAAAGTAAGCAAGAATGGAAATAACATTTTAACCAAGCAATAATTTTGACTTTACTAATATTTTGTTACTAAATGTCACTTACACCGTTAAAAAAATTCACATGCAAAGGCTGCTACAGTATAACAAATGGAGTGAACGGGGTACAGATGACTCCTGCCGTTTACACAGGTATTTATAGTCATATTTCGGTAATATTTCAGACATTTTCAACTGAAAACCATCACTTTCAGTATCATCGTTTTAAAACAGTTTTTTAATAAAATCAAAGTTATTTGTGGATAAACACCTATGAAAGCTTTAATTGATGTTAACCATCTAGGGTATCTGTTGCCATTTGAAGAGAGAATAATTGTTTACTATAGGTACTATACTCTACATTCAGTATGTTTAGTATGTTTATTTACAACTGTCTGCATTATTGAATTCAAGCAAAATATTGTAAGATTTACGTATGCAGGCTGTAGGACAAACGACTCAAAATGGCCGCCATTTCGAATTGGTTACACTGTCCTTATAAAATCACTGTGATCAACAACAGTGACTTTATAATATTACAATGTGGTCAGATGATTGCTGGCTACCATGTTTTTTCCAACGTCAAAATGAGCTTTGTGGTAAACCATGGTGATGTGACAATAGAAAAAGTGAAACGCGTCAATTCGTGCCACCTGTCTTTACTTATTTTACATCTTTTCATTATATGCTAATTAGCAATAAAGCCTGACAGTAAGTGTTCTTGTGTTTATTCATTTAGTTTAGCACTATAGAGTAATAATTGATGTATACGCAGTCAATGACTATAGAGTCTAACGCGCCGCGATCACGTGAAAGAATACGTCGACAGTGCAGTTTAGTTCGGGGAATACCCGGTCGGTATGTGAACCAACGCTAGAGGCCTGCAAGCGACTCACTATACAACCTGCGAACAGTGCTGGTTAATTGGATTCGCCAATAGCGAACCAAGTGAAATGGTACGTGATACCTTTACGATTTAGCTGGAGCCCTCTGCAAGGGGCCAACCAGGAAGTATAGCAGCTCCCTGAAGACGCAAACGACTGCCGAATCGACAGCAGCCCTACAGCGTTTCCTGGGCAACGCGAGGAACAGCAAAGAGCACCAGGTTAGTCCTATGTGAGAATTGCGCAATTGTCAGCGAATGTGTCGCTGACTGATAAGTGTCACCTACCGGACGGCTTGACGTCATTTTGCTGCGTGTGCATTTGGAAGCGATGAATCACAACGCGTCCCCAAGAAAACAAGAATAGACGACTGCAGGTACAAACCATTTTGGATGCGTGAAATTAACTTGGCCGGCGCTATTAAACGCTCGTAATTTAATAAGGTACTCTCTATTGCGCAGTGTATAACTACTTTGTGTATTTGTTTCCATGTACCTTTTTTCTTTGTGTGTTCTTGTTTATTTACAGATTATATGTATTCATTGTAAATTGTTGGGATTTTTATTGTCATTAAGGTTTGCATTGGTGAGTACAACATTTAACACGATCAATGCCTACAACACAAGATATGCGTTGACTGAGTAGTCATACTGAGTGCCGTCGACGTCACTTGTGCAGTCTGCACATGTTGTAATGTAAATGAATATTTTTAAATTGGTTTTGCAGTTGCAGCTTGGTAATCTTAGATGTGTGTTGTATGAGTGTTAATCTGTGTTTGTGATAATGATCAGGCTGGGCCTTCATGGTTGAATCTGCGGCGTTCTACACTATTCGGCTATAGGCATGTGGCAAGTGAAATCAGATAGGCAGCCAACGTGTTAAACGATATTAGCTACCCTTAGTCACTCTGGGAATGTAAAAAGAGTCTCATAGCACACCGACTGATTAAGCTAGTAAACCCAGGGCATTTTAAAGTAATAATTCAGTAGGTGTAGAGCTCGGAGTAAGAGGCCACGTTACAAGAGTTAATGGTGCTAGAAAAAATTCATATTCAATTTCAGAACTGTCGTATCTACGAATATTTTAATGTACTAAGATGTTTTAACTGTGGATAGTTTGGACATAAAAAAGGAGTTTGTAAAAATGAACAAGTATGTTTTACATATTGTTAAAAATACATTGATAATTGTACAACAGCGAAACCACTTTATGTAAATTGTAAAAATGTGAATGTGAAGGTAAATTTAAAACTGGATATAAATTACTATATTTTTTATCAAAAGTGCCCTTGTTATCAAAGATTTGTTGAAGCAATAAGTAGGAAAACAAGAAATTATAACTTATAGCAACAACAGCCTAAAGGAGAAGTATTATATGCAAATATACAGGGTCTTAGTACAAATAAAATTGAGTTTGAGATGGCGATGAGCTTAAGTAATCCTGCAATAATTTGCCTAGCAGAAACACACATCACAAGCAATATTCAAAAAAGCAAGTTAGTGACAGACTTGAAAATTGTCTATCTAGTAGTAGACATTCTGGTGGTGTAATAATGTATATTTGAGAAGATATAAAATATACATGATTGCTGGAAAAGGTCTTGGATTATAATTACTGGATCATGGGTGTTAAAACAATAATAAATAAAAAATCATTTGTGATAATTGTGGTATACCATTCACCAAATTCTAGCCACAATGAGTTTATTACAGCTATTGACAGACATACCTAACCAAATAAATATTGGAAGTAGTACATTAATAGTTATTGGTGATTTCAATATAGATATGACTGGAAACAGTTTTATAGAAAGAAATTAATGGAAACAATCAACCGGCTCGGTCTTTTTCAAATTATGAATCTATTCACAAGAGTAACAGTCGATAGTAATATTATAGCCGATCTTATAACAAATTATAAAGAACTACAATTTGGAGTTCTTCTCACACCAAAAATTACTGATCATTCAATGATAACAGTAGATCTTCAGGACAAGTTAGACATAAAAAGAGGTTATTGGAAAATATTTAGACAATTCAAAAAGTTTAACAATATAACACTTCAGTTTGATCTAAATAAGTTGAATTGGGATCCTAGGATTTCAGATGTGGATATTATGGCAGATAAATTTGTAAAGGGTCTGTGTACAACGTTAGAAGAACAGACTCCTATAGTAAAGAAGTGGGCGAATATAAATGCTATGTCTTGGGGTTGGTGGAATGAGGATATAAGAAGAGATCGACTATTTAAAAAGGCTACAATTACCCGAAATAGAGATGACTGGGAAAATAAAAAAAAAAAGAAATAAAGTAACATTTATAATAAGAAAATGATGTAAAATAGAATATTACCAGAGTAAAATAGATGATGGTAAAGGAGATTCGTGTGAAATGTGGAAAATATTAAAGGAAATAATTAAAGGTAAAACAGCAAATATAAATTTCAACATAAAATTTAACAACATAATTTTTACAGAAGAAAAAGAAATAAGTGAAGAATTTAATAAGTTTTTCATCAAATCGGTAGAAGATATTACTGAAGATATACATTTAAATAATTTTCAAAACAATCAAGTAGAGAATGTACAAAACATGAGAAAATTTTGAAAGGGTGAATATGTCCCAGTTGCGTAAATTGCGTAAATGGTATGCCCAATATGAAAAGCAGTACTAATGAAATTACAACAAAGAATTGGCTTTTGAAGTAATAGGCAACAATTTTCTTTATGTTATTAATTTATCTCTACAAAAAGGTTTAGTTCCAAAAAAAAAATAGAAAATGTCGATTATTGTACCTATCGAAAAAAAAGCAAAACACTATCTTATGTAATGAATTTCGTCCGGTTAACATGCTACCCCCATATGAGAAACTCTTGAAGCTTGTAGTGAAATAACAACTTACTGTATACATAAATGATAACAATATTTTAGTAGATTATCAAGCTGGCTTCAGATATAGTTATTGTTGTGAAACGGCATTACAATCAGTACTCTCTGAATGGAATAGTAGATTATGCAATGAGGGAGAGAAATGCGTTATTTTGCTGAGGTACAATTTCTGACTCGAGGGCGAAGCCCGAGAGTCAGAAATTGCACTGAAGCAAAATAGCATTCTCTCCGAGTTGCATATACTATTTTTTTCACGTTGCAGGAAGATTAAAAACGAAAACCCGTTTTTTTAAACGTCATTTATTGACATTTTAGTTACAATTATTTTAAAATTAGTAGCCTTTGCTAAATTTTAAAGTTGGTGGCACTGTAAGTCATTATGACAAGAGCTCACAATTATGTCAAATTCGAGGTTAATAGATGAGGTTTTGCGTCAGTTTATGTCAAAACTGACGCGAAACCTAACCTGTTAACCCCGAATTTACCATAGATTACCATAGATACGGTAACATTTTTTACTTTAGTCCCTAGGGGCTAAAGTAATTACTTCTGTCCCTAGAGATAAAATGAGCTACTTTAGTCCCTGAAATAAGTGACTAAAGTGCCAACTTTAGTCTCGCAAGTGCAAAAAAGTGCATTAAATGACAAAAAATATGTGGGTGCGATATTTCTGGACTTTCGCCGTGCTTTTGAGACAATAAATAGAGAAATTCTATTTAAGAAGATGGAAAGGATGGGTTTGAAAGTAAGTCTTTCGCAGTGGTTTCGGTCTTACATGTGCGATATAAAGCAAGCTGTGAAATATGGAAGCTATATTTCAGACCTACAAGAAGTAAAATATGGGGTACCTCAAGGGTCTGTTTTGGGTCCTATTCTATTTCTTTTGTATATAAATGATATAGTTGATGTGGTTCAAAGCTGTCACATTCAAGTGTTCGTAAATGCTACTCCTCTTTATTATATTGGTGAAGCTATGGATAGCATAAATGATGTACTCAATACTAAAATGGAAAAAATTTGTTTACGGTTGAATGCCAATATCTTAAGTTTAAATCTGGAAATAACTAAGTGCATGATACTTAAAAATTCTGTAATGACCAACATTTGACGTTTTCCAGTCATTGAGAATATGTAGCAAAAAGGAAATCAAAGAAAATTTATTTTTTATATAGAATTAGTAAATATCTAAGCTCATGGACAAAATTAGTGATTTATAAACGTATATTATACATTACATAGGCACTTTAAATATTCTGTCAGTCAAACAGTTGGTGTTATTGAATGTTTTTACTTTCATTTATAAACTCGCAAATAATATGTTACCTAAACAGTTGTTTCTGATAAGCACACTTATAATACTAGAAGCCGCAATAATTTTTATATTCACAGTACTAATTTTTATGCTGCAGATAGTCAACTATTTATTAAAGGACTAAACCTGTATAATCAGATACCTGAAGATGTAAAAACGGCAACAGTACCTAAAGTACGTTTTTTTTTCTATAATAACTGTCAAAGTGTTACAATGTTGGTAGATATGTGATTAAAACGCTAGGAAATTTTTATACCTCGTTGTGTTGGTAGAACTTTTTCAAAATTATGGTTGTGTCAATTTTGAATGTCAAAGTTTCTTAATTTGAACTCTTGACAAATTTCTTTTTTTAACATGGAATCATCATCATCAATAAAATCGGATAAAAAAGAAAACCAAGAAATATTTTAAATGCAAAAATGAAGGAAGCGATATTAAATTACGACATATCTGTCAAAATGACAATCATTTTTTTAGTGGAAGAAAAGATTTAAAAATCTATGTACCAAAATTATTAAAACTAGGGACCCTGCAGGAATGCAACTTATCCCCTAGAAAGTTGACCTTGAAAATTGTTATAGAAAAAATGTACTGTATACACTCTTTAAAACAAAAAGTGATTAGTTATGTTAAACTAAAATGGCCTGTATAAAATGGTATTATGTATTGAAAATAGAATTCTATGTGTGTATAATTTTGTATAATGTACGTATGCAAATGTCAGGTAGATGCCGAAGGCGAGGCATGAAAGCCTACAAGTCCTGTAAAAAAGGGCATTTCTGGATGAGTTACTTACATTTTTTAGGCACTTGCGTTTCTTCTTAATTTTATCAAAATGTTGAAACCACAATAACAAACAAGCATTATACCTGTGTAGAAATCAAAATATATTTAAAATTGATTTCCTTGGTAACCACAGACAGTAAATGTTGCAAACGAATCAATGTCTTTAACTTCCGTATTAACCACAGTACACAAAATATTGGAAACCAATCAAAATGCAAATTTTTCAAAATCCAGTAAAAAACATTTCCAAAATCGTCCTGTAAAGGAGTACTTTCCAGTCTAAAAATTGTATAGTAATGCACAATTTTCAGGACGGGTGCCTAAAAAAAGAATTGTAAATCTCTCCATTTTTAACAGTGTAAGTGACATTTGGTAACAAAAAATTACTCGAGTCAAAATAAAATTTGACAATTCATTTGCTGAAGTTAATTAACGCTATTGAAAATTACTAATCTCCCGAATACAATGAGATGCATCCATTCTATAGAAAACATGACTACCATAAGGCCATATAATATAAATGGTTACTTTGCGTCGTCTTTTACAAATGAAATACTTTTACTAGTTATAAGCTGGTTGCATAACTGCATGCTGCAAGAACTGGTCAGTCTCGAGAGTTCAGCGACGTTTGCGGCCGTCGGCACTCAGACAGGTGTCCGACCTATAGTAGTAGTAAAATCGCAGCCAGCCGTGCCTCGGAGAACACGTTAAGCTGTCGGTCCTGGTTGTCATTTCGATGACAGTCGTTAGGTTATATCAGAGCCGCTCGCACAACCTGAAAACTCTGACACCAGGTTTCCTACTACAAGCCATACGATACAAACAAACAAGTTATAAAATGTCTTATTTTGACATTAGTAACTTTTTGTAACTAAATATTGTGTATACTGTTAAAAATAACAATAACTTGGAAAATTAATGGCGGATTTGCGTTCATCCAGTAGAAAAGATGACCACCGTGTGGCCACACTGAGATTATAAAGTCACTGTGCAGATGTCAAGTAAATGTATTATAGTTGCATGTTAGTTATTATAATTAGCGCAAAGAATTTACATTTGCTAAACCGACAACACTGCTGAATCGACAAAAGTTAGAAATCTATAAAATTATTCGGGTTCCCAACAGGTTTAAATTTGTTAATTGTTGGCAACAACTACCGACCTCAAGGAGACGACCGTTTATCACGCGTTTCGTTACCATTTGCCAATTTAGTTGAATATACACGTTTGTGGAAAACAATAACCTTCCCTTATTTTAATTTAAACACATAAACAAATACACACATGTACACATCCGTTAATACTACAAAAAATACGAATACGAATTGTAAGTAGCCTCGTTTTCATTACTGACTCAGCAAAATTCCTTCGAGTCGCACAAGCGCAAGTGACAAGAGACAAAAACTGATCTGGAAAACTGGGCTACTTGAGTTTATATAACAAGTATTTGAATGGAAGAAACGCCGGCTATTCTTTCGAATACAATAGTATTGTCCAGCCGATCCTTCGCCCTATTGTAACATGAAATTTTGGGATGACGTCCGCTAATAAAAGGAGTCTGCTCATTGCGTGTGCTTCTTTCATATTCTAGAATTTATGACTGTATTGTGACCAGAGTCCACTTTCGTTGTCTGCTTGGTCATTGTTCGTTTTTTGGTCACAAGGATATTTACGCAACTCTTCCTTTTGTCGTCCGGTGCCTCTACGTTTGTGACATCCATCCTGATGGTTTTTGAATTTGCACTTTGACTTTGTTTGACAAGTTAGTCTGAATTGTTTGCATGACGACACAAATCGCACTTGCATCTAAGATGACTCTAGCTGCACGGACATAATAGATACTTTATTTCGTTTGCTATGACCATTGTAAAGACAAGATGAATTGACCAGCAGGTTGCCAACGTACTTTCTTTTAATGGAACTCGCGATATATTGCTAGCTTAAAGGTTTTGTGTCAAAATACTAATCATTTTAATATAAAATTATATGGGCCTAACATTGCCTGTTTTGGGGATATTATTTTATGCAAAAAATGTTGAATTTCAGGTAGATTTAAGTAACTGAAAAACAATAAAATGACGTGAAAACGTTACCAAAAAATTATGTTTAATAGGAACTAGCTTTCGGGTGTGAAATAGTACAAGGTGCTCAAAATTTGCAAATTTAATAATTTAGAATTTTTTCAAATTTAAACCTTGTATATTTTTGTATTTTTGAAAATCCCTTTTAATGAGCTTTGTGTCAATATATTACTACATACCCCTAAACGCACCACTTTTTCAAAAATTTAATTTAAATATAAAAATCTGTAAAAGGCTTTACCTAGAACTTCCCTCGTCGACATTGTGACAATAAACAATTTTAAAAATCAAATCAAGTTAGGAGTAAAATATCTTCACGTTTCTAATAAATTTTCAAATAAAAAAAAAGTTACCGGTGGTTGAATTCGAACGGCAGGCGGACCGCGTGTGCAGCCCACAACGTATTGTGAGACTTGTAAGTGAATGGGCAATTTCTACCTGCGCCACGAAGGACTGACCTTTCGTATTTCTACATCGCAGCTATATTTAATAACGTGCTAATTTGTGCCTCGTTTTTGTATCGTCAAACAGTTATTCTGTATCTATTGGCTCCCATTTTTGGTAAGAATAAAGCCTGCACTATGTACAAATTATTACTTGTATCTATTACTAAGTTGAATGAAAAATAAACAAAATTTTATTTTTTAAGCTGCACACCCCGTATATATGTGTCTGAAATTTCCCGGTTTTATTCCAGGTATCCAGACAGACCTCGCCGTTCGCGGGGGTTACGTTTCAGAAGAATACTGCGTAGCGCAAAACCGCGATGCGCAAGTAAACACATAAATGATAAAAACGGGGTTAGGTTCCATTAACTAGATTTATTTATACTATGCAACCTCAAAAACCAAAACTTTTCTGCGTTTTTTGTCTGGCAAATCTGAAGCAGAAACTTTAAGCTTTGACGACATGGTTTTCCATGTTTTAAAAATTAAACTCAATTGAATTTTCGACAGAAATGCTCGAGAAGACAGTAAAGCTTGAACTAAAATTCCATACGTAACATAAGTCTGCCACTTGAATATAGAGCTCGAATGTCCATTTCTTTATTCAAGATATAATTTTACAATTTATGTCAGGTCCAATTTGGTAATAAAAGATTCAAGTTACAAGTTCGTGATAATTAATGTTATTTAGGTATTCATGACATAAACCGCATACGTCCGCTTTATTTACTTACGGCCGGTCTTATAAAGATCACTAATCTGACGTTAACTTTAAATCGCTGTTAAAATAAACAAAAGCTCATCAAAACGTTGGCGCTTATGGCATATTATTCATAAGTAAATAAACTTTTATGCGTTTTTGTTTATTTTAACAGCGAATGAAAGTTAATGTCAGATTAGTGGCCTTTATAAGACCGACCGTTAGTGTGTGAAAGTTGAAACAGTTGACAATTCCATCCGCGAACGGCAAAGAAAGGCGAGCACAAAGGTGCCCCGCGTAAAATCAAATCAGCGAACCGCAAAGCCGCGAACGGCGAGGTCTGCCTGTATATATAATGTATATGCAAAATATCGTCTTCCTCCGACAAATATGTTTTGAGCTATATCGCCAACAGACAGACAGACGGAATTGAGAAAACCTGTTTTTCGTCATCTACAATACAATACAATACAATACTTCCTTCGTTTTTCAGACGAGGGAAGTAAAAAGGCAATTTAAGCTTAAGACCTTAAGATCGCTTATTTAAAGGTTAAACAAACAAAACACATTAAAATACTAAACGCTTGAACAACATAAAAGCAAGTTTATAAAATAAAAATCATCTATTGCTGACAGAAGAAATAATAAAAAAACTGTCGTGAGTTAAAAAAACCTATTTAAGGTAGGTCTTTGATAGAAATAAATATATCACCTTTAATTCAACTATACCTACTAAAAATTAACTTGAGTGTGTTTTAAAAAGATCTCATTTGAGCAAGCTATGACTAAACTAAAGTTTATTTTAGAGTAGAGTTGAATTATAGGTGATATATTAATTTCTATCCACACTCTACCCCGAGTTTTTTTCTGACGCACGATATAAATGCAGAAGTAAACTAAAACTAAAAAACAATTGAATTTAGGGGTATCAGCAGAAATTTCATTAGAAGGGATATGTAAAAATACAAAAATATACCGGGTGTTCAACTTAAAAAATCGAAACAAAGAAATCCGCAAATTGTAATCACTGTATATCTTTAATTCCCAGAGACCAGAAGAAGAAATATTTGAACATGTGCTGTAACTAGGTATATGATTTGTGTGTATCCGCATTTTAAATCTGATTTAATTTATACAATAATTGATTTTGTAACACTACCTGGTTATATTTATTTTTGTAAATTAATCTGTAGTATTAATTAAATGTGCCCTTATTAATGGTAGCTTCTAATTGGGCCTAGGGTCGGTTTAATTCACACTTTGACTGACTCAAAGAACAACAAGTAACGAAAAATAAATTTATTCAACACTGTATAAAATAAAAATGAATTTGTGGCCGATCCTGTAGCTGGTCCTGGATGGGTAGGCCACCTAACTCGCATAGGCGTATCACTGAAGTCTTCGCTATGGGCCGCTGAAGGCACGAGCGGGGGATCGGCGTTGATGTTGGCAGAATTGGAACACAAACGAATTAAATGACATTTCGTACCGATGTAAATAAACGGGATGATTTTGGTTTATTTCAATTTGATTATTTTATGCCGGAATTTGTACACGTGTGTGTTCTTGTGATAACCCGGATGAGCTTGGCCTCGCATACGACTCAAATTCCAGGCAATCTTATCTGACTTTCGACGCGTGTCAAGGTTATAAACAAAATATTCTACCGGGTAAGTATGGGGTTTCGTTATGTCTTTCGGGAGTGCCTATTTCCCCGTGAAATGCGAGTCGGGTCTTAAAGCCCAAAAATCTACACTCAGAAAGCTTTAGTGATAACGTAGTCAAATGTACGTAAATTTAACTAAACTTTAGCATGAGCTTTCGTACATTACAAGAATTTGAACTATCGCATTTCAATGCTCGAGTGTGTCTGATATTTAAGTTTACTTTGTTAACGTGAAATAATTTCAACAGCGAACGCCGATGTCCAGCAATACGTTAATTGAATTTCAGGACTCTCTAGGGACCGCCAGCTGGTAAATGAACTCAATTAATTTATTACGATAACCATTCATAAATTAATTGCTTCCAAACGGCCGGACGGGCCCTAGAGAACTTTAAATACAGTTTATTCCGAATTCCAGGCATAAACTGTTTGAATTTTCAACGAATCTTTGTATCCAAACGGTCAGGCGGGGCTTCGAGAAATTTGAATGCAGTTTATTCCGACTCCAGACATAAACTGATCCAAATTTGTATTTAAGCGGATACCTGGGGGAGCTATTTAGAGATTGTCCCGAAATTGCTGGTATGTTTCTTGTGCTCTGGACGGCGAGGAAATCGGCTGAAGGCCTGAGCTGGTTTCTCGGATTAATTCGCGAACTGATATATTTCGGGTGGCCCAGCTGAGGTAGGCACGAAGCCTTCCTCAGCTTAAGCCGCGGGATCGGCCTGGAGAAGCGAGGCTCGCTTCCTCGGAATAATCTGTGGTCTTCTGGACGACGAGAAAACCCATTTTATATGTTGCAATCGGTTCCTCGGGCCTCGCCGCGTTTGAGAGAAAGGGTGCGTTGAAAACACTTATACGATCTGCTAGCGCACCGCGGTGGACTGGCGGCTCACGCTGGCTCGGAATTTTGATTGTTGCAAATTCAATTGTTGGAAACGCGAAGATTAAGCGCTTTTAATTTGAAATTAAATTTCGGCAGCGCTTAATCAGGAGCGAAGCGTTACAATTTATTCACACATTTTACATTTTACAAGAGCTTAATGATAATTGGCTAGCCTCTACACATTTGAAATATATTGGGTGGCAACAAGATCAGTTTCTGGCCGCTATTTTTATATTTTTTATCTGATGTTAATAAAACTTGGCTTGGGTTAAATGTTACCAAAATGACACTTTCCTACATATCTGTTAAATTTTTCCGACTTCCTGTTATGCTTTAAGTGACCCCAACTCTTAATTTTTAAATGGGTACCCTGCATATTAAGCTTACTAAAAGGGTTGTTCAAAAATGTAAAAATATACACGGTCTTCCATTTTTAAAAATCTGAAATTGTATATGTATCTAACATTCATTTTTGAACAATGCAGATGCTAATGGGAATGGCCCTTCTTGGACTGAAAGCGGGAAGAAGCAAGGAACTCATATCTATACCGATCGCACGCATTACAAATATATTGAGCATTCGCGCTCGCAATATAAAAGGTAATTTTGATAAAAAAAAATCATATCAAACAAAACAATAATTGCTCTATTTTATACTGCGACTTACACGGCGTGAATTAATTTTATATGCACTTTGTAGACAACTACGTTGCGCAAAATTTGAAAGCGGCTGTTTAGGTCGAGCATCTATGGACTTAGAACCGCTCGGTAAACCTTTGGTTCTTCTGAGAGATCATACGTGCACTCCGGAAATAAATGGTACGGCCGAATTTAGAAATATTTTGAAATCGAGAGCACTGAATGAATCGACGTCGTTCGAACGTATATGGACTGAAGAATGTCGCAGGTAAAATAAAATTATTTATTTTGTTCATGAATTTGCAGACCATTTTGATTTAGCATTTTTTAGTGTTTACAATTCAACCAACTTCATGAAAGTAATAGTTGTGACAAGCCTAACTAAAATAGAATTTATTTTCAGAAAGCCTGACATGGTTAGTGGAATCAGCCGTGCCAAGATGTTTGATTTGATGCGACGAGCTAGGCGAATGCGTCAACCTCCCAAACCACCACAAAGCCTTAGAGAAATGGGAGAAATGTTGGCCTCTCCTGCATGGGCTAGTCGCCTATTGCACTGTCATGCAACTGAAATTCCTTTTTTTAGAGGATCTCTGGAAATACAACATAAAGAAGGTATAGTCTTATGTGACCTGTTTTTCAGAAACCTTAGTTAATTAGAGACATTGTCAACATAAAGTTAATTGCTACATTTTTCTTATTTAAGGCATACCTTGTCAGACCTATGACATTAAAAATGAGTTTTAAAGGTTTAGACTAGCAACAAACAAATAAATGCATAAATTAAATATGTAAATACTACTTATAACATACTATCGCAGTTAAAACATGCATAAATGTAATGTTACTTCTAAATTGTTCCTCAAGTTCGTATTTATTAGATTACCGAGTTACTAAAACATATTTGCTACCCCACAACGAAACCAAAGTGCTCCAGTCAGCTCAGTGTAGGGGGACGGGTTTTGGCTCTAAGAAATGCTCATTCTCGTGATCAAAAACAAATTGTACCATAAAGATAATGGGACAAAATTTTGTAATTGTTAGGCACTACCTATCGTATCTGCTGGAAGATGATACGGGACGCTATCCACAGGAAGGAACGGGTTCTCTCGGCTTCAGAAATGAGTTTAGCTACCAAATATGGCTTACCCTGCTTTGTATATAAAATGTTTATCTTATTTCAAATATTTGCGTAACTGCATTCCGCTATACAAATTCAAGAACGGCTGTATTTAGATGACACACGAATATGCTTATCACAGGTTGTAGCTAACGCCTGAAACCTCAACAAACAACCCTATAGATTCTATCTGGTTCGTGACATCACATTGTGTGATACAAAGAAAACCTTGATCATTCCCTTTGCCCTGTGGTGTGAATCCATGGGAAACAAGTTTTAATAGCCTCAGGATAGCCTAGCAACAGTTCGCAATGAGCATTTACAGCAGTCCTAATGGAGATGTGCTCAAAATTTTGGTCCGCATAAGGCTGTTAATGTCTTACATAGAATAACAATATATTCAGAGTAGGATAATTCATAACATGTATTACTTAACTAACATGATATATTAAGTTCGGAATACTGTAGTTTGTTACGATCTGAATGCACCACTTGATACAGGTTCGCCCGCATTCGTGAATTCGACGATCTGGAATATCAGCGTACCTTTCAGGTGGCCTAATTGCCCTTGCAGGCTTTGAATTTAATATATATGCGCTTCTATCCCCAAAATTAATGAGTACGCAACTTAGAGGTGAAAGATATCTTTCGGTCATGTTTCCTTTTTTTTATTTTTGTCTCTAAAACGACACGTTGTGTTCGTACGGAGTTTCTCTGAATGCCATACTACGTGCGGATATCTTTTGATGAATCCGGCTCTATGGAAGCAGTTTTGATCCTGTATGGAATTGTGACAGCCACCGAATCAGGTCAGAATATGATAGTTTTACGTTACCAAGAAAAATAACGACTGCCTATCCAAAATCTGAGGTAGGATCCATTCATGATTAGCACATGAGCTACTGTCCAGTCAGATTTGTTCTCGGATCTTTTTTTTTCTTTATTTTCTTTGTTCTCTATGTAATTTTCGTATGGTTCAAAGACGTCCAACTTCTCTTTCGTTTTCCAGTGGTCTGTGGGTGTTCGAAGGCGCTACACATGCCGAAAGCAAAGGATCGTCTACCTATGGTCACGTTTTTCCATTATCAGCTGGCTAGTGACGCGTATTGCACGCTTTAGATGGAAATTCCTGGGCTCTCCGAGTGACGCCCATTAGCCTCAACTACAATTCGACCGTTAGTCATCTTTCCATTTGAACATTGATTTATTTGCATTTCAATCAAATTTACTGTCGACAGATCGTTATTCCTTCATTTGTGTTACGTGTAAATCATTCTGTTTCACCGAACATTATTAATTGTAACATGAATAACAGATGAGCTGACCTGATTGCATTTAATTGCGCGAATTATCCAACGATTACAGCAAAGTGCTGTTTCGGAATCGACAGATAAGGTTATAGAGTCTCGTTGATGGACAGGAAAGTTACTTTGTACAGTAGGTCTTGCCCTTAATTAATTCTGGTAGTAAATTGACCTGATCAACGCGTATCACCTAGTGGTCGATGCATTCGTCATAACCTTTTCAGAGGTGTCTTATTGCCATTGCAAAGGGATACAGGACTGGTTTGGGTGCTATATTTTTATATCAAATCCGGTGACCACAAATACACTTTGGGAGTGATTTCAAGGTTGCTCTTTGATAACGGATCCCGGCGACTACAACGGCAGGTTCAGGAAGGTCCTGGTAACTAGGGAAGGCTATATTCTTACAGACAGGTCTGAACAGCTTCTTCAAGCAGGTTTAGGTCTCGTGGTTAAAAGCGGCCTTGGCTAGATCCAAAAGGCTTAGGAGCTAGTGGCTCCTTCAATTAGTTCATTTCTAAGCCTCGATCTGAGTCACTCTGTGGGAGAAGTTTTGAAGGGACTTCACATCGTTCTGTGTGTGGACGGGTAGTGCTGGACTCCCGGCTTTATCGCGTATTCCACTCATTCTGGAGATGCAAGCGCCGATTGTGGCTTAACAGGCATTCGAATTTGAACACATTGCTTTATGTGTAGAATACAAACGTCACAAGATCGCCAATTCTTTGTATGAAAATATTACGTTTGACGAGGTGTTTTCGACATTACCCACGAACGGAATTTAATTTTTGCTTTGCTTGACCGTTAATTGCAATGCTTGATTACTTCTCTTGATCGATTTCGCATGCGATCATCTACATCAAATCTTCCACTTGCATGATCCCGTCTGATGTTTGTTTACCAAACTTATGGCGCTATACGATTTGGCAATATTTCTTTTTTCTGAGTCCATTTTAATAACAATGCGTCGCAGCTAAGCTGTATTGAATTTGCGTTATTACCCCACAACTCCCTTCGGCGTTTTTGAGCCAGTTTGAATATAACGATGTTGCTATTACATATTTTCATTAACTTATTAACTAATTTCCCAAAATTGTTGTACCAAGTTATGTTACCAACATGAATATAAGGTTCAGGAGTCACCGCTTGGGTCGGATGCGAAAAGTTGTCTATAGTGAGACCCAGCAGGCTCGATGACGAAAGCCGAGCTCAAAGAGCTGATAGCGCATGCTTGAATAATAGAGGGCAGCACTTTGGAGCGTCGGTTTAGATGCGGTATGAAGGGATTGGTTTGCCTCAGAAGGGCTACATTCCCTCGGAGCGTCGTTCTGTGGGGTGGCAAAGTATAGGGCGCGAGAATTTTTCCAAATATCCGACCAGAATCGAAATGAGGCTTCACTTCAAAACAACAAGCACTCGAGACTTCAAACTCGTAAGCCGTGCTCTGGGAACGTCAAAACAGACAAAGTGGCAAAATACCAATAATGGCTGATAATGCTTCCAAAATGGCTGTTACGTGACGTAGAATGGTCACACTCAATCACGCCCTGCTTTTAACGTGCTTTATGTTAGCGTGAAACTGCAGTAGTAGCGACGAGCAATTTTATATTGACATAATTTTTGAATGCCAATCATAATATAAATGACTGGCCCGAGTTGTATTTTGTTCGTATTTGAAGTATATCCTCAATGTACTTAATTTCTCATTAAAATGTATCGGATAACGTTCACACTGGACGTGATATGGTTTCAGTAATTTCTCTCAAAACCTCATGTAATTGAAATTATATACATACGTAGAAGCGGCAGCTTCCTTACGAATTTCACATAAAAAGGTGTACTTAATTTTGAAATGAGTCGTTATGGTGTCTTACCATTGGGGGTCATATTGAAATGAGGCTTTTCATAGCCCCTTCATTGGGATGTTAAATTATTATGAGACGTCTCGTAAGTGTTAATATTTGTATAACTTATTGACCCTTGTTGTTTAAATAGTTAGCTCAATACACATGAAATTCTTAGTTTATCTCAGTTCGGGGATAGTATAGTATCAATATTTTTTATATACGCAAATATTAAACTGCATCGAAATCCGCCATCACGATTTATTGCATAGAAACCCGGCTTCGCGATTTGCATACGTATGTATATGTCTATTATTAAGTCCATTCCTTTATGGTCGCGAAATTTTCCCACACCGTGAAGCGAACACTTTTCTCTCAAACTGCAAACATTTCCTGTATCAAGTTACCTTAATCTCGTGGCCTGGAAACTGCTGAGTAGCGGATCCTGAACCCTAAACGATTGGCAGACGTCATCAACCTTGAATGACGTAATGTATGGACATTTTTCACGAATACGATGGGGAAGTACCTGGCTTCTGACTACGTTGTCTCTCTGACAGCCAACCTCACAGAACAAGAGATGTCATGCGATTCCTTGGTGGGTTCGCAGTTGAATACTTACTCTGTACGTGATTGAAATGGCACTCACTTGAAGCGCTACACACAAACGTGGCTTGCTACACACAAACACTATAGACAGCAAATTTAATTTATTATGTTGACTCAGGCTGCTTTTATTTAGCTTGCTGTATGACGATTTTACACCATTTTACTTCTTTTAATATATTTTTTTTTTATACACTATTTGCATGTAACAGCATAGGCTAAATAAATAAACTAACAGAAATTCTTATATACAAGTATTATTATCAGAAATAGAAATCCTGTATTCGATATTTACTGCCTCTAGTTATAATACAAATATTAATAGAAAAATCTATAGCAAATATATGTATAATTACCTGTAAGAAAGTTTCTACTTTTTTTAATACAGGTCAGACAGAGTTTGTTGGCTTAGTGTTTGCCAACCATGACTTCTGGGGAAAAAATCAACCATGGCTAATTAGACAAGAGGAAATTCAACTGGTCATAGATGGAACTTTCGAAATATTGCCCAAATTAGACGGTCTTAGCCATTTGCTAGCCATGCACATGATCGTCGACCATTTAGTAAGAAAACATAATATTTTGTTGCCTATGCTTGAGAATATTTAAGAGCAGTGTTTATGTTTAGGCCATCCCTATCGGCTTTTTTCTATTGAAAAATAGAAATAAGGAAACATACATTAGAGTGCTTAAATATATACGACATGAGATGCCGCTACCCATCAACTATAGTAGTGCATCCATTACAATCGATTATGAGCAGGGGTTACATGATGCTTTAATAAACATCTTCCCAGAATGTGGCTCTGCTGATGGATGTTGGTTGCAGTACAACAAGGTTTATATATATATTTTTTTTAACAAATTTATTATTTATTATTTCTAGAGCTTAGTTAGATGGATTAAAGACCACAATTTGGAAGAGTCAATGCAGAGTAATGCAAGCTGTAGGCGAATATTAAGACTGGTAATGATGGATTTGTTAAATGAAGTTTTAAGACACGTATTTACGTATTTGTTTAAAGATTACAGCCATTCCACATTTACCAGCAGCGACAACAGAAGGCTTTCCGCAAAATTTTACTGTAAGAGGAGGGCTTGATATAGTTAAGCAGTTAGTTGACTATCTAGAACTGCAAGAAATATTTACGGCTTTTTTTGAATATTATGAACGGTATGAAAATATTTACATAAGCTATAGGCAGCGTACATAAATGAAACAAGTAGAGAGACTCATGCCAAATGTTGAAACCTGTGTAGAGTGCCTGGGACAGTGACTTTGGGCATATTTCTAAGCTTGACCACCAGATGGCAGAACAAAGTTCTACCAATCAGAGCTGGTTACTGGCTCTGTTACCAATCATGATGTGGTAAAGTAGTGGTGCCATCTGTTAGTATTATCGGAAAGTACCCCCCAGGAGGGGGTCATTCAAATCAGTATTTTGACATCAAAGGAACCGACAGTGAGTGTCTCTACTTGTTTGATTTATATACGCTGCTATTGGCAACAAATTTTGGATATTTCTTTTCATCATTTTATTACCCATTGATTGTTGGTTTAGTAAAAATAAAACTGTGTTTTACAGATTCTGGATGGAAGAAGTTGGAGCGGAACGTTTAACTGCCTACTGCAGAACACTAATCACAAATAACTTTCTAGAATCATACCACGGCCATCTGTTGCGCCTTATGGGACCAGATCCAGCCGTTTGGACTTTTTATGGTAAAATTTAAAAATTTTAATCATTGAGATTAATAAAAGTTTACCTACCAATGATTCCCTTGTAAATTGTTAATAATAGATACTGAAATATAGATATAATGCGCACTTAATATTTTTCTAGAACGTTTGCGAGATATTGAAAAAAAAATGCGAGACGATGCGAGTAAAATGCTAAACGGTGAAGTGGTAATCACGAAATATTAAATTTATTTAATTTTGTAATAATATGTAATATGTAACAGGTACGCAGAAAAATTATTAATTGTAAAAATGGAAATAAGAAAATTATTGCAACTGCTTTGAGGGAAGTTAGAGACAACAATCTTGCCACATATGGATTCTTACTAAAGGTTGGCCATTGCGTTGACACATTACTGCAAGATGCTTTTGGCAAGATTAATGATAGTACGAAATAAAATATTTAATTATTTAATGTTTTTTTGACATGAACCGTTCTTAGATGACGACGATTTATTTAATGAGGCAGATGAGCAGTCTCGACAAGCTGCTATTGCCCTTCTTCTTAATGAAGAAGTACCAAAGCAGCGAAGGGGCAGTGGTAGAATTAGAGGCAAAAGCAGTAGACGAGAAAGGGAAGAAGAGACGCCAGAAGTTGATGAAGGTAGTTTTTATTGAATTACTTGTTCAACAATTTGTTGTGTATCTATTTCAAAGCTGTTCTAATACAGTCTTAATGCATTTACAGAACCACCTACTGAAGAAGTTGCACAAAAACGAGGTAACTCATTTATATCATTTTAAACATTCTTTTTTCATAAAATTTTTCTTCAGCACGTGGAGACCGATGCACAGTTTGCTTAGACCAGCAATCGATCATGGCAGTAATTCCGTGTGGCCATCTTTGCATCTGTCAAGAATGCTCAGAAAGATTGTTACAAAGTGGAGACGTGGTATGTCCAGTATGTCGTAGCCCCGGAGAAAATATTATTCGAATTTTTATGAACATATGATATGTATCTAATAACACAACTGTATAGTATAGTACATAATCTTTTAAATAAATATAAAATATTACTGTGTGGTAATTTAAAAAATAAAAAATTGCCAACTACAACAGATTGGCAAATTACTTAAACGCAGTTGAGTGGGATCTCATGTTAGATTCTGCTGATGGTATTGATCATGCAAATGTTTTCTACGACATTCTATACACTTGTAACAACCCGCAATAAAAGGCGTTCATAAAAAATCCTATAGATTTTAATTTACCTAAATTGACAGGAAGGAAAGAATAAGTGGAAACCAACCATGCAAAGGTTATTTATGGAGAACGCAAAAGGTTACATTGTAACAGCGAAGAAAAGATTATATTACATCCGGTGCTAGTTAATCAAAAACGCGTTCAGAGAAATAGAAGCGCAAAATTATTGTCGAATTGGCACTCACGTACAACACCGCGTGAGGAATGCAAAATTTGCAAATCCAAGAGCCCGCGACGTATAAGTCAAAAATGCAAGTTGGCAAAACGGGAAAGTCCGGGACAACCCCAGCTGGTCACGAAAGAACATTACCTTTTGGGAGAGCGCGAATTGCACAGTAGTTCGTTCCCGGATCTCGCGAGATAATAAATTAATTACCGGCGTAAGCCGCTTTTGGATGTACCGCGCCTCCGAGCAATGCCGCGTGCCGCGCCTCGGAACGATGCCGCGTGCCGCGCGAGGAGCAATGCCGCGCGAAACAACCTAAGTCAAAATTGTAAGTTCTATTTAAATTATAAGTGACTAGTGCAGTGCCAGGTTACTCTAAAATAAAGGAATACCAAAGAAGCCAGGGGCATCCAAAAACTAGCCTAACACCTTCCGGGTTCAATAAGAATTTTGGGCGTCCGCGTAAAATGTAATTAAACCACTTCTCAAACGAACGACGGCTCTGGCCGAAGGTCAGTCATTTATGGTATTTTATTAACCAACTAAATGCAGGGCTGCTATAAGTTTCTTCCAAAGTGAATTTATATTATAAATTTAAGCATAATTGATCAAACATTTTTTTTTCGAAGCTTACCGTTAAATGATCACTGATCAGATAGGGTGAAAATCAATTGTAATTGATCCAAATTTGTAGTTTCTTTTAATATAAGTCTGTTTATCTTTTGTGGGTGTTTTATTTAACCTAAAAACTCAGCATTACAACCCCTACGTTACTAATAATGGTCAGGCAGATGCGTTACAATCCCCTACGTACAAATAGTGATCTACGGGTTTAAAACAACCCCTATGTCACAAATGGGTGGCAGCACGTTACTCGGGTGGCCAAGGAGTTTGCTATCAACCCCTTGGTTAGACACTGCAATACGGGAATTTGTGCCAATGAAGAAGAAACGACGTACTTGCTGTTTTCAAGGGAATTACAGGCGCTTGTTAGAGAAAAGAAAAGGTTGCACAGGGAACAAGAAAACAGGCTCTCAAAATAACTACAATAAGTTCTTAGCATCCAGACAAAGATGTAAACACTATTTGAATTGGGGTTTCCAAGTCCCGGGACCAAAAGTGTTTTCGGGACTTACGAGCTAAATTTCAAGTCTCGGGACTAGTCCTGAAAATCCCAAAAATGGTCCAGAAAGGGAATTAGTGTTTAGCTGAAATTTGCGAATGCAAATTCCAAAGAAAGACAAGTATTTTAAGTTAAATAAAGTATTTCTGCGCTGATAATCAGCAGCGTTGGGGCTCGGCTATAACTTCATTACTTTCTTCTGGTACTAAAAAGGTTTGTCACTCTTCATCTTTCGCTTTTGTGTGAACTGCATAGTGCTCTGATTATGATAATTTTAGTGGGGCAAACTTTACATTTCGTCAATTGTTTATCTAACGTCTACGATATATAAATGTTGCCATATCGACTTCAAATTGTTATTTTTGTTTATGTAGAATAAAGGTAGGTTGGGAATCGGAATTCATTCTAATTCTAATGCTTTAGCAGACAAATAGCAAAGACCTTTAAAACCCAAAAATATAAATTATTCAGCTTCTTGGCGCATAATTTTAAGTATACAAATTTTTTTACTTTACTGTTACTACATGTGCTCACGACTACGCGTAAAATATCTAAATCCAACAAAAGAACAAAGAAATATATAAATAAAAGAACACTTCCAAATGTGGCTAAAACAACAAATTTAATTCTAACCTAGCGAAAACCATACCTCACCTGCCTACGCAAAGCAGAAATAATACAGAATGTGCAAGAGGCATGAGTAATAAGCCGGACGCCGGTGAATACCTGTTCTAATTCTCTGATATCGAGTATAAGCACGCATGTTGACATAGTCCCGGGACTACGCCTCTGCTGGCTGTGGTCCCGGGACTCGGTTTTTTAGTAGAATCCCGGGAAGGTTCTGGAAACTCTAATTAGCATGTCATCACAATTACATCTCTAATATTCAAAGTGACATACCTAAAAACATAAAATTATTTTGGTATTTTGTGAATGGAAGAAGAATGGATAGGAACACCTGTGGTGAAATTTTTTTGGAAGCCACTGCTCGTGAGCCAACAGATATTGCCAATCAGTTTGCGAGATATTTTCTTCTAGTGATTCAGTCCCGTCCCCACAGAGTTATGATTTCAATTATTAAAATACCGCGAGTGTTACTAATATTGTTCTCAAGGAGAAGGTTATTAAGAGAAAACTGTTGCAGCTAGATGTGAGAAAGAGTATGGGACCTGCAGGCATTCCTCCGAAATTGCTGAAAAAGTGCGCCAATGTATTATCAAGACCTCTGGCTTTTTTGCTCAGTCTCTATGAAGATCATCAAAGTTCCAGTTGTATGGAAGTGTAGTTTAGTGATACCAGTTTTTAAATCTGGTGACAAAGGGAACGTGATGAACTATCGACCAATTTCCTTATTTTCAAGATCTTTGAAAGTATAGTGTCGGACCAACTTACTAGTGCTTTTACTAACATTATAGTGGATAACCGACACGGTTTTGTAAGGGTAGATCTACATTAACAAACTTAATCGTGTACGAACAACATATAGTGAACGCCTTTGAAGTCAGAATGCAGCTGGATACTGTTTATACGGACTTTTCTACGGCATTCGATACTGTATGCCACATGTTACTAATTGCCAAATTGTATGCACTAGGTGTTAGATGCTGTCTTCTCCAATGGATAACCAGCTATTTGATTGGACGCATGCAGATAGTGAAGTTTAAAGGTTACACGTCGGAACCTATTGTTGTGCTTTAGGGAGTGCCACGAGGATCTCACCTTGGCCCTTTATTGCCTATTTTATTTATAAATGATATATATATTGAGGTGGAATGATGCCTTGTATTAATAAAGGGTTTAATTAGAATGTGAATAATTAAACAGGGCAAATCACCACAATGCTCAGGGTAGAGTCCTGCATCGGGTCGGGTACCCGCGGGTTACCCGCATTGCGGGTCGGGTTGCGGGTAGGATTTATATCAATATTGCGGGTAGCGGGTCGGGTGCGGATTTGAAACTGCGGGTTGCGGGTCGGGTATAACTTCATTTCTTCAACATAAATTTTGTTTGTGTATAAAAAAATTATACTTAATAATAATTTGACCGCCGAAGTGTGAAAATAATTTTTTTTATTGTGTATACATTCTATATGAAGCAAGTTGCTGGTCTAATATTCGAATTTGGGGTCAAGTGAGGCTTAAAAGTGCAAAACTTGCGGGTCGCGGGTCGGGTGCGGGTTTGAAACGGCGGGTCGCGGGTCGGGTGCGGGTATAAAAATTTGAAAATTGCGTTTCGCGGGCCGGGTGCGGGTTTAAAATTTCAGAAATTGCGGTTCGCGGGTCGGGTGCGGGTCCTATATATTGGACCCGCGCAGGTCTCTAGTTCAGGGTACTTTTATTATGTAAAACTCTACCTGTCAGTATTTTAGGCTAATCAAAATGAAATGTATTTATAATACTTCAATAAAAATGGTTAATTGCCCCTTTCTATATTTTATTGAACTGCAATACTAATCTGGACTAGCTCCGGCAAAATACAAAACTACTTCTCTCAGGTTGGGTTCAGATCTGAGTTTTATTTGAAATTATGTTGAGAATATTTGACTCAGATTAGCTCACATGCGCGATTTATTTTGATACACGCGCTACTCGCTCCGATTATTCATAACCTCACAACTTGACATTGAACACAGAAAATCGTTAGTGCATATAGCGTTTATTTGAATATTTGAAAGTGAAATTCTGCAAGGAACCACCAGGTAAATCGAATTAAAACTCCCGCCTAACAACAACTGACTCGATTTTGTTTAGATATGACGTCAAACGACGCCAGATGCTCTTTTGTTCTGGACTTCCTGTGATGACTTAAATTTTCTGGCAAAACCGCAATTTCTACTGACGCCATTCAAATTACTCAAACTGAGACGAATCTGGAAGCTTGGAAATACGATGACTCTCTTCCACAAGGTGTAATCTAGCAATTCACTAGCTTTCCCGGCAACCAAACAATCAAAACATGGCAACACCTACCTTTCAAATCTGCCTTCTTTTGCCACGGAGATGGTTGCAAGCTACGCCCAGGTCCTAACTCGCTTGAAGTCGCTTCCCTGGCAGCAAATCTTGTTCAGGATGCTTGTTCACACCTGCCTGGGCCGTTGGAATTGCAAAACCTGGCTTCTGCATCTCAAATAGTCCGTTGTCGACGTTCGGAGTTTTCAGGTGTCGGTGCCGTCTCACAGCCGAAGTTTGTTTGGAAATTTTTTTTGTCGTAGAACGTTTTGCAAACACTACCACAGATGCCTGGTAATGGTTATAAATAAATTTCTCACTTTTTAACTTGGTAAAACACTTTTCATTATATTAAAATATTAATTTAATGGAGCACAATTTTGCCCAAACTTGTCAATTTACAGCAATTGCTATTATTTTTGACAAAACAGCATCGCGTTGCTTAGTAACCGATCTGTAATTGTTTATAGGAAATTTTTGGTTACAATTTTACATCAAGGAATCAAATTTGATAACATGTTTCTTAAATCTAAATTTTTGCATCTCATTACTATTGCATTTAATAACTTCAATTACTGTTTGAATTGCAATTGAATAAAATATTTCAATTCTGTGTTTTAATTGACTTTGTTCAATATTTCTCTCTGCATACAGAGCTAAAGTGTGAGCTTAAAAACCATCTCAATATAAATGTTTTTTATATAGTTATTTCTTACTTTATGCAGATAATTCAAAAGTTTTTTGAATGATTAAAACTATTAATTAATGTCATATATCTGCAGACAGATTTACAAAGGCTGTGTGCGGTGTATTAAGAACTGCATAAAGCTAAACTTAGAAAAATATTACACAATGCGCTTTTATCAAATTCAAACCCCTGTAGATTCTCATTATTTTCTATTTGGTGCTGAGCTAACTTTGAAAGATTCTGTTAATGATTTAGGCATTATTTTTAATAGAAATATAAGGTTTAATTTACATGTTAGTAATAAGTCTTTAAGAAGTTTTAGAACCACAAGAGTTTTTTTTATATTAGAGCTTTAAAGACTTTACATGCATCTCTAGTCCGACCACACTTAGAGCATAATTCTTCTGTTTGGTCGCCTTATCAAGAATATATATATATATTGAGAGGGTACAAAAGAAGTTTATTCGATTTGCTTTGTATAATTTGGGGTTACTTTCAGCGGGTTACACATATGAAAATGCTTTCAGTTTAATGGATTTATGTGACTTAAGATTACGCAGAATTAGGTTTGATTTAATTTTAGTTTTTAAAGTAGTTAATTCCATGATTTGTAGTGCGTCATTATTGAATTTTTTGCCTTTTCATGTACCTTGTAGGAATACTAGAGCGATTAAGGTCTTTCATGATTCCATTTATAGAACTAATTATGCTCAGTGTGTTGGTATTAATAAATTACTGAAATTTTCGAACTCCTATGCTAACTACGTGAGCTTTTTTGGTGTTAATTATAATTACTTTTTGGCTGAGGCATTGTTCTTTCTGTACCTGGGTAACTAACGTTTTCTTTTTATTTTGATATTTAGTATTCACATAGCATTATTATTCATATAATTTTATACCGGGTGCTGACTTGCGCGACGCACCATAGGAATTTGCATAGTAAATTCTGTATGTTCAATTATTTGCTCCCCTAATTATTTTAGAGTTAAAGTGTAAATGCTTTTTTTGCAGAGAAAAAAATACTGCATCCATTCATACTGTTGCTAATAATTTTTCATTTTCCGGAACCGAAGGAATGCAAAAAACAAGCTAGCATTTTCACAAAAATCAGTGATGCCATGGAATTATTGAAACAAGCCAATGCCGCAAATGCGTGCGGCGTGACAATATGTGCTGTTTGTTTGTTTGTCATTGATGTTTGACGTTTATAATAATTCATTATTAATTATGTTCTGCTTAATGCCTCTAAGGTACCTAGACCTTGTCCATAACAAAAATGGTTTTACGAGTATGGTGGACGTTCGTTAAGTAAGCTCCTTGTTCATTGTAAAATATCTGCAAATTCCAAACAGTACAACCATTAATAGACTGATTCATTTTAAGTTTAAGACTACAGGCGGGTTATTAAATAATTGTAGGTGCAGTAATGAGGTTCAGAACTTACACCAAAACGAGAAAAACAACAATACGTTTAATCTTTTGCCGGCAGTGACTGGATGATCGCACCGCACTCACTTGCGTTGCCATTGGCTTCTTTCAATAATTCCATGGCATCACTGATTTTTGTAAAAATGCTAGGTTGATTTTTTGCATTCCTTCGGTTCTGGAAAATGAAAAATTGTTAGCAACAGTATGAATGGATGCAGTATTTTTTTCTCTACAAAAAATGTATTTACACTTTAGCTCTAAAATAATTAGGGGAGCAAATAATTGAACATAATGAATTTACTATGCAAATTCCTATGGTGCGTCGCGCAAGTCAGCACCCGGTATAAATGGGGACTTCCCGTAAGTATCAATAAATAAAATTTATGATTTTTTCTCACATGAAAAATTGATTAAAGTTGGGTGGTGAAACATGCAATGAAGATAGCAATTGAAGTATAGTACCTAATATAAAACAAGACTAGAGACATCAACAAAACCAGAAAAAAGCATAAATATTACCAGATGTGATACTGAGGTTAGAAATTAGTTGGAGCAAGTAAGAAATGAGCAGAAAAAGTATAATGAAAACACGAAAGTAACCTAATTGGAAAAACAAGCTTAAAGAAAGTAAATGAGAAGATCGAAAGAGAAAATAAAGAAATAAAAAAGAGATAACAAATTAAAAGTAAATTGGAAGGAATATAAAAGAAAACGAAGAAAAATACTATAGCAGTGAACGGACTGACAGTGGAAAAAATGAATCAAACATCCTAAAATCAGCATTGAAATTTTATCAAAGAAAAGTTGAAAGTAAAATTTAAGATTAAAGGGGCCTACAAAATTGGTATGAAACGCTGTTTGGTCAAATCAATAAATGAATGTGACAAAGAAAAAAATATCAAAAACAAATTAAAATACTGTACAGTGGTGAGCCAAGCAACAGATATGAGTATGGATGTGGCGTTGGAATAAAGATAATATTAGAGAGAAATATAATTGGTTTTAAAACAATAAACAAAAGAATGTGGTACATCCGAATTAAGATGAAATTGCGAAACACACCAACCGAGGACAAGAGTGAAGAAGAAAAATTTTTTTGTGATATTGGAGAGGAAACTAGACTTAGCGTCATGCAAAAATGTTAAACTGGAGACTACAATGCTAAAAGAGGAAAGGACGTATATATACCTACAGACATAAACTACAATAACTGTGAGAAGACAATAGAATTGGTTGCGGCTAATAACACAGTAGTTGAACACACCACTTTCCCACTCAAAAATATATTCAAGGAAACATGAAAGTCGCTGGACAGCAGAACAATTACCCAAATAGACCATGCGCTAGTGGATTCTATAGGTATCGTATTCAAGTAATTTGGGTGTAAGAAGCTGCGAAACAGAAGGGCTTGAATATGTAAAGACTAAATTAAGGAATAGAATTAATAAAACAAAACAGATGACAGGATGCAAAGCACAAAAATACAGGGTGAAGCTGCTCAAAAACTAGGAGACACTGACAAGGCCGACGAAAAGGATCAAAGAGGTACTCGAGAGCATGATACTAGAATGAAAAATCACTGGGGTAGACAATATTCCGGCAGAAATAATTGAGAAAGGGTGAGCTGATATGAACAAATAGATACATACAAAAACTGATGGTAATATCTAAAAAAAGAAGACATGCTCAACTAATCGGAAGCAGCACTAATTTGCCTAATGTGTAAGAAAGAGAAGAAGTTAAATTTCAGCGAATACAGGGGAATATTACTCCTGTGCACCACACATAAAACCTTTATAAACATTGTGACGAAGGATTAAAGGGTTGGCTTTACCTGGTGGCGAAAGTTGTATTTCTTATTTTGCCGGCTGGTAAATATCGGCCTTATTTGACTAACTCGCCGAGAAGGGTCGGGGTTCCAACTACGCTGAAAAAGAAAACTAAGGGAGAGGGCGCCAGGTTCTCGACGTCGACAAATCCTTGAGTCGGACCTCAAGGTATGGGATAAATCCAGCAAATCAAATTAGCATAGACCAATAATCTATAACAGCATTTATTAAATAATCGGTATTATAGTGCAAGCGGCGACAATTAATAGGTAAGTACGATGACACATACATACAACAATAAATACATGACAAGGCGGGCAATGATAAATCTAACACTCTAAAATAAAGGGGCGCTGCATAAGCTATTAAAATTTACTCATCATCGGCAAGATTATCGATGTTCCGCGAAAATTAGGCAATAAAAGATAGTGTAATTAATTTCTAATGCGCCTGTACAAAGTAGGCACCACTAATTTGCACGCACCCTGTGAGGCAGGGCACCGCCAAAACAGAGCAATGCAAGTATCTGGCTAACTTAACCCCGAGTGTTAGCTCGAATTGACATTAAGACGTTACTAAAAATTTCTAATTTGCGAAGGCACAGATGACAGGATAGTATGGCCATACGAAATCGAGGGTGTTTGTTAATGCAAAAACATCAGGATATTCATGAACGCTACAACATCTACTTGAATATGCTCTTAACAATATTGTTTAAAAGTAAAATTGCGTAATTAGTTCACGGAAGCTTGTATTCTAAGCGATATGTTGCCGGGGTCGGGTCACGAGCCACAACCTAGCGATCGCTTGATCACTTTATACGTAATCCGTGGTGGCTGTCATAAAGTTAACCTTGACATGGAGGAAATTGTGCTTGTGCGAAAAGGGGGCACAAGATGATGCGAATTGGCCGTCACGCACGACTAAAACGTGCCATAGGTAAGTAAAAACATTCTACTATATTGTTTTACAGACTAATGCAAAACTCCAATGTACTATTCTGCTATATTTTGTAGGAGTCCAATTATAAATTTAAGCGAAGCTACCGGCACTGCAGAGTGGGCCTCAAAGCTAGTCTGCTAGTGTAACAGTTAGCATACATGATACGGACAATCTGAGATCATGACTAACATAATTAAGATGAGCCGTGGTAACTTTAAACAGTAGCGTTCAGTAAACGACAAGCACAAATAATACAGCCAGCCCCGAATCTAATCTAAAACTACATAACGTGGGACGAGCTGTATAACATTTTCTGACAATATCTATGCGAAAGGTTCGCATAATCTAAAAATACACAAGGCGAGACGATTGGTATAGCATGCTGTTATAATATCTAAGCGAGTGATTCGCCTGCAGGAGTACAAACCCAAATCTAATTATTCCACTTGTTTCCTTGTAGTCTTTGCACCTGGGGCATCAGTGATACGAGGGCCAAGGACCTCGGCTTCCAGTAGCGGTTCGAACGACGCAGATAGCCTTACGTTGGTGTCAGTGGAGGCAGCTTGAGGACTGCTGGTATGCGATGGGCGAACTCTTATTCCCTAGCGGAATCCAAGGGGGTAAATTGCGAAATCCAATTGCAATTCGTCAATTACTGGAGCACATAGCTGAATTCCAGCGATAGATTGGATCCTAACGAAAATTGAGTCCCAGCCAAAAATTGGCTAAAAATGTACAAAATTCTTAAATAAGCCCCCGATAATGAAGCAGGAGCTATCGTCAGCTTACCTAACGTTGAAGGGTAGCCAGAGCGAACGTGCAAGGGGTAACGTGGCGAACGACGTAAGTAACTCAACAAAACTAATAATTACGAACGTCCTCCATGAAACTAACGGAGCCAAACCAACAGGCTTTTCGAAGCAATAAACTGCCACGGCACAACCAGCTTGCAAGAAATTTCAAATAGAAGAGAACGTGAGAAACCAATCATGTGTTCAACAAATTCCAGGATATCAAGAACTTCCCCAAGAATTTTTGGCAAAAGGACCCACAAAAAACCACTGAAAATTGGACTGCACTCAAGAGACAACAAAACTGCAGTTTTAGGTAATGTATCAAGCCAGAAATTTGTTTATAATAAATGCACATAAAGTCGCCTAACCAACTAGGCGTGAATGTATATAGAATTGGGGCAGAATAAAAGCAAATGATGAAATTTAGTTAATTGCTAGGGGAGTTGCATGCGAAACTACCTGTCAATTATAATGACATGTTAAAACTAAAATACAACTGGTTAAATCGGCACTAAATCATGAGAAACTACAAATTGAAGCCACCTAATACAGCTTCAAAATAAAATTCAACTAGCAAATTTTCACTAAGACAAGGGAAGCTACAAACTATCACTAACAACATCTTAAGAAACAAATAATACCGTATGCAGAAGGAATTGTGGGTGAATGTTAAACAACTGATAAATACGAAATTTTTATCAGGGGGTCTCATATTGGACATTATGCTTCAGCTCCACCCATAGTTGTGAATTCGCATTACATAGGTTATGTGAAATAGTCTTCCAGGCCAACAGGTCTACTATCCATCAGTTATTCATCATACTCCAAATGATGGAAAAGGCAATGATACACAACATAAGCTTGTACCAGATACTTGTAAATTTCAAACAGTGTATGACAGCGAATTTGAAATACCAACAGTTATAACTTTGAGAAATACCAAAGGCAGGTCAACAATTTCAGAAAGCTTCAACATATAACAGGTATTAGGGCAAGGAGATGAACTAGCCCCTATACTATTTAATATAGCTTTAGAAAACTCAATCTGAGAAGTGACAATGAATCGAAATGCGACCTTATTGACCAAAGAATCTTAAGTTATCTCCTACTCAGAACATGTGAATATAGCAGGTATTTTACTGTAACAGGTGCAGCAAACAGTTGAAGAATTGAAAGAAGCCGCTAATAGAAGCGGATTTGAAGTAAACGTTGCAAAACCAAGGTGATGGAAGTTAAACCGAATAGATTATAACAAAATCTGACAGTAGGTTAGGTTAAGTTGGCTTTAATGCGAGTGGTACAATTGCGGCAAATTTTTGGTTATACGTCAATTGGACTCGAGCTATTTGGATGCAAGACAATTAGACGCATCCATGGGCAATAATAAAGAGTGTAGTAAATAGCATTAACATTTATGTGATAGGACATTGAAAACTTTGTATATATATCGTTTATAAACCTCTTCTAATTGCGTACTTTATGCTATTTATTTTGTTATTTTGTAGTAACTATGAATACAATAAACTGTATTGTTTATATTATATTTTCTTTATAAACTTTAATTTTTACAAAAATCTGAAACCTAGTGAGTTTAAATACATGTGTTAATTACAGACGCAAATTTTAAATTCGTCATATCGTCTGTCATGTTCGTAGTAAAGAAAAACTCTATATGTAACCACCTTTCACGGTTTATTCAGGACCATTGCTTTACGATTCCCCTCCATTTTTCTATCCATAGCTAGATCCTTTTTTACTGCTTCTAGAAGGCATCTTCGAAATCTTTCCCTTGTTCTTTATTCATTGCTAAAGTTTATTTTTAACTCTCTTATTGTTCTTGTTTTTGGTAGTCTTGTAACGCTAGCTCCTTCATTAAATTTTAATTATACACAAAATATATTAAATTTAATACATCGCCTAATCGAGCGTTGTATCTATCCGGCGCTCGGTTTTCCGATAACGCGAAGGCTTCAGCTATGCGCAAATTCGCGCTGAATAAACAACGGCGTCGTTTCCCGCTCAATGTTCCCCAGACCCGTTGTAGCGATAAAGTCGCCAGAAGAGTATATACAAAGCTCCGTGACCAGTTAAAATCACTTGAAATTTCTCGGACTTAAGTCCACCCGTCCACCTATTCTGTCCAGTCCCGACTTGAGTCTTTGGGCTTCCCTTCCTTATATCCTCTCCTGATGTTAGAATGTGATAGCGTTAATTTGTCTCCTATCCTCTTCGCCAGCACCCATTCTAATACGCATTTACCTTTAACAATTCGAACCCCACAACCAAACTCCGCCAGAATGTTCAAAATGTACTAATAAATGTGTCTGTAGGAAACTTATCGCATGTTTCTGCATAACTGCGGCTCGAGCCATATAATAGCATTCGTTAAAGAACGACAAACAAATCAAAGAATAAAAGAAATGATAGGGCACCGGCACACTGTTATCGACGAAATAGAGAAACGACAGTTAGTTTGGTATGGCCATGCGAAGAAATCGAGAAATGAACGATTTCCTAAAGTTGCCATGGAATGGATGCAAAAAAAGAAGAAAGAAGCGGAGACTTCGAAGATCGTGGGGAACAGGAATAACAAAGGCACTAAGCAGTAAGAATCTGAATGAAGAAAACTGCTATGAGAGTCAACAGTAGAGGAAAGATCTGGGAATCGGACAGCGACGCTTGAAATAGGGAAGGAACATTTACAGGATTTTTGTAACAGTAATTCATTAACAGGGTTAGATTAGAGTTTCTTGAAGCAATTTAAATCAATATTAATTAGAATTGAAAAATATTTCTCCTAAACAGCGCCTTGCATAGAAAACGTAAGAATTATGCAAACATACTACTTTTCGGTAAATAATAAAAAATCTAAAGAAGTAATTAACATTTTATATAATATTCACCAATTATAATTCTTTCAAGTGTTCACATAAAAAAATTTGAACTATAATATTAAGCCTTTGTATGTGAAATTTTGAAAAATATTTAAAAAATTTAAAAATTTAATTTTAGCTAAAGTTAAAAAAATTAGGGGTTTTCTGGCCTTGAGATTGTGTAGTTAGCTAAAAATAACACACTCTAAAAAAATCTCATTTAAATATTGCTTAATTTCCGAAAAATAGCACTTTTTGGATTTTGACAATTTCGAAAAACTTTATTTTCTAAATAAGTAAAAAGCACTCGGTATATATCATAGGAGCTAAATAGGTTTTTAGACAAGCACAAATTCTTGACGTAAAAAGTTTTTTTGAAAAATCTAAAAAAATTTTTTTTCATATTATGCCGACTTTTTGGTGGACCCTGTATATTGTTATGATCTTTATGACTTCATTTTAGTTTAATTGAGATTTATATTATCCTCAGGGTTTTATCACGTTTTATTCTACTTCTTACCTTTTGTGTCCACAGCTCAAGCATGCAATCGTAATAAAATGAATTGTTTGACTCTTTATCTCTTTGGGCTACTGCAGAATTTAATTAGAACATACACAATATAAAAACCATAACAATTAATATGAGGCAATTCCTTTAAATATGATTACAAGTTAAAATTTAGTATTAGACTCAATTTTATGTTAGTTATACTATATGTTTACATACAGGTTATTTATAATTACGTGATAGATATTGTATGTATAATCTGTAATCTCATTTACCCTGCGGTGTAGAGGCTGGTGCTTTATGCGCTGGCATCTGGCGGTACAATGCATTTAATCTTATTTTGTTTATTAAAAAATCATTTCCTCAACACTGTTATTTTTAATGGACTTTATTTTCCGTTAATTTTCTGTTGCTTGGTTATAATCAATTCTATATTTTCAAATAGCAGTTTAATCATTATTTTACCTACTGCTGCTATCTCATATCTGGTATTGTTTAATAGTAATTGGTATACATTTACATGGTAATGTTTTTTTTCTTTCAGCTCAAATATCCAATGTTATTAATTTGAAAATTGGACTTTGCACCAGCTACATCTTGTTTCATTCTTGTATTGTAGTCAGGAACCCCTTTAGACTAGGCTTTATGCAAGCACACTTAACATGTTCATTAGTTGTATACCTACTAATTATCTTTTTTAAGACCACACTTATTTGTATTACAACTCTTAATTGTCCATACCAGTATATATTATTGTAAAATTGAATTTATATCTTTAACTCAAATTTTACTCTGGTGTCATTCAAATTTATATTTTTATGCACTCCATTCTTGCTCTTGTTATTTTATCATTTCCGCAAAAATCTTGGATATCCCTCCATTTTGAAATATCAAAATTAAAGATTCCTACTTTTCAACCTTCATGACGTTTTTAATTTTACAAGTCATATTTTTAGGTTAACAGTTCTTAAATGTGACTGCCTCCAATTATATATCATTAACCCCTTTTTTACAACAATTGTGTAAGAAATAAACGTATGTTGTATCTATTATAATAATACTTACATTTACAGATAAAATCTGACTAGTAACAGAAGAACTCAATTCTAAAATTAGTATCTTTATCTAAAGTTGGGCATTACTTAATTACTTTGTAATTAAATTACTTTTCGTTGATTTGTTTTGGAATTGAATTACTTTTCAAAATACGGTAATTGCCGTTTTTGTTAAAAATTGCTTGACAGTTAGCTTTTGAAAAGAATTTATTACTACATTCAATTATCTTACTACATTTGAGTAAATAAATTAGGTACTCTAAACTATTTAAATTACTTTTAAAATATTTGAATTATTGTGGTAATTCAAATTAATCGCGGTAATCAAATTACTTTCTGGTAATTCAAGTAATAAATGATTGACTGCGGTTGCCTATTAGATCTGCAGAATGCAAGAAACAGGGACAGGCCTTATTAAATTACATGACGCAATAGGGTTTTCAGGGAACAATATAAGTATAATTTATGATTTTCCAAGACTGGTTGCCTAACATCTAACTTTGTGCAACATTTACAATTCCAACAGTGTATCAGTGTAGCTTGCTAATAATTATTGTGCAAGAAGTGAAAAATATGTCTGCGGTAAATACACATTACAGAGTATAGTACGGTAAATCTATAATTTAATTGTATCCATATCAAATAACCATTAGTTTCATTAAACAATATTGATATTTATCTATAATAATTACTTATTCATTTCAATTAGTTTGTTTTAAACGATGTAGTAGCACAAAGCTTTCGAAAAACTACTAAATACAAATATATGATAACAATTTCTATCGAAAGTAATTGAGAAAGTAATTTATTCGACCAACTTTCTCTTCAACCAATTTTAATTACAATTGCAACCACAGATATTCAAATAACTGGTATTGGTTATAGTTTCACATTTAATTTAAATTAATAACTATGATTCTATCTAACTTATATTTGTTTTAGCTAATGGAAAGCCAAATTTCTCATGCGCTGCAAATACCATTGTAAGAAACAGAATTATCTAATTATAAACGAAGTTAATTCATGTTGCCCAATTATACATAATAATTGTAGACAGGCACAAATATGACATGTTTAGCAAAAAGGTCATAATAGTTAAAAAGTAGGAATCTGCAACTTTTTTAATATTTGATTTCCAAGGTTTTAGAGAATATAAGAGAATAACAATGACAATTGTGTGTGTACAATTTGGAATTAAAAATGACACCACCTTTTAAAATCATGTTTAAAATATAATAATTCAATTATATTAAATAAATACTGGCATGGGTCCAGCAGAAGCGTATGTATAAAATAAAAATGGTCATAATAAAAAGTTTTGAAGAAAGAAATATGAAAATGTTGAGGATATGCGGAAAGCATAACTAGTAGGCGTTGCTTACAAGGATACAAGTAAGCAGTTCATGTAGTAGATGCAAGTCCATTTGGTAAATGAAGATATGTTGAACTCGAAGATAGAAAAGCTAGAACGTAAGTTAAAAACAAAGATAATATTACAAATACCAGATCTGAGTAAAAAATAAAAAAAAATAAATGAAAAAACTGCTAATTGAACAATTGTAAAATTGATGAAAGTAAATTATCAACAAATTAAAGACAACCAAAGTTAACAGTGTTTAAACGAAAGGGTTATGAAACAATTTAACAATAAACATCAAAGAAAACTGCATGTAAACTTTCAGTATTAATTATCTAAATTGAATTTAATACTTAATTTACTAACGCTATTTTGATCAAACCGATAAATATTCAAAAATACAGATTTATTGTCAATAAACGTTAATTGCCCCATATTTAACGTGTTGTGTGTTTTATTTGGGTATGCCCTATTTAAATTTCTGTAGTAACCCAACGAGATTGAGAGCCGAACAATTGATTTTGTTACAAAGGTATGCTAGCTGAGAACCAATAAAGGTAAGATAGAATAGAACGTGATAAAATCCTGAAAGTAAATTATTCATTTCAATTAAATTAAACTAAAATCTTAAAGGAGCGTAGCAGTATAAAACTGCTTATAAGTTAACACATTGACGGTTGTAACGGGGTTTCTGACATTATTCGTGTTTTTTCTTTGCAACCAACTATCTACAATGTTACAAAAATGCAAATGCAAAGCCTACTCTGAATCATAAAGCAAAAAACAGCCTATAATATAATCCATTGACAATGTTTCCTCTTCCCAGTAGGCTGTTCTATATGTTTATTACTGTGACATGAAAAACTATAACATTTTTTACAACTGCGTTATTGGCATTGTTGCAATTTTAATGCCAAAATTCCAAAAAAATATGGAAGTTTACAAAAATTAACTGGCAACAGTGCAAGCCTTTCAAAACCATAACAACAAATTGAAAACAACATAACCCAATTTTGTCATATCTAGTTATTTCGCATTCATACAAACAAAAATGTCACAATAGCATAATCTGCTGAAAGGAAGAAACATTATATTCACAAAATTCAGGAACTGCTAGAACAGCCTTTTCCTGTAAGTTTAAATTTAATGTTAAGAGCTGGAATGTGTCCACGTTAATAATTTTTTTATTTTATTCCCTGCCTTTGTATTACTGTTATTGTCATTATTATTACAAATAGATTAGGATGAAGTTGCAAATAATTATTATGTCCAATTATCAACAATAAACCTTGTACCAAAAGTAATAAACATCGTAAATTACAAGCTTGTGTCAGTTTTATAAAGAAAAAGAAAAAAATCGAAAAACGAAAGCCAACACTGAAAAAAACACTGATTTTTTTCTATATATTGTAATGGTATTACGCCCACGACTCGACTCTGATAGCAGTGCAACCTTATGAACAATTCAATAAGCACAGAGTTGGGCTGTTTTATGTAACGGCAATGATAAGTTTAAAATTCAAAAAATAAATGCATCGGTAAAGAAATGCCAGTAATAATAAAGTAATTAAGTAAGGAACGCAAAAGGCAAGCTTGTTTTTTACAGGGGTCGAAGTTGACATTCAAATAAATTAAATAATAGGTTTGTGCATAATAAATAGCCAAACCGAAAGAAATTAATAGTCACAAAAAGGTTTGCTATGTGCATGTAAAAGAAGCGTAGTTTTCATTAAGCCTAGGCAGTGAAATTTGTAAGGATTCTAAAAAGGAAAAGAAGCCAGAATAAAATAACAGTACATTGCAATAGAGCAATCTGAAGAAAGCAGGCAGTAGGACATGGAAAAGCAATCTTGAAAAGCAGGCAGAAGGACATGGAAAAGCAATTGAGAAGCATAACCAGTGCATTTAACGTGAGTGAGAAAGCAGAGCAAATAATAAAACGTGTTTGTGTATGAGGCTCAAAGAGACGATTTTAAGTATAAGAAAAAGACAATATTTATTTTATAAGAAATTTGAAGATTTAAAACTATGTAATCATCTAATCAAACTTGTTTCTATTATGTACAAAAAATCATCAAAACTTATTTCCGTTAGCATTGTAACTATAGCAACAGATTCAAATTTGTTTAAATAACGGGGAGAACAAATGAAAAATTAATTGAATTGACAGTGTTAGATTTGTGCTCCAATTTAATCACAAGTTTTATACAATAAACGAGCATTTTATAAACTAAAAAGTATACCATTTTATTCTGCACGTGTTAAAGTTTGTGTGTGAATGTTTGTGAGACTTTCCGACACATAAACGTATAATTTCCTACGAGGGGCATTTCCGAGGATCCGGCAGCCGTTCCAGTTCGGTTTTCCGATAACCGTGTCCGGCCAAAATAAGGTTCCAGAGCCAGGGATCTGCATTGCAATACGTCGGGTAGGACTGCAGGAGTACCACCGACAGCATCTACAGCGAGAACAGCCGTTCCAGAGGCAGATACCATCTTGGGCCATTTCCGAGCAGTGCAGCGGCCACCACCGATTATAAGGTACCAATTTTGCCTAAAAATACTAGTGTTAGCGTTTGGAATTCGATGGGCATATGAGATTCGGCCTTACTGAAGAAGATACCAGCTTGTTAAAGTCTCCACCGAAGGCGCAGTTCGAAAAATAAGCGGTGTCGAAAATTTTGAGGTTATGCGAAGGTTTCGAGGAGAGGAAGCGTTCACAAACAAATGCTAAATTTTCGGCCGGGTCATCTGACGTCACGAAATAAATATGTGCCTGAAACAAAAGCTGTTAATTACCGCCAAAGCACGAAGATTTGAATAAATACCTTTTCGAACGTTCATAATTTCGCTCATTTTAATGTCAACAACGCGGACTGCACGACACAAACCATTTTGTAGGTATCTTTTGAAAGTATCGCAAACAATTAGCTACCGCGTATTTGAACTAATTCTGGTGTACGGTACCTGAGAGGAAGCTTGTGTTCTACCATTAGAGCTAGCGTGTTATTCTAATTAATTGCAGGTACCTAAATGAAGTATTAAAAGGACATACAAACATTTATTTTGTGAAGTAATTAAGTACAGGTCACATTTTAACCAGTCTAATAATTTGATAACAGGCAAAATTTCGATCACAGTAAAATACTAAACCGAGGATTGTGCATGTGGATTTTGCTCTAACTTACAATTTAATTAATTAAATAATAATATTAGAGACCCAATTAGAGCTTTCCATCGCAATGTAAAACTCACCAGTTATTCACATCTATTTACGTAAAAAGGCCATAATCACGCACTATGCTGCACTAGTTTTCACACAATTGTCAATTCGTGTTAAATCCTGTAGATCGTATCCGTTTTTGAAGGAATTGACAGACGGTGCTGAGACTCCAGCTTCAAGAAAAAAATGAATTCCATATATGAAACACTCAAATGGAAAAGAAGTGTTTGCGTGTCCTGGTATGAAATGTTTCCCTTGACAGTGATAAAGAGTGGCCTCTGAGACGGTTATCGGTGCTCACTGTAAATAAGTGGCGAAGATCTATCTAAAATTAATTATGTAATATTTTGTAAGTGTGGATGAGATCACCTCTAACCCTCCTGTCTGAGAGATAAGGTGATTCTAACAGTTGTAGGCGATCTACATACTCCCTATTACATAAATTAGTAAGAACGCCAGTCGCACGCTTTCCATTTGGTCTTTTACCAAATACGGACAGCAAATTACGTTTGCATATCCCAGTAACGGTCCGGTATATGACTTACACAGCCTAGTGAAGACATTTTTGTCAGGATTCTGAAACACTTTAGATAACATATACTTATCAGAATTAGCTTTTTTTCAGATGTAGTTATATGCTAAGACCAACTCAAATCTTTACATAATGGTAACACCTAAAGCAGCCTGGGAGTCAACACTAAAAATGTTAATCGATTCAACTACATGGTCTAAACAAGGATTGTTCGAACCTAAATTCAAATCATAACATTTTTTAATGTTAAGGGGAACTAACCATAGATCAGACCAATGTTTCACTTTTCTTAAATCTTGCAGTAGAATAGCTTAATTTGAGGCAGGGTTGTAGTAAAGTTCGCAGTCATCTGCACAAAAGGAGTGCTGAGAAGTAATAAGAGCGTCGAAGTCGAGAACATATAACAGAAAGAGAGTCGGTCTTAGTACTGAGCCTTGGGGAACGCCAGAAAGCAGAGGATACTTTTCAGAGTAAGTACCGCCAATTCTGACGCAATAGCTTTTGTCGTACAAATAATCATAAATCCAAGACAGCGAAAGTCCTTTTATACCAAGATGTTGAAGATTGGCTATTAGTCTGCGTTTGGGTACTCGATCGAAGGTTTTTGAAAAATTCAGATATATAACATTACAGGATTTTTCTTTTGAAAGGAGAGATAAATTAAAAGAAAGAGTGATAAGAGCAGCTAGCGGTTTTGCTAGTATAGAGGACCAGTTCTTTAATATTATTGGAGGGATATTATCCGGCCCAGGTAAAGAATGTAATTTCAGTCTGTCCAATTTATCCTTAACAGCCTCCTCAGAAGAGTGGATACTGTTTAACACATTTTAACATCTCAGTAAAACAATCTGAGGTAGAGGTTCAAATGGTTCAGAAGTGAATACGGGCTGGAAATATTGGACAAACGCTTCGGATATTTCTTTATCAGTCCTATATAAACTGCCTTCACGTTTTGGGACTTTCGGAGTACTGACTTTACAACGAAGTTTGCTTCGAGTATATTTATAAATGGATTTAGAACCTTTTCCAACGAGTTTATTTTTGAACTCAGCTCTAGCCATGGCAAGGTCTTCACAAAGTTTATTGTAAAAACTTCGATGGCTTTCAAAATCAATATCTAGTCCTGTTCTTCCATATTTTCTCCATAAATTTCTTTCCGTCTTTTCGAGCGACTCATAAACAATTCCGTTCTTCATAGCTTGCGGCTGTTTGTTAGAACCGATTTCTTTCTTGTTATACTAGTTTTCTCTAAATAAAATGTTCACTTATAATTCCATAAGTGTCAAAGTTATGTCAACAATTTTTGCGGTGGTATCACGACTGTTCATTGCGCTTCTATATGATTATCCCAAGCACAATAGACATAAGCAATACTACCCCAAAATAATATACGTAAGTTTGACTAAGAATGGTATTCGAGGGATTCAATGTACCAACTTATTTCTCCCGTAACAAACGACGCAATTTAGCCACTAACAGAAAACGATTTTTTTTTTCTATTAAAAACTACATTTGCTTAAAATATTCACTTGAATACCCTCCGCGGTTTTACTTCAGAAACCGATGTAAAACATGTCAAAATATTCATCAGTATGAAAAAAAAACCAATAAAAGCAGTGTATGTTCAGACACCCTATACAATAAAAGAGGTCGAATCATACCGACTCTCCCATAATCAGAGGAGTCAACTGGAGTAATCCAGTGGAAGAGATTTTTTTAAATAAATCACTTACTTAAAAATATAAAAACGTACTTATCTGCATGTTCTTAGAAGATTTTTAATTATTATTGTTTCAAAATCCGTGCTTACGTTGTCCAAACAAATAATTATAGACACATTTAGAATGAAAATTCAGATTAAATTCACTTAGAGAGCACAGCCGTATATTCAATCAGAACGTGAGTTTTAACAATACAGGGTCCGGCAACGATGCGGGGGTGGAAGATATTTCGAAACGTATAAGAGTTACAAAAATATTGTAAATATAACAGCTGTAGGTACGAAGGTGGTGTAAATTACAGGGTGGCTGAAAACAGTGTGGAGAATCAAACCTACTTTTTTAATAAAATAGCTTATATTTGGGTAGATAGCTTAAAAGTTTTGCATTGAAATACTAATCATTTTGATATAAAGTTGTATGGATCCAACGTCAATTGTTTTGGAAATATTAACGATTTTATGTAAAAAAGTGGTGAACTTCAGGTGGCTGCTGTAAGTAACGGAAAAAAATTCCATGAAGAAAAAAATATGTTTTTCGTGAATTACCATTCGAGTGTAAAATGGTGGATCTGGGTATTGATGCAATACAGGGTGCTCAACATTTGCAAATTTAATAATTTCGAGTTATTTCAAAAAGAGCGCCGTGTATATTTTCGCATTTTCGAAAACCCCTTTTAATGAGCTTTCTTTTGATATGTTACTTCATACCTGTATATTCAACTGTTTTTGAGATATGAGTGTTTGAACATAAAAACAATTTAAGTGGCTTAATATAATCTATTTTAAGGGATAACAAACAAACGCCGTTAAAATAATGATTTAAACACTTGAGCTCTCGAAATAAAAAATAAAACAAAGTTTAAAAAACAACAATCAAGCCAATACTCAAAAGTGGGAATAATAAAAACGGAAAAACGAAAAAAGCAGGAGAAAAATATATCTGCAACGCGATTGAATTTAGGGCTAGAAATTAAAATACCAGGAAAAATCTAATTAAAAGTACTTTTCAACAATACATTTAAACAAATCGAAATAATTACATTTGCAGATTAGGAGTTCTCTGTATATAGCTTTAATACTCAGAGCAGGAAAGTAGAACTATTTAAACATTTACTGTAATTGCGTATAGGATTTTGGTGTATTGGCTTTTGTATTTTTAAATATGATTTTATTTGGCCTTGGAATTAATTTAGTCCGGCATTTATCGTTTTTTCGTGATTATAATTTCGTGTGTCAAAACTGACTGGATTTATTTTTTCTAGTTTTGTATTTTTATTTTCGAGTTACAAGTGTTTAAATTATTATTTTAACGGCGTTTGTTTGTTATCTCTTGAAATAAAGCATGCGCATAAATTGTTTTTATGTTCAAACGCGCATATCTCAAAAACAGTTGAATTTACAAGTATGAAGTAAAATATCAAAATAAAGCTCATTGAAAGGGCTTTTTAAAAACACAAACAAAAAATCCAAATGTTAAGCACCCTGTATAGCATTAATACCCAGATGCACCATTTGATACTAGAAATTTAGTTTACGAAAAACATAATTTTTGGTAACGTTTTCCTTCATTCAATTGTTTTCTGTTGCTTACAGCAGCACATGAAGTTCATAATTTTTTTGCATAAAAATCGTTAATATTTTCAAAACAACTGACGTTAGACACATACAACTTTATATCAAAATGATTAATATTCCGATGCAAAACATTTAAGCTACCCAATTATAGAGCATTACATTTAAAAAAAAAGTTTGATTCGCTATACGTTTTTGAGCCACCCGGTATAATCAAAACTACTTTAGTAATGTGCACCAGCTTCGTCGGTACAACTTTTATATACACAATATCTATGAAAACTCTCATAGTTTTAGAAATATCTTCTACCCCCACATCGTTGCCGGACCCTGAATGTATAAAATAGATTATTTTTTTATTGTCTACATATTCTGCTATTGTATAATAGTGGAATTGCGTAATTCTGTTACAATAAAAAGTAACATCTTTGTTAAAACACCTTAAAAATAGAGGGCGTACCTAATCGAAAAATTACTAATGATATTTTTTTTTTTGAAAATTGTATAGTGCATTATAAAAATATTCTTTTTAAAATACGTGTGTTTTTGTTTTTAAGCCAGGTATATTAAAAATTCTACTACAATAAACTGCGACAACTCAAATTCAGCTGATTAATTGTAATTGATTAGAAATTTTAATGTATTAAACCTCAGTTTAATATCTTTTTTGAGAAATCTTTAAAAAAATGTTTTTAAACAGCCTGTATATAATTTAACATGCATTTTCTTAAAAGTATTTATCGGAATTTTGAGGATTATTTTGGAAGTTAATTTTCGTTTGTCGATTACTTCGAAATACACCCTTACAATACATAAACAGGTTATATTATATGTAGATTCATCTTAATTATACAGTGCTTTCGTAAAGTAGCGAATAAATTCATTAAAAATTCAAGGAAAAACCGCTGGGACCCGTCGATTTTTAATTTCATTTGGGCATTATTTCAAATAAAACACAGGGTGACCTGCGTAGGAGGTATGGCGTCATCGATGTTTCCTTCTATTGCGGAATATGAAAGAACGCATTTTATTACTTACGCTAAGTTGATTTTGGAGTATAGGTCACATGACCAAAAATTAAGAAAAACATTTTTTAAAAATTTCATTTAAAAAAGTAGGCTTTTTTAATTAATTTCGGCGTGTGAAGTTCCACTTTTTTCACTCAGTGAAAAAAAGTGACACTTTGCTTTTAATTTAGGAATGAACGATTCTAATAAATTGGACATTTTCTTAGTTACCAATAGACATTTCCTTAGTTACCAGAAGTGACCAACACACTTGACTAAAATGAAGACAAATACAATTCTATACAAAATAGGGTTGGATTTGAATATTTAATGAAATTTTTAAAAATATTATAGACAACTCGTGTTAGCGTGCTTATTTTTTACGCTTGCGCCTCGTTTAATAACCCTCCACACTTCTGAAAAAAAAGTTGCACTTCTAACACTTGTGGTCTAAATAACTATTAAAATTACAAAATACTTAATTTAATTTTAGGAAGTATGATTTTACGTTTTATCAATGACAGCAATCAATAAAAAACATGTCGGTCGTCTTGGTTACTATCAGTCAGACAACGGTGCACAATTTTAACATTTAATTCAATTGATTTTTGAAGTTGTCATTTCAATTAAATTTAGTATTTTGCAATTTTAAAATTTTTTCTTAATTTTTGATCATATGACCTATACTCAAAGATCAAATTAGCGTAAGCAAAGAAATGGGTTCTTTCATATTCCATAATAAAAAAGGGAGTTGCCATTTAAAACACATCGATGACATCATACCTTCTACGCGTATTACCCTGTATGTATAGATTTTATTTGAAAAACATGCGCAAATAAAAATAAAAATCGACGGGTCCCAGCATTTTTTCCAAAACTTATTTCTTGAATTTTTCCACTACTTTACGAAAGCACTGTATTTATAACTGTAGCATTTCTATAAAATCTATTTTATTCAAATAATGTGTGTACTGTAATAAAGTACATTCATGATTTTATAGAAACTAACTTATTAATAATTTTTTATGAAATAATATGTACAAAATGCTATACTTTTTGTTAATAATACAACATTGCCAGTAGCAACCAAAAGAATGTTCTTTAAAGCAAAGGAATGCCATGCAATTTAAATTCTTCTATGACGCGAAAAGGGAAAATATGTAGTAATGTTTGGAAATTCTATTACTAATATGTTATTGCACCGTGCTTTCCAATACCTGCAGGTAACACACCGATTAAGAACTTCGACTATATAAGCACATTTCTTAAACTATTGAACCATTCAGCAATACAACAGCTAGCAATCCATTCAAAGTAAGTATTAAACAACCGTTAATTTTCTAACTTATTAGAAAATGCTAATTAACACATATTTTCAGATGTTCCGTGCTTTGATTTTGGGAGCTTTCCTGGCCGTCGTCGCCGCCGACGCACCTCTTCCTCTGGGACCCTACCCTGCACCAGTACCAGTCTACGGCCCACCAAGGATCGAAGTGCCATCCGCCCCATACCCTCCAGCCATTCCAGCACCAGTCTACGGCCCACCAAGGATCGAAGTGCCATCTGCTCCATACCCTCCAGCCATTCCAGCTCCAGTATATGGAGTGCCCAAAGTGGTCCTGCCACCCCCCCAGATCATCACCAACTACGCATACAAACTATACACCCCCAAGCGAGTCGAAGTTCTTGCTCCATACCCAGCTCCAGCGGTGCACCCCTACCCAGCTCCAGCAGTGCACCCCTACCCAGCTCCAGTTCTGAAGACCTACCCTGCTCCAGTCCCCGTCGTCCCCGCACCTGTGTACGGTCCACCCCAGGTTGAAATCGTCAAGCCCATCGTTCCCATTGCCACCAGCTACAAGTACGACCTTCCCCAGATTGTGAAGCCCTACCCTGCACCAGCTCCAGTATATGGCCTGCCCAGGCCTGTGGTGGTTGGCCCATACGCTCCAGCAATTCCCCACTCCGAATATGGCTTGCCACATTAAGTGTTAAACAAAATGTTAAACTGTTATTGTTGTTTTAGAGTTAGCTAGTACAATATAAATAAAATCAAACCTTCAATGTGATAAAAAGTTGTTTATTATTATTTATTTTATCCTATTATGTTATTATGACAATAACTCATTAGCAACGAGTTGCGTTAAGATGCATTTAACAGCACTATTGTTGTTAATAAAAATAACATAGCGATACTTTATTAGCATTTAATCACATGTTGACAGCACTGAAGTGTATTGTCAGTCTATGTCAAATTCGATGTTAGTAGGTTAGGTTTTGTTTGTTATTTGACACAAACTGATACAAAGCGTAACCTGAAAATCTCAAATTTAACATAACCCGACAGTGCTACCAACAATACAGTATTGGGTTTTTATCTTACTAAGGATACCACCACTCACTGTTGTAAGTGTCATTAATAACCATTTTTTCTATTTTTGTAGAAGATTAGTATTTTAGGATAAATAAACCGTGTTACGATATACGTAACGTTATCTGCTTTCTACATTACTCGAGAATTTTAAAGAACTCGCTCCTAACGTCGCTCGTTCATTCAAACTATTCTCTCGTAATGTAAAAAGCTTGATAACGTTACTTGTATCGTAAATTACTATTACCCACTTATAGATCTCATCGTTACAAACAAAAAAGTCGTAATAAAGGTAGATCAGGAAACGCTTTGTTTCCGAGATACAGGGTGTTATAGTAAAAAAAATCACGGCCGCTTCTGGTATAAACAATTTAAATCTAAGTGTGCCAAAACATGATCCTAAGGGCCGATTCTATAATCCAAGGATAAAGTTATCCCGGGAATAAATACCCTAGAAACGATTGTTGTAACAAAAAAAACTATGACAATTATACCTCGGATAGCTTATTCTAAGTATATATCGAGAGATCCAAAAAAAAAACTGTTCCTCAGCGGGCTGTGGAAATTCAACGTATGAATAATATGTTGGTGACACTGTACGTCAATGTCAAATTCGACGTTATCAGGTTAGGTTTTCCGTCAGTTTTGACACAAAATGACGCAAATCCTAACCTGCTAACCTCGAATTTGACATTGACGTACAGTGTCACCAACATATTATTCATACGTTGAATTTCCACAGCCCGCTGAGGAACAGTTTTTTCTGGATCTCTCGATACTTGCATTGTAGAATCGGCCCTTAATAGCACAAATAAATCTTCAAAGTTTACCTAAAATTGGCTGTTTTTGAGATATTGAAGCATTTTAGTTTTTGCCTTAACAGGGTCAGTTTTTTCTTGAAAACGAAGCGAGATACGAAAAAATGTTAGGAGACCAAAAAGCTGCATTTTTAGTTGTTTTGTTAAACGAAGATGAAAAATGCAAAAAAACTGCTGGGTGTTATTTCCTGTGAAAAAAACCTAATCGACATTCCCCGGTGGGCACGCCCCTGGAATTAATGGATCAACTGTAATAGGTCCAAAAGATACCTCATAAAATTATAAACAAACTGCAAAAATTTCGTTGAAGCCGCCTAACACGTTTTTTAGATTACAATAAAGAACGGATTTTTTTTAACTTTTACACCCTGTATCTCGGAAACGAAGCTTTTTCGGACCTATGTTTATTAGAACTTTTTTGTTTGTATTGATAAGATCTATACGTGAGTAAAATATCCGAACGTATTTTTTAAACACCCTGTATGTATAATTTATCAAGTGAATTGCAGTTTTGTTGCATTTTACCTATCAACGCGCTGTGATCCAGTTTCTAACTTCTAGTCTGTTTTTATTCATGTTTTCATTCAAGTTATATTAACCTCATCTTTTAAAAAAAAACGGTAAATTTAATTTTTTCCAATGCTGAGAGGTCTAATATGGTACTAACCCGCGACACTTGATTATTCTAACCCTAAGAATGTGATAAAAATGTTAAAATATCCATGCTTAAGAAACACCTACCTAATAGGTTAAAGTAGACTATTTTATGGATTTTAAAATTAAAGAATGTTCAAAATGCCACTTATTTACTTCTACTGATAAATTTATCAACTAAAAGTATAGCCTCCATTATACTCTCAGAGGACCAACGTCCTCTGAAGAAGGTAGTACTACAAATTGTCCACCACCTGTAGTAGTTGTTAATCTCTGATAAGGGAACGATTCCTCAATTTTGAAGCACACGGCTAGCCACCTACCCAGCTTGCGAGTAAAGAGGCCTCATCGAACCACTTTGTGGTTAAAAACAGGCCACTGGCCTAACGTAAGAAAAAGAAGAAGAAGCATTTTCAGTTGCCCTTATAGCAAGAATAATGGTAATGGTAATGCCTACTATGGGATACTACTAGGTAGATATTTAGAATAAAAGAGGAAAAAAATAAAAATTGATTTTTCATATTTGATTTCTTTTATTTCAACAAATAAAAGACAAAAGCTAAATTAACACTAGATATACTTAAATAAGGAATATTGAACCGCTGTTTTAGCTGTATAGGCTATACAAAAATAATAAAAAAGTAAACTTTAAAATATTTAAAAAAAGGAACAATAAACCGTTCTAGCTATGCTAAAATGAAGGTAAGCTATATACAGGATCTGGAAAAAATGGTGGGGGGGGGATTGGAAGATATTTCTAGAACTATGAGAGTTACGATATGTTTTATCGGATTTTTTCCACTGTCTAGGCTGTATATCACACGACGTTTCGGGAGTTTTGATCTACTCCCATCTTCAGGTGTTTCTAGTTAGTCCGTAGAAGGACTGATATTGTACGTCTTTATACGTACACTCGTGCCTACCCCGGGATTTTAACCCAGGACCGCTGATCGCTGTGATTATAAGCCTGCCACCTTTACCACTAGGCCACCAGATCGGTAGTAGTGAAGGTGACAGGCTAGTAATCACAGCGATCAGCGGTCCTGGGTTCAAATCCCGGGGTAGGCACGAGTTTACGTATAAAGATGTACAATATCAGTCCTTCTCACGACTAACTAGGAACACCTGAAGGCGAGAGTAGATTAAAACTTCCGAAACGTTGTGTGATATACACCCTAGACAGTGCAAAAATCCGATAAAGCATATCATAATAGACCACTGCCAAAAACTGACATTCAGAAAACAATATGAGAGTTACATAAATATTGTGTATATAAAAGTTGTAAGTACACATTACTAAAATAGTTTTGATTGTACAGGGTGGCTCAAAAAAGTGAGGCGAATCAAACTTACTTCTATTAAAATTGAGTGTTCTATATTTAGGTAACTTGAAAGTTTTGCATTGAAATACCAATCATTTTATATCAAGTCGTATGGGTCTAACGTCATTTGTTTTGGAGATACATATCAACGATTTTATGCAATAAAATGCTGAATTTCAGGCGGCTGTTGTAAGAGAATTGGAATTGAATGAAGAAAAGCGTTACCAAAAAAATATGCTTTTAGTGAACTACCTTTCCAGTGGAAAATGATGGTTCTGGGTATTACTAATATACGGTGATTCACGAATAGTGTCTGATTTAGCACAGTTTTTTCTGCAACACAATTTGATTGATACATTTGATTGACGCTTTTGTTTAATTTTTCTTAAATCGTGATCACAAAATTTTATTCAAATTGAAAAACAGTGAAGTATTAATTCTATGAGAGAGTAATTTTTGTTGCAGGAATAAAGACACTAAATCACACACTATTCGTGAATTACCCTATATACATGGTGCTGAACATTAGATAATTTAATAATTTCGGTTTTTTTTCAAATGAAACACGTGTTTCATTTGAAAAAAAACCGAGGGTACCCTGTATGAATTTATGAATAGCCCTGGTAATGAACTTTTTTGTAATGTTACTTCATACCTCTAAATTCAACTGTTTTTCATTTAAAAAACGATTTGAGGCACTTAACATGCTTCATTTCAAGAAAAACCGACAAAAAAACTCCTTGTTTTATATATGAATAGACAAGCCAAGTATATTATCCAAATAACTGACATTAAAATTTCCTAAAGGAGGCTATTATTTGACACCTTCCATATGTCAAAAGCATGTTGTTATTGAATACCATGCAATAAAAATTTTATTACACACATCTGTCACTTTGTTGCACACTGCTTGCAAAAGCGTTTATTCAATATGACAAGTTTTCAATTTCAAACAAGGAAAGCATCACCTAACATGATTTTTAATGAATTTTCGATTTGAAATCACGTTGACGTTTTGTAATCTCTTTTAGCATAAGTAAGTGGTAGTCGAAAAAATTATGTACGCAACTCGTATCGAAAGCTTCTTTTTTCACTTGTGGGATGTAAAGAATTCGCCTTCGGCTCATTCTTTAAATTTTCTCATGCATGCAAAAAAGTGGCACTGTAACTACTTGTAGCATAAATAACTATTAATTACTTTCACATGTAATTTTTTTTCCGAGAAAGGAAATACCCACGCTTGCGGGTAACGTAAGGGTTCTCCAATAATTCTTTTTTCTTTAAAGTAGTAAGACTCCGAAAGAGTCTATCAGTGATGTCAAAATAAGCTCCGATGACGTTTGACCAACTTGCAATCCTCCATTATTAGCGGGAATAGAAGTGGATGCAGTTACAGTTTCTGTGGAATTTGTTAACAAATCATCTGCTTTCTCTGGATTTTGTATTTCTACCGTCTTATCCTGATTGACATGAAGGGCAGTGGTTTTTGGTTTTTGTATAAAGGCGTCTAATGTTTTCTGGTTTTTAGAAGATGGCGCCATTCTAAAAAATTCAATAAAACAAAGAGAATACATTTGCAATAACAATTTATAAAACCCGTTAGAAAATGCCTTATTTTGTGTAATGCTTGTGATCTCTGTATAAATGTCAATTACTTGAAAATCAAGTGTGTGCGTTTGCGCTTTCACGCGAAATGTTATAAAATAAACATAAGCATTGTTTTACATACGAAAACTTAACATTAAAATAGAAATTTTGCAGGCTTTGAAAATTTTAAACTTTGACTAACTAGTTGTACAATTTAAAACAAACAATGAAAACATTAAATTATTAGTAAAATTAAAAAATACGCCGATAACTATTCACAAGATGCAGTTTAATGTTTTGTTTAGTGGAGACTGGTAAACACTAGATAGGTCACAGAACCGACATCGACGTGCGACGAAAACCCCACCAACGTGTGGGGGTAAAGGCAAATTTGCGCCTATTGGAATTAAAAATAAATGAAGAATGTTAAAAAAGCATTCGGCAAATTCAAATTTAAATTACGAGCGGATGCTATAAGGGTGCGTTTTATTTAAAATTAAATCAAAGCAGTCAACTTTTTATCCGATTACATTTTTTAAAAGGCCCAAGGGGGTGTCAGTTGACCCCATTGACACCCCCTTGGATTCGCCAGTGGCCTCTGCTAAACATTACTCTTCTTTTCGTAAATCTGAAAATAATATTAAAACCCATCTGGTCCATTCAAATCAAACTTCTTTTCATCACTCAAATTAATATTTTTTATTCGTTTGGCCAATTTCTATGAAAATGGGAGAACTGTAACCTGACTCTGGTATTGAGGTAACAACTGTGGTTGCTTACGTTATCTTCGTTGTTACAAATGTGGGTACTTATTGATTAGTCTTCGAGCAGTTCGAATGCTTACGTTTGTTTGACCTCTTTGTGAAATTGTCCTTGCTGTTTCACTGTGATTGTAAGCTTTCCTTAAAATAGTACGACGTTCCCTTACTGATATGGCCATTGCAATTGGATCTCCTCGATTTTTGCCGTAATTATCTTAACAACTCAAGAACTTCTTCCGAATGTTGGTGCTATTTAACGATTTTAAAAGTTCCCTATTCTTAAGCTCATATTTTTTCCATTTTCGAGCAAACAAAATGTTTCCACGTCTCAACGTACAGCGTATCGTATAGCGTTACAGTTTTTGTTTGAAACAATTGACTTAATACGAAACAACCTAAATATTGGTTTAGCTATTCTTTTGTTTATTTTAAAAACGAATATAATTTGCGAGAGTACTTAAGTGTCGCCCTTAATTGCAGCATGACGCTGGATCATTGTACCGCTCCCTTGGACAAAGGGTGGACACGGCCTAGGCTAGCTCATTAACTCTCGGTAGAATATGGCGTGATGTAAGAATTAGGCAAGAAAATGCTTCAGGCTTTATTTATTTAATTTAATTAATTTAATTGAATAGTAGAATTATGAACATTTAGACGCCTTGTCGTTACTCACAACATAAAAACAAAACTAGCTAATTAATAACACACCATCTACCTTTATTGCTTTGCTGCATACCTATATAAATTGTACAGATGAAAGGGTTGCGGAAAGAATACAAAATATTATCAGCAATAGGGGTATTTAATCAAACCCAACTAATCGCAGTAACACATGCATTATATACATAAGCCCCAAAGGCTAAACTGACAGCAAATTAGATTTGTAGGGCAATTTCCTAACAAATAAATAAATCATAAATAGAAATTAACTTCCAAGTATTTTAATCACAAAATATGCCAATTAACAGCTTGGGTTATAACTCAGGATTGCCACCTGTGATATCGCATTTGACATGTGAGCACAAGGTCCAAGGAACGCGGTAGCAGTGAGTTTTGGGTACATACATATTTCAGCAATTTGGAAATCATTAATCGCTCGCTCTTTAGCGTTATTAATTGATTAATTAAAAGGTGTACTTAAACACTGTTCAATTTGATTTTCTAAGGCCTTAGCAAGAATTGATTATATTGCTGCAACTGCCTTTGTCTATAAAACGCTTAGAAATGCATGTACATACATTTATAATTCAATGTTATGTCCAGCGACCGTGAGGGGGAAGATTCTGGTATGTTGCCTCTTGACAAATAGAACTTCTAAGCAGGATTTGGTTGCCTACTTTATAGAATCCAAGGACGCCACTATCAAAGAGAGTATTTAACTGCGGCAAAAATCGACCTAGACATTCTGGAATTTCTAGCCAGCTTGCACGTAATAGCGAAAAATGGGAGGCCTAAGTATTCTTTGAACAACTATAGAATAACTTTAAGTATGCTTCATCGGGCCGGCCTAAATATCGGAATTAGTATGCAAAATGCAACTAGAAGAGGCATTCTTACCAAAGCTGTTTACGGCCGTTCGTGAAGAAAACAACGCCGCTGGCGGCATTTGTTTGTTTAAACAAGAGCGGTCTTGGCCTGCTCCTAGAATTTCAGATCCGCGAAGGGGCTTCGTAAAAAATCAATAATCGAAAAACTCGACTGTTTGCTAGCGAGCCTACTTACGAAAAGCCAAGCGAGCGTACTTCGACCAGAAAAACTTTGCAAGTGTCTTATTCCTAACGTCATATCCTTTATAGAAAAAACCTGAATTCCTTTGATACATTATTTAAATATAAGATGGTCCGAAAGAAGATGCTAATTGCTAGAACGCGCTATTGCAACGGGGCGTTATATCATCACCGATCAAGCTTGCTTCATTCGCGATTGGGATACTTCCTTATGTCGTTACCATCTTTTTCATAGTGTAACGATAAGCATATGTATTACGTAGCTTTCCTGGCCGAGCGGTTAAGGCGTTTGAGTAGAAATCTCCATCTGAGAGTGTAGGTTCGAATTTTATCGACTGCAATCGTTTTTTGTCTTTCCTTATTAATGCAATTTACATTACTATGTGTATCGTCTGACTGTTTCAGTTTTATTAGCATTTTTAAGACGTTTTATCAATTTTTCACATAATTATAAACACTTCGTCCAGACCGAACTTTTGCATTAGCAGACTTTATTCATACTTAATGTCAAAAGTCACATTTGACTCTTAATTAACTTATAGTTGCGTCCATAAATTTGGACCTATACGTTTTGGGACACACATTATACAGGGTGTTACAAAAAGATGCGAACAGATTTTGTGTGGTTGATGTAAGTAATTTGAGAATAGGAATGCACGTCCGTTGAAGCTTCAAAGATTTCCTACTATCACCCATTAAAGTGTAGTACCGTTTTACTTCGATGAAACACAAGTATACTCTTATCAAAATAAGACAAAAAGTTCCTATGAACAAAGGCTCGAAGGTGCGTCTTAAGAGAGCTAGAGCTTCGAGACGGGGAAAGGATTACGCTCCTGAAGTAGCGCATTTCAATCTTTAGGTTCGCTTTTTTAAAAAAATATTGCTCCCAGCTATTCCAAACAAGATTACCTTTTCTATGTAGAACAGTCTAACCTTTTCGAATATGTAACCAGAATTGACTAAAATGTTGACGGTTTTTTTTTAAATTTAATGAAATCAGCTCAGCAATTAATTTGCTATACATGATTCGGTTCTATGTTGCACTTAACTTAAACTAACATAGTGAGAATTATTAAAATAATCGTATTTTACATTGTACATTAAACTAAATACATGTATCTAATGCTTGTGAATACAGGTTGAGTATTTATAGTAATAAGTCTTGTGGGAGCCTTCTTTTTAATCGTTGGTGTTTGTTTTTTTGTCCCAGGTTAAACGTCACTGCACTAGGACACCCGTTGATCGCATCGAAAAATTTAGTACACTGTTTATTTATGTGGTCTAGGATCAGCGGTAAATTAAGTTCTTTGTGTACGTGCACGAACCACGGCGCGTTCACTGCTATACGAGTCACTTTATTTTGCAATATTTAAAGTTTTTTGAGATGTGTTCCTCCATACTGGGCACGCGTAGGTCAAGATGGGTCTCAGTATTGTCTGGTAGATTAACGTTATGCACTCAACACGTAGGTGTGATTTTCTATTTATTAGTGGGTACAACATACCAAGTCTGGCGTAACACTCACTTAATTTCTTATTCACATGAAATCCCCATCCAAGTCTGTAGTCTAGGTAGACACCCAAGTATTTAATTGCTGAGGCCTTTCCGTTCCACTCGATCATGCATTGATTTAATCTTATATTAGGTAAGTTTTTGATTTGCTTCAAGGTGAAGATTTTTGCTTGAGTTTTGGTTGTATTAATTATGATTTTCCAATTTTCAAACCATTTGCACATCTCGTCTAAAGCACTTTGAAGGTGATTACCCGCTGTTTGAAGATTTGCGCTTTGAGATAGGACGGCGGTATCATCCGCAAACATAGCCAAGGTAGTGTTGTCGGTAGTTTGAAAATCGTGCATGTTAGTGTTGAATAAAGTAGGCCCCAATATACTACCTTGCGGTACTCCCGCTGTAATTGGCCTTTTATTGGAAGTGGTGGCATGCACCCTCACTGAGAATGTCCTGTCTTTTAAGAATGACGAGATTATATTGATAAGGTAATTAGGGATTCCCAGTTTTATTATTTTATATCCCAGTCCTAGATGCCAAACTTTGTCGAAGGCATTTTGAAGGTCAATGAAGGCTACCACAGTGTACTCCTTATTCTCGAAGCCTATTTCAATTGATTCGGTTATTCTTAGTAACGGGTGCGTTGTCGAATGCTTCTTTTTGAATCCCATTTGGTGATGAGGTATGATATTACGCTCATTCAATATTTTTTGCAACAGCTCGTGTATAACTCTTTCAAGTAGTTTGGAGAGTGATGATAATAAACTTATGGGCCGAAAACTTTCTGGTCTGTGTTTATCTTTGCCGCATTTATGAAAGGGAAGTATGTGGGCATGTTTCCATTCATTTCGAAAATATCCTAGTCTAAGGCAAGCATTAAAGATAGTTGCTAGAATGGCTAAAGACTTTTTAATTAGATGCTTTAGTATACCGTTTGTTATTAAATCTGGGCCGGGTGATTTTTTGTTGTGTAGTTTTGAAATAAACTCGTTTATTTCAGCCGGTGATGTCGGTCCAATCTCAGGTGAGTGCTGACTGTTGAAGTTATTGTTTGTTTCAACTATTTCCTGGAATAGGTTTGGTGTGATGTTTGTGTCATTGGGTGTGAACACTTTTTCGAAGTGTGATGCAAGTACATTAGCTTTGTCTTCATCGGTTACGTGTGTATTTCCATTATCGGTTGGCGGATGAATAATATTTGGTTGTCTTAATATTTTCTTTGTAGCCTGCCACATAGTCGTATCTCTTGGTTGGAGTTTTTTAATGTATTTGTTGTATAAATTGAACCTATATTCATCCAATTGCATTCTGACTCTGTGGGTAAGCTGGTTAGTTAGTGCTTTTAGATGTGGCCGTCTAGTCTAGTCCTGTTTTTTAGTTTAATTAAGTTTATTATTGTGATTGGTGTGTGATGACAGTTGCGCATTTTCTGCTTCCACGGTGTTAAGGCTGGTTGAACGCTAGCTTTTATTGCTTCTGTGTACTGGCTAACAGCCTCGTCTATGTCGTTAGTCGAGTGAATCGGTCCAGGGCTTTTGATGTTTGTGTCTAGCTCGTGTTGAAATTTGTTCCAGTCCATTTTGCCTTCTATTAGCCTGGGTAATGCAGGTATTTGCTGTGGTTCATTGTGGAAGGATAAAATGACAGGTAAGTGATCTGAATCGAGTTCATTCAGGACAGTTTAATAAATAGGTTTTCGAAAGTTTTTAAGTAAGACGACCTCTATGATATCCGGTCCTTAATCTGGTCTATAGGGATAATAGGTATAATCATTAGGGATCGATATTTGTATGTTTTGGTTAGTCAATATTGCGTTTAGCCTGGTACCATTCGGGTTATCAGCTCTACACCCCCCAATATTTAAGTTTACAATTTAAATCACCAACTAATAAGGTTGGTTTATTTGTGTGAAATATTTTAATGATGTCTTCTTCAAGTATTCGTTTGTTCGGTTGTTTATACGCTGCGTAAAGTGAAATTTCGGCTTTATTATCTAATGTCATATTTATAACTATGTTTCAAGATTTTCAAGATCTAGGTCTACTAACGAATGATGAGCTAATTTTCGTTTGATTACTATAGCCACACCCCCTGATGCTGACCGCGTTTCTCTGTCTTTCCTGTATATTTCGTAACCTGGTAGTTTGAAGGTTTCTGTACTTAGAAGATGTGTCTCGGTGATGCATGCCACGTCCACCTCATGCCTGAACAAGAATTCAATAATTAAGCTGCGCTGTGTCTTTATACCATCGGCGTTCCAATTAAGGACTGTTATATTACTAATTGTGTGTTTTTTATTTGGATCCATGGGAATATAGTAGTGGTAATAGTGTTGTAAGAAGGGGCATAATCTTATCAAGGTGTGGTAATATTATCTCGATTATTTTTGTGACGATACTGGACAGTAAGTTGTGATCTTCTGATTAAGGTACTGGTTACTTTTGGGTTTAATTGGTAGTCTTGGAAATGATTTATGGAATTCTTGTTGATCTTGTTTGTTCTTGGTTGATTGTTTTGGGTATTAGCTACTTCAGATGGGGCTGGTGCAGCCTACGCTAGTGTTCGAATTTGATTTTGATTTGGTGGATTTTGTTGGCGGCTGACTTTTTGATAGTAGTTACATCCTTTAAAGTTAGCGGAATGAAGTTCTTTACAGTTAACGCATTGGGGGGGATCAATAGATTTTTTTGGGCATTTATTGTACTCATGGTTATTTATACATTTGACGCATCGGGGCACCATTTGGCAGTAATTCCGGGTATGTCCATAAGCTGGCATTTTTTACACTGTGGTATGTCTTCTGATTTTCTTCTAGTTTCAACCTCTATTATGCTGTATTGTATTTTCTTTAAGTTCATAATTTCTTTAGCAGTTTCAGTGTTTTTCAAGTCCACCGCACAAAGCGGTATGGGCCTTCTGTCCTTGTTATAAAGACGAGCAACTTTAATCACTGGGTATTTTAAGTTATTCAACTCATCTAAGATTTCGTTTTCAGTTATTGAAACCGGTAGGTTACGGATTATAACTGATAATTGGTTCTTTTCGGGGTCTTTAAAAGTGTGATAGTTTAATTTGTTGTCAGTATAGTGTTTAGTAATTTTCCTGTAGTCTTCTATTATGCTTAGATTAATTCTTAATTTATTTCCTTTTTGTGCCGTTTCAAATTCCCCTGTTGTGATTTCTTTAAGATCCTTTATAATTTCTTGGTGTTTTAAGTGGGACGCGTTGTGTAAAAATATGGGTGGGATTTTTAGTTTTGTTTCTTGTGTTGAGGTTGAAGGATTTTCTTGTTCGCTGGTAATCATTTGTTCGACTGCTGCAGCATATTTTCCTTGATTAATAATGTTTGTGGCGTTTTGAATACTATCGCTCGATAAATAATATTTGTTGGCTGTGATTAGAAGATTAGGTTTGAAGTAGTATTTTTTGTTGAGTGTAACAGGAGGTGAGAGATCATTATTATTCCTCTTACCCATTATTATGTGACAGGGAACCCCCCCGCAGGGGTTCATTTGTTGTGCTAATATATTTTCGATTCACAGTTAGCAAGAGTTTATTTTAGTAATGATAACTACGCACTAACGATATGCACTTGACCTCAGGTCAGTTCACAAGCGCGTTGCTTGAGAATTCAGAGAATGAGACCGCTAGCAACCTTATACACCGAAAGTCAAACACGAACCAAAATGTTGACTGTAAAAGGATACGTTAAAAATTATCTCACCACTCTTACATAAACTACCGCTTCTGAACCTAATACCAACTTCTTTCAAGGTCATCTAATACAGCATACACGATCGCATAGATATGCCAAATTACACCAAATTTGCTTTTTGTGATATATAGATATCATATTCACTGCCGTGTATAGCATGAAAACGAAGTTTCAGCGGACGTTAATTCCTATACCCAAATTACTTATATCAACCACACAAAAACTGTCTACTTCTTTTTGTAACACCCTGTATAATAAATAGTCGTTTTGGAGCTAGATGAGACACTAGATTTTAGAATATAGAATAATTTCTTGTGCTTGGGTTGCCATTACTGGAATCTAGTTATAAATTTAGTTCCACTTTGGAATGTTATACAGTAATCGAAGCATTAAAAATAACTGTAGGTTGTGTTACAGATTTGTCCAAGTATCGACATTATTTTGTTTATCTACGATCATGTAAAAAGTGCCTACTTCATACACTGATTGTAGTGCAAAAAGTTAACTTTTATTACACTACTGTTATAAAAATTTTATCGCACGCTAATGTCAATAACAAATCTATGATCTACACTAATTTTAGAGCAAAAAGTTAACTTTTATTACACTAGCGTTATAAAAATTTTATTGCACGCAAATAAAAAAAAACCAAAATGCGTACTTTCGTAAAAGATTATGATCGTAGATAAAACGTTGTAAGACATGTTTGTAAAAAGTCTCTTCATTGCACTCACAGATTTTAAAAAACTCGCTCGTACCTAGCCCGTGTTGTAAATCAGTTCGTGCAATAAAGCAGGACTTTTTGCACTTGTATCTTAAATAACTATGAAAGTCCTCTCATATTATTTTAATAGTATTGTAATGCGAACTACGTAAGTGCCGGTTATATATCTTATATCAAACTAATTTGTACCTAGTGTTAACAGATTTATAAAGTATGATCAAAAATTAATCTCATCTAGTATGGCCATGTAATATTTTCTAATTTATGAATGGAACTACATTTCCACTTAAATATCAAATTTGACATTTGATTTTTAAGTGAGTTATAGTTGCATTCATAAATTAGGAACAATTACATAGCCATACTAGATGAGATTAATTTTTAATCATACTATATTTCACTGTAACGAAAATGCCTATGTGGCAAATCTTTACAAATTATCATTATGCCAGGAAGAACTTAATAAATTAATGCAAAACCGTCGACAAACTAAAAATTTGCATCTTTTTCAACATTGTGTTGTGCTTCTACTATTGGATCTTCTGTTAGGTCTGCTTATTAAAAGGTCAATTTGATAATTCTGAATTCCAATCTTCGTCAGAATCGGATGACTCTGCTGACGAAATTACCACAGGAGAAACGTCAACCACACAATGTTCTCCCCTATATTTCATCCAATCACTGTTCATAATATAGTATGATCAAAAATTATTGTTATCTAGTATGGCTATGGAATAGTTCTTAATTTATGAATGCAACTATAAGAGACTTAAAAGTCAAATGTCACGTTTGACATTTAAGTATTAACGTAGTTGCAATCATACATTAGGAACTATTCCATAGCCATACTAGATGAAAATAATTTTTGATCATACTTTAGAATCACAGTGGTTAATGCAGTCTATCCACCTATCAGCATCCTATTTGCTCAAGACTTGTTCCTATAGGTACCTTTCTGACCTTTGCTTTTGAATTGGGTTCTACCATTATTAATTTGTTATATAGATTTTTACGAATCCCAATATAAGTTCAATGGGGTTGTAAATACATTGGTAGAAAAGACACTTTAGAACATTGATGTTGTTTTGCTTTACGAACTCGTCAATTATATATTTTTTGTCGAAATTGTTTAGGTTGGTTTTAGTTAGATTCCAAAGTTTGTTTTTAAGGTTTTCATCAAAATTAGTTTTGTTTTTATACAGCCAGACGTGGACAGTTTTTTATTTGTAGTAGCAGTTGGTCTCTTCTCTAACAACACTGAGTGATAATAAACATTTTCCATAACGATAAAACATTTACCCCCCAATGCATATTTTTGTGGTAATATTAAATTTTTGACTCTAAAAGAAAGTCATACTTCCGTAGAAAACCACCACAATAGCCTGCATAAGCATTGTAAATCTCTTACCTCCTGATTTCATCTCTTATTATTGGTACATCTATCATCATCTTTCAACCACATTCGTATCATGCTTTCGTTCTGGTATAACCAGGCTTCATCGAGACAAATAAAAGTGACTTCTTCCTCGCCATCAGCATATTTCAAATCTTTTTTTAAGAATTTTGGATCAATCATGTATTTTTTAAATATATTGTTTTTATATTTGTACCTCATCGTTGTAAATTTTTGTGTAGCCCCCTGTGTATTCCAAATTTAAACTAGAATGGTCTAATAAATTTTGAAGAGTAAAATGACGGTTTTTTCGTGGTATTCGTCAATTTCGGCTCAGTTGGAATTTCAAAAATTTATTATCCAAGTAACTAATACTTGGCTCTGTTAAACATATTTCTACAGTCTAAAAATTAGTCAGGGATATTAGCAATAGTACTAATATGTTATTGCGCCGTGCTTTCCAATACCTGCAGGTAACACACTAATTAAGAGCTTCGACTATATAAGCACATTTCTTAAACTATTGAAGCATTCAGCAGTACAACAGCTAGCAATCCATTCAAGGTGAGTACTGAACAAAGTTCTTTTCCTAACTTATTATAAAATTTTAATTAATACTTATTTTCAGATGTTCCGTGCTTTGATTTTGGGAGCTTTCTTGGCCGTCGTCGCCGCCGACGCACCTCTTCCTCTGGGACCCTACCCTGCACCAGCACCAGTCTACGGCCCACCAAGGATCGAAGTGCCATCCGCCCCATACCCTCCAGCCATTCCAGCCCCTGTATATGGAGTGCCCAAAGTAGTCTTGCCACCTCCTCAGATCATCACCAACTACGCCTACAATCTATACACCCCCAAGCGCGTCGAAGTTCTTGCTCCATACCCAGCTCCAGTGCTGCCCTACCCAGCTCCAGTGCTGCCCTACCCAGCTCCAGTTCTGAAGACCTACCCTGCTCCAGTCCCCGTCGTCCCCGCCCCTGTGTACGGTCCACCCCAAGTTGAAATCGTCAAGCCCATCGTTCCCATTGCCACCAGCTACAAGTACGACCTTCCCCAGATTGTGAAGCCCTACCCTGCACCAGCTCCAGTATATGGCCTGCCCAGGCCTGTGGTGGTTGGCCCATACGCCCCAGCAATTCCCCACTCCGAATATGGCTTGCCACACTAAGTGTTAAACAAAATGTTAAACTGTTATTGTTGTTTTAGAGTTAGCTAGTACAATAAAAATAAATCAAACCTACAATATGATAACAAATTGTTTTTTTCTATAGCAAATGTTAAAGTGTGCTTTAATCGACTCAAAACAAAAGGTCATACGTTACTTTAACAGCAAGGGTAGATAAAGTAATTTAATTTTCTAACTTTTATTTAAATTAAATATTACAGCTTCGTATTAGTCTAGCAAAACAATCTAGCTACTGAGATTTTAAAATGTGATTGACTTTCCTTATTTTCTTTTGAAATTGTTAAAGTTCTTGCTAAAGAAAAAAAATTTATTATACACGACGATAAAGTTATTTCTATCCACTCTTGAATCATTAACGTCTTGACTTCGTCTCGACGTTAAACGATTCACTCGTGGATAAAATTTAACATTATCGTCTTGTATAATAAATTAATATATTATTATTTACCCATTTACAGATCTCATCGTTACAAACAAACAGTCCTATTAAACGTGGATCTGTAAACGTTGCGTTTCCGAGATACAGGGTGTTAAAGTTAAAAAAAAATCTCGGCCGCCTCTGGAATAAACACTTTAAATATATGCGCGTCAAAACATGATCCTTAATAGTGCAATGAAACCTTCAAAGTTTCACTAATTTTGACTGTTTTTTAGATATTGAATCATTTTAGTTTCTGCCTTAACTGGTTCAGAGACGTGCAAAAATATGGATTTTTTTTCTTGAAAACGAAGCGAGATACGTAAAATCAAAGAGTTGCATTTTTAGTTGCTTTATTAAAAAAAATTAAAAATCTAAAAAGCCTGCTGGGCGTTATTTCTTGTGGAAAAGCCTAATCGACATTCCCCGGTGAGCACGCCCGTGGAATTACTGTATCAGAATGGATTTTTTTTAACTTTAACACCTGTATCTCGGAAACGAAGCGTTTTCGGACCTATGTTTATTAGAACTTTTTTGTTTGTATTGATAAGATCTATACGTGAGTACAATATCCGAACGTATTTTTTAAACTCCCTGTATAAACCGTTCAATAGTTATATTCCCGGTAGCTAATTTTGTTTTTATGTTTAATAAAATTAAAACTCACTAGAATATATTTCTGACACTTTGTCAGAATCAGCTGTTATGTACAGGAGGCTCACGAAAGGGTCTAATTTGACATTTTCAGGTTAAACGTGCAATGTTGCCAGTGCTTTCATACTTTGTTTGCCACTAGGCATAATATTTATGGACATCGGCGTCATGGATACCTATCTGTCAACAAATTGTAATACTAAAGCAAATATGCCGAAAGTCATTAAAGGTTACACAAAACTACAAATTACAAAGGCTTACAGGCATTATAAAGCCGACAGGCCAGAACTCAGTGAAACTGAAATCTTTGCCCGGCTTAGTGACATTTGCGACGTAAGTATTTATGCATAAAATTTAACTGTTGGTTTAATTTTGGGCTTTGTACTGTTTTCGGTATCTGAAAGAACTATTAGAAATATTATTGGGCGGGACAATTTTGATATTAAACCATTTGGCCCACGACCTAGAAATGATACATACTATCGAGAATATGGAGAATGCCAGATGGAAGAGCTACTAAGATAGTATTAGAAGGCAGAGCGCAAGAAACTAGAAGAAGAGAGCGACCAAGGAATAGGTGGAAGGAGGCAGTAGTAGAAGACATAGCAAGGAAAGGAATAGATGACTGAAGAAATAAAATCATGAATAAGGGACAATGGAGACAGATTGTTATGCAATGGGCATAAAGTGGCTTGTAAAAGCTTTATTTATTTATACTGAAAAAAATACATAAATTGTAATATTTAAATAGTTTTGTATACAATTTATAATTACAATAAATAACGACTTTCATTATACCATTATGCCTACTCAACAAAGTATGAAACGTATTCATAATCAGCAAGTTGTCTTTCATGAAATTTATCTTAACCAATAATAAAAGTGGCACAAAATCGATAACCAAATCTGGCAACCACGTTTCGTACATGAATGTAAAATAATCATTTTGTATAAAATGGGCATAACCTAACTTTTGTTAATGACTGACATCATATTTACAGGGTGAAATTCATCACCCTAACATGGTCTCATATCGGGGAAATAACTATTGACCGGTTTATATGTATAATTTATCAAGTGAATTGCAGTTTTGTTGCATATTATTTATCAATGAGTTGTGATCCAATTTCTAATTTCTAGCCTGTTTTGATTAATGTTTCCATTAAGGCCATATTAAACTATTCTTTTTAAAAAACACCCCAAATTTAATTTTTTTCAATGCTGAGATGTCCAATATGGTACTAATCCGCGACACTTGATTACTCTCAGTGTACGAATGTGATAAAACTCTTAAAATATCTATGTTTAAGAAACACCTACCTGATAGGTTAAAGTAGACTATTTTATAGATTTTAAAATTAAATAATGTTCAAACTACCAAACATGAAAAATCTAGAATCTTTTTTTTTTATTTAGTGCGAAGTGAGTACGACAATTATTTACTTCTACTGATAAATCTATCAACTAACAAGTATAGCATTCACTATTCTCTCAGAGGACCAACGTCCTCTGAAGAAGGTAATAGTTCTCTCAAGAAGGTAATAGCACAAATGTTTTGGAATTGCATTTTAAACTGAGCGGATAGCACCACGAGCAAATGCTCGACTCTCAGACCCCGACCCGGGTTCGATTCCCAGCTTCCTATAGAAGAATTTTAAAAATCGTACGCTCCCCGGCAACCACGCTAACACCTGTGGTAGTCGTTAACCCTTGATAAGGAAACTCTTTTTAAATTTCGACGGGCAAGGCTAGCCGCCTACCCGACTTACGAGTAAAGAGGGCCCATCAAACCACTTTGTTGTTAAGAACAGGCCACTGTCCTAACGCAAGGAGAAGAAGAAGTTGTTCCTTTATATTGAACTGCTTTTCTCCTTCAAATATTTTCTTAACCAACCATCCCCAGAGGTTTTCGATTAAAATGGTAAAACTTGAATATCGTTGTCTCTCGTGGATTTGTGGGCTAGATCATTGTCACTCTGAAAAGTTTATTGATCTTCGCCAGATAACACGTCGATGTTAACTTTTTGCTCATAGATAAGCGTTAAGTATTTTTAGGTTTTTGTTTGCCTTCTAAGGCGACTAGATCTACTGGCGCACGGTAAGAATTTTCACTTCAGACCATAACACCACCACCTCTGTTAAACATTTTTCTTCCTTTTGAACATCTGAAAATAATATTAAAACTCATCTGGTTCATTCAAATCAAACTTCTTTTCACCACTCAAAATAATATTTTCCATTGGTTCGTCCAATTTCTATGACGATGGGCAAACTATAACCTGGCTTCCTGGCATTGAGGTAACAACTATGGTTTTTTAGGTTATCTTCGTTGTTGCAAATGTAGTTACTTCTTGATTATTTTTCGAGTAGTTCGATAGCTTGCGTTTGTTCGAACTCTTTGCGGAATTTTCCTTGCTGTTTCTCTGGGATTTCCTTAGAATAGTACGCCGTACCCTTACTAATATGGCCATTGCAATTCGATCGCCTCGATTTTTGCCATATTTATCTTAACAACTCCAAATGTTCGTGCTATTTCATGACTTTAAAACTTCTCTATTCTTACAACTGAATTCTTTTTTATTTCTTGAGCAACAAACAAAATTTTTCCAAGGCCCATCGTACCTATAACGTTACAGTTTTTGTTTGACGCAATCGACTTAACACGAAACAACCTAAATTTTGGTTTGGCTTTTCTTTTCTTTATTTTAAAAATGACTATAATTTGTGAGAGTAATTAAGTGTCGCGCTTATATCTGTACTTAAATAAAAAATCATTTACACAAAATTAAACATTTATATTAATATAGTCAAATAAATTATGATGAGTAAAATGATCGCCTTTTTCGTGGTAATCGCCAATATTTTGGCCCAGTTGGAATTTCAAAAATTCATTAGACAAATAGGTATCTATGGGTTCTGTTAAAAGTATTTCTGCAGTCTAAAAATTAGTCAGGGATATTAACAATAATACTAATATGTTATTGCGCCGTGCTTTCCAATACCTGCAGGTAACACACCAATTAAGAACTTCGACTATATAAGCACATTTCTTAAACTATTGAAGCATTCAGCAATAAACAGCTAGCAATCCATTCAAGGTGAGTATTGAACAAACGTTCATTTCATAACTTATTACAAAATTCTAATTAACACGCATTTTCAGATGTTCCGTACTTTGATTTTGGGAGCTTTCTTGGCCGTCGTCGCCGCCGACGCACCTCTTCCTCTGGGACCCTACCCTGCACCAGCACCAGTCTACGGCCCACCAAGGATCGAAGTGCCATCCGCCCCATACCCTCCAGCCATTCCAGCCCCTGTATATGGAGTGCCCAAAGTGGTCTTGCCACCTCCTCAGATCATCACCAACTACGCATACAATCTATACACCCCCAAGCGCGTCGAAGTTCTTGCTCCATACCCAGCTCCAGTGCTGCCCTACCCAGCTCCAGTGCTGCCCTACCCAGCTCCAGTTCTGAAGACCTACCCTGCTCCTGTCCCAGTCGTCCCCGCCCCTGTGTACGGTCCACCCCAGGTTGAAATCGTCAAACCCATCGTTCCCATTGCCACCAGCTACAAGTACGACCTTCCCCAGATTGTGAAGCCCTACCCTGCACCAGCTCCAGTATATGGCCTGCCCAGGCCTGTGGTGGTTGGTCCATACGCCCCAGCAATTCCCCACTCCGAATATGGCTTGCCACACTAAGTGTTAAACAAAATGTTAAACTGTTATTGTTGTTTTAGAGTTAGCTAGTACAATATAAATAAAATCAAACCTTCAATATGAAAAAAATTGTTTTTTTTATAGCAAAAGTGTGCTTTAATCGACTCAAAACAAAAGGTCAAGTGTTACTTTAACAGCAAGGGTAGATAAGGTAATTTAATTTTCTAACTTTTATTTAAATTAAATATTACAGCTTCGTATTACCCTAGCAACCCAATCTAGCTACTGAGATTTTAAAATGTGATTGACTTTCCTTATTTTCTTTTGAAATTGTTAAAGTTCTTGCTATAGAAAAAAATATTGCATTATACACGACGATAAAGTTATTTCTATCCACTCTTGAATCATTAACGTCTCGACTTCGTCTCGACGTTAAACGATTCACTCGTGGATAAAATTTAACTTTATCGCCTTGTATAATAAATTACTTTATTATTATTTACCCACTTACAGATCTCATCGTTACAAACAAAAAGTCCTAATAAACGTGGATCTGGAAATGCTTCGTTTCCGGTATACAGGGTGTTAAAAGTATAAAAAATCTCGGCCGCCTCTAGAATAAACAATTTACATCTATGTGCGCCAAAACATGGTTCTTAATAGCACAAATAAACCTTCCAAGTTTCACTAAAATTTGCTGTTTTTTAGATATTGATGCATTTTAGTTTGTGCCTTGACAGGTTTAGAGACGTGCAAAAATATGGGATTTTTTTTCTTGAAAACTCAAGAAACAAAAAAGTTGCATTTTGGTTGTATTAAAAAAATATGAATATTGCAAAACATTTGCTGGCCGTTATTTTTTATGAAAAAACCTAATCGACATGCTCCGGTGGGCACGCCCTTGGAATTACTGGATCAACTGTATTAGGTCCAAAAGATACCTCATAAAGTTGTAAACCAACTGTAAAAATTTAATTAAAAACGCCCAAAGTGTTTTATAGATAACAACAAAGAACGATTTTTTTTAAACTTTAACACCCTGTATCTCGGAAACGAAACGTTTCCGGACCAATGTTTATCATAACTTTTTTGTTTGTATTTATGAGATCTATAAGCGAGTAAAATATCCGAACACTAGTACAGTAAAATTGTTGTTTTACCTTAAAAAAATTAGCCGCGGCGATCCCTCTTTCCCAGTGGTTTAAGGTCATTAGACAAGTGTAAAACCAAAAAGGCGTCACCCCACCCCTTGCCAAACAGCCGCCATCTTGATAACAATTGAATTTGTTTTTTCTCGCGATCCATTGGTCGCACAGAAAAAGTTATTGAACAAAAAATGTTGGAAATAAAATTCTACACATTTTTGATCCCTGCCACGATACCGAGAAGTTGGTATTTAAAACGGTAGAGGGCGACAAAGTTACCATAAATCGGTTTCCGCCATTCTAGCGCTGTTTGGGTAATTTTTTCAGAAAATTGCGAATGTGAAAGTTGTAGTGCTTGAAAAAATATACATGAATCTCTTTTAATAATGTGATTGATTTAAATAGTTTTCGAGTGACAGCCCTTCAAAGTCCGCGCAGCGCGGAGAAGTGGAGAGAAGTAAATTATTTATTCCCGCAATTATTATAACTAACGAGATCCCATGTCTGCCATTTGGTTAACATAAATAAAACCATTATCGCTCGTACTATTATCCATTTTTAATCAGAATACAAACACAAAACAGCAATTGCAATCGTATTCACGGATTTTTCCAAGAATTTTTTACATTGCGTTTAGGTATAACAACTTGTGGGCTCTTTTTTCAATAAAAGTTCAAGCAACATTTCTATCATGGTCGATAATGACTCGGTTGTGTCCGAGGCTCCGAACCAAGACGAAGAAACATCTTCAAAAAAAAAAACGTGTCTGAGTAGACTACAATATATCTTAGGGTTTATGCAAAAAGAAATTACTTTCAATATACGAGCCCAGAATCAAATCATTTGGCACAGTTAAGATTTTTCCGGTATCTTTATTTTGTACCCACAAAAGGAAATCTTTTTGGTCAATATTCTTACATCGTAGTTGTAGACGTTTTTAGCAATATTATAACAGCTTTAACAATAACAAATTACAAAAAATAGTCGGGAAACACTAACTTTAAAATAAATTACCGATTCATTTCATTTGGCCCAAACGATCAAAATATAATTTCGTTTGCCGTAGCATGTTTTAGTTGAAGTGAAACAAGCTGTTTGTTGTTTAATAACATATAGACAGTCGGGTGTCTGTATTATTTTTGCAAAAATGGCACGTGGTAAAGTAATTGTCAATTTGTTGAATTTTGGTGATTCCTGTGGCAAAATTTACAAATAATTGCAATTATCATATTATATAATAAATATTACACCAGCAAATTTAAGAGCTTTACGGATCTGAGCCAAATGATATCATTCTGGGCTCGTATATTTCTTTCCCATAATTTTGATGTCTTTTACCTATACCAATTTCTCGGTATCGCGGCAATGACCAAAAATGTGTAGAATTTCTGTAGATTCTGAAAACCTATTCACACTGAAACTAATTGAGTGACGTGACGATTTTATCTCGCAAAAGAGAAATTGTTACTTCGCTGCGCCGCAATATATCGTACATTTCCCACGCTGCTCGGACTTTGAAGGGCTGTCACTCGGAGACTATTTAAATCAATCACATTATTAAAAGAGGTTCGTGTATATTTTTCAAGCACTACAACTTTCACATTCGCAATTTTCGGAAAAAACCACCCCCACATCTCTAGAATGGCGGAAACAGATTTTTGGTAACTTTGTCGCCCTCTACCGTTTGAAATACCAACTTCTCGGTATCGCGGCAAGGATCAAAAATGTGTAGAATTTTATTTCCAAGATTTGTTGTTCAATAACTTTTTCTGTGCGGCCAATGGATCGCGAGAAAAAACAAATTCAATTGTTATCAAGATGGCTGCTGTTTGGCAAGGGGTGGGGTGACGCTTTTTTAGTTTTACACTTGTCTAATGACCCTAAACCACTGGGCAAGAGGAATAGCCGCGGCCAATTTTTTTAAGGTGACGGGGTATTTTCCGACAATTTTACTGTACTACACATATTTTAAACACCCTGTATGTATAATTTTTCAAGTAAATTGCAGTTTTGTTGCATGGTATCTATCAACGCGCTGTGATCCAATTTTTAACTTTCTGTTTTGATTAATGCTTTCATTAAAGTCATATTAACCTCATCTTTCGAAAAAACACCGTAAATTTAATTTTTCCAATGCTGAGAAGTCTAATATAGTACTAACCCGCGACACTACATTGCTCTCACTCACGAATGTGATAAATCTCTTAAAAAATACACGCTGAAGAAACACCTACCTTATAAGTTAAAGTAGAGTATTTTATAGATTTTAAAATCAAATAATCTTCAAAATACCAAATATGAAAAATCGAGAATAGTTGTTTTAGTTTTGTGTGAAATTTGAGTACGACACTTATTTACTTCTACTGATAAATGTATCAACTAACAAGTATTGCCTCCAATATTCTCTCAGAGGGCTAACATTCTCTGAAGAAGGTAATAGTAGTACAAATTGTACCGGCTGCCTGCCCGGGTTTGGATCCCCGGTTACAACGCTAACACCTGTGGAAGTCGTTAACCCCTGATATGAACACTCTTCTTAAATTTCCACGGGCAAGGCTGGCCACCTACCCGGCTTACGAGTAAAAAGGGCTCATCGAACCACTTTGTGGTTAAGAACAAGCCACGGGCCTAACGTAAGAGGAAGAAGAAAAAGCATTTCCAGCTGCCCTTATAGCAAGAATAAGTTGTTCCTATATATTGAACTGATTTTCCCCTTCATATATTTTCTTAACCAACCATCCCCAGAGTTTTCCGATTAAAATGGCGAAACTTGAATATCGTTGTCTCCCATGGAGGTGTGGACTGGATCATTATCATGCTGAAAAGTTTATTGGTCTTCGCCAAAGAATATGTCGATGTCGAACTTTTTGCTGATGGATAATCTTCAATTATTTGTAGGAGCTGTTTGTTTGCTTTCTAAGACGACTACATCTACTAGCCCACGGTAGGAAATTGTACCTCATACCATAACACCACCACCTCTACTAAACACTTTCCCTCTTTTCGTAAATTTGAAAATAATATTAAAAACCATCTCATCCACTCAAATCAAACTTCTTTTCATCGTTCAAAATAATATTTTCCATTCGTTCGTCTAATTTGTATGGCTATGGGCAAAATGTAACCTGGCTTCTCGGTATTGAGGTAACAACTATGGCCTCTTACATAATCGTCGTTGCAAATGTGGATAGTTCTTGATTGTTCTTCGAGCAGTTCGATGCTTCCGTTTTTGGCAACTCAGTGAAATTTCTTTGCTGTTTCGGTGGAATTGTAGAATAGTACGACGTGTCCCTCACTGATATGGCTATTGCAGTTCGATCGATTCGATTTTTGCCATAATTATCTTAACAACCTAACAACTTCTTCCGAATGTTGGTGCTATTTGACGATTTTAAAAGTTACCAATCCTTGAAGCTGATATTTTTCCCATTTTTGAGCAAACAAATCACTGGATCACCTAAGCATTTGTTATTTGACTTATGCTGATTTGCAATCAGTCTTATCATTATGGTGAAACTGCGAGTCATTAATGCGTCCACATTCTTGAAAAATGCTACGGGCTAACAAAAAAACACACACGTCATGGCTGCTCTTAAATACCTTTCCCACCGACTTGATACATTATTTTGCAATTAAAACAAAATTTGAAATCCTACAAACCACTAAGCAACCACAACTGCCATAGACTATTGTTTAGTTTTTATTTGGTCAAAATGTAATGCGTAACTCTTATTACTTAGTATTATTCCGTCAGAATTGGGTGAAATATTGTATAAACCACGCTAGTTAAAAATGTTTTACTCGAATTTTTTCTTCGTGAATAAACATTCTCTAAACCAGCTTAGTATATGAATACGTATAAAAAATAAGAATAAAATATTACGATTATATGGAATTTAGAGATAGTCCAGTGGCTCGTGGTAGTTAATTATATTTGGGGAGCTCTTAATTTCCAACAATAACTGTACAAAAAGTTATAATGAATGAGTCACCTACATTGCGTCGATGTTTTAATCCAAATATATTCTCTTTAATATGTAATTGTTTTTTTTTCATGTCTGGGAGCAAAACACGGTTTCTACGATATCAAAATCGTGAGAGAAATAATGAATTACTCCCTAAAGAGGAGAAGTGTCACTAGGGAGTTTTCATTATGACTGAGCAACAAGAGCTCACAATTATATCAAATTTGAGGTTATCAGGTTAGGTTTTGCGTCAGTTTTAACACAAACTGACGCGAAACCTAACCTGCTAACCTCGAATTTGACATAATTGTGGGCTCTAGTCATAATAACTTACAGTGCCACCAACTTTAAAATTTACCATACGCTACTAATTTTAAAATAATTGCAACTAAAATGTCAATAAATGACGTTTACAAAATACAGGTTTTTTGTTTGAAATTTTCCTGCAACGTGAAAAAAATAGTATATGCAACTCGGAGAGAATGCTATTTTGCTCTCCCTCATTGCATAATCTACTATTAGTCACCTGTTCATTATGTTTGATTATATTTTGTCTGAATTTAACTGAACAGCAATATTTACAGAACCCAATAATAGATATTTATGCATTAAGGGAGATATAAATATGTTTTTTTCCCTGAGGTTGACATGTGTTACAGACCGAGGGCCGAGGTCTGTATGTCAACCGAAGGTAAAGAACCTGCATATATCCCTTGGTGCATACAATATTTTATCTACTAGCATATTCGTAAAATAGTATGAAATTTCAAAATGTCATAATGACATTTAAAATTAGAATATGTAAGTAGCATCAAGGATTGCCTCATTGTATCGTTGCTAAGACGTTATTTGTAGTTGCATGGTTACCATGAGTTTGAGGGAGAAGTAATTTGACAAGTCCCTTGGGAGTTATGAGTAGCTTTTCATATTTTGTTTCTATGACGAAAATGTAAAATATCATGTTGCTAGTAAATAAAGTAAATTCTGTACAATTCATATGACGTGCAGAAAGTTCGTGTTTTTTACCCTCTAACGTAAATGTTTAAAATCTTTCAAACCTAATCTGGACCGGGTTTTGTCCATTTCGTCACAATGAAACAGAATACGTTGAAAACAAAACTGGGCATTAAATAGTCAGAAAAATATGTCTTGTATAATTACGACTCTCAAATTTATCTTATTGGTTGAGATTTAAAATCGGTGTAGGTTGTCCATGTTTTTTATTTTTACCCTCAGTTAACCGTAGCTTTTTAAATTTAATGTCGAATATACGATTTACGCTATTTTCTGGCATTCTTTAATAAAACATGTACGAAACTACCAAAATCCCTGCAAATAAACAATCACGCTTCAACTACAACCGGTGCAAAACCATATGACAATGCTCGAATTCACCTTGTACATTGCAGTTTATTTTCAATGTCAAAGCTTGCAATTTTTCCAAGGCGTTATACTATCATGCGGCAGTCGCTGAACCCGCAGATCGAAACGCACTTTCGGGAGTGCGATATTTGTAAATACTCAAAAATACCGGGAGTTTTCAGCGCTGCAGCTGGAGCAGCCGCCACTAGGAGATACCCGCAGCATATTATCGAAATTAATAAATATCACGACATTTTAACTGCTTTTCAGTAGTTAAGTAGTTGTTGATTTTTTTGTAATGATACTACCAACTTCAGAAAGTAGATTGCCTTATTTTCTGTACACAAAAGGTTGCTGTCTAACTATGAATTGAGATATTGAGCAAAACAAAAATGCATAAAAGTTTCTAAAATTGTTAAAATTAGTAATGTAACCATTATTTTAAATATTTAATTATTCTTCAGCTGTATCTTAAATGTGACAGCATTATAAACTATTTAAAGATAATTTCGTAATTCATTTTTAAAGCTACATTATATGTGTGCAACAACCGTTTAAAAACTACGAACAAGATGATCTCAATATCAATTTTATATTATTACAGTTTTTTTCAAAATTGCTAATAACATACAGATTGATGTAAGTAATAACAGTTAGTAGTAGAAAATGTTACTTGCTTCCATAGGAATGTGATACATTAATGTCAATCTCTTGTTCTTTTAAGCACAGAAACGTCTTCTGGAAGCTATTCTACTATCCGGTTACTAAATAAAATACCCTGAAGATAGTTTTCGAAGTTTGCGATTTCTGAAACGAATTATTCTTAAGTTCTAAAAGAAGCAATAAGAACGTTTAATTAAAATCGAAGAGGCAATCTGTTTGCTAATGGTAAAAATTCTGAACAGAGTTGTTTTAGCGTCATCGAAACGATGATAGCGATTTAGCAATAAACAGCTCTATACAGATGTAACAGCTAGTCATTTAAACAGATCTCTAAATTCACTCATGCAATTATTTACTACACAACACTTTGTTCGTGATTGCATAATTTATTACTTTTAATATCTGAAATTGCACTAGAGCAAAATTATTACTTATATCCAATTATCTCCATGGAAATTAGGATAAATCGTTGTATGCTATAAGTTACTTCAATGCGTAGTATTTACATATTATATATACAGTGTGTCCGCGGATTAAGTTCACATAAGGTGTAAATAATAAGAAATATTAGACTACGAAGCTGATATTCTAGGAATCGCTCCTGCTTCTTGTCAAACCAAGATTTTGAGAAAATCAATAAAATTAATTAATATACAGGGTTTTTTTAAATCAATTCTCAAAAATCGCCAAGAGTAAACTACCTAACAAAAAAAAGTATTAAGAAAAGTTGTTTAGAATTAAGAGTGATGGTAGATTCTCAATTTTCAGACAAATCAGCCTACTTTGGTTTTTTAAATTTTTTTGTACTTTTTATACCAACATACTTTTTATCGTGACTGTAAGAGGCATTCTAACTGGTTCATGAACTAAGATTTTAAAAAATAATGGAGTGCCTCCTACAGCTACGATAAATGATAAGTTGGTATAAAAATTACAAAAAAATGTACAAAATCAAAGTAGGCCAATTTGTCTGAAAACTAAGATTCTACCATAATTTTTAATTCTAAACAACTTTTCTCATTACTTTTTTTTGTGTTCTTTTCTAATAAAGGTAGTTTACTCTTGAACATGTTTTAAAAATTGATTCGAAAAACACCCTGTATATTAATTAATTTGATTGATTTTCTCAAAATATTGGTTTGAGAGGGAGTAGGAGCGATTCCTAGAATATCAGCTTCTAAGTCTAATATTTTTTATTATTTACACCTTATGTGAACTCAATCCGCGGACACAGAGTATCTATTATATATATATATATATATATATATATATATATATAAGTTTTTATCTGCAACAAATACGCAAGAGTAGAGATGGGCGCGTGAGTGAGTTTTCATTCACGTTACGCACGTTTCAAGCTTGCTTTAAACACTCATGTTCACGCACGTTCACGCTCACGTTCACTCACGTTCACGGCGTGACACGCCGCTCACGACGTGACACGCAGCTTTTATTTCAAAATTTAAATTCAGATAGAACAGAATGTTCAAATTTAAAATCAATGAAAAAACCCTAAACAGAACTAAAAATATGTTTGCACGTGACATAATTTACGTAATATGTTGCAATCAGAATACTTGACACAAAAAGAAAAAAATTGAAATTGACTACAATAACTTAGGACAAGGGATAAATACTGATTTCTCGCTAAGACATTTCTTGCAGCTATCTTTAAAGACATTACTTTTATTACCAAAAGGTGTCATTGGAATTGACGTTTCCCTTATTGGTTTGAGTTTAGAAGGTATATGTTGCTAGGCAAGACTTTTAATTCGTAGGTTTAAAAGTACTTTTACGTACAAGGATCAACATTTTCAGCGTTAAGGCGAGTATACAAAACAAAACATTACTTTTATTAGAATAATACGTTCATCTACACAATAAATTGGTTTAAAAATAAAACGTAATCAACATTTTTAGTGTTAAGTCGAGTATACAAAACGAAACATTACTTTTCTAAAAATAGGTTCACCCGGGGCACCCTGCAGTTTTTTATTCGTTACTAAATATTTCAACAATCAACGTAAAATCGAATTCTAGCGGTCTTGCTCTTGCGGAAAATTTGAACTTCTGGGACTGACAGTACAACACGCCATCTCCCTTAAAGCCTGGTCTGGTAAGGGTTGGAGGCCTACTCCGTTAGACAGTTTAGCGTGTCAGACCGGAGAGCCCAGGTAGAAAAGGAGAGGACAGGATCAGGACTGGTGGACTCAAGGGGGAATTTGATCCGCGGGCCACAAAAATATCCTGGCAGGCCGCATGCAGCCCGCGAGCCACTTGTTGGACAGCCCTGATTTAAAGCATATGTTTATTTATACTGTGAAGAGAATTGACTGGAGGCTGGATCAGGATTCCGTTGCTTTGCGCTGGTTCTATCCCTTAAGCACATAAACGAGACTGCGTTTATGTTTTAAACCAATGTAGTCAATGGTACTTAAAAGGGACGACAGTAAACTACCCTGAGAGACGCAGCCTCACGTCTCGATAATAGTATGGCTTGGTATCAGGGTAGCGACGTAGTGAATGAATCAGACATTAGATGCAGATTGTTTTATTACGAAAATAAACGTTCTATTTATACAAAACAAGAATGCTTAACTAAGTAACATATCAAAGTTCAGAATAGTGTAGGGTACTGGAACGTGTTTAAAGGTAGAAAAACAACAATTCAGCACAGTAAGCTTTTATAGTTCAATATGTGTTTGCAGGACAGAGCGGTGAACTTGGGTTTATTAGGTCGCGTACTGCGTGAAATGCCAAGTTGCAGTTTGCTGCGGTTTTTAAACTCAATGCTTGCAAAACAAGATTAGTTAGTTAATATTTCGTAAATAAGAACTGAAATTTGCCTGTTTTAATTCAAGATTAAAACAGATCCAAATTAAATATAAACTGGCGAAATTATGAAGTAAAACTGGAGGTTAAAACTGCTTGTTTATGAAATCAGAGTTACATTTAGAACTTCTGACTGGATTTCGTAAATTTTGTTATTAAAATTTATGTGTGTTTAAATCAAGTTTAAACATACTGAGTAAATTAATTCGAAAGTATTGCAAAACGTGTTAGCTGTTCCAGTGTTTCAAACTAAAAATAGTTTAAAATAACATTTCTCAACAAATTAGGAAGATATACTGTATACGGTTCTCAGTTGGCTATTCTGTAATTTTATTGCCCAAAAGCGATGAGCTATGAATACGTCATTATATCAAAATCGGTTGTTGCATACAGAATATAGTGTTTTCCAAGAATTCCAAATTGTACCCTCGTATAAGACGGATATTAATTGTGGTTATAAGTGTATATAGTGGAACTTGATACCTTCGAATTGTTATATCTATCAAATAGTCTTAATTGTGATAAAATTAAAATTATGAGCGTTGTTGTGTTCATTGTAAAAGCACAGTCGTTCGGTATACCCGGCGCGTCAAATACCTTCGTTTTCAGAAGCGAGAGAAAAATATTTTCTAAATGTAGTTGAATTTTAAAGCTATATTATACTTGTGCAATATCCGTTTAAAAAATACCAACAAGATATTCAATCAATTTTATATTACTAAAATGTCTGCAAAATTAGTGTGTGATACATTAACTTCATTCACGAGTTCACTAATGCAGCAACATCTTCCGCAAGCTTTTCCACTGTCTGCCTTCTGAAACTAGTCTGAAGATGGTCCTGGAGTTTATAGCAATTCTGAAACAAATAGTATTCTTAACATCTAGAAGTAGCAAAAGAACATGACAGCATAATTTCCAACTTACAGGCACAAACTAATATAATTTCTGAAACTTTTTTGTTGCATCCCTTTGGGTATTTCACCACACTACAAAATGAAAAATATTCGCACTCGGTTATATTTTCTGTAAAATAACTAAGTTTTCCTAGTTAATCTTTAATTTCATTAGTTAATTGTTGAAAGTGGAAGTAGATTTGTCTGCTGAAACGTTCATGTTCTAACATTTTTGATTTTGTAATGTGGCGAAATTCCCAAAGAAGTAGCCTTTCAAACTATACTGTCGAATTTAATTTCTAATGTGAAATGAACAGCTGTTCACTAATGGTAAATATTCTAAATAAAATTGTTTTAGTTTGATCAAAATTAACAGCTCTGCACCAACCGTAGCAGCTAAAAAATACATTTAAGGCAGATTTGGCAATTAATTCACATAATTATTTTGAACAAAACAGTTTCTCGGTGATTGCATAAGTTATCACTTCTAATATCTCTTGGCATATTAGGTCAAAATATTGCCCTACATACTATTTGTCAAGAAAAAAACTTTGAACCGTTCAAGTGGCACAAATTATCGCTACATATGTGTAGCCCATCATTAAAATTGCACTAGTGCCAAATGATGCTATAGTTAGGTGATTTGAATATGTAGGGCAATATTCAAAACCACAATTTTAGTTATTTAAACCAACATGTGATAAATTATTACACTTTATCAGACAGTCGATCTTTATTAAAAATAACTTGTGTAAAACCCGCATATAGGAATGCAATATAATTTCTAAAGGCCCGCAGTTAGCGGTAACAACTTAAACAGACGCCTCGCAGCAAGCTATTATAACAAAAACTTGCAGAATTTTCCTGTTTTTTAAAGCTTTAAACCTAATATTTAAACAGAAAATATTTTCTTTAATAGGTACCATAACCAAAGCACTAATTATTTAATTTTAAAAGTCTTACCGGTAATCTTGTGGGATAAGGTACCATAATCACATTCTTCTCCATTCTCTTTAACAACCGTTTCATAATAGACAACATCGCCTATTTTCAAGTTATACTGTGCTTGATGCCCGACAAACCCTTCACTTTCATCAGAATCGAAATTCTTGGCAGTACTTCCGTACGTATCGGGGGCAGTATCAAGATTCGGATGGTTAATGGCGTATCGGTAACGAATTTCATCTGGACGTTTTTGGAAGGGCACTTTAAAGTTAATGCTAAAAGTGCCGTTTGCAAATGCCGCAATTTCCACAGAGGGCAATTCGCAATTTATACACTGCGCACTTGTAAAAATTCCGAGAACAAAAAGAAATGTAATGAAGTTCTTCATGGTCAAGTTTTAGCTCTGCCTCTGAAGGTTTTCAGACTACAACGAAGAAATACCGTAAACAATTTATTCTTATAATATAAGAAGTATCGCTTTGCTATGCTCTTAAGTTAGTTTAACATTGAAAACATGTTTCGTAAGAATGATTGATAGTTGTTCCTGTGCGATATAAATAAGTTTGCTTGTTTATTACCACAAAGGCAAAAATAAGCCCTTGGGGGAACTTGAATTATTAAATTTGATGAAATTTGCACATAGCACAACAGCGGTTGCTTTGCTGCTGTTTTTCTGAACTAAATATTAATAGATAGCAAATTTCGAAGAAGTAAATAACCATTATGATATCGCGTTTTGCAAAAAATTTGGAATACACAAATTAGGTATACGTCATTTGTAAAAACTAGCATTTAATAATAATTATGCTTGAAACGTGTTAATGCGTATGTGCCAAAACTATCGGTCTAGATTTTTAACGGTGATTATACTAATTTTACGAGTTATTATGAAATGTTCACTGCATTAATCCACGACAACAATCCTTCATTATTTGACGTTGAGAGATTTATATACTTGAAAGGCAACCTTTTAGCCTTTAGGACCTAGCAGTCCAATTAATTTCTAATATTCAGCCCATATAGCAAAATTACAAAATATAATTCGATTTAATTTAACTAAATAAACATTTAAGGACTTTTCACAAGGACAGCTAGTTATATTATAACAGCTCTATTCTCCCATTATTTGAATCGCTTTGCAACCTTAATGGACTACGTGCAGCTTCCTGCCAGCACATCCTTAGATAAGGTGTATCTTAGTAGATTAGAAATGTTATATATGTTAGTAGTATTGTAGATATTTCACCTTCAGTTCCTAGTGCAGCGCTTAGCACGCTTGAAGTAAGAAATTGTCTTGCGAAGCCTATGCTAAGACTGTATTTGTGCATTATAAAATATAAATAAAATTGTTTTTTAAGTCGTTTCGGCGGCCTTTTAATTTAACTGGCGCAGTCGTTCGGATGAACAAAAGGGCTTAAAAGCTTTTTCGAAAATTAGAAACCAATTTTGCTATTTTGAATTGCAATGCTTAATTGTTCATCGCATTTTAATTCTTAATTTTTCATCGCATCTACCATCTCATTCCGGATCTTCTAGACACCTTCAGGGACAAACATCGCCAGGAGTGCAGCCCCGTCGATTCCAACGTCTGCAGTCAATGCCTGGTTATTGGAATCTCGTGGTCATTAAAACCTCCTGGTTAGTGAAACTGCCGTTGTTATTACAACCGGTCTATCGAGGATAACATGACTCAGCCTAACAGTCCATTCGACGTCAAGACGCGTCAAAGCACCATTATGTAAGTGCATTTTTACTTAATAAAGAGAATTACTTTTTATGCTTCAAAGTGGAAGCAAATAATAATGTCTTCGCATCAAAGTAATGCAAATAATAATTTTTAAAGCCTCAAAGTAATGCAATAATAATATTTAAAGTAAAATTAAATAATATTACGAAGATTGTTCAATCGAAACACGTTTAGAAGCTGTAGCATAATTTCTATTAACTCAATTTAAAACAAAATCTCTATTAACGTTAAGGTATGAGTCCCACTGTTGTACTAATCTCCAGATTCTCTGCTGGTAACATCCTTGCTGCTGTAAAATAAACTTATCTCTAATGGTAGTCTTCATTTCAGAGTCCGAAGAGAATCGCTGCCCCTTTAGTCTTTGTTTCAATGGACCAAAGATATGAAACTTGTTATAAGGGTATGAATAATGAAATAAACACTTCCTATACTGATACTCATCCTTTCTGACAGTTATCTGACTTTGATAAGTCTATTGGCACCTAAAGCAGTTTCCAACCGCCTCACACTTTCATTTGAAATTGCAACTCGAACATGCCCTAGACATGCTAAGTCTTTAGTCGATTTTCTTCCTTGTAAAAATTTTCAGCACCATTAAACTACCGCGATGTGAGCATAACTATAGTTACCATAGATAGCTTTTATTGTCATAAGAATTTCTAGTGGCTGACGTCCATCGGCGGCTAATAATTGAATAATAGTATGCATATTATTTATTTGGACGGATTTTCTATAGTAAACACCATTTTCGAGCTCTATAAAAATGTACACAAAGACGCAATCGCAAAGAAATTTAACACTAATACGTCAATAAACAATTTCATTAACTGCATTGAAGTGCCATGATTATCAATCCATGCCTGCACGATCGAACGTGTATCTATTGAACAATTTTCGTACAATATTAAACTATACTAATATAGTTTTAAGTATTTATTTTATAAGCTCAAGCAAAGCGCTGTAAGCTAGCATATTCAGTGTATACATTAGGTATACTTAATTTCTGAATATACTCACGCTTTGTGTTTAGGGACCCCTAGTATTAAAACTGTTTACTAACTTAAACAAAAATATAAAACCAAGTGAAAAGTAAATTTGTATGGCACGGGGTCGTTCAAGATCACCTTTAAGTCGAATACCTAAACCATTATCTTTAAATAATAATTTAACAATTGTAACAACCAAAACATGGTTAATCAAGGTGCACAAGCACGAGCACTACCTCAAATTCTTTTCCCCCCAAAAATTACAGCAGCTCTTTTTAATGAAATACCGAATAATGACGGAAAATGCTGTACACACTATCGTTTATAATGTTCCGGGACCAGAAAAATCAAAGAAATTAGTATCTATCAGAAGCAGGATTTACTTAAATACCATAACAAAACATAATTATATACCATCGATGTCATAGAAAACTGGGACAGGAAAAATATTCAGATACTCTTGTTTTGAAAAGTGTAGTTTAGATGTGGCATTTTGGCTGAACATTATTAAAGGTGGGCTCTCTCCTTTAATCATGTTCAGTTCAGTCAAAATGTTACATCTAAACTACACTTTTCGAAAAATAGGGTAACTGCGTAATTCTCCTGTCTCAGTTTTCTATTATTTCGATGGTACGTATAATCATAATACAAAAACATAAAAATTAATAAATTATAACAAATGTTCAAACAAATCACCATTAACAACTAAACAATGACCCAACCTGTCGTAAAATTGCCGTCTAACATTTTCTAACTGATATTGTGATATTTTATGGCATTGGGCTTGAATACAATTTTTTAGCTCTTCAATAGTTTCAAAGGTTCTTCCAGAATAAATTTTCGATTTAAATGTCCCCAAAGAAAAAAATCGTTGGGCGAAAGATCGGAGCTAGGTCCTCCAGTCCAGGCCAGTTAATTAAATAATTTGGACCAATCACCTTATCGAATGAACTGTAGTTTACAAAGTCGCGCACTTTACGTGTGTTGCGTGCGGGAAACCCATCCATCTGGAGCCAAATCTCTTGATAGTCTCTAGCAACTTCGGTCACCGCCGGAGCTATATCCTCTTCTAACAACTGCAAAAAGCGCTCTCCTGTGAGGTTTTCACTTAAGAAAGATGGTCCTATAATGTGATGACCTAGTATTCCCGCCCAAACATTAACTTTTTGGAGATATTGGGTCCTGGTTTGTAAAATGTTTCGTGGATTTTCAGTAGCCCATACTCTGCAATTTTGCACATTTGGTTTATTATTCAGTGTGAATGTGCATTCATCCGTAAACAAAACGTTATTTAAAAACACCCTGTCTTCTTTACATATTTCCATAATTTGGAAGTAAAATACACTTCTCTTCTTCATACCACGTTCAAGCAACTCTTGATGGCACTGATATTTGTACGAGCAAAACTTGTGTTTTTTCAAAATTCACAGGACTCGGCTGTGATGCAAGCCAATATCTTGTGCTATTTGCCTTAAACTTACACTGGGATTTGCAGCTACTGCTGCCAAAACGTTTAAGGTGTTGTCATTTTCCTAATGTTGCTGCACGTTTTCAGCGTAATTGTTACATTTACAATCATTTAATACTGTGCCTGTAGTTTCAAATTTACGTATTAATCTATCAATCGTTGAACTAGTTGGAATTTGCCGATTCGGATATTTTACGCTAAACAGGGCACTTACTTAACGAGCGCTATCTCTATCATAACACCATTTTATCATGTCAAGTTTTTCTGCAGTTGAATACATTTTAACGAGTAGAATATTTTTTAAGGATCTGTTAAAAACGTCAAACAGTAATGGCAAAAGTAAATGTGCATGTTGTTTGTTTACATATTTTTAAGGCATCACTGATTTTTTCAAAAATAGAATTTTTTATTTCTTTAATTTATAGAGTTCCGGAAATTGAAAAATTATAAACAATAGTATTTACAGATACAGTATTTTTTTCTCTACAAAAAGCTTATTTACACTTTAATTTAAAAAAATAGGGAAGCCAATAATCAAACATTAAAGGTTTACAATTGAAGTCCCTATGCTGCGTCACGCAAGTACAGTAACATAAACAGCTCTAAAATTTTATTTCAATAATTAATGTCCACACAGTAAACGCTGTTGCTATGCAATAATAATTGAACGTAAGTACACCGCATCATAAAACAAAACACTTTTAGTGACCCCACGAACCGGAAGTGACGCTAATCGACGCCAATCGAACACAATCGACACCTGTTAGGTGGAAAATCTGTCCTTCAGATGGCTGCTGTGATGAATCTCGGTTTACCTGCGCCGACCTGGAACTCCCACAATGCTCTGGACAAGATGTCCTTGCCGGCCTGCTGTTAGGTAGGCCCAAATCTGCACTCAAACCCACCTGGATGTCGGCTGCAACTGCAATATCTGTTTGGATCGCTTTCCCTGAAGCTAGGGGATTTATTGTAGGGCTCCGCTGCATCATATTTACACTGCTTGTTGATACACTTATACAAGCACTTATGAACTGGCTGGAGCTTCATAGAATCTCATCAAAATGCACTGGCTTACACTAGACCAAATCGTTGCTTCGTATCTATCTGTGCGGAAGCTCAATACCAAGGAAAACTTCCACAAATTACCCATGACACACTCTTTCAATAAAATACAACTTCTTGGTAAACTTGAGTATTCAATAAAACATAAAAATCACTTATATTGGGGGAGCTTAGCAAAACACAACTCACTCTCTTGAAAAAGCTGACCTCAATTTTTTTGTTTTTCGTTTTAGTTGCATGCATACTATCAATTATTTACAAGGACTACACTATTTTATAACAAATCTGAACTTTAAATTATGGCCTTAACTGGAAATTCTTATGTTAAATATCTATTTTGTTGGTTATGGTACAAATTACTATTAATTATTATTTGACATATAAGGTCACTAAAATGTGATCATAGTAATATATTGCTCCGATATGTTAACGTTGTGACGTTGTTGCCTCTTCAACAGAAAATCTACGTGTTTTAGACGTTAAAACGACGTTTTATTAACGTTATTGTTTAGTTAAGTGTTAACGTTATAAGCACATTACGTTTCAACTACAATTACAACTTGCTTTTTATGTTGAAACGACGTTCTAATGGATACAAAATTGGAATTTTATTTAGCTCAAGTATTAACTACAGAAGAATTATGCTTTTCTTCTGAATAATCTTTATTGTGCTCAGCCCAACTGAATAAAACGGGGACTTAATTTGATAAACGAAATCTGAAAACCGTAAGTGCTTTAACACTATGTAGTGCCATCGAAAGTCGACAGCCATTGTATTTGAAATGGAAAGAAAATTAAGCTCAGTTGAATTTGGGACGTACTACCTACCATGAATTCTTCTAAGGCAATTCTGCTAGCCTTATGTCAAACTGGAATAATAAACACACAAGGACCTAAAGAGTGCATCCAGATCACCAAAGGGAGAGAACGGCTTGTTAGCATACTGTAACATTTCACTGTAGTATGGTAGCATAACGCATTTCAATTAGTCGGCACTATCATGTGAGCAATGACCTTACGCGAAATAGGTGCGCTGAGCATACGCGCTGAGGAGGGGTACAACGTATGGGTTTTTGTGAACGTCATATCAACGTTTAAAATTAATCACTGGTACACTTAAACGACATGAAAAAATAATGCAAAAACGTTATTATCACGTTGTTTTAACAACGTTATTCCTGCTATTAATCTAAGAGGCGTTTTATATTAACGTTATTTTAACGGCATATCGTACCGTTACGTCCTGTAATTGAATTATTATTGTACTTTAAAACTATTGTAATTTAATTCAGAGCTTTATTAAATATTGAATCTAGTCGCCGCCTGAAAAGGCGATAACGCATTCCCATTAGCGATGTGCAAAGCTGAGCTAAAGTACCGACAGAGTCGTTTTTACTTTCCATTGGGAACCTCCGACGGATGGACTGATAACGCGCCGAAAAACATATATAAGGAAGCTACATCACCAGTCCGATATCTTGCATCTTGAGGTTACCTGTCCCACCCTGTCCCTAGATCTTGCGATTACCTGACCCGTCCCGTTCGTAATCTTTCCTCCTGACCTGGTTGTTTTCTGTCTTGTGAGCGCTCACTGGCTCGCAGAAAAATACCGCATGCTGAAGGTACTAAAGGAAATGGCAGCGCTTACTGTCAACCTGAAGTAACTTTAGAAATTACCTGTTGTTTTCCCGACCAAACCGCAGGCATTTATCCAGTTATCCGAGTTATCATATTCAACGTCATACTTTTGTATATTCATATTCTTAGTTATGGGTGTTGTCCATTTGAAACTTATAACATGACAATCATGCCATTTTTTGGCGAAATACTAAAAAAATAGCATGGTTACTGAAGCGCCATAAAAAAGTTTCAGAGATTATAATATGACTGTAATGGCATATTGCTTACAGCAATTCTGGTTGCTTTGCTTACATACTAAACCGAAATAATTCAAATAAGCCTAGAATTGGTATTTTATTTATTGCAACGATAAGTCATTATTAAACATTGATAAGTATACAAGATGTGATGAGCAATAACTGCAATTTGATTAACAGAAAAAAAAGGTAGCATCAAGCTGAAAATAGTGTGCAGCTTGGAGATTGGTTCTCCCTTGTGGCATACATCCAGGAAACAGGAGCAGAAAGCATTCCAGAAAAGAATTACGAAGGTGGCGTCCCTCAGAAATTTTATCCAGAAACTAGGTCTACTTTTCGAGGTCGATTTGAACACCCAGGGAGCTCCGAAAGCCCTGCAGCAGTGTGGTCCAGCTGGATCATTCATCTTTCAAGGTACAGAGACAAGCAGCAGCAGCTAGGGTCCTTCCAGAAAGAAATGATCGATGTAACGTCCCCAAAAAGTGCGGAATCCGAAGAGGAAGTTGACCATCAACAAAACAATTGCAGCTCCCTGTCTTATGTGACATCGATAGAGGAAACAAAACAGGTTTACCATACTAGATTTAAATTAGATTGCTATTTATTATCTGATGTGGAATTGTTAATTGTTGGTGATTTGCGATCATATTACATTGAATTTTTGGGATCTTTGATAGATCTGTTTTGCCTTCAATTTATGGGTTATCTGCCACTTGTTTCAAAACGTGCATTTGCTATATAATAGTAAAAGTCATACTCAAGAATTAAAGTTATACTGTGTGTTACAACCTAACCCTGTGACTAATTTCTTAATTGCTAAGCCGGAGCATTAATTTATTTAAATTTAGTTGCCAATGAATAAAATATGAAAAAACAAAATACCATTTATTTATTACAATTAATAATACAAAGCATCATTTTAATAAGCCCTGAGACAGCACACTATTAATTTGTGTGATAATCTCACATTTATTTATTTATTGTAACAAACCTATTACCTCCAATTAGAGTGGGCTATCATTACATTACGGATGCATTCATCGAGATACTTGAGTAATTTATAGAACGCACGTACCCTAACTTCGGATAATCTAAAATTTTTGTAAGTGCTGCAAATCAGCTGCTATTTTCCCAAATTTTTATATTCTAAAGATACAAATGCTAAAATCCTCAATCTATGAAATACGAATTTATAATTCCTCAGGCATACGTTCTATCATTAAGTTACATCTTAGAAGGGTTTTAGTCACTACCTTTTCAGAATACGAATAATTTCAGAAATTATTGGCTCAGGGAGAGGTAACACTAAATTGACGCCGTTTGTCAATTTTATCCACTGACCCAACAGACCTTAAATTAGTGCCCTTGGTAATTTTCTTATAGCAAACCAATAAGGTCCTTGCAAAAATTCAGCGACTTAGAAAAACCTGCCAACAAATTGGGACACTCCCAACAGGGAGGACAGGGACATACTGCCAGTAACTCCAAAAGAAATTTACAATGAGATACAAAAGAATCTCAGTGCCAAAAAAGCCCCAGGCTATGATGTAATAAGTGGACAACTGCTTAAGGAACTACCAAAAAAGGGCATAATGAAGCTTACGCATCTGTTTAATGCAGCGTTACGACTACAATACGTACCTATGCAGTGGAAAGTTGCGGAGGTTATTATGATCCCCAAAGCAGGGAAGCCACCCAATGAGAAAGCATCCTACCGCCCGATTTCACTACTACCAACCATATCCAAACTGTTCGAAAAACTGCTCCTGAAACGCCTCAAGCCAATTATTGAGGAAAAGCAGCTCATTCCTACTCACCAGTTTGGCTTTCGGAACAAACATTCGACCATTGACCAAGTGCATCGAATCACCGATGTAATTGAAAGAATCCTAGAAGAAAAAGAAATATGCGCAGCAATATTTCTAGACGTGGCCCAAGCTTTTGATAAAGTATGGCACGAGGGCCTCGAATACAAAATAACTAAAAGCCTGCCTAGGCAGATGAGCCACATTCTGAAATCACACATCTCTGACCGCCAGTTCAGGGTGAGATATGGCGAAGAATACTCTGAACTAAAAGCTATAGCCGCAGGTGTACCGCAAGGAAGCGTCCTTGGGCCAGTTTTATACTTGCTTTACACTAGTGACATTCCCATGAGCGATGGAGTGACGACAGCCACATTTGCTGACGACACTGCATTACTAGCCACAAGCAGCGAAATAGAAGTAGCTACTAATAAACTACAAACAGCCGTCAACAACGTCACCAGGTGGACCAAGAAGTGGCGAATTAAATTAAATGAGGCGAAGTCTACCCATATAAACTTCACCAATAAAAGAATTGATTACTTGCCTGTAGTGATCAATCAGCAAATAATTCCTCACGCTAACACAGCTAAATACCTGGGCATGACACTAGATGCCAAGCTCAGGTGGAAAGAACATATAAAGAAAAAACGCGAAGAACTTTGCATTAGTTTCAGAAAAATGTGGTGGCTAATCGGAAGACATTCTGAGCTGTCACTACATAATAAGTTATTGTTGTACAAACAAATACTAAAACCAGTCTGGACTTACGGTGTGCAGCTGTGGGGATGCACAAAGAAATCTAATGTAAAAATTATTCAAACTTTTCAAAACAAAGTATTGCGCAGCATTGTCAACGCTCCATGGTACATCAGAAATGAAGACATCCACAAGGACCTAAAAGTGCCTATGGTCAGTGAGGAGATTAAACGGTTTGCGAAAAAACATGAATCAAGATTACATGAACACGTAAATATCGAAGTGCTACAATTACTCGACAACAGTGGACTTACCCGTAGATTGAAAAGGCAAAAACCTTTCGAACTAGTGTAAGTTAAGTTAAGTGAATCAAGGGCAATTAAAACATGTGAAAGAAGTGTTTTAAAACATATGTGGAGTGCGCCAATGGGAGTACATCCATCAACCGCTCAGACTTACCTAGATTTAAGATCTAAGACTTTGGACTTTAGATTTAAGTAAGATATTATTAAAATTAAATTGCTAGATAGTACTTACTATAGTTCATTCAAATTCAAGATAGAGCAAAATCTGCAACCCAAATTACAAATATCAGCAGTAAGTTGATTACTAATATGATTTTATTAAAATTTAGATCAGAGAGATATGGCTTTGTTGCTGTCTTGATGACTGCAAAATCAAATTCGAGGTTAGTAGGTTAGGTTTTGCGTCAGTTTGTGTCAAAACTGACGCAAAACCTAACCTGCTAACCTCGAATTTGATTTTGACACTCATCAAGACGGCAACAAAGCCATATCTCTCTGATCTAAATTTTAATAAAATCATATTAGTAATCAACTTACTGCTGATATTTGTAACTTGGGTTGCAGATTTTGCTCTATCTTGAATTTGAATGAACTATAGTTGCAATGTGTACGCCAAGTGCGTGTTAAAAAAAAAAAAAAAACTACCAACATATCCAGCACATCAGCCAAATTTGTAAGGTTGCTCTGCCCGCCCACCTTTGCCACCATTGGTTTCAAGCCAGTGACTGAGAGCAGTTTTCACCACTTTCCCCCAATACTTAGTTATAGAAATGTTGAAACTGTCCGATGTATTTTATTTATAGGTTTGGCCTCACACAGGAATTTATTCCTGGGTCTCGCGAAGTATATACCGAACCACTGTCAATAAGTTCGAGGAAAAATACGATTCATTGCCAACGATACTTTGAAATAAAATATGAAGAAATCTCCATGCTCAAGTCCGAAGTATACCAATTTTATATATCTGAAGTATCTTTGGTTAATCTTTTATTATTTAAAGCAGGGCTGTCCAACTTCAAGAGACCCAAGGGCCACTGTAAACAATTTGATGGTTACGAGGACTGCATCTTAAAATGTGTCGTATCCGAGTTTGTGACTGATTTGTAATAAATGTAAAACGTGTATATTTTAATACTAATTTTTATTTATTCAAGAAGCTTAGGTTACATAACAAAAAGCATTGAAACGTAAAAGAGATATGCAGGGTGTTCTCTGAGGTAACCGACAAACTTACACCATATGTTCTAGAAGTAATTCTAAACAAAAAAAATTCTATTCATTTTAGGTGAATTCCTTTCCGTTCTTGAGATTTCGACAAAAGAAAAAAATTCATCAATTAATGTAAATTTACGTATAGAGATGTGACGTTTCACCCCTTACTAAGGGCGTCAAAGATTTACTTCTCGGGTTAAGCTCAAATCGGAGAAATACGTTCACTCAAATGTATATTCGTTTAGGTAAAACACCAGATAATTACCAAAACAAATGTAATGTTTTCAGCTAGTTACAATTATTAACTAAAAATAAATCTGAGTTGTACATTATTTAAAATTAACATGTTCTTCTGGAACGGTGTCTGGTTTTGTGGTTCGAGCTGCAACCCAATGCACCGGCGAGTGTTGCGGGTCTATTGGTAGTCCGCCGGTACGCACGCCGATTCTTCGGGAAATGGGCTGAGTGAGTTTTTTGTTCCTGCAAACTTGACCTTCCACTCAGCAGTGATTTTAAGCTGTAATTTTCCGGTGAATTTAGCGATTTTAAGGGTTACCTGGGGAGGGCTTTAGTGCCTTAATCCTGGTGCAGAAGTTACTGGTACCTTCGGCATCGTTTTTGGAGCGAACGCGGTGTCAAATCCTGTAGATGGAATTTATTCGCCTTGAGCCGGAAAATGATGTTGACATTTCCCCGGTAGGGAATTTGCGGGCTGAGAAATCGAACGTTTCGAATTCGCCTTTTAATGACCAAAAAGGGGCCCTGCATGTGAGTTTATGGCGGCTACAGGACTCTAGCCGCTCACAAGCGGGGTAGAGGCTGCGATTCCTACAGGTTACAGGTTTAATTATTAGTGAAGTTATGAGGAGTATTTCACCTCTCGGGGGGCCGGGATGCATTTTTGTATCGAGCGTCCAGTAAACCGCATTTGGAATGCCCGACCTCGGCACGTATCGAGCGCACGGTAGTCCGAAAATCACTCGGACTACCGTACGCTCGATTAGGTTGAAATCTTGGTCTGTACACCGCTTTACGAATGGCGACGTATGGCTCAAAATAGGATTTATAAGTGAATAAAACAATAGTAAATCACGAACTATACGTATAGCTGGAAAAAAACTTTACTTCTTTATAAATATTTATATTACAAAATAAATTTAAAAATGTAAATATAAAAAGTGGGTAGCGGATACAAAATCGGAAATATACAGAGTGTAATTATTGTAATTACGATAAGATTTATTTCACAAATTTATTCTCACCGAGTCCAACATTGTTATTTACACAAGTATTAAGAGAATGGGGAGCTTTAGACTTCTTTACTCGAAGGCTTCCCACTTTTCTTCCTGCCTGGATTGATCTTCTACCTGTTATTTTCACCTTTCTCCGAGACACAGAAGTCGGCTGAACTGCAATTTTTTTTTCCTCTTCTTGTAATTGTCTTTGCACATACTGTCAAAGATCGCGGCAAGTCATCAAATTTAAAAGCTCTGTGTAAGCCACTCATAAGAGTTGAACTACTATTTATATTTTTCTGATAATTTTTCATAAATTTTTCAATGGCTGGGCTAAATCCTATTGGATCAGCTTCCAAATTTTTTATGACATCGTCATTAAATTTTGTAATAAATCCGCACCAATCTTTTTTAACATCATTACTGCTGTTTTCAGGAGAGTCTATACATTGTTCGCTATTTGTGGACACAATACTTTTACTGTCGCCGATATTTGTGGATTCCTGAATGAGCCTGGGTAAATCATTTTCACTAATTTCAGTACAGTCGACGAGTTTAAGAGGTAACAACATGTTTTCCGAAGGTTCTTTCCCAGTAGCGATAATGTATAAAATTTTCCTACTTTCGAGTGACAATGTATTGCAAGCGTTGGTTATATTAAATTCTTTTATTATTGCAGATTGATGCTTGCATATTTTTCCAGTGACACCTACAGGGCAAGAACATATATTGCAATTCATATCAATAAAATATTTCATTCCTTCATGAGAACTGCTCAAGACATGGTACTGCATTTCTCCCAACTCTGTGATTTGATTTGGCAACACATCTGTATCATTGGGAGATAGCCGATTTATTGTTGACTTGTTTATCTTGTTCATTAATAAATCAAGCAATCTTTGTTTATAGTAACTATCGAAGCTGCTAATAATAAAATCACATAACTGTGTTAGGTTATATGCTTTAGTTCGCTCGAGGGAGATATCTTTGAAAAGGCGAAACATTACTTCGACATAGTTGTTTGTATCAGCTCCACGTATCATCAATGATTGACGATAATACAAACACCAGACATGAATTTGCTCAGTTTTACTGTCAACATATTTTTTATATTGTGGATATTTATAACATTCGTAAAATATCGCCAAGTTTTTCTCCATGCTTTCTTTTGTCTTTGACATAAGAATGTTTCTAAATAGTTTATACAATGATTGTCTATCTTCTTTTTTAATTTCATTTTTCGCGAGCTGTAACCATCTCCATATAGCTTTTAATACATGAAAACTGCAAAGTAGTAAACTGGATCTAGGCCAATATTTTTGTAATACATGTCGTTCTGCCAAATCATCATCTGTCATTATGACGGAAGGCGAAATTTTAAAAGGCATTATTTCTATCAAGTCGTTTAAAGCACAATCAAAAATAGAAGCTTTCTGGCTGTTTGTAATTATGCAACCTAATGGTATACCCCCTGCTGGAGATTGGGTTGCAAAAAAATACAGCTTATGGTTTTGCACGTCGCAGTTACTCGTAGCATCCACGAATAATATTTCTGATGACTGAACTAGGTGCTTTGCAGCACGCTGCATTATTGGGGTGCATAATGAAACAGCATAGTCTTCTTCGTTATGGGTTATCTTGTAAACTGAGTCAATGGAATGTTTTAGGTTTTCTTCTAGCTGAAAAAACATACTTTCACCTGATCTATCTCCATATTGGCATTTGAAATGAGATTTCCACAGATTGGAAAAATCTCCTTTAGATGGAAAATAGTGTCTGTCGCATACAACTTCATCATATTTTTCGCCTAGCTCTTCCATTTTGCTAAAGCAAAAGCTGTTATAGGCTGAAGCAACTGAATGTCCCTTTTCAAACAATTGAAGAATTTCTTTCTTTGTTTCTTCCCCTATTGGTCTTTTTGTCAAAGCTGCTGCACTATTTATTGTATGGTTATGAGTATTTTTAAAAGTAATTATACATGGCCACTCTTTAAGCATATTGTCAATATACTTAGGTTTTGTTCGGGGATGGAATAATTGTTTTTTAATAACAACTAGTAATTCTGCTGGACAATTGGTATTTCTTGAAGAATGTTCCCTTTTTCTGACTCCTTTCAATTTATTTACTTTAGTTTTAAACTGGCAATGATAGACTCTTTTAAACACATGCTGTCTGGCTTTTTCGGCTGGAGTATTTATAGTCTTAGTGATATTCCATGTATTTTTTGACATTAGTTCCAGATCATGAATCCATTGCTAAAAAAGAAATATTACTTCAGACGTATGCCACATATGCCACATATGCCTCTGATTTCATAGAGCTATCATTCTAACTTTACATCTCCCAACCATCGAGTAGGTCATTTTGTAAAATATTAAAAAAAATAAAAATAAATCGCTAAATTAGACTTTAAACATTAGTGTCATGTATGTATGTATGTATAATCTGTAACCTCATTTACCTGTCAGTGTCATGACATTTGAAAAATTAACGCTTATCTCCAGGTAGTATCAGGTATTTTAATAGGTAAGAAACAATGCCGAAAGAATCATAGTATTTCGCATACAAAATATGCACTCATTTTTCAAAAACATATTTAACAAAACAAAATTTGCACGTGCCTTGCTTTTTGGGGACACCCTGTGTACCTTAAAATATAAGCACGTTGAAAGCAAATAACACCAAACAACTTTTGTTAAAAAATTGTTTTCCTAATTTCAAAAATAAAAAAGAGTTATCTGGAGCAGCCTGTACTATTTAAAAAAAAATCACAGAAATCGTTTCTTAAGTATAGTGTGTCAGTGGTCCACTGGATAGAATTAAAGTTATAAAGCGGCTAGCTACATAAACAGCTAAATCTGGCAACTCTTATGGTTTTCTTGCCATGGTAAGGTTCAATCCAAATAGCAAAGTCCTCCCATATAAACAATGATCACCGCGTAATTGGCGTACGACTCAGCTTCCTATTGGACGAATGTTGACCTATTTTCGTGGACTGTCTGCGAACGCTCGTCTATGATTAACGCGTGCATGTTTACATAAGTGGACTTTGCTATTTGGATCTACATGGTAACATGCGTTATGATGTAAACAAGCTAGTAATAGCTATATTACTTGTTTAAAACGAACTAGTAAAACACAAGATTACTATAGAGTATTAGATAAAAGTAATTAACTCTAGCGCAAAGCAGACGACAGTTACACCTAATTTAAAAAAATAATAAACTAGCTTGGAGCCTTCATAATCAATATCAAAATAACAGTGGCTGAAAGAAAGTCTTCGTTTCATCGATTTATTAAATGATAATGATATTACAATGCTATTATGTTATATATGATAATATTCAATATTTAATAAACATTTTGAAATGTTACTTAGTACAAATAACACGAATCAGCTGTACTTGTAATTATCATATAGCCGTTTTGAAAATAGACGAGACACTATATTTTAAAATATTAGATAATTCCTTGTGCTTGGGTTGCTCTTACTGGAATGTAGTTAAAAATTTAGTCCCACTTTCAAACGTCATATAGTAATGAAAGCATTAAATAATTGTAGGTTATGTAGATAAAAACGTATTTTGCTCTATTCACTCACCTCAACTTCATCCTTAGTGTTAAAATTAGTTCGGATTTCGCTGGAATTGACAATGTGGTATGTATAATTGTCTGGCCACTCCATAATTTATTAATAAATTTAAAACATTAAACTAATAACAAAATGTGTTGTATACGCATAAGAAAAGGCGAAATGCATACAACCGCAGGATTAGTATCAAGCGTACGATAGCCCGAAAATCGATCGGGATATCGGACGCTCGTTTTGAGAGAGACATCGGTAACTACGACGTTAACCGAATGCGGTATACTGGTCGCTCGATACAAAAATGCGGCCGGGATGTGCGTTTAAAAATTAGGCGGTCGGAAATAGTTTTTAAGCAGTTAGCCCGGCAAGACAGTACAGCGTATTAAGACAGGGTTAAAGTTTCAGGGATTCGATTTTCCAAGAAAGTTTAACAATCAAGGTAAAATCGAATTCTAGCGGTCTTGCTCTTGCGGAAAATTTGAACTTCTAGGGCTGACAGTACAACACGCCATCTCCCTTAAAGCCTGGTCTGGTAAGGGTTGGAGGCCTAGTCCGTTAGACAGTTTAGCGTGTCAGACGGGAGAGCCCAGGTAGAAAAGAAGAGGACAGGATCAGGACTGGTGGACTCGAGGGGGAATTCGATCTGAGGGCCACAAAAATATCCTGACGGGCCGCATGCAGCCCGCGGGCCACATGTTGGACAGCCCTGATTTAAAGCATACGTTTATTTATACTGAGTAAATTAATTCGGAAGTATTGTAAAACGTTTTAGTTGTTATAGTGTTTCAAACTAAAAATAGTTTAAATTAACATTTCTCAACAAATTAGGAAGATACAGTATACGGTTCTCAGTTTGCTATTTTGTAATTTTATTGCCCAGAAGCGATGAGCTATGAATACGTCATTATATCAAAATAACAGAAATCGGTTGTTGCATACAGAATATAGTGTTTTCCAAGAATTCCAAATTGTACACTCGTATAAGACGGATATAAAGTGTATATAGTGGAACTTGATACTTTCGAATTGTTATATCTATGAAATAGTCTTAATTGTCATAAAATTATGAGCGTTGTTGTGTTCATTGTAAAAGCACAGTCGTTCGGTATTCCCGGCGCTTCAAATACCTTCGTTTTCAGAAGCTAGAGAAAAATATTTTCTAAATGTAGTTGAATTTTAAAGCTATATTATACTTGCGCAATAGCCGTTTAAAAAATACCAACAATATATTCAATAAATTTTATATTACTAAAATTTTTGCAAAATTAGTACATTAATTTCATTCACTAGTTCACAAGTGCAGAAACTTCTTCCGCAAGCTTTTCCACTGTCTGCCTCCTGAAATTAGTCTGAAGATGGTCCTGGAGTTTATAACAATTCTGAAACAAATAGTATTCTTAATATCTAGAAGTAGAAAAAGAACATGACAGCATAATTTCCAACTTACAGGCACAAACTAATATAACACTACAAAATGAAAAATATTCACACTTTGCTAGATTTCCAGTAAAATAACTGCGTTCTTCTAGTTAGTCATGAATTTCATTAGTTAATTATTGAAAATGGAAGTAGATTGTCTGCTGAAACATTCATGTTTTAATATTTTTCGTTATGCAGTGTGGCGAAATTCCCAAAGAAGTAGCCTTTCAAACTAATATGTTGAAATTAATTTCTAATGTGAAATGAACATCTCTTCACTAATGGTAAAAATTCTAAATAAAATTGTTTTAGCTTGATCAAAATAATGAAGATGATTTAGTAATTAACAGCTCTTACCAACTCCAGCAGGTAAAAAACAATTTTAAACAGATTTGGCAATTCATTAACATAATAATTTGCAACAAAACAGTTTCTCGGTGATTCCATAATTTATCACTTCTAATACCTCTAGGCACATTAGGTCAAAATATTGCCTTACATACTATTTGTCAAGAAACAAAAACTTTGAACCGTTTACTGGCACAAATTATCCCTGAAATTTTACATATTTGTGTAGCCCGTCATTAAAATTGAACTAGTGCTAAATTATCACTTGAATTCAATTATCTCCATAGAACCTACAATGAATAATTGTTTGCTATTTGAATATATAGAGCAATATTCAAAACAACAATTTTAGTTTTTTAAACAAACATGTTATAAGTTAGTACACTTTATCACACAGCGGATCTTTATCAAAAGTAACTTTTTTTAAACAAACATAGGAATGTATCATAATTTTTAAAGGCCTGCAGTGGGCGGTAACAACAGGCGCATTACAGTATGTCCCCGGATTGGATTACAAAGAGGAAAAAAAGTTTATTTTTGACTTCTCAAAAAAATCACTTTTTATAAAAAACCCTGCTTGTTCTCAAACTAAAAATGCACTTACCAAAATTTAAATATCCTCTTTCATATACCTACGGGGGAGGTTCGAAAATATGAAAATGCTTCAAGAATCAAGTACCCTTATTTTTCAAACTATACAATAATGTTAATTGGAAATATTTGTTCTAACATTTTTATTAAAAATTATAATTGCTTCGAATTGATATTGATGTTTGGATCGCGTATTATTAATTTTTGTAAGATACCTGTGTTTTTGTTGACACAAATATGATATTTTTAGCATCAACTTCGGGTCACATAAATTTCAGGTTAAGTGAACGAAACTGAAATTCGACAATACACTCTTATCGTATCCGTCAATAAATTAACTTTGAAGTATTGCATTTGGTAATTCGCAGGGTAGTAGAAGAATAAGAAAAACCAGTGATAATTGTTTTTAGAGCAGGTGGCTGTGAATTTATATTTGACATCTACTTTTAATTCTAAATAACATTATTATATATTTTGAAAAACAAGGGTGCTTATTCTTGAGCCATTTTCATATTTTCGAACCTCCCCCGTATACGAAAGGAGTTATTTAAATTTTGGAAAGTGCATTTTTAGTTTGAGAACAGGCAGGGGTTTTTACAAAAAGTAATTTTTTTGAGAAGTCAAAAATAAACTTTTTTCCCTCTTTGTAACCCAATCCGGGGACATACTGTATAACAGAAGCTTGCAGATTTTTTCTGTTTTTATAGCTTTAAACCTAATATGTAAACTGAAAATATTTTCTTTAATACCATAACCAAAGCACTAATTATTTAATTTTAAAAGTCTTACCTGTAATCTTGTGGGATAAGGTACCAGAATCACATTCTTCTCCATTGTCCTTAACAAACGTTTCATAATAGACAATATCGCCTATTTTCAAGTTAGACTCTGCTTGATGCCCGATAAACCCTTCACTTCCATCAGAGTCGGCTTTTTTGGCAGTACTTCCGTACGTATCGGGAGCAGTATCAAGATTCGGATGGTTAATGGCGTATCGGTAACGAATTTCATCTGGACGTTTTTGGAAGGGCACTTTAATGCTAAAAGTGCCGTTTGCAAATGCTGCAATTTCGACAGAGGGCAATTCGCAATTTGTACACTGCGCACTTGTAAAAATGGCGAAAACAAAAAGAAATGCAATGAAGTTCTTCATGGTCAAGTTTTAGCTCTGCCTCTGAAGGTCTTCAGACTACAACGAATAAATACCGTAAACAATTTGTTCTTATATAAGAGGTGTTATCGCTTTGGGATGCTCTTAACTTAGTTTAACATTGAAAACATGTTTTGTAAAGAATGATTGATAGTTGTTCTTATGCGATATAAATAAGTTTGCTTGTTTATTACCACAAAGGCAAAACTAAGCCCGTGGTGGAACTTGATTTATTAAATTTGATGAAATTTGCACATAGCACAACAGCGGTTGCTTTGCTAGATACCAAATTTAGAAGAAGTAACTAACCATTATGACATCGCTTTTTGCAAAGAATGTGGAATGAACAAATTAGGTATGCGTCATGTGTAAAAACTAGCATCTAATAATTATGCATAAAACGTCTTAAAGACTCAACCCAGTTGATTGTTCAACATGTTAATGCGTATGTGCTAAAAATATCGGTCTAGATTTTTAACGGTGATTCTACTAATTATATTTTTATACTGCATTAATCCACCGTATAACAATCCTTTATTACTTGACGTTGAGCGATTTATATACTTGAAAGACAGCCTTTTAGCTTTTAGGACCTAGCAGCCCAATTAATTTCTAATATTCAGCCCATATAGCAAAATTACAAAATAGAATTCGATTTAATTTAACTAAATAAACATTGAAGAACTTTTCACAAGGGCAGCTAGTTATAAACAGGTCTATTCTCCCATTATTTGAATCGCTTTACAACCTTGATGGACTACGTACAGCTTCCGACCAGCATATCCTTAGATAAGGTGTATCTTAGTAAATTAGAAATGTTATATATGCTAGTAGTATTGTAGGTATTTCACCTTCAGTTCCTAGTGCAGCGCTTAACACGCTTGAAGTAAGAAATTGTCTTGCAAAGCCTATGCTAAGACTGCAATGTATTTATGCATTATAAAATTGTTTTTTAAGTCATTTCGGCGGCCTTTTAATTTAACTGGCGCAGTCGTTCGGATGAACAAAAGGGGTTAAAAGCTTTTTCAAAAATTAAGAACCAATTTTGCTCTTTTGGATTTCAATCCTTAATTGTTCATCACATTTCAATTCTTAATTGTTCATCGCATCTACCATCTCATCCCGGATCTTCTGGACACTTTCAGGGACAAACATCGCCAAGAGTGCAGCCCCGTCGATTCCAACGCCTGAAGTCAATCCCTGGTTAAGGAAACCTCGTGGTCATTAAAACCTCCTGGTTAGTGAAACTGCCGTTGTTATTGCAACCGATCTATTGAGAATAACAGGACTCGGCCTAACAGTTCATTTCGACGCCAAGAAACGTCAAAGCACCATTATGTAAGTGCATTTTCACTTAATAAAGAGAATTACTTTTAATACTTCAAAGTGAAAGCAAATAATAATGTCTACGCATCAAAGTAATGCAATAATAATTTTTAAAGTAAAACTAAATACTATTACAAAGATTGTTCAATAGAAACACGTTTAGAGGATGTAGCATAATAAATTTCTATTAACGCAATTTAAAACAAAATCTCTATTGACATTAAGGTATGGGTCCCACTGTTGTAATTATTTCCAGATTCCTTGCTGGTAACATTTTTGCCGCTGTTAAATAAACTATTCTCTAATGGCAGTCGACATTTCAGAGTCCGAAGTGAATCGCTGCCCTTTTAGTGATTGATTCAATGGACCAAAGACATGAAATTTGTTATAAGGCTATGAATAATGAAATAAACACTTCCTATACTGATGCACATCCTTTCTGACAGTTATCTGTCTTTAAGAAGTTTATTGGCACCTAAAGCAGTTTCCAAACGCCTCACACTTTCATTTGAAATTGCAACCCGAACATGCCCTGGACGAGCCAAGTCTGTAGTCGATTTTCTTCCTTGTAGAAATTTTCAGCACCAGTAAACTACCGCGATGTTAGCATAACTATAGTGGTTGGCGTCCATCGGCGGCTAAAAATTGAATAACAGTATGCATATTATTTATTTGGACGGATTTTCTATAGCAAACATCATTTCCGAGCTCTATAAAAATGTACACAAAAACGCAATCGCAAAGAAATTTGACAGACACCTCACTAATACGTCAATAAACAATTTCATTAACTGCATTAAAGTGCCATGATGATCAATCCATGCCTACACGATCGAAACGTGTTTCTATTGAACAATCCTCCTACAATATTAAACTATACTAATATAGTTTTAAGTATTTATTTTATAAGCTCAAGCAAAGCTCGGTAAGCTAGCATATTCAGTGTATACATTAGGTATACTTAATTTCCGAATATACTCACGCTTTGTGTTTAGGGACCCTTGATGGGACCCCTAATATTAAAACTGTTTACTAACTTAAACAAAAATATAAAACCAAGTGAAAAGTAAATTTGTATGGCACGGGGTCGTTCAAGATCACATTTAAGTCGAGTACCTAAACTATTAATTTTAAATAATAATTTAACAATCGTAACAACCAAAACATAGTTGATCAAGGTGCACAAGCACGAGCACCAGCTCAAGTTCTTTTCCCCTCGAAAATTACAGCAACTCTTTTTAATAAAATATCCAACAGTGACGGAAAATGCTGTAGGTAGCTGTACCTACCATCGTTGATAATTTTCCGGAAACGGAAAAATCAAAGAAATTAGTATCTATAGGAAGCAGGATTTAATTAAATACCATAACAAACCATAATTATGTACCATCGAAATCATAGAAAACTGGGGCAGGAAAAATAAGCAGAAACCCTTGTTTTCGAAAAGTGTAGTTTACATGTGGCATTTTGACTGAACATTATTAAAGGTGGACTGTCTCCTTTAATAACGCTCAGTTCAGTCAAAATGTTACATCTAAACTACACTTTTCGAAAAATAGGGTAATTGCGTAATTTTCCTGTCCAAATTTTCTATGACTTCGATGGTACGTATAATCATAATATAAAAATATAAAAATTAATAAATTATAACAAATGTTCAAACAAAGCACCATTAAGAACTAAACAATGACCCAACCTGTCGTAAAATTGCCGTCCAACATTGGCTAACTGATATTGTGATATTTTATCGCATTGGGCTTGAACACAATTTTTTAGCTCTTCAATAGTTTGAAAGGTTCTTTCAGAGTAAATTTGCGATTTTAAACGTCCCCAAAGAAAAAAATCGTTGGGTGAAAGATTGGGGCACCTAGCCGGCCAGCTAATTAAATAATTTGGACCAATCACCTTATTGGAAAAACTGTAGTTTACATAGTCCCTGTCTTCTTTACATTTTTCCATAATTTGGAAGCAAAATGCACTTCTCTTCTCCATACCACATTTAAGCAACTCTTAATAATACTAATATTTGTAAGAACAAAACTTGTGTTTTTTCAAAATTCGCAGGACTCGGCTGTGATGCAAGCCAATATCTTGCGTTATTTGCCTTAAACTTACACTGGGATTTGCAGCTACTGCTGCCAAAACGTTCAAGGTGTTGTCATTTTCCTCAGGTTGCTGCACGTTTTCAGCGTAATTGTTACATTTACAATTACTGTGCCTGTAGTATTAATCTATCAATCGTTGAACTACTTGGAATTTGCCCATTCGGATATTTTAAGCTAAACAAGGCACTTACTTGACGAGCACTATTTCTAGCATAAAACTGTTTTATCATTTCTACTTTTTCTTCAGTTGAATAGATTTTAACGGGAAGAATATTTAATGATCTGTTATAAACGTCATACAATGACAAAAGTAAATGTGCATGTTGTTTGTTTATATATTTTCAAGGCACCATTGATTTTTTCAAAATTAGCAGTTTTTATTTCTTTAATTTATAGGGTTCCGGAAATAGGAAAATTATAAACAATAGTATCTACAGATGAAGTATTTATTTCTCTACAAAATAATTATTTACACTTTAATTAAAAAAAATAGAGAAGCCAATAATCAAACATTAAAAATTTACCATTGAAATCCTTATGCTGCGTCGCGCAAGTCACCACCCTGTATATTGTTTTACTATTAATGGCCTCTTTATGGGTTTAATAAATAATTGACTCTATTTATATCCACTACTTTAGTAATGTGCCCGGCTAATACTTTTATTCTAACTTTATCATTATTATTAATTGATTCTAGCTACAGGGTTACGTTAAACTGATACTTTGCTATTATTAATTATCTAAAGTCTGGTTTCTCATTTATTGGTATGCACTCTGTATGCCCGCTATTTAACTGATATGATATTACAAGTGTGGTATTTTTAACTGATGAGAATGACTTTAATTTTAAGAGTGTTCCCTGATCTTGACAGTACATAAAGAGCTCTAAAATTTTATTTAAATAGTTAATGTCCTCACAGTAAACCATGTTGCTATACAATAATAATTGAACGTAAGTACACCGTATCGCAAAACAAAACACTTCTAGTGACGCCACGAACCGGAAGTGATGCTAACCGACGCCAATCGAACACAATCTCAAAACACCGTTTAGATGGCAAATCTGTCCTTTAGATGGCTGCTGTAATGAATCTCGGGCTACCTGCACCGACCTGGAACTCCCACAATACTCTGGACAAGATGTCGTTGTCAGCCTGCTGTTAGCTAGGCCCAAATCTGCACTCAAACCCATGAACACTGCTTGTCGATACATTTATATACGCACCTATAAACTGGCTGGAGCTCCGTAGAACCTCATCAAAATGCACTGGCTTACACTAGAACAAATTGCTGCCTCGTATCTATCTGTTGTGAAGCTCAATACCAAGGAAAACTTTCACAAATCACCCATGACACACTCTCTCAATAAAACACAACTTCTTGGTAAACTTGAGTATTTAATAAAACATAAAAATCACTTATATGGTGGGATCTTGGCAAAACACAACTAACTCTCTTGAAAAAGCTGCCCTCAATTTTTTTGTTTTAGTTGCATGAAATGCTCTCTGATTTTAATTTGTTTATGAACAAAGACAAAGCTATTTTTAAAACATCATACTATCAATTATTTACAAGGCCTACGTTATTTTATAACAAATATGAAGTTTAAATTATTGTCTTAACTGGACATTCTTATTCTTCTATTTTGTTGGTTATGTTACAAATTACTAATAATTATTATTTGACATATAAGGTTGCTAAAATGTGATCATAGTAATCTATTGCTCCGATATGTTAACGTTGTAACGTAGTTGCCTTTTCAACAGAAAATCTACGTGCTTTAAAACGACGTTTTATTAACGTTATAAGCACATTACGTTTTAGTCACAATTTCAACTTGCTTTTTACGTTGAAACGACGTCTAATGGATACAAAATTGGTATTTTATTTAGCTCAAGTATTAACTACAGAAGAATGATGCTTTTCTTCTGAATAATCTTTATTGTGCTCAGCCCAACTGAATAAAATGGCGACTTAATTTGACAAACGAAATCTGAAAACCGATCGAGTAACTACTTCAACACTATGTAGTTTCACCGAAAGTCGACAGCCATTGTATTTGAAATGGGAAAAAAATAAGCTTAGTTGAATTTGGGACGTACTACCTACCATGTATTCTTCTAACGCAATTCTGCTAGCCTTATGTCAAACTGCAGTAATAAACACACAAGGACCTAAAGAGTGCATCTAGATTACCAAACGGAGAGAACGGCTTGTCAGCATACTGTTACATTCCACTGTGGTATGGTAGCGTAACGCATTTCACTTAGTCCGCACTATCATGTGAGCAATGACTTTACGCGTAATAGTTGCGCTGAGCATACTAGGTACAACGTACGGGTTTTTAAGAACGTCATATCAACGTTTAAAATTAACCACTGGTGCAGTTAAAATCAACGACATCAAAAGGTAATGCAAAAACGTTATTATCAAGTTTTAACAACGTTATTTCTGCTATTAATCTAAGAGGCGTTTTATGTTAATGTAATATGGAAAATGTAAGATTTACGTGTTTTATAAATGTCAAATCTACGATTTACGTTAACTGCTGGTAAAAAGGTAAAAACAAGGTTCAAGGTCAGTTCAATTTTCCTAACTGGGGGCGGATTGCTATAGGGACCTTGCGTCCCTCTTTGGCCAATAACGGGAATTTCCGGGTGGGCGAAATAAAGGAGGGGTGGAGAAGTACTGCCCCGGCATTCGCCTTACAGAAGGTACCCTGTTGACTCAGGAAAACCACTAAAAACTTGAATCAGAGCAGACTGCTACGGGAATCGAACCCACGACCTGTCAAATACAAAGCAGATGTGCTAACCACTAATCCACAGAGCTCGATCAAACTGCTGGAGTAATTCAATTGTAGTTATGGTAAAATTCCACTCTGTAGACAGCGGTTATTTGTTGCTCCGCTAATGGTGATACTTTCCACAATGACGTGTACAACTTTTTACTGGAGAAACTGTAAAATCCAATTTTGAAGGATGTTTTCGGAAGACTACTAACAAAAATCGTTTTGCCAAAAGCACTTTTTACCTGCACAAGGTTGAAATTTCATTGTCCAATCTTTCAATATCACAAAGTGTAGTAATGTGGTTACTACTACATTGTTTTTTATTTTTCCGTTGCCAGTATTTACAAAGCTTTAAAACAATATATGTGCGGCTGCTCGGGTAATAAATTTTGGTTAGAGAATAACATATCACATCAATTTATGAATATAAATCTATACACTCCCATTGCATATACAGTTTTTCAAAAACTTGGTCCTATTAGCTTACTCTTTGTTCCAGAACTTGAAATAGTATTTTTCTGGATTACTGTATTTATGTATTACAAAGGGGAGTGTTCCAGGTTTACGCACACTTAAGCCTCAATGGGAGCTCATTGTGCTACCTCCATAGCAGCCACATCTGGCTGCCTCACTCATGCCATCCCACTCAGAAGTACCCAAACATGGATCTTCTTTTCGAAGTGAATGCAGGACATTCACATAGAATATTTTACCCCCTCCCTTCAATCAGAAACCCGGCAAGCATCCCCATTGGCCCATCCAACGTACTGCGCGCCTATTAGGTGTTACCACTTTCCCCATGAATTTATTTAAAGAAATCTTTGTGCACTTAGGTTCATATTTCTAGTAAAAAATAATTTAGTTTTTCTAATTTATTGTCACAATATATCAAAAACGCATAACAAAGAGTGAAAATACTATAAATCATATTTCTCCCTTTTTCGGATTTTTAGCAGGCCTTCTATCATTACTACATGTTTATTTATGTAACAATAATTAAACAAGTGGGCAACTTTAATTTTTAATTATAGCGTATGTGACTGATTTATCTACAAATAATTAGCACAAAGGCTGTGCCGAAGCAACTACACGGAAAATGTTATGTCCTATTTTTTATTTACGTATTTTTCGTTGACTTGTTATTGCATTAATTGCGAAACTTCGGCTCTTAATTAAAGCTGATATTATGGATTGCCGAAAACATAATAGATTGTAGCTGTTACAATATTTGTAAATAAAAAATCGGTAATAGTTGATCATTTTTATCAAATTAGAGAAGCAAAATAAAATTCAAATTATGCACCAATCGCAACTTTAAAACTGTTCTGAATGACAAAACACAAGTATAAAAAATTTAATCGTGAGTTAACTATTAACACCTTGGTGTATTAAAATCGAATAATCATACAAAAGGAATATTTTGAAGAGTAACCGCAATTGTTACAATTTTCCTCTACATTTGGTTAGATGATTTTCAATGTATTTAAATGAATAGTTAGTCTAAAAACTACGGCTACATTTTAAATTTTACACACTGGAAGTGAAATTGGACTATCCTATGGATTTCCAATTTTTTTATTTTACTTTTACTTCACTATCATGTTCAGCATAAACCTTTTCTTGTAAAATAAAGCGGTTACAATCCAATAGAACTTTAAGTACTTGATACGCCTTCAAATACTCTACGTTTTAATCAATTTTCCGATACAAACAACACCTACCTTACGTGTTGGAGGAAGAATTGAAAATTCGTTTTGCTCATACGGTAGAAAGTTTTATGCCTTACTATTTACCAAATAGTGACTCCCTACCGCAACTAATAAAGCATTTTCATAAAAATTCACCACATTATAGTGCTAAACAATTGTTAGCCTGCCTTAGAGATCATTATTGGCCTATTTCCGGGCGTAATTTAGTAAAAACCCTAATACTTGACTGTGTACGAAGGCGGTTCACTAATTATTGTCCCTAACATAGAAGCGAACACCCGAGAAGAATGAAACAATTTTATTTTATTTTGCAACATAGTCGTCTGAAAGGTTAATGCATTTTCTATAACGGTACTGAAGTGCTTGAATACCTTTGGAAAAAAAATCTGTGTTTCGTTTATCTGATCTGGAGAATAAAGGGGTTGTTCAAAAATTTCAAAGCCGACATTGTGAGTGGCAGCCATTGAAACACAGCTTTTGTGGATCGAAGCGTTGTCTTGATCGAGGAGCACACCTCGTCTCAATTTTCCTCTTCTCTTTTCCTTAATTGCCTCACTAACTTTTGGCATTAACTTTGCGTAATATTCACCTGATATTATGTTCCCACATAGTAAATAATCTACGAAAATAGCTCCTTCAAAATCCCAAAAAAATGGTTGCCTTGATTTTGCCTGCAGACGAAACAACACGAAATTTTCGGGGAGGTAAGGAACCTTTATGCCGCCACTCCATGTTTTGGCGTTTTAATTCTGGGTCAAACCCAAGTTTCATCCACTGTAATAAATTTTTCGTCTCTGATAATGATCGCCATATTTGTCTCTGCGGTTATTTGACGGGTGCGCTTCTGATATGCCGTTAACATCTTTGGTACCCAACTTTTTTGAGACCCAATTCACCGTGAAAAATTGTCTCAACCTTCCCAACGGAAATGCCACGTGTCTCAGCTATAAATCTTTACAAGAACTTTAAACTACCGTTATTTTTGTTATTGGGTTTTGGCCAAGTTTATTAACAAAATAACTCTATTTTGGTCTTCTCTAGCTACCCTTTCAGTCTCCTCCGTACGTTATGATGTTATGAAACATCCTATATAGGTAACAACTTAGCCATAAAATCATTTTCTTGGTAATTATCGTCATTGTCATGATAATTTACTTGCATATTTCGGTTTTACTAAACTGTTCGTTTAAATTCGTGAGTTTGTTATCAATTTATTTGGATTATTTAATTGTTGAGTAGCGGGTTTCCTAATTGTGCTGAAATCAATAGGTTCTCGTTTATTTGTGAGCCGAAAGTTGAATGTCGATGCGAAAAATTTATAATTTGGGTTCTGACTCATTCTAGAGGCACTTCGCTTGTTTGAATATATAAGACGATTAAAATGGTCTGGATTTTGATTAAAATAATTTTAATTTTGTGGTCTTAACATCTAATTGGTATTGTTGAATTTAGGGTGATTGAATTTGTTGTATGAATTTGAATTTTGCATATCGGTAGTTAAGCTATTAGATTTATTTCGTTTTTTAATTGAAAAATTATTTTGGATTTGTGAATATCAGGTATCTAGTTCCTCTTTTATCAGGCTTAATTCTTGTTGTAATGAAGTTGGATTTTTACTTCTGACGAAGCTGCCTGAATGTTCATTTACACCACTAGTAAATGCCCCTAATGCCAATTCTCTGTTAGCTTTTAATTTAATAGTTTACGATATCTGGATGTTCGTTACTTAATGAGATTACCGGTAACACTTATAAAATTAAATAATTAGTGCTTTGGTTATGGTATTAAAGAAAATATTTCCGGTTTACATATTAAGTTTAAAGCTCTAAAAACAGAAAAAATCTGCAAGCTTTTGTTATATAGTTTGTTGTGATGTGTCTGTTAAGTTGTTACCGCTAACTGCAGGCCTTTAAAAATTATGATACATTCCTATGTTTGTTTAAAAAAGTTACTTTTGATAAAGATCCGCTGTGTGATAAAGTGTAATAACTTATCACAATTATTTATTGTAGGTTCTATGGAGAGAATTGAATTCAAGTGATCATTTAGCACTAGTTCAATTTTAATGACAGGCTTAGAATATGCTTAGAGATATTAGAAGTGATAAATTATGGAATCACCGAGAAACTGTTTTGTTGCAAATTATTATGTTAATTAATTGCCAAATCTGTTTTAAATGTTTTTTTTTAGCTGATAGAGTTGGTAAAAGCTGTTAATTGCTAAACCATCTTCATTATTTTGATCAAGCTGAAACAATTTTATTTAGAATTTTTGCCATTAGTGAAGAGATGTTCATTTCACATTAGAAATTAATTTCAACATATTAGTTCGAAAGGTTACTTCTTTGGGAATTTCGCCACACAATAAAACGAAAAATACTAGAGCATGAACGTTTCAGCAGACAAATCTACTTTCATTTTCAACAATTAACTAATGAAATTAAAGATTAACTAGGTGAACTTAGTTATTTTACTGGAAATTAGCAAAGTGCGAATATGTTTTATTGTGGGTTATTGAAGCGCAACAAAAAAGCTTCAGAGATTATATTAGGTTGTGCCTCTAAGTTGGAAATTATGCTTTCAAGTTCGTTTTCTCCTTCTAGATGTTAAAAATACTATTTGTTTCGGAATTCTCATAAGCTCCAGGATCATCTTCAGACTAGTTTTAGAAGGCAGACAGTGAAAACGCTTGCGGAAAAATTGCTGCACTTAAAAGAACTGCTGAATGAAATTAATGTATCACACATTAATTTTTAAGAATTTTTAGTAATATACAATTGATTGAATATTTTGTTGGTATTTTTTAAACGGCTATTGCACAAGTATAATTAGCCTTTAAAGCCAACTACATTTAGAAAATATTTTTCTCTCGCTTCTGAAGATGAAGGCATTTGAAGCGCGGGGTATACCGAACGACAGTGATTTTACAATGAACGCAACAAAGCTCTTAATTTTAATTTTATCACAATTAAGACTATTTCGTAGATATAATAATTCTAAAGGATTAAGTTCCACTATATATACTGTAATGATATGAATACAGGGGTATAAAAATCAATTTTTAAATAGGATTAACGGATTACAGTAGTTGGATATTATAGGGATCAATTTGAATATGAATTGGGTATTTGAATAATTGATAGGTAACTAGAAAAAATTATAAAATTTATAATTGAATAAAATCAGGCTAATTGAAACACAGAAGGATTCGAATTTAATGTAATATCTAAATATGAAATTGTAAAATTATGACAAATACTTAAACGAAATAGATTATTGCACAGAGTGGGTAGAAATCAAAAAATAAAGATATAGTGTGTTGGAAGGAGAAAATATGCAATCGTTAAGGACTTTGTTTTGATTATTAATATAAATTAAAATTATGAAATAAACCCTTTATAAAGAATAAAATGTTTTGGAAATTAGGAAGGGTTGCTATTGAGACGGAATTTGCGTGGTGGAGTAGAAATGAAATTTTAAAATAAGATGAGATATCAAATAGAGGAAGATAAAAAGTATATTGTGAGAAACTAAACTATAAGCAGGACTAATCTACAGAGGAGAATAAATAGAGAAAATACTGAATTAAGTTTATTGAGGAATTACATTTTTACATTGCACATTGGTTAAGTTGGATTGCATTGAGCTGTTGGTACGATAGGAGAGCTTCAGGAAGATCGTTGGTAGAGGGAACATTTTTTGAAGGATTTGGCAGTTGAGGTTTGGTGTCCTGTACTTCTACTGGGGTCATTGGTACTGGTCGGTGGAGTACTTTGGAAAAGTGTTTTTGGATACGGTGTTGGAGATGAATGACTGCAACTGGGGTCTGTTTGGGTCCATGCTGTGAGGAAACTTCTGTTCCTGATTCTAGGAAGTTTTGACATATTGGTTGTCAGTGGAGGCTTTTACTGTGTTTATTGAATGGAGCAGTTGTGATCGTTAGCAGAATGAAGTAAGTTGATTTATACCAAGGACACTGATAAGTTCGAGTGAAAGGTGGGTGAGTTTAAGTATTTAGATAAGTACTGAAAGAAAACAAAGAATTAATGGTGAATTCATTATTACGGAATTACTTATGTTTTATATAGTTATAAACCCAATGTAACGATCTGGTATTTGTTATTGAATTTGCAAAGTGGTGTGACGTATCATTTGACAGAAGTTATTTTGAGTTGTCAAAATTAAAATCAGTACATCAAATTTCAGAATAAGCAATCAAGAGCTAGCCGAAATAATAATTTTTAATATTCAAATAATAATAAACAGGGCAATTCAAAATTTATTAAAAGAACATTTATAAACATATACTCATAGAACTATTTTTAATTTGAAATACTGTAACAGCTAAAATGTTTTGCAATACTTTCGAACATAGCGGTCGCATAGATTTGATTAAATTTACTCAGTATAAATAAACGTATGCTTTAAATGATGAAAGATCAACCAAAGATACTTCAGAGATATAAACTTCGGACTTGATCATGGAGATTTCTTTATATTTTATTTCAAAATATTGTTGCCAATGAATGTGGTTCTGTATATACTATTCGAGACCCAGGAATAAATTCCTTTGTGAGGCTGAACTTATAAATAAAATACTTTGGGCAGTTTCAACATTTGTATTCTTAAGTATTGGGGGAAAGTGGTCGAAACTGCGCTCGGTCACTGGCTTGAAACCAATGGTGGCAAAGGTGGGCAGGCAGACCAACCTTACAAATTTGGCTGATGTGCTGGATATGTTGGTATTGTCCCAATTTGTTGGCAGGTCTATCTAAGTAGCTGGATTTTGACAAGGAACTTATTGGTTTCCCTATAAGAAAATTACCAAGGGCACTAATTTAAGGTATGTTGGATCAGTGGATAAAATTGACAAACGGCGTCAATTTAGTGTTACCTCTTCCTGAGCCAATAATTTCTGAAATTATTCGTATTCTGAAAAGGTAGTGACTAAAACTCTTCTAAGATGTAACTTAAGGATAGAACGGATGCCTGAAAAATTATAAACTCGTATTTCATAGATTCAGGATTTTAGCATTTGTATCTTTAGAATTTAAAAATTTGGAAAAATAGCAGCTGATTTGTAGCACTCACAAAAATTTTAGATTATCCGAAGTTAGGATACGTGCGGTCTATAAATCACTCAAGTACCTCAATGAATGCATCCGTAATGTAATGATTGATGCTAATAAGTTTGTTATAATAAATAAATGTGGGATTATCACACAAATGAAAATAATGCGTTGTATTATTAATTGCAATAAATAAATGGTATTTTGTCTTTTTATATTTTATTCATTAGCAACTAAATTTAAATTAATTAATGCTCCGGCTCAGCAATTGAGAACTCAGTAGGGTTAGGTTGTAATACACAGTATAACTTTAATTCTTGAGTATGACTTTTACTATTGTATAGCAAATGCACGCTTTTTAAAACGAGTGGCAGATAACCCATAAAATTGAAAAGAAAACAGAGCTGCCGAAAATCCCAAAAATTCAACGTAATATGATCGCAAATCACCAACAATTAACAATTCCACCTTGGGTAATAAATAGCAATGCAATTTAAATCAAGTAGTATGATAAACCTGTTTTGCTTCCTCTATCGACGTCACAGGAGCTGCAATTGTTTTGTTGATGGCCAACTTCCTCTTCGGATTCCGCACTTTTTAGAGACGCTACGGCGATAATTTCTTTCTGGAAGGACCCTGGCGTCTGCTGCTTGTCTCTGTATCTTGAAAGATTAATGCTCCAGCTGGACCACATTGCTGCAGGGCTTTCGGAGCTCCTTGGGTGTTCAAATCGACCTCGAAAACTGGACCTGGTTCCTGCATAACATTTCTGAGGGACGCCACCTTCGTAATTCTTTTCTGGAATGCTTTCTGCTCCTGCTTTCTGGATGTATGCCACAAGGAAGGACCAATCTACAAGCTGCACATTATTTTCAGCTTGATGCTACCTTATTTTTCTCTCTTAATCAAATTGCAGTTATTGCTAATCATATCTTGTATACTTACCAATTCTAGGCTTATTCGAATTATTTCATTTTAGTATGTAAGCAAAGCAACCAGAATTTCTGTAAGCAATATGCCATTATAGTAGTTACATCTGTCATAAAATAATCTCTGAAACTTTTTTGTGGCGCTTCAATAATCATGCTATTTGTTTTTTAGTATTTCGCCAAAAAATAGCATTATTGTCATGTTATAAGTTTCAAATGGACAGCACCCATAACTAAGAATATATAAAAGTATGACTTTAACTTTTTTGGCTTCCTTCTCTTCCTAGTACGAATTTGAATAGCCAACGTTAAAAGGGAAAATTCCCCATTAAAGCGAGAAGAAAATGTTAATTCGGTCCATGTTACCACTGAAATTAATGAGGAAAAATTAGAAAGAATATCATTGCATTTTCGTTTCCATAGAAACATACTTCTTACAAGTACAACACCTGATAATTTGCTATGAAGGTATAGTCTGTTTCTTCGCTTTGTGATTCAGAGCAGGCTTGCATTTATACTATTTTAGCAGTGTAAAACAGTTTATTTACAAAATATCTGTGCGGAAAGATGACGTCGAGGTAATCTCGTACAGTATGAGTGTATGACTAAAATGTGAAGGACAGCCGTCATGCATAAACCACATGGTACGACTCACATCCAGAGGAACATCTTCGAGGAGCTCTGGCGGAACTTCTTGTACAAACTGCAGATAAGAATGGCCATTAAGGCGTGCTGGTAATTCGTAAGATGTTAAAAATACCAGCCCACAGATTCAAACTAAAACGCTGCTGAAAGCTACTCTGGCGAATCGCGTGCGGATTTTGATTAGCTCATATGTGAGAATTGTGGAAGTTGAGAACACGATTCCTAGTAAAACGGCATTTGTCCGTCGCCAGTACGTGTATTGGAAGGTCTGCTTCCCTATAAATGCGATTTAGCAGCCATTCGCAAAATTACTGCCGCAGCGGATAATCCGTATGAGTCAGTTCTTGCACCTTGTACGGATGGTAGTGGTACACACCATTGCTGCTCAATGTGCGCCAAACAAAAAATGGAGAAACTCAAACTTAGTGGTAAATTTGGTGTGTACTTGTAGTTGAATCTCATCAACCATTTCTAAAAGTTCTTCCTCCATATTCACCCCATCTTAATTTGGTCTACCGCCACCATGACCTTTCTTAGGGTGTAAATTTGCAGTATCTCTTCCGCGTTGGACTACTCGAAGAAAAGCATTTTCGGAATGCGTTTTACGATCTGGATATCTTTCTCAATACATACGTCTTGCACGTGCAGCGTTTTCTTCAGCACCTCCATACATAATAATCATATTTGCATATTCTTCGTTACTGATCCTTGAATGCGCCTCGGTTTATTTCTAGACAACGTACTTTCGACTTGTTATTTATAAAAATTATTGCGAATGATTATCACTGCTTTTGGTTAATTATAGCTGAAAACATTCCCGAATTTGACGAAAATCCCCAATATTATGAAAATGAACCCCAATAATTAGATGGAACACCATATTCATACTATGAACTCCCCTATCCAAATAATGCTGCAAAATTTTTGCTAAGAGCCTCGGAACACATTGGAAGCTTTAATATTAACCCTAAGTCAAACCTTCAGTATATCATCATCCTCGCTACCGGAGATAAATTATTAATCGACACAGGTAGTTCAAAAACAATAATTTCCCCGAAATTCGTATAAAAACACTTTCCAAATTTTATTTACGAATCCAATTTCGAAATCACAACATCTCATGGAACCTTATAGCACAATTACAGATTTACTAATCCTCAAGCTTTTTTATTATTTTTATAGGATCCGGCGTACTATCAATTGATTACAAATGGATGCATATCCAAACAAATTCTACGACTATACCTTTTTATTACAATCCTTCTAAAACTAACCAGGAAATTAAAAAAAGAGATTAGTGTAACTTTTCCAAATTAAAAAACCAAGATTTTGTCAGGAAACGTGTAGTACATCCGCGAACAAAATTTGTATAACTCTACCAGCAGTAGGAAAAACGGAACTAAATTAGCCCCAAAATTATACTTTAATGAAATAATCGTCATGCCTTCAGCATTAGTAAGACTACATAATAATTGGTTTAGAACAAGTGTAATTAACACTTCAGATGAACTCCAGGAAATAAATACAGGGTGTTCCCAAAATGTTGCTCCAAACTTTACAAGCGACTTCTACAGCTCAAAACAGTTAAGAAGATTTATATGAACACATGTCCGCAAATTCTTTGTTTTCGAGCTATGACTCGTATTACTCGTTTTTGGTGCAACATTTTGGAAACACCCTGTATTTATAATCCTTCCTGACTGAAAATCCTTTTAGTCAAAATACACTTGTACACAAAGACCAAACCTGCTGTTGCAAGATTAATAAGAACACTTTAGTACAAATAGTTGCATTTATTTTCTGCCGTTTACAGAACAACGTAAGTCTTATAAGGTTACTTATTTTATTAACTACGAAATTCTCAGGTCAGTTTTTTCAAGTGTTTTGGCTTAATCTATTAGATTTTCGGCCAGCTTTATGTTAGAGTTGTAATCTAGTGGGAAATGTAACAATAAGTCAAATTTATATAAATTTTATCATACACTAACACTGGGACTGTATCAATACCCTAGAAATACACCGCACTAAAATCCATTGTTGCTAATTAGTTATTTATATTTTCAATTCAATTGCTGATAAAAAGTTGACGAGAGATTTAAATATCGTCACTTTGTAGGTCGAGAGTAACGAAACAATACTTGCTGGCAGTTGGACTTCGTTTTCTAATAAGTTCTTCATTAACGAACTTCTTGCTACGGCGTACAGTGAGCAGTTTAATACAATGTGATTTAAATCGGTTACTGTTTGATCGCAGTTATCACAATGAACGCTGTTTTTAACATTGATTCTGTATAAGTGTGCCGGAAAACAGCCAATTCAGTTTGACCAAGAAAACTCGGAAGGCGTTCTCAAAATTTTTAATGAGCCTATCAGAGTAGCTCTTAATTTCGGACTTCTAAGTTACGTACATGAACGTGATAATGCATAGTCGCTCTATACTGCTATGTATTCTTGAAATTTGTAGGTTTCACACGCTAACATTTGCCAAGCGGTCGACACCTCGCAAATTATCTCTAATAAAGTTTACAACTCTACTAAAGAAATTTGCTTCAACCGGCACGTATTTTTAGCCAAATTTTTATGGCCGAGTGGCAATTGTTGTGCTTCCGATCTTCTTCTTCTTCTTCTGTGTGCCTTATCCGCTCAGCGGAAGTTGGCTATCATCTTAGCGACCGAGATTTTGTTAATAGCCGCTCGGAAAAGTTTATTGAATATTTTACCATACCACTGGCGTAGATTCTTCAGCCAGGATATTCTTTTTCTACCCTGTCCTCTTTTGCTGTTTATTTTACCTTGAATGATTAGTTGGAGTAAGGCATATATTTCATTACGCATGGTGTGGCCTAGATATGTAAGTTTCCTTACTTTAATGGTCTTCATCAGTTCTCTGTCCACTCCCATTCTTTTTAAGACTTTATTGTTAGTCACATGTTCTGTCCAGCTGATTTTCAGAATTCGTTGAAACACGCACATTTCAAATGCTTCAATTCTCTTGGTTCTAACCCCCTTAATACACTGCCCTGAAACCATAGGTATTCTATAATTGCTATATTTAATACGTGTGTTTGCAACAGAACTGCAGCTCCCCTAAGCCACGCCCATATCTGCGGCCACAACTTGTACTAGGCAGTGATTACACTTCACCGCAGTTCTAATGCCGCCGCCATCAATGCTTGCGCGCTAATTGGGTTGCCGTTCAACAATAAATCAAGAAACACATCCCCAGAGAAAATCGTTAATTTTATTGATATATAAATCATTTTCTTAAGAATTACGGATATTTTACATATAGTTAAAAATAATGTACCTTTGAAATATAAATTGTGTTTTCCTGGCCTTGTACACTGGTGCTCATAAAAATGGAATACACTTACTGTTGGACTGATTTTTGTAATATTTTATTTTGTAATACTGGTTGGTCTGAAACATCGATAAAGTGAAATTGTTTGTTGTATTAAGTTACAAGGAAATAGTTAGATAAAGATATCGGATAAAAAATTCATTTAATAATGCGGATAATACGACTTTTTACAACAGTAAGTGTATTCCATTTTTATGAGCACAAGTGTACATTTGAGTTTGAGTGAACATTTTCTCCGAGTGAGCTTGCTCGAGGTAGAAATTAACAAACTGTTTGAGCCTTTCCGAAATTAATGGAAGTATTAAATATCCAGAATTAATTGCCAGGGCTAAAGTTAAATTCGGAGGGCTCAAACGTTACAATATAACTAATTTGCCTACAAAATTCTACCTTAAAAATATTTACGATACATTCGTGCCACCTGAATATATGCATTTCATATCTTTTTATTGTATCCTGCTAGCTATAAAAAAACCGTAATACTTATTATGTACTAATTAATTAAGTTGACACGAACTATAAGGGTATCGCGAGTGCGGAAGTGATTCGTGCGAATGCAGCAGATCGAAGACGCGGAGTTAAAATTAGAAAAATGCGAGCGTGGGCAATTGAAGGCAACAAGACCACCTAGCGACGTGATTGAAAAGTGCATTATCAAGTGTACGAATTGTGAAGTTTGGCCCTGCAGTAATCGCCGCCGACACAAGAAGGTTCCTGAGCGAAAACGCAGACTACGAAGGCATTAAACCACTTGGGCGGCAACACCAAAGGAAGGCCAGAAAGAAGTCGTTGTGTCAATGCCGCAAAAGCTCCATCCTTGGGAGCAACCGAATGCAAGATTAGTTCCTATTTGAAATCGTGATACGAAATAAGGAGCGATTGCAACATCTTTGGCAATTGCTTCAATAAATGATTGTGTATCGAAGGTAACGGGGGCTTACCTGCAAGCCAGTATGAAGTTATTTCGTCATCCGCTGAGTCAGCACGTTTGCTTGCATTGAACGCGAAGTATGACGCCTCCCTGAGGCAGGCATTCTTCGCCCGCGTGCAACGTATGCGTCAGCTAAATTCCAGAATAACAACAAGCGCATTTCAGGAATAGACAACTTCGCCCAGTTTATTTGTGCGTGGAATATAAATACATTTTGCACTTTCGATGTTCAACTTTGAGTACACAGTTGAAGATTAGTCACTATTTAAGGTGTTTTCATGCATGTAGCATACAGTCTTTTTATATGAGTGTTGTGTATTTTTCCTTGTATTTTTATGCAATAATGCGAGTAGAAACAGCGGCTGCGCGTAGATAATAAAAGCATTATTAAGAGCTTTACTGTATGTTTGGTAATTATCCATTCTTGTTGTTTTATGTACATGTATTCTCTTGAATTTTTGTTTTTCTTACAGATTATATATCTTTTTATATAAACTGTTAGAATTTTATGGCTATCAGTGTTTTCATGCATAATTTCAGCATTCCAGGTGCCAACGAGCAACTCCAAAACAATGTTATCTTTCCCTTAGCCGCACTAATAATGTTAATAAAGTCTTATACATCTCCGAATGTTTGAGCTAGCGAACCTAGGGCAATGTAAATTAATATCACAGTAGAGTATAGGGCTAAGTAAAAAGCCGCATTTCATACTGTAACTTTGTTCACGACGAACTTTATTTAGAGTTTTTTAACTTCCTAAAGGAAATATTTAACGATAACACACCTAAATTTCATCGGTGCATGTAACGAGTCACTTATATTTAGACCCACATAAAAGACAAAGCCAAATTCAAAATTATCAGTTAGACAAAACCAATCATCGTGGTATTGCAGAGGCTATCGAACACGAAAATATTATTGTAAATCGATGATCAAATTTATTCAAATATATAAACAACTGTCAAACTTGCAAAATTCAAAAATATAATAGAACCCTCATCAAACAATCTTTACAGCTCACACCTACACGAAATCAATCATTTTACACCTCGATATTTTCAAATAGGTAAACGAAGCTATCTAGCAATAATAGATTCATTTTTTAAATTCACCCAAGCCCACTATATTAAATCTCGAAATTTAACGGACGTCATTGAGCAATTATTTAATTTTAGTTGTACCTTTACTACACTTACGACCGGTATTATAAAGGCCATTAATCTGACGTTAACTTTAATTCGCTGTTAGAATAAACAAAAGCGCATCAAAACGTTGGTGCTTATGACATTTTATTCATTAATAAACAAATTTTGATGCGCTTTTGTTTATTTTAACAGCGAATTAAAGTTAACGTCAGATTAGTGGCCTTTATAAGACTGACTGTAAGGGTTATTATAGCTGATGGAGAATTGAATCAGAATATTTTTAAAGATTTCATAGCGCTACATAAAGTTCAATTGCACACGACAACTCCTCGCCACCATCAATCAAATCCCCCAATTGAACGATTCGACAATAATTGTTTACCTACCGACTATTGACGAATGTACCTGAACAGTACAAAATCCAATATTGTATTCTTGCATACAATCATACGATACATTCTAATCTTAACTTAACTCCTTTTGAGATCGTATTTGGCCATACTGAATGTATAAATCAATTCGATTTAGATTATACAAAAACATATCACGACTATTTAGTTCACCTGTCATCTGTCAAGAGTGGACTAATAAAAACGTCATATTTTGCCATTCATAGCCAACCAAAATAAATTGGCTATTGGCTATTGTACTAGTACGAAATTGCAGCGACTATTGCATACATCTGTCAAACGATGTCATTTGACCAATGATCGAACTCGCTTTTAGAACTTTCAACCAATCAAAAACGACCTGCGTCGATAATTATTGTTAAATGACAACTTATCGGTAATACTCCACCTTACTCATTAAAATGATGATTACGTCGATAGTTATTGTTATATAACAACTTATCGGTAATACTCCACCTTACTCAATAAAATGATGATTCGTTAGTTTTTTAATCGATTCAAGCAATAGTCACGCAAAATATATTGCGTGCATAGTTCCTTGCTTCGATAATGCTGACCAGCATTATCGGCAAGTCACTATGCACTTAATACATTACTGTTGAATGTTGTACTAGTACTCAAGTGACTATTTTCAACAAATTAAAATGTGTATTGACGATGTTTACACAAATTATTTTTTAACACGTGCAACTAAATTTTGAGCCCTTCCATTTGTATGGTGGTGCAACTCATGTCCATTGCGTCCTATTTGTACCCCAACCCAATAGACCTACTACCTCAAAAATAATCGACATAACTTTGAGTACTTATAGTATTATACAGGGTATAATAAGATGTACTACATAGCTTCAGTACGTGTTCCTGGCCCCTTTTTAAGTCGAACACTTCTACTAAACATATGGCCTAAAATTAATCACTATAAAGTTATTGACACTTTTTCATTCAAAAAATTACACTAAAGAATCTTAACTTTATTGGTCAAGGACATCAATTGACGGTTCACAAAATAAAATGCTCTAGTTATGTGGCAGATCTCAAGTTTTCAAAATGACTTCCTGGATTAGCTATGCACCTTCATGCCCTTTGTGAAATCGTGTTGGCAGACTTCAAGGTCTTCGCTTAGAAATACAGTTACCGCCCTGCCAACATGTGGAGGTGCTCCATCTTGCACGTCTGCTCTGATATTTAGAGGTACATCTGCTAACAACACTGGCAGTTCGTCTTTCAGAATGCGGAGATAATGTGCTGCATTCAAACGACCTTCGAATTCCAATCCATTACTTCCTGATTATACCACACCAGACATTTATTACCCCTATTTTCTATACTAAGCTAATACAATCCCACATCTAACAACTAATGAATACGATACAACACAATGTCCCTCTGTACTAATACCTGCTCCGGAATCTCTGCAACCAAAAAGGGGTAGCATGGGAGTTTACGCTCGCGGCCTCTCAGCCGAAGATGGGAGTGAGTTCCGAAGGACGAATTACCTGTAATTTCAGGATCCGGAATGGGCGCCACGCCGTTGTATAGCTTCAGTTTAATTACTCCCAGTTGAAACGAGTAACAGCGAACCTAAATTGCTTATACAAGAAAGCAGAGACTTGACGTAGTAGCAAATAAAAGTCAGAGTACATTAATACACATATAATGACCAACACGATACCAAAATATACGACACAACCTGTACATATGGGTAGATGGTATGCGAACCAGCTAATTAAAACATTCTAGTATACGATCCATAAAAGAAAATGAGCATAAAGCCCTATTTAGCATAAGTACATTTTAAATGACAATTCAAATTGTTGACCTTAATCAGGACCCCACTTTAATTAATGTAATTAAAATTCAATAAAATGAGTGATCATGTAAATTGAAATCAGAAACTAATGGTCCTTAAACGCTGCTTCTGCACACGTCATGAAACAGGGAGCCCAAAGCATTCGTGGCTCTATCTTTAACGCGATCTACACCTGGTATTTGTACCGTTAAACAGATCTGTGTATTTGTACTTCCAGAAGCCAACTTGGCTAATCAATTGAGCCGGTCGTGTGTATTACGACGTTCAAGTTACTGTAGCACCATAAATGAGTATTTAAATGTTCAATTATTAATTACCAAAATCAAATGATAAGGGGAGATCCTTTTCATAAAGCCAAACACAATTTTTGACAGAAAATGTGAACTCTAAATGTTTATGTATTAAGCTAATTCCTACGGTTTAACTGTACGACATGGTCGTAGCAAATAACTACATATTATTACCAAAATGATTAATTGAAATGCAACGAGTTACAGACGGTTGCGCTGGTCGCTCGTAAATGGTAGTTAAATGACAGGGCAATTCCCAAATAATTCCAAACAATGCATTAACAACAATAATTTCAAACAATGCATTGAACAAATAAATCCTAACAATGCATTAAAAAAATAAATCCAAACAATGCATTAACATAACAAATCAGCTGCTTGCTGAACTCGGCAGCAAATTATATTAAATCATCGCTGACAATTAACAACAGATTCCACAACATTATGGGCGATGTCCAAACCTCAACGAAGTAGATTAGAGCAGTGTTCTACAGGTGAAAGGTCCTCATGGCCCCAAACCTCAACGAAGTAGAGACTTCTTTCTACAGTAGATTAGGACGATGTTCTACAGGTGAAAGGTCCGCATGGCCCCAAATTTGGTACGGGGGGATCTAACTTGAAATCCACTGCAGCATCGGAACAGGCGAGTCGCCTCCTTCAGAGTGGTGCTTGCAAGGAAATTCGAGTCGGCAAAACGACGCCGCCCAAGATAAAAGTCCCCTATACAAGAAGCTTCGTTTTAGGAATTTCCACTTAACGAATTATGCTACATACCCAGGAAAAACGCATCCAGGGAGACTTCTGACACAAAGGATCACTACGTTACATAGATCAATGAACAAAGAGCGGCTGGACACCCACCATCGCACAAAACGGGCGTTTTTCAATACATCCAAAATGGACGCTTAACGGCAAAAAACCACATCGCACGCAGTCCATTCGCTTGTTTTCCAAAAAATCGATAAAAATGAGCGTGCCTTCCAACACGACCAATGGGAGAATTTATCACGTCAATATCGACCAATAAAGCTATCGAATCCAAAGATTGTTGCCAGCGCGTCAGATGAATGCGCCCCCTAATGGTCAAGATATCGACTTAAAAATTGCACACTACAAATGCGGGTAAAAAGCTAAGCTAAACGCACGTTAAGTTGCCTAATTCCAGACGCGAATAAGCTGCTAAAATTGGAATGTAACACATTAATAGAAAAACGGTGCTGGAAATGTGACTCCGTGGATGCATGTGGATTTGCTAGCACCCAAACATATGAATGTCTGTGTTTGTTATTCCATCTCGGTTGAACGAGGCTTCATCCGTAAAAAGAATTTTTGTGTGCAACCACTGATTTTTCAATAACCAATGGCAGAACTCTTCACGTGCAATGTAATCATTTGGTAAAAGAGCCTGTACTGTTTGTACATGATACGGATATAAACCAAAATCGTGAATGGTTCTCTATATTTGCATTCGGTTAGTACCGATTTGGTCAGCTAGCAGTGTTGTAACGCTAGTAGTGGAACTTCTTTCAATTCTATTGAGAATATTTTCCTCTAAATCAACGTCTCTCCTCAGTGGTAGTTCACGTTTTGATTGTACTACTTTACCAGTTTCTGTAATAGTACGATGCACATTGCTAAAAACTATGCTATCTGGTAATCTGCCTGCTAGCAACGATATTCTTGAACTGCTGCACGTGCATTTCCGTCACACAGCCCATAAATGTTATGCAAATCGGCATATTCTTCATTAGAAAGCGTTGCAATATTTATTTTATGACAGATAATGAACAAAACACTTAGTTGCATTTGTTTTCAAAGCCGTCTAATGCATCTTTTGCTTATTATCTTGAAGCGTAACGGTAATATTAAAATGTGAATAACTTTGTAATGATTAATTTTAGACTATATACCTTTGCACTCTGTTGCAGAAGGTATGTCCATAGCTTTGACATCTTTTGCATTAAGATATTAGTTTAGATTTTTTAGAGGTGCTATTTCGACCTGAAGGTTGCCACGAAAACCGGGAGTGGCTTTTCCTCGTTTCCTCTTAGAATATTCAAACTCTATTATTTTGTAATCTTTACTATTTAAATTGTCTACTCTACGATATTATTTGGAGAACAGGATGGGTGTAATTTCCTTGCCACGACTTTGATGTTTATAGTTTGTTTATTTTCATACGAATGCCTAAGCTACTTTTTTGTTCAACAGCCAAGTTCTGGACATTTGACGTTTAATTTCAACTTTTTGTTATTCATCATTACAACTTGAAATGTAAACCGGTTTGGTTTTAGTTCGGATTATAAGACACCTTGGTCTTTAACTTGACTCAAAGCGATTAGTGTCGGTTTTGGTGTTTTTGTTAGCCTATCGTTTTTATTTCCCTCGTCTGAAAGACGAAGGAAGTATTGTAATCATGAAAAAATCACCTTCCGAGATTTTTTCAGATCTTCACGTTTCAAGGTCCCTGGATGACGAAAAAGAGGTTTTCTCAATTCCGTCATTCTGTCTGTCTGTCTGTCTGTCTGTCCGTCTGTCTGTCTGTCTGTGGGCAGTATAGCTCAAAACTATTTGTCGGAGGAAGACGATATCTTGCATATATATTATATATATACCTCGTATGAAACCGGTACAATTCCATACAAATATGTACAGGGTGAGCACTTTTAAAAATAAAATTTTGTTTGTTTTTGTGTTAATTTTGAAATAAAAGGAAGTAATAACTATAACATAGGTCAGGCTTTACATTTGCCGAAAATAAGACTCAACCGATAAAGGATAATGTCACAAAAAAGTAAAAATGTTTCAACCATTACACCGTGCTCTTCAAGAGACGCTCTCCGGCCTTTTCCCGAAGAGACGCAGTAGCGCAGATGAAATTTCGCCGTACTTATATTCTCTGCGGAGATTCGGTTAGGATCGAGCATTCTGCAGAGCTGCAGATGCGGCGGGTTCATACCACAGCGGGATACATTTTTTTAAATTTTAAAATGGATTTAATTTATTAGAAACGTGAAGATATTTGTAATCCTAACTTAATTTCATTTTTAAAATTATTTAGTGCCACAATGTTGACTAGGGAAGTTCTGGGTAAAGTATTTTACAGATTTTTTTGTTCTTCTTGTCCTTAGTAACCCATTCCGTTTTTTTATGAGTTCTTCTTTATCAGTACAATATGTTATATTTCCTTGTTAGTTTTTTGTTCCATGCTTGACCTGGGATTGCTTTTTGTTCGCTTCCTTTGTTCATTGCTGCTTGCACTTCTGGTAGTTACTGGTGCAATTGAGAAACGTTTTGTTGCATTTTAATTCTTGCATGTTTCTCTTCTAGTCGGAAATTATATAAGCTTATATCTTGTGAGGTTTTTGCTTAACTTTCTAGAAACAGGAATGGTTTTTGCTTAGTTGCAAGGCCACAAATGACGTTAAAAGTAGTTTGTTCATCGCCTAATTCGGCGAGTCATTAACACGCACACATTATTGTAAAATGCTACAGGCTAACAAAATGAAACAATACTTCCAACTTCAGAAAGTCAATTGCCTTATTAAGCTATATTATACTTGTGCAACAGCCGGTTAAAAAATACCAACAAGATAATCTTCAATATCAATTTTATATTATTACAGTTTTTTTTCAAAATTGCTAATGACATACAGATCGATGTAAGTAGTAGGAGTTACGAGTAACTTTTTGTTCATAGATATGTGATACATTAATGTCATTCACTTATTATTTTAAGCCTAGCAACTTCTTCCAAAAGCTAATTCACTCTCTGGTTACTAAAAAAATCCTCTGAAAATGGTTTTCAAAGTTTGCTATTTTTTAAACGAATTATTCTTAAATTCTAAAAGAAGGAACAAGAACGTTCAATCAAAATCGAAGAGTCAATCCGTGCGCTAATGATAAAAATTCTGAACAAAGTTCAGCTTCATCAAAACGGCCATGGCGATTTAGCAATAAGCAGCTTTATACAGATGTAACAGCTAGTCATTTAAAACAGATCTGTAAATTAGCTCATGTAATAATTTACTACAAAACAGTTTGTTTGTGATGGCATAATTTCTCACTTCTAATATCCTTAGGGATATTCGGTCAAAATATTGCCCTACATACTATTTACTCAAGAAACTAAGACTTTGAAATTTTACATTTGTGTAAGACTAGCACTGAAATTGCACTAGAGCAAAATTATCATCTATATCCAATTATATCCATGGAAATTAGGGTAAATGGTTGTATGCTATTAGTAATTTGAATGCATATTATATCGCAAATTCCAAGTTTATATTTGTAGCAAATACGGAAGAAATTTGATTTATCCGATTAAAGTTGCATGTTTTTGCAAGAATTTGATTTCCAGGTATCTTGACGAGACCAACTGTCATTGATAAAATGACGAATCCGCAGGACAAGTCGTTATAGCTTAGTTTGTCGATTCAATTTACCGGTTGGAAGTCAAATTTACTTTTAATAGAAATATTATCACAGAAAACAATTCTTTCTTAAAACTACGAACATAAGTACATTTCTTTAAAAAATAAGGAGGGTACATTACTGCTGTACTGAACGGGACCCACAATCGCCCACACTCTCAGTTTAAACACACCCTTATTATTTCTACTGTGCAGTACATTTTAAATACGGCATATTTATTGGAAGTTTTCGACTTAAAAGAGGCCCGGAGCAGGTACATACTATTGCGGGACACCCTATATATGACTATTTATCTGGTCACAAAACGGGAATAAAAAACATTTATAAAAAACTACAAGGAAAGCAAATCGATACCACAGCAAAGCGAAATTTAAAATTAAACCCAATCCGGAAAAATCAAACATTTCAATTAAATGAAAAAGTATTTGTTAAAACTAATTCGAGAAATAAAAACGAACCAAAACTTATAGAATCTTTTAAAATATCTCAAATTCACAAACATGACATTTACGAATTAATACCGCATTAACATTAGAAGACATTCTAACGAAATATTGCTTTTTCAGGCTTACAACCTTCATCACCTGTACCCTGATTGCTCAAGTATCAGTTATACACGGTGATATAACAATTAAAAATGTAGAATATAACCCCTAAATTTAGGTAATATAGTTCTCAATGAGCGCTTATTAGAAATATACTGAGATGAAGAATTTAATAGACACAAAAGGTTTGTTATTTGCATTTTAAAAGAAGCGTAGTTTTCAATAAAGCCAAGCATAGTGATAATTGTGAGGAATCTGAAAGGTAAATTAAGCAAAATGAAAGATAACAGAACATTGCAAAGAGCAATTCGAGAAGCAGGCAACAGGAAAGAAAGTAAACGAAAAAAATGGTGGAATTCTAATATGCCAGTGCATTAATAATTAATAAAAATAGTGCAAAGCAGTGTAGTGACCAAATAATAAAAAACGTTTCTGTGTGTGACGCAATATAACAATTTTAGTTATAAGAAAAAGACAATAATCTAGATTTAAGAAAAATGCTAATTCTAATTTATGTACTCAAATTTATTTCCTTTTATGTCCATTCATTATTAAACCTGATTTCCATTAACATAAGCTTAACACCATATCCTAGCAACCAGATGCGATATTGTTTAAAAAACAGAGAGAACAAGTGAATTAAAAATTATTACGTTTGTCAGTTTTGTGCTCCATTTTAAAATATATTTTTTCACCATTAAACGAGTTATTTACAATCTAAAAAGTGCCTGTACAAGTGTTTGCAGCAGTTTCCGCAGCACAAATATATAAAAACCTCCAACCCATCGGGGACGAGGGAACGGCAGCCGAGCAGTTCAAACTTACGAAGCAGTTCTACGAGCAAATAAGGCAGTGGAAACCAGAGGACAGAGGCCCAGGGCATAGTACGAGTCTGCAAGAACGTCCCAACCATCTTCTGCAGCCAGACGAGCATCTCCAGCCGAGAAAAGTCAACGGGCGTTCCAAAGCAGCTCCGAAGCCAGCAAACGAGGTAGGCCTGCGATTTAAATGTTAAAGTTTGGGGAAAGCAGCTAAATACGAGACCAAACCTTGCCGAGGAAAATCAGTTCGTTTTCAATGCTCCAGCTACGCCGTAATTTGCTTAATAAGCAAGGCGTCCTCAAATTTTGCAAGTTTAGCAAGAATCCCAAACCACCAGAATCAAGTGCACGTTTTGGCGTCTCTCCTACGTCACGAAATAAGCGAGGCCGGGTTTTTTACGTCATCACTGAAACAAAACAGTATTAATTGCTTGCCAAGCTCGAAAATTTGAATAATTACCTGATGTTTTCTCATATTTTCACGAGTTTAAACTTTCAAGAATCGCTGTTTGCACTGGGCGAACATTTTGTGTAATTTGACAGATTGTGAATATTTGACCTAACGTTGCGTATTTAAACTACTGATTTAGAATTGCTGGCTATAGGAAAATTCAGATAAAAAATATAACCAACTTCGGAACCTAACCTGAAAAGGAACTTATGTTTCTCATTGAGCTAGCGTAATAAATATTTGCAATTGAATAAAATAGAAAGAGGGGCATGCAACCATTTATTTGAGTAATTGAGTGTTACATTTAAATTTTAACCAGCCTACATTTACTCACAGATAAAAAAACTTTGAGCAGAGCACAAAAATATTAACTTATTAAATATTATACTTATTAACAATCAAAATTTTATAAAATAAATATCTGGCTCCACCCTTTTACAGTTAAGTTCAGATTGTATTGTTTTAATAAACTAAGAACATATGTTCTCACCGCTAAAACCACCTCAAACGAAATACTTAATTTGAAAATTTCAAATTTCGGAAATCGACTCGATTCCCGTCGACACTCAGAAATTAGTTAAAGACAGAATCAAACTCAATAAATATGAAAATTTGTTAAAATCTGTAAATTACCATAATTCTAATAATCTAAGTGTTTCTGCCACTATTTTATAATCATTAGTTTTATACTTTATTTATATTATAACCGAAACACAATACAAAGTAAGCTTACTAGAATCTTAAATAACGATTCAAGTTTAATTTTGGATTTTAATTATTGTAAAATTCAAGAAGGTATATTAGATGCCTTACTGAACTTTTTTTGTGAACGAGTTATATTATAACAGCTCTATTCTCCCATTGTTTGAATCGCTTACTTTGCAACCTTAATGCACTACCTACAGCTTCCTGCCAGCGCATTATTAAATAAGGTTTATCTTAGCAGATTAGAAATGTTATATATGTTAGTATTGTATTTTATCTTTAGTTTCTAGTGCAGCGCTTAACAGGCTTAAAGTGATAAATTGTCTTGCAAAGCCTGTGCTGACTCCAATGTATTTATGCATTTTAAAATATGAATAACATTGTTTTTTAAGTCGTTTCGGCGGCCTTTTAATTTAACTAGCTGCATTAGATTATAGAGCGATATTTGAATCGAAGATTCTCATGTTCAAATTTGATCAGACAACTCGACATGGTGAATTTTCAAAATTAAAGCCTAAAGAAATACATACCTTGGAAGAAATTGATACATTTTTAAAGGAAAGTTGTCAATATCTCAAACAGGTTGATTCGAACAAATGTATTAGTAATAACCTTTAGAATTCCATGGAAAGCGATTATTACCGACCTAATTACGTTAAAACAAAACCGCAATACAAATACCATTTCTAATTACCTGTAACACATTAGTTCCAGTTCCAATCTTATTGAATAATGTCCCTCCTTTTTTTTTAAATAACAATGGATCCAGCGAAAATTGCAGTGTGAAGTCTCTCAATGCCATTCAATTAATAATTTACCAGAATATTTCTTACAGACCACTCTATACTACAAACTAGCTTTTTAAACATTAAACTTAGAGTGGCTACTACTGGTATTTCAATCAGAGGTGCTCAAATTTCAAGTTCAGTTATGCAGAACAAGCAACATTATTAAGATTTAGACATGTGGCATTAATTACTAATATTGAAAAAGTGTGTCGACAGATCTTAGTCGACCCCGCCTTGTTTAAATTAGAACTTATTTTTTGACGAAGTGATTCTGATTTAGATTAATTGGTCCATCTTCGTGGGTATGGTCAAGTTAAATAAAAAATGACAAGGTTTTCGCCTTGACCCACACATATTATTTACTTAAAAAAGTTTACAAAATTCTGAGGATCGAAATACCGCTCTACATGTTTTGAAGTGTTAATTAACATGAACGTCATCCTCAGGCAGGTACAAGAATATAAATAACTTGATCATGTGAGCGATATTTTAAAAATACTAACAAACTACAATAACGACATTATGAGGTGTGTCATGTCCAACTTGCTGTGAGTGACAGGTCAACATTGCCGACATTGTGCTATTTTCAATTTTTCTCCGGCGATTTATGTAGCCAACGACCGCCTCGAGGGTGCCTGTAGGGTGCCAACTTCACATTTTCGTCGGAAAAATAACACTATAACTCATTTTCAGTCATACTTATAGAAAAATGGCATGACACTTTTCGATAGAACTTGCGGGGGTGCTACTAGAACTCTAACAAAAAAAGACTTCAAAAAAATTTTTTTTTATAAACCGGAAAAAATATCTTTTTAATTGTGTTAAGTTCCGGTGGTTCTAATGGGAGTTTTAGTAGCACCCCGACGATTTCTATCGTTAACTTTCACAACATCTTTTGATAGGACTCGAAGTAAAAAAGTTACGCAGGAAAAAAGTATCTTTTTAATTTTTTTAAGTTGTGGTAGTTCTAATGGGAGTTCTGGCAGCACACGGGCGAGTTCTATCGATAACTCTAATAAAAAAAATTAATAAGACTCGAAGTACAAAAGTTACGCGTATTTCTGTTTTAGTATTTTTATAATACGACGAAGTCCTAAAAGCAATTTTTTACAAGTTCCGTTAGTTCTAATGAGAATTCTAGTAGCACCCCAGCGAGTTCTATCGTTAACTTTAATAACATTTTTTGATAGGACCCGAAGTAAAAAAGTTACGTCCATTTTTATGTTAGTACTTTTACAAAACGACCAAGTCCCAAAAGCAATTTTTTAAGAATTCCGGTAGTTCTAATGGGAGTTCTAGTAGCAGCCGGACGAGTTCTATCGATAACAAAAACAACATTTTTTAATAGGACTGAAAGTAAAAGAGTTACGAGTATTTTTGTGTTAGTATTTTCCAAAACGAAGTTCTAAAAGCAATTTTTTAAAAGTTCCGATAGTTCTAATGGGAGTTCTAGTAGCACCCCGACGAGTTCTATCGTTAACTTTCACAACATTTTTTGATAGGACCCGAAGTAAAAAAGTTACGCTCATTTTTTAGTACTTTTACAAAACGACGATGTCTTGGAAGCAATTTTTTAAAGTTCCGGTAGTTCTAATGGCAGTTCTAGTAACGACCCGGCGAGTTCTATCGTTAACTTTAATAAAAAAAAATTGATAGTACCCGAAGTAAAAACCTTCCTCCCATTTTTGTGGTAGTAGTTTTACAAAATGTCGTAGTCCGGAAAGTAAATTTTTAAAAGTTTCGGTAGTTCTAATGGGAGTTATTAAATTTAGTTGTAGCACCCCGACGAGTTCTATCGGTAACTCTAATAACATTTTTCGATAGGACTCGAAGTAAGAAAGATACACTTATTTTGGTATTTGTACTCTTGAAAAACGACGAAGTGCTGGAAGTAATTTTGCTATAAGCTATTTGAGCCTCTACAGTACCGTATTTTGCGTTATTTTTGAAGGAGAATAAGAAACTTAAGTGGGATAATACTTTTATCCAATTTTAAAGGTTCTTATCTTAGTTCCTCATTCATAGGTTGGCTAAATACATGTCAAGTTATTTTGCACAGTGATAACCGCCGCTTTTAACTATATTCTTATATTTGTTCAATGTCCAGTTCAGTCTCATTTTACAGTGAGCTCAGTTCGATAACTTTATGACCTTCGTTCGAAAAGTGTCGTTTTGTAAATCTTTTAAAGATTGTGTGAAAATTTGGGGCATTTCTGTGTGTAATACAGAAAGTGTTAGATAACATATATATTTTCATAAATACGTTAGTGATACTCTATAAACGGTGCCCATTTTTATGATAATTTATATAATTATTAGTTTTTTCTATATAATCGGTGGCGTGCTAGAAGCATTTTATTAAGTTTATTTTGTCGTTTGACCATTTATCGGAAGAGTATAGTACTGTAGGGGGGGGGGGGGAGAAGTTCGACATAGCGGGGTCTCCCAAAAAGACGATTTCTTGGGAATTTCGATTTAAAGATGCTGTGTGTCGTTGTAACTTGTTTAGATTAGTTGCAGCCTTTGATTGTGTGTCTGTTGTAAACATTCTTCATTACATGAAAACACAATCTAATGTATAACTGTTTATAAGTAAGCAGGGGAAGGTGCCAAGTTAATCACTCAAAAGTCCTATTATATCATATATCCTCTAGAGTCGAGACCATCGCCATTGTGTTAGCCCCCCCCCCCCCCCCCCGAGAATCATCAACCACTGCTTAGCTGGGTGGCCCCGATATATCCAACTTTCACTTACAGTTAATGAACACAATTCCCTATGTGCAAAAATATAATTATTAATAAAGTGTGCATTGTATGTATTTGCTATAATTTCGGTAATAGATTTTAAAATGAATTTGAACATGGTTAACGGTTACCAAAAAAATTTTAAGTACGTAATAATTTTTTGTAAGAATATCTCTTATGCAAATTTAGTTGGAAATTTTCCATGGTAACGGCGCAAATTGATAATCGGAAATTTACCGGAAAATTTCCACTGCTGTCACTGTCATCACAAAAAACCGTAAACTATTAGTACTTAGATATTAGTTTCGTAATTTTTTTAATAAAAATGTTATCTTTACTGTGTTTTTTCAATTTCTCTATGGAAATATTTCAAGCACTTGTTATATTTCTACTGACAATTTACTCTCACTATACAGTTTTACTATACAACCCAACTCAATCGCGAGCGTATTTTCGTCGACTCTTTAACTTCGAGTCCTATTAAATTTTTTTATTGAAGTTAACGATAGAACTCGCCGGGGTGCTATTAGAACTTCCATTAGAACTACCGGAACTTTTAAAAAATTGCTTTTAGAACATGGTCGTTTTGTAAAAGTACTAACATAAAAATGGACGTAACTCTTTTACTTCGAGTCCTATCAAAAAATGTTATGAAAGTTAACGATAGAACTCGCCGGGGTGCTACTAGAACTCCCATTAGAGCTACCGGAATTTTTTAAAAATTGCTTTTAGAAAGTCGTTTTATAAAAATATTTACCTACTAACACAGAAATACGCGTAACTCTTTTACTTTGAGTCCTATCAAATTTTTTTATTAGAGTTATCGATAGAACTCGCCGGGGTGCTATCATAACTACCATTAGAACTACCGGAATAGTTTCCTTATGCGTACTACAAAGCATGGTCTGCTAATTAGATAATTGTAATTGTAACACCATTGCGTAACTTTAGAGGCTTCACCTTATGTTGTTTAGAAAACAAACGTATCGTTCAAATGCATTCATTTTTATATTATTGTATCGATTGTATCCACCTAGGATTTACGCTTTAACATTTTTAGAAAATTACAAAGCAATTGCGGTGGTAAGAGGTATGTTGATTACAGGTTAAGAATAACAGTATCTGATTAAAATTGCAGGCTGACTAAAATATTATCTTTATACTTTTCCTAAGCTGTTAGAGCTTCGTGATTTCTTAGTCAAAATTGAATGCTGGTATGCTATCCTAGCAAGTAACATCATTTAAATAAGTGTGCAATATATACAGGTACCTCAATAAATAGCTCTCGGTTCTAAAGAAATAGGTTGTGTTTGGGAAGGTATAAAACATTTTCATCAATCAGTGAACATTATTTGTTTCAAATTATTCGGACTTAAATATTTGTTTAGAATTACTGCGTAATGTAATAAATTTCGGGATTTTTTACTGGGCAGCGTTATACAGCGATTGCTCCTGTTTAGTTTTGTGTAAGCAACGTACCGGAAGCGGGGTTTCCATACCAATTTTTATGTTAGATATAAGACATTTCTTGCATGATCTGTGATATTTACTAGTTTGTGATATTATTTATGTAATTAAGAGTTGATTTATACCAGTAACTACAAATCGTTTATTTATACCCTATTTGTTATTACCTCAAAGGTACGAGTTATTGTCGTTAAAAGATCTTTGTTAATACTTGGATTTCATTCGTTTTTTACTCCGATTGAGTCACTTAGTGGTTCATTGTCTCAAGGAATCAGCAGGGAATCACTAGCGCCCTTTAGTTTTCCCCTTTTCAAAGGGAAGTTGATCCCGATCCATTTTTCTTAGCTAGTCGGTGACATGTTTTCGTTCACTATCCGCAAAAAGTAATGTAACAATGAAGTCGACATTTATCTCACCCAAAATACCTAATGACGCAATTCTAATTGCAGAAACACATTTTACATTAAGACACGATTTTAGCATTCGTGGTTATATAATTTTTAATCGATCAAAATGTTATTTCAATAAATAATGTGCGAAATGTGTGAGCCCAGGGAAAACTGGTAACCCCTATTAGGCGCGCAATACGTTGGGTGCCGAATGGGGAATGTTAGTCAGGTTTCTGATTGAAGGGTAAAGGTACAATAAAGTGCCTAGATCTCATGAACCAACAGGTACACGCCAATCCGCCTAGTAAGCATGACGTTTTGCGGTCAATACCCTAAAAACTCATAGAATTTTGAATTTTAAAACCCCCTGTCTAAAAATAATTGTCTTAAATATTCAACTAATAAAAAACATGATATGCTACTAAAAATATAAGAGAACAAACATAAATATTTTCTAATTGTTTCCTGATAGAATTTGAAATAAGGCTTAATATGAAGAAATCAAAACATCCCAAAGCGAATATAAAGAAAAATTACAGGTAAACAAAGTACGAAGGAAAAAGTAACCTGGGCGATCAAAGCTTTTCAAACTTTTCAATCTTCAGAACTGGATGGCATCCTGCTAGCTCTTCCACAGTGGATTTGGATACGCTCTTAATTTACCTCGGATGATTATTCAAGGGCTCTACACCTTTAAGAGCTGGTGGGAAGTAAAAGTAGTTTAGCCTTCATAGTTAAACCAGACATAGGAAGTACTACCTAACAGAATCTTATCGTCCCGTTAGTCTAACACCCTTTCTTGTGAAAGCGATTGAAAGGCATGTTAACTATGACATTTTTGTTAGAGTACCTAAGTAGATTCGTTTTTGTGAATTTAAAGTAGGCACTGTTATGATCATATTACAATGTTCGCATATCATGTGAACAACAGTCTTTGTACATAATAGTAATGAACGTATTTAGAGGGGTAACCCAGTCTTAACATTCGAGCATATTTTATGTGAGAAATGTTAAGACGGTTAACCCTCGAAATGCTTTCATTAGTTTATTGTTCATTGAGGCAATAATTTGAATCAATAATAATTACTAAAACTGCTAAATCGAAATCAGTGTTTAACATGATCGCGTCCTCGAATGTTAAGATACATTTAACATGCATCCACTCATTTAACATGCATGTTAAGATACATTTAACATGCATCCATTCATTTAATATGCATGCATGCGAGGACGCGATCATGTTAAACACTGTTTAACATTTCAATGAACAATAAAAGTAATTAAAAAGTTTCGTCTCACGCCGGTGTATTTTTACGTAGCTGCACTAATTGCACGATTATAATAACATGTTATTAAAAATATTCATCCAAGAGGGCGAAGGAAAAAGATATATATGAGATGTATTATGTGTATTGATTCAGAAAGTAGGTCATTTTAATTAATACAGCTGTCACTTTATGTCAGCCTAATTTAACAAGTGCCAAACCGCTTTTCAGGCAAGTTCTTTAATTTTGTATATTTCACTGTTTTCACTGATCATCAAATACGGTGCATGTTAGAACTGTACTTTAGGAACGTGGAACTATAATAAAATTAATTGCGAATGTGTTTATTGTGACAGAGTAGATGCAACATCAAGGTTCGTAAATATAGCAAGCTTGGAAATATAGTCCATCTCAATAACCGCCATTTTCGGGCCCACTGACAATGAATTCGTGGCAAAGCTATAGCGATTAGACTGAGAAACGTTATAGCTAGTCAGCTAAAAGGTTGAGGTTAGATGGTTTGAATATTTTATGATGTGCACCTTTGACCTGCATTAACCAGAGCCGTTATAATATAGGAGAGTACCGCCACCCTTTGATCCTTGAAAATGCCGCCATCGCCGCCATTTTTACTCCGACAATGCGATTTTTTGAAATGCCGTGTTCTTGTGCAGTAAATTGCAACGAAAGCTCCAAAAATGGTGTAAGTAAGAATATTTTTACTATAGTAACAATATTCTTACACAACTCAAGAGATTAAAAACAAGGAGAAAAGGGAGCAAGGAATATATAACATTGTTAGAGAAGATTTTCCAGATCGAGGTTACGTTTATTAGGTTAGTTTTTGTTGTGGTTTCGAATTTTCAGAATGTAAAGCTCGCTTTAAATACCATTATTGAAAGTACTAAAAACACTGCAACTACCTACGTAAAGCATTTTGTATAGAAACATTTCACCTAATATCAATATATACCAATAGAACTGACGGGAAAAGACCACTGCGGTGGAATGTTTCTCGTTCCTCGTTTGATTGCCGCAAAACTCGGCTCACCGCCTCGTTTTGGCAATCAAACTCGTTTCGTTAAGATGCTCATAATCAAACTTGTATCGTTAATATCTATAAAAACTTTAGAAACTACGAAGTTTACAGTTGTAAAAATTTTTGAAGAATCGAAATAGTGCGCTACATACGGGGTCCGGCAACGAAGCGGGGATGGAATATATTTCTAAAAGTATGAGACTTACATAAATGTTGTGTAAATAAAAGTTGTAGGTACGAAGCTGGTGCACATTATTAAAATAATTTTGATTATACAGGGTGACTCAAAAAAGTGTAACGAATCAAACTTACTTTTTTTAATGGAATGCCCTATCTTTAGCTAGCTTAAAAGGTTTGCATTGAAATACTAATCGTTTCGATATCAAGTTGTATGGGTCTAACGTCAACTGTTTTTGAGATATTAACGATTTTATGCAAAAAATGCTGAACTTTAGGAGGCTGTTGTAACAGAAAACAATTGAATGGAGGAAAACGTTACCAAAAAATTATCGTTTTCGTGAATTACCTTTAGAGTGTAAAATAGTAACTGTAGGTAGTATTGCTATACAGGGTGCTCGACATTTGCAAATTTAATAATTTGGGATTTTTAAAAAATAGGACACCCTATATATTTTATATTTTTGAAAAGCCTTTTTAAATAGCTTTCTTCTATCATACTTTATACCCCTAAAGTCAACCGTTTTTCAGCTACTCGAATTTGAACATAAAAAGCAATTTAAACTTATTACAATTTTTTATTTAGAGAGGTATAACCAACAAATACCCTTAAAACGTCAATTTAAACACTTGAACTCTCTGAACACAATAAACCAAGTTCAGAAAATATTAAGCTAACTATTGTTAACAAATAAATAAAAAACACGAGAATAAAGCAGAAAAAACTAAAAAAAATCCAATCTCTAATAATTACATTAAATGTTGAAATGTTTCTGCTTGCTTCTGAAGACAATTTGTAAGGACAATTTTCACATCTAGTGCTTTCTGCAGATTTCCCATCTAGTACTTGCTGCAGTTTTTCCGCATTTGTAACCAAATTTTAGTGTTTTTCCAGGTTTATTTAAGCCTAAATTCAAAGTTTAGTTGTGTTTCCAAACTTTATTCCGTTCATTTCAAATACTAGCGTCTTCCAGCTTACTTTATATTTAAATTTAGATATGTTTATTCACCGGGTGAAATGACGTAATCTGCTTATCCTATCTTAACCCTAACTGCCACCCTAGCGGCCCATTGTCTCCTGTTTTCATATAGGCCAGAACTTACCCGAGGTTTCAGGCATATTGCTGATTTAAGATTTCATCATAACGACGCATTTCGTGTAATTCCATAAGTTCTAGGAAACACGAATTTTAAGTAACGCCTGCGCGGATTCATTTGGTTTTGGAATTTCAGCCCGAAGCAATTCATTCCCGTTACTGCCTTGAGTTAGTCAACAAGTTTTTTTGAAATTGCGCCCCCAGTGACTTCGGTTGTTGGGGGCGCGCTTTGAAGCAGTTAAAAGCCGTTGGTTTCTGTCCCCATTAAAGTTGTAAAAACTTTCGTTTCGTGGCAACCCTTGGCTGTTTCGTCGAGATGTGCGCTAGCTGTCGGATTTGAAGGGATGCAAATAAGTTACTCGCGGTCGAAGAATCCTTACCGGAAAGTTTGCAGATTTCCATTTTCGCGTCAGCGGATTTAATTATCGGATTCTCAGAGACCTATCTTAAAAAGACGTCGCGTCGTGTCGCATCTCGCAGGTTGGAAGTTTCGTTACGTTGTCCATTTGCCCTCTGGGGGATTATTGTTGTTTCAACTCTTGGTTGTGGTAACCATAATTTTGAAGCCGTGTTTTCGTCTCCCGCCACATAATTTAAGCAGTTTTGGTTTCGCCGGTCGCCAGCTGTTTTAGTGGACATCAATGGTTGCTGCCCGAAATCTGCAAACCAGGTATTGTCCTAGTTATTACATTACATTTCAAACCCTTTTGTGCGACGCTGTTCGGTATATGTGTGTGTAGTTTAAGCTGCCGTATGACACGCACCTAATTATAGATTTTATGGTGCTCTCTTAATGAATATCGCCGTAGTAAATTCTGTTGTTGTCAAATACACGATTGTAAAGCTACCGATCCATCTATTTGTTTTCATGTTTGTGCAAATATTTAACATGTCTTTAAGTCAATAGATTTTATTTAATTAATTTGTGCGTTATTACTTCGTATATCAACTGTTGCATGCGTATTTTCATTTGATGTTTTTTGTGTGTGAGAAATGCAGAAGCGTTTTGGGGAAAATGAACTAAAGGTAAGTTCACTGAGGCTGCCCGCTGGTTAAAATCAAGCACTGCAAACACCTTGTAAGCTCCGTTCATAGTTTCCACTTTTGCGTAAACAGCATTATCGACAGGAAAAGTGGTGGCGCTTAGCAATTAACACCTGTATGTCGTTTATTCAATCGTAGCCCTAATCTAAGGTCGGAACGAACTACCTCTCTTACTGCAACTTTAGCCGGTAATCTTTGTGACAGCCCATCGTAACGGAATTCGGGCAATCGATTCGAGAATTTCCCGATTTTGCAAAGTAACAATTTGACGCTTGTCGTAAAGTAATTTTTATGTCGTAAAGAGCATTTCCTACTGTAGCAAACTGGCATCCCAAGGCTGTCACAGATTGAATTATCAAATTTGTTTTATTTACTATCGAAGAGTTATTCTATTTACACATTTTTAGCTTAAGAATTTAACACACTAAATTGTAATCGCTACATCATAATTTTGATTCTAAATTAAATCTTGCTATTGTTTAGCGAAAAGCCAAAGGCGGCTGAGGAAACAAAATAATTTTGTTTATGTTTGTTAGGTGACGCTAATTTGACAGTTTGTATGAATGCAGTTAGTTCTCCGTAGATAAATACAAAAATGACCAGCTTTCAACTCAAGAGATGGTGACCATGATATTTATTTTGGGTTAGTGTGAAAGAAATTGTCTATTTGCTAGATATCCGGATGCTGAAAAAAACCAAGACCAGAAGCGTTGCAAATGCTTATGGAGAGGTTTATGGAGACGTGAAATGTTGTATACACCATACGAAGGGTGGTGAATAGAACTGCTATTAATGAAGAAAATGAGATGGCGGTATTGCTGGCAGTACAGGAAAATCCAAATACCAATACCTCGGACATCGCTACAGAAGTTGCAAATTCAGAAAGGAGCGTAGGTAGAATATTCAAATCGCACAAATATCATCCGTATCACATCAACATTTCTGCCGTACCATGCACACCTTCTTTCGACGTCCTTGCCCACTGCTGCGCAGCAATATGCGGAAGTAATAAGCATGCCCCCCCTCCCCCCCCCCCCCCCCCAGTATGGGACAGGGTGATCTCCGAGAGTTTAAAGGGATGAACTCGTGTGGTCTGTCTTGGGAAGTTCGTCTCGGATACTAGCACAGTGTAACGATGCCGACACCTCTGTCGACGGTTGTGACGCGTCTCGGAGCGTGAAGCAAGTTAGCTCCTGGCCCTGCACCTCAAACTACTGCCCGACTCGCTTAGGATACTAATACATCCGGCTACCTGCGACCGACACCTCAAATTATGGCTTTGATCTTTTACTAACCTCGGATACTAGAGCAGGGTTACTCCCGGTCGACAACCTCAAACAGCAGCCCCGCATTCACCCCTTGGATCCGTCTCTTCCTGCTCAACAAGCCGGAATAGCTCCACCACGAGAAGACAAGAGTACGATTTTGAGAGCACTGGGTTGTGTATGCGCCTTGTGCATTTTTGTCCTGCATACAGGACTTTCCTCCATAAAGCATACTCGTATCAATCATACGAGTAACAGTCGAGAGCGGACTCCCTACCACACATATTTGCTGCCATGCATTTTTAGAGTTGCAACATTTCTGCCTGCGGCATCCTCACCCACGATTGCGTAGCAATACGCCAACCAAATACACAAGCCCCCGCAGTTGTCGGACAGGGTAGAGTGACCTTTTACAGACAGGTTTACTAGACAAACTTCGTGCGGTCTGCTCGGGGTAGCTTGTTTCGGATACTAGTCATCGGTGAGAATGCCCGACACCTCAAACGACGGTCGTGACGCGTCTCGAAACGTGGACCAGAATCGCTCTTAGCGCTGCTCCTCAGTCCACTGTTTGACTCGTCCCGGATACTAGTACAGACTACTAAGCCGACACCTCTAGCGACAGTCAAAATCTCTCTCTCGCCTAGGATACTAGGCCAGGACTGCTCCTAGGCCAACACCTCGTAACAGCGGCCCCGCGCTTGCCCCTACGATACGTCTCTTTCTTCTCAATAATCTGGAACAGCTTCGCCACAGGAAGGCAAGAGTACGACCATGAGAACACTGGGCTATGTAAGTGCCCGTCTGTGCTTCCCTGGGTTGCCCTTCTGCCTCTGTGCATACTGAGCTCCCCTTGGTGTGTTGGTGTGAGTAGGGAGTACACTTCTTGGAACCCGACAACTAGGACCGATAAATACTTTAAATGGAACTCGCCTTTCAATACTGCACAACGACACGACCCATTTAAGCTTGTAAAAAAATTTAAAAAACAGGCGCCAAGCTTTCCACACATCATAATGCTATACGCAACCTGCTTTGTTCGTTTCTTACCACATGGGCGTAGGTTCGTTGTTGCTCTACACTGATGCTTTGTTGAAAATAAGTGGCTTGGGTGTTAATGTAATTATTGCTATTGCTTTATTATATATTTTTTTATTTTGTTAAGCTCCGGATATGAAGTATGACCCCTATAACTTGCGGGGCATGTTTCACCACATAATACACATGTAATCCGCGTGTCTCTTGGTTTTGTGCAAGTTGATGTGTTGTGATATTCAGTACATTTGATGCAACTATTGCAATATGTTTTTGTTTGGCCATAAAGTTGGCACCGCATACAGCATACATAAATCAAACAAGTAGACACTCACTGTCGGTTCCTTTGATGTCAAAATACCGATTTGAATTACCTTAAACGAGCTCCTGGGGTACTTTCCGATATTACCAATAAAGGGCGCCACTACTTTACCACATTAATGTTGGAATATCATATTATTTTATTCAAGAAAACATGAATTTAAGAGAAAACCAACAAAATGTGTACAGGAATTACTGATACAAACCATTAAAAAAGTTTTACATCAGTTGTTTAAATTTAAGGTTGGGACTCGTTGTTTTGCCAGGTTTCAACATTTAGCATCTTTTATTTATGCACGCATACATTAAACAATGTATTTATTTCTTCTTGGTGGCTTTATTTACATGTGTTTATAGCGAAGTCATTGGATTTTACTATGAGCAAAGCTAATGGATGTTTGATAATTCTATAGTTGATGTTTCTGACTGTGACATTAATGTGATAGCTCTGATTTTATATCGTCAAGATTTGTAGAATGTTGTAAATATCTTCTGATTCTGACTGCTCTAAGTGAGAGTTCTTTTTTTAACTGGTAAATGTGGAAGATAATTTGTCTTTGTAGCATCTAGTGCAACAGTTTACGATGGGTATCTGGGGGTATTGGCATTAATCTTGACTACGTTGTTAGCCACGCTTTTGGTGTTATACTGTTTTTCCGAAATATTTGCTCGTAAATTATCTTTCATTTTAGGATAATCTACAAAACCAGGCACAAATGTCGACAGTTGCTTAATTGTCTTATTTGCAGGGGTATTTGTAGGTGTACGATCGTTGTTGGCATTTTTATTTTCATTTGATATTCTTATCTATTGTTTTGTGATAAGTTGGCCTACATACGGATATGAAGTTAATAAATGGAACGATGCAAAGCTTATAGCCCTCTATATAAATTTCTAGCTCAGAAATTGTGCACTTAAAAAGTTATTATACTTTATTTAACGAACCTATATACAATTTAAATTAATGAGCTTGCATAAACCGGTTTTACACCTTAGAAATTAAGAAACTCGGGAGAATTCAAAACTGGTTTTGGCCTCGTTCAGTAGAGCTGTGTGCAACCAGCTTACCAATAGCAATATCTTATTAAAATTTAGAGCTTGTTTGTCGAAAATGCGACTACTATATGTGTTGGTTAAACGTAGTATAGTCTCACATATTCTTATCAATTGCCTAAACGTGTCCCTACATTTGAAAACTTATAATAAATAACAGGCTATTAGATAAACACAACCTCTGTAATGTGAATCTATGGCTTGCTTTAGTTTGTTTCGATTATGAAGGAAAACTAACTACAAGCTGACCTATTCCAAGAAAGTAGTTTACTATTATGATCACGCTGTATGTATAGAAGGCGTACATACAAATTACGTTAAAAGACTTATAATTTACCTGATAATAAATGATAAAAGCTAAATAAATATGGGTTACGTGCTTAAAGCCACAGTTTAAATAAAGATAAGGTTTAAACTAGTTGCATTATTTTTACTCACTTCACCAACAGCAAGCAGTCGATAATGTTGTTTAGCATTGCTGTGCTCTTGAATATCGCAGTTAGTTACACATTCTGCAATAAAATCCTGATAAATTCTTCAAGTTTCCACTTATTACATTGCATTAAAAATGTGTATCATCAATATTTTAAGGGCAGCGATACTGTTGTGGTAGGCTTTAATAATGATCTTGAAGAAGTATTCAGCTGGTTGGAAACGCAATTAGTGCTGCGGCCTTTCGCCAAAACAATATCTTTTAATTTAAAAAAAATCGAAGCTTATATGATTGTAACAAATGAATCCGAATGCCTTGCCGTGATTAAGGGATTAAAAGCGATGTACAGCTGGAATCCAAGAGCAAAATTTCTGGTGGTTTACAAAGGAGACACATCTAAGCTCTTCCAAGTTTTGCAAAACCATTTCGTGCTGAACATTGCAGTGTTAGTTTCAAATACGGCTACTGAAGTTGACATTTTCACTTACTTTCCTTACACCCCTAATGGGCAAGAAAATAATCCGACGCCTGTACTAATGGACAGGTGTACACATGGAGAATTCCTCAACAACACCAACTTGTTTCCCAGAAAATTACCTTCTAACTGGACGAGTGCTACCCTAAAAGTAGCTCTTGTGAATTTGCCTCCATTCGTTTACTGTGCCGATTGCAAAGAAAAATCTGGCATTGAGATCAGCGCCTTGATGCTTCTTCAAAGTGTGCTCGGGTTTAAAATAAAATACACCAAAGCCTATCGGGCCTGGGGTATAATTTTACCCAACGGTTCTTACACCGACGGGTATGGAGGCGTACAAGCTCAAGAAGCCGACGTTGGGATTGGGTCCTTTCTAAACAACTACACCGAAATTTGGGATTTTGATTTGACTTTGCCATATTTGGACGATTCGGGAGCGTGGGTTGTTCCAGCAGCGAAGATACTGAGTCGATGGCAAAACATCATGTTGATTTTCAGTCTTTCACTAATATTTGCTTTGATTGGTGCTGTGGTCCTCGAATCTTGTTTGGTGTGCATCATATCGAAAACTCGTTTGGTGACCAGCAAATTCAAAAATTTTGCAGATTGTTTCTTTGTTTTTTACAGTGGTCTCCTTTGCGTGTCTGTACCTGCAAGACCACGACGTTGGGTTATTAGATATATCTTTGCTACTTACTATTTATATGCTCTTATAGTAGCAGTAGCTTTCCAAAGTCACCTCACCACGGCTCTCAGTCATGACAATTACGAAAAGCCCATCGAAACAGTGCAGGACATAATTGATACTGGCATTAGCTTCGGCATAAACATTCAGTTCAAATACTTATTTTCCACGTCAAGAAGCAAAGCCGACATTTACTTGTATAAAAATGCGGAAATCTGCGAGATGAGCAGCTTTTGTTTAAATAAAACTGCGTTTGAAGGAAATTATGCGACCATGAAATCACGTCGGTACTTGAACAGTGTTGCAACAAGTTATCTGGATTCGAATGGAAAGCCTACGATACGAACTTTAAACAGTAGAATCATGGTTAACTTACTGAGCATGGTGTTTACCAAGGGACATCCTATGTACGAGAAGGTAAACACTGTTCTGCGCAGAGTTACCGAAAGCGGCTTCATGGGCCATTATTCAGAAATGATTCTTTTTGCTGGCAGGATTAAGTATCATTTCGGAGTTAATTCGGTGCTGACTTCTAACACTTTACACTGGAGTGATCTGCAGGGAGTTTTTGTGTTGCTAATAGGGGGATTGGCGTTGTCGATAATTGTCTTTGTACAGGAGCTTTTTATATATCATTATTATACAAATAGTTATCTGACAAAAGTTGCTTATAAATGTCAGGACATGATAGATTCGATTAATCGAAGCGAAACCGCCAAAGGTATACGTTTAAAAACATTTTGAATAATTAAAGGCTTCATTACTCAACTTTATACTGAGATCGTTTATTAAAAATCTCTTGATAAATCCAAAGATGTGTTGGTGCTGCATTACCCCATAGTAAAAATATCATATTGATAGATTGTTTAATTTCAGGTGAACTGAAATTGCGTACAGCTGGCCTACCAATAATAGCAATATTATATTCAAATTTAGCGCTTATTTGTGGGAGAGAGCTACTAAACCTGTTTATTAAACGTATTATAGTTATTAATATTTATTAAGTATTGAGAAATATTATAACTTATACTACCATATATTGTAAAATAAGTAAATAAAACATTATTTCATAAGGTACTTTATTGTCCATAATATACAAAAATGAAACCTGAACGTATTTCATGTCTTAAAAAGGTATAACCTAACATTAGCCCTCCCGAGAAAACGGGGTCTTGTTATATTTATTTCATCCCATTGAAATAAAAGGGACACGCCACCACTGTGTTTATCCCAGCGCGAAGGGGTGATTTTGTGTAGAACGTCGTGGCGCTAAGGTGCGCTTCCCGCGCCTTCTGTGAAAAGCCAAAAAATAAGCATGCAGTGAGGCTGGAATGGCTAACTATTTTTTGCCCCGTTACGTTTGTGCCTCGTAGTAGCTCATGCCAGAGTTCAGGTAAGAACAGCATCCAAAGAAAGATCGTTTTACAGATAAGGTCTTAAAATAATGTGACTTAACTGCATTTCATACCTTGTAATAATAGAAAAATTGGTTATACGTTGGCTCTTCCTACGCCTATTGTTGCGGCAACCCACACGAACCTGAAGAATATGGAACCTCCGCTGTTGTCGGCAGGTGGCGTGGCCGGGGCTGTTCTTGACGCAGCTACAAAACCAAAATAGCTAGCTTTTGCTCTGTAAACTGGCAAAGGTTAATTGTAATATGAACTATTGGATGTGTAGGTAGATTTCCGGATAGTATCTTAGCCCCCTCCCCCCACCCCAGAGCTATTTTACGTAAGCTTTAAACGCTTTCTCTAACTTTCTAAGCGTATTTCGGGAAGCGACTGTTACTCCAGCGATTGTCAGACAGATAAAGAAAATGTTTGTCGCATTCGCTTGACCGCCTCTGCAGCGGCATCGGGAGATTTCGGGAAAGTTTTTCGCGTTCTCTCGACGGAACTGAAATTCGGTACGAGAATTTCGGAAAATTTTGCAGCGTGCTCTGACCACGCTCAAGGAATAAGTTCCTTCTCAGATTGAATTCTTCTAGACTAGGTGAGGTGTGAGTCATAAGTTACAAAGCTGGAGCTTGCTTCTTTTGCGGAAACCGAGTGCGTCTCCCAATCTTCGCCGACGGGCACTCCAAAGCGTTCTCCGACCGGAGCTATTTGCATTTTCTAGTCAAAGTTATGCTCTTTTATACGATCTCGGGCGTCCCTCTGCCAAAGAAACTTGCTGTGGAAAGAGCAGTGGAGGAGAGCGCATGACTGTGTCGTAAACACACCCAAATAAATCATTCAACGCCAAAAGACCGATGCCTAAATTAAATGTGGCAAAATGGCTACTTACCAAATTACAAATATTTATGTGCCGTTTGCAGTATTGAATAATTTTATTGCCGAACCATCTCGGATGCAGGAGTGTTTTATAGCAGCATGATCGCTTGCCGATCCTGCCCGTTCCTGTTTGTCTAGTAACTTCTAGCAATTATCCTGCTGAGCCGGGGAGGGAAAAGATGAAAAGGAATGGGTAAGGTGTTTTAAACCTGTCAAAAAATTATACTTTTATATACGTAGAATCTTCCTAAGGAAGCTAAACCGTAGGATTAACGAATACTGATATAGAAAGCAGAATAGTAAATTGGGACGCAGTAAACTCCAGACCAATTAGACAAAAGGAATAAGACTCGTCCAGATATATCGCTACGGTATAAACAAGGTTTTACGACAACACCGGTCCGCACTTATAACAGGTTAGTTTGCGTTGCGAGGTAACGGTAGTAAAGACACCGATCGTCTGAAGTTAGCTAGCCGGCAGGAAGTGGTATACGTTACTCGTTACATCTGATCCTGTCTTAGGACAGTAAAAATTCTGCGGAAATTTCAATGCGCCAACGTAAAATTCAACCCGTACCTAGATGATCTACTTCGTTAACCGCCGAAGCAACGGGCTAGTAAAAAATACTTAAGTAAAGGCTTAACTGCTTGTCAATTAAAAACCTAATTGCTTTAGCTACTGAAGTTCAACCTTCCTTTAAAATCTCATAGCAGTTGTCCAGTCAACAACTAAACACAACTTTTGAATTTAACGCAACAGGCGTGTTTTATTACTGTTTAAAGTAATAGCACTTTGACTCAAAGAAACTAAATATGGAGCTTATAAAAATCAATTTGCAAACACAGAAGAAATATATTAAATAGTGTGGGCCCCTGTAAGTAGAGATAAAAGAGCTCGACTGAAAATAGTTAACGTCGAGTTTACAAATAAAAACAACATACCTCGAGTGAACAACTTCGAGATATCTTCGTACACAGAACAAATCTTATTAAACGACGACAAGGTAATCCATCTATCCATAGATCCAATTTGTTTCGACCAATCACGACCATAGTTATGATTACTAACTAGTTCCAAATACTGCATGCTTATTTGAAATTTAGTAGAGGGAGGAGTAATTCAATTAATCACACTAAGGATAATGTATGACCCTTAGATATTTTATTGTTTCTGTTACATTACGTTATAATTTACTAGAGATTAGTGGGCACTACCGTATACTATTTATCTTGATGCAGGTTTATATACACACTCAGGCAAATAATAGCTTAGGACGATTAGGTAACATAGGTTAATGGAACCAAACAAAACAGTTTACTTGTCCGTTGCATATAGGGTTTGTATGTGTTGCATTAGTATATTATTAGTAAACACAGTGTTATTATATTAAGATTTATAAGTTATCAGTTGATAGTTTAGTTTTATGTACGTTACATTTTCCTTTTTGTCATTTGTTTCCATTTCCTTTAATTATTAACTTGATTTGTGACACTTGCCGATGCCGTTTTTTCCTACCTAATAAAACCTACATATGCCGTTACAGATAAAAGCTATTGTGCAAAAATAATGAAAGTAAATAATAATATCCGATCATCTCTGAAACCTTTTTGTGGCGTGATGTAATTTATGGTAGTTACGTCATCACTACTCTGAGCTCCTTTTGTTTAGAATTGCAAGCTTCTAACCTTGATGCTCCACGTGTGACTTCCTGCCGGCGCATCGTAGATAACGTTTATCTTAAGTAGACTAGATATATTATACATACATATATATATGCTAGTAATATTATATTTTAACTTCAATTCCTAGTTCAAAGCTTAACACGCTTGAAGTAAGAGATTGTTTTGCAAAGCCTGTTGTAAGACTCCAATATATTTATGTATTGTAAAATAAGAATAAAATTGTTTTTTAAGTCGTTTCGGCGGCTGTTTAATTTAACTGGCGCAGTCATTCGGATTTGTGGAGGAAAACTGGAAAACTACAACCATCGAGTCGACCAGCATTTTCCTTGAGGTTCAGTTTTTTCCACAATTCTAAAACCTACCATCCAGCGGATCGTCCGACAACTCCAGAGATAAACATCGTCCGATCGTGAGGACAGCCAGTCGATCCAGCTACTGTAACCCGTAGTTATTGGAACCAGTCTAATTGAGGACAACCCGTGGTTATTAGAACCAGTCCAATTGAGGACAACCCTTAGTTATTAGAACCAGTCCAATTGAGGACAACCCTTGGTAATTAGAAACAGTCTAATCGAGGACAACAGGACCGCTATACCGGGTCCAGGACCAACACAGAGTCCAGTTGAAGGCAACATGACGTAGCAGTAAAGCAGGCCGTTCGTCAATAGTCAACGCACCATGCAGTAAGTGCATTTTCAAATTGAAAATCAATGTTTATGCTTCAGTTAGCTCTCACTTGCGCTAATTAATATTAAACCTTAAACTATACTAACACAGCTTTAAACATTTATTTACAAGTTCAAGCAGAACGCGGTAAGCGTGCCTACTCAGTGCATACACTAGATATGCTTAATTTTTGTTTGTACTCACGTTATGTGTGTAGAGACCCCCTAGAATAATATTGCTTACTAACATAAAAAAAAATAAAATTAATTTTCACCAAAATTTTCATGTCACGGGATCGCTCAAGATCGCCGCTAGGACATACATTAAGACCATTGTATTTAAACAATAATTGTAATAATTCTAACAGCCTTAATATGGTCTATCAAAGTGCACAATTATTAAATCAAGTCATTTTCCCCGAGCTTTACAGCAGCTTTTTTGAATGAAATATCAAATTATGACAGAAATCAAGTGACTCTTTTTGAATTTGTCAGGTCAGTAGATATTACTGCTAATCAGCTTTGTACAGAGAATGTTAACGATTACATTAACAAATTTATTTTATTTTCAATCAAAGATAAGCTAAAAGATCAAGCTTTAGAAATAATCACCGGATACCAATCTAATCATGCTTATTTTAAAAACAAACGGCATCTATTATGATTTCTCTGGGCCGCTGCTACGGAGCCCCTTGATGTAAAACCTCCTGGAGACGTAGGTACAGAGCTGCTCTACGCCCTGGAATGCAAACCTCGTGGTTCCGATGAATTTCTTGGTTGCACGGAGATGTTGAAATCTTGAGCTGAATCGGCTGGCAAAACCTAGGAAAAGTCCTTCGTCGAACTTTCTAATTTTTGGTGTTGGAAGCACTTACAAACGATACCACACCAACTGGGATATGCACTTATCAAAATGGTAAACTTTTATGTTGAAAAATGATCATTTATTATATAAAAATATAATTTAAAGTGGAGCACAATTTACAATGTCATTTCTTATAATTTATTCATTGGTTTTCTTAAATCCGTTATAAACAAAAGCTAATCTAATATTAATATAAACGAAAATTAACCAAGTTTAAATCAGTTACATCTTACAATAAATCTGCTTATAAACTATTATATTTACAAATTTCTTATATCTAAAATATTGTCTACATTTTTAATTATTAAAATATATCTCCTGGCCCCACCACACGTTTTATTAATTGCTTTTCTCTGTTCACACGCGTAATTGCGCTGATTAATTTATTTAGAGTTCACTTCCTGCACAATTCATTTTCCTGTCTCTGTTTGCTTTTCACTCGTTTTCCCATGTTATGTGTACTTTTCACCATTGCTATTTTATGCCTTTTTGCCTGCCTTCTAATTGCTCTTTGCAACGTATAATTAGTTTATTCTGGCTTATACCTTTTTTAGAACCCTCACAAAATTTTACTGTCTAAATGAATTCAATTCCACGCTTCATTTTTTTGCACATAGCAAACCCTTTTGTATTTAATAATTTCTTTTGGTTCGACATAAACCTATTATTTAAATTGATCTGACAGTCAACTTAGATCCCTGTGAGAAATGAGCTTTGCCTTTCGCGTTTCCTATGCAGTACATTACCGAATGAAATGCGATAAAAGCATTTTAAAGCATTCATTTATTGAGTTATAGGATAGGCTAATACAAGTTTATTTCAAGACCGGGTTGACAGGTCTATGAAATTCCTAAATAAAATTAAATTAACCTCTTAGATAAAATTATTATTTTTGAATTATCTCATTTCATCCTGTTAAATAAAATAACAATAGCAAAAAGGCACTTTAAACGCTGTTCAACGTTGAGGCCAACTTTAATCATTACATTGCAGCATATAACTTTTCTGTAACGTTATAATGCGGCTAAGCTTAATATATCTTAATGTGTGTTATTTCTAAAGAAGTTCTTGTAGCTTACGTAAGTACACGTCGCTGTACTCTTCATGCTTATATATTATTTTCCTTGCAGAGATCCAATGGCAGAACCCGACAGCGACAATATGATACTAGGGTCTATTGGAGGTTTAGTTGAAGGAGGCGTAGGATATATTTCTGCAGTTGAGGTGGAACTTGCAGAATTGGCATCTGTTTCCTTTTGTTGTGAATTATTATCTGTTGTCTTCCTAAAAATAGTACACAATATTTAGATAGTTCTAATTATGAATATCAAATAGAGAGGTATGCAAATATCATAATAAGTATCGTGATAAATAAGGATCTTGTTTGTTAACGAGCAAGGTTGAGGTGTACTTAGCCAACCTAATTCTTAAGTGTTTGGTTTATTGAGCTTGATTATTGCGATGTTCCAGGAAGCCGTCTAGCGTCTCTCTTCCATGGGGCCATACTAAGAACGTATCATCTACGTATGCCACGACTGACCTAGCGCAATTTCAAAGACTTCAAAGCGACCATGAAGTTCCAGGGTGCTACTCGTAAAGTCCGATCCTGTCTTAGGACAGTAGCAATTATGATAAAATGGCAAGGAGCCACGGTAAAATTCAACCCGTAGTATGGATTTATATTGTTCATGGCCGATGCAGCGGGTCTGGTACAAAATACTTACGTAGAGACCTAATAATTGCTCTACATACTGGAGTTCAACTTTACCTTGCATTTTCTTTACAATTATCAAATCAATAGCTAATAACAATTTTTGAATCTAGCTCGCTTGAACAGCGTTACTTTAATAAATTATCTTACACTTAAAGAAACAAAAATGCAAATCAACAAAGAAGGTTTATTACGTCTTTAAATAACTGGGTTTGGAAAGCAGAAACTGTATAGAGTAAATACAAATACACAACACATAAACCAATTTATAAAATTTGAAGCTCTGCTAGTTAATAAACAACGCAGTTCAAAACCTTAATAGGTCGAGTAAAGAGCATAGCAAAAATATATCTAGTAGCGAGAGCTCCTGTAAATAAAGGGTATGAGAGCTCTATTCAAAATAGTTAACCTCGGCAGTGCAAATCAAAACGGAAAACCTCGAGTGCACAAATCAAAACAACTAACCTTAACTCTACAACGTCGAGCTTTCTTTGTACGCACAACAAATCTTGTTAAATGCCTAAAAAGTAACAAATAGTTTATACATATACGAATACTACGAATTTACATTGAATTATATGACAGTACAAGGCGCATTACAAAATTTAAAAAAAACAACATACGATACAATGACGTTAAACGAAGTTAGTTGCTAATTAAGTGCGCACCCCTTAATTTAGGCCAGTCACTAGAGAGACTCAAATTTTGTTAAACACTTTAGCATGTAATATAGATGGGTACATTTAATCTAGAAAAGCTGGTCTTAAGGGGAATTCTGCAAGGGCAGTTCAGCTTTGGCGGTCGTACCAGATTTACGTTATCGCTAGTTTTGGCAGCTGAACGATTTATAGGATGATGCAAACTTGGTCAGCAAAACAACATTCGTGCCGGCAATTCTTGACGCAGCTCCAAAGACACGAAACGACGTTATCTTCAGGGTTTATACGAGTTTATGCCGCTGTTCACGTTTACCGGAGCAAAGAAAAAACGTACGTGCATAATGATAATTAAAGAAAGATCAAACGAAGTGTCAGTGTGGACTTCTATGCGTATAAACTGGTTACCAGCCAATTACAACACATCAACTCAACACGAGATCTTTGTTCGCACAAAACTTCCAATAGCGACCTGGAGATATTCGATGCCCCCCCCCTCCCCCGGTGGGACAACCTTTGCACTCACATATTTACGTCGGTTTTTGCTTATGTTACCAGCTCACAAGTGACGCTCCATTAATTAATCAACCCGCGCTTCAGTTATTCGGTTACTTTTTACAACTTTTTTTAGTCTCACGGCGCTCTATTGCTCTCTCATAGCATTTACAATTTTGAAATGAGCGCTTGCTGCAACAATTTTGGCAACGAAATGCTTACACGGCGAATTTCGGCAAGAGCACACGTATGATTCGAAGATCTTTACCAACATATCGAAACTGGTTCCTGAGACGAGCACCCGGTTGGAACCTAAAAGCTATAAAACGCAACCTGAAAGCACACGTGTTGCAACTGGGAGCATTCTGGACTTGAAATATTAAAGATCAATTTCTTTAAATGCAGTAGGTTAGAATTTAGGACATACCTTATATGAGAACTAGCTATAGCCCGCGGCGCATGCAGCATTTAAAATTTTGCGCGTTAGTGTGAGATGTGTGCAGATCTTCCTGGCACGAATGCCACCTGAACTTTTATCGAACAGTAATCTCGGACAATCGATTTCTAAGAGTGCGTTAAACTCTGCGTTTGAGCTAATTCAGCAAGGCAATAATAAATCCTCCTTATTATTAAATGAAATGTACTTGTGTTCGTAGTTTTAAAAATACATCCAATAGGCATAATAAGTAATTTCTTTGTGATAATATCGCTATTAAAAGTAATTGGAAGTTTGTTTACAAAAACCCGAAAATAGTAACGGTCGAATGCAACCATGGTACTTTTGCCCATTTAAGACGGCATGTAGTGTTGTGCTTTATGATATAGGTATGATTAGAAATTAATGTAATAGGTCCTTTCTCCGGATGTGAACTACAGCCACACGACGGAAAATCGCAGTCGAACAGTCACAAATGATAAGTTAGAGGTTGGGGCAACAGCTTAGCTTAACAGTCACTCGGCACAACTTGCAGAACTGATAACTTGCAGATCCTCTGACGATAACTTCCAAATATCCAGGCTCCATGTGGTGCCAACTAAGCCAAGGAGAAAAAATGGGAAGGGTAAAAAGAACTCAGGTGGTAATTCCTGCCCTAACCAGTCGAATTTCACCAATTGCCCAACCAACACAGAAATCCTGTATTAAACTTTTGAAGATTTCGAGCGATTTACTCCACATTTAAAGTGAGCCTTCAGAAAAATCTATTGTACAGTACCAGAAGCAATATCTAAATCAATCTCTCTAAAATGTACACAAGAAATCGCTCCCCTATATATTCAAAATTTTTAAAAGCCAGTAATTATCTATCTCCAACTCAAGGGTTTTGAAAATATAAATTTAAAAAATGGTTTAAACAACCTGATACCTATACACCAATACACCAAGCGGCAACATAACCTAAGCCATGATAGCTGAAAACCCGAGACGATTCCTGGACTATAACATAATATTAATGTAAATTTTACACATAACGATTGAAGCGATTGCGATTGCTTTTAAGTTGCTAGCTAGCTCAGGCGGCAATAGATAAGACCTGTTTGTTACTGAGTGGTGGGTACGGGAATGCCAACGCAGCTTTGCCCCGAGCTTGTCTCGAACACACCTTTAATTGTGAAAATAGAAACTGCAACCACGCTAGGAATAAAAGCCAAGGCTGTTAACATAAACGTAATATATTACGTTTGTTTTACATACACACAAATAAAGAAAATACATAACGACATCACAAAAATAACAAAATACAGAAAAAAGAATAATATTTAGTTTAAATGGCTACGAGCTAAAGGCTAAACTCTACCGCATTTACAGTTCGCATAAGATACCACTAACAAAATGTCAAACGTCAACACTACCATGAAAGTATGCGAAAATACCTTTCACACACTCTCGCAATTCACCTTAAGTCGGTTCTACTAAGTATGTGTCGGCACGAAAATATTTGATGGATCACACGTCGATGCAGGCACGCCTTGAAGCCGGCGTAGAAATTACGCGTTAAAGTATGACGCAATCATGTGCTCTGAACACGAATTATGTTGTAGCTTAGCCTTTGATTGTAGATTTGATCAAATACATTGGTTGTAAATGGACTAACCTGGTTGCACCTTTGCTACCAATGAGACCGTGGATATTAGCCCCTTAATGGCGTTGCTGGTCAGATTTACATCTATCACGCTCGGTACGGAAGACAGACGATCTCACTTGAAAATCGTTGGTAAACTTCCAGCTGCTAGCTAGATGGGCTTCAGATATATTCCACCAAGGGTGTGCAGCACTTTTTGGGCTCGGATGTCGCCCCCAAGGACCAACCGTTGGCCGTTACACTCGGCTTTCACCCGCCTGCTGCCACAATGAAAACACCAATGTTTTCAGCTTTCCACAAAGCTCCGCGAAACGACGTTCTACCGGTTTATTTAGTCACATCCAACATTGATTGGCGCTTTTGTTAACTTTACTATCAGGAAGCTCGGGTACTCACATTAGGCGCAATTGCACATGCAGGATGCGTTCTTGACCTAATTAATACAGCACAAAAGTTACAGATCAGCTTTATGCTAACGTGCTTATATATTGAAAGACTCTGGTGTGACGAATATGGCCCTTTCACACGATGCAGTTAAACAAATGTGACGATTTTAAGCAACAACATTTCGTCTTCAAACCTTTCTAAAAACATTGTAAGATTCTAAATCTTTTTTTAATTTGTGTTTGTATAAATTATGCTTCGGAAATCCCGTTGCTTTAAGAGCTCCACTACAAACGCCACTATTGCCAACATCCATCCCACAATTAACAGTATAAAGACGCCTTCCAGATCCTCAAAGTGCAAAGTTTTAGACTTCAGCGCCGAATTTGATCCCAAATGGAACTTCAGCCTGCTAGTAAAAAGAATCATTTCGGAAAAATGATCCACGAATCCACTTTCAGTAACCGTTCTCAGTATGCCGTTTACTCTCTTGAATATGGGGTGGCCCTTAGTAAATACCATACTTAATAAGTTCAACATAATTCTACTATTCAAGGTGCGAACTGTTGGCATTCCGTTCGAATCTAAATAGGTAGCTGCCACGCTGTTTAAATATCGACGTGACTTCATCGTCGCGTAGTTTCCTTCCAATGCTGTTTTATCCAAACATGACATACCTAATTGTTTGCAGATTTCTGCCTTGTTGTATATATAGATGTCGCCCTTGTCCTTGGAAGTTGAGAAGAGATACTTGAACTGCACGTTTATGCCAATACCCATCCCAGAGTTGATTATGTCCTGCACTGTTTCGATTGGCTTCTCGTAGTTGTCATGACTGAGGGATGTAGTGAGCTGGCTTTGGAAAGCTGCTGCTATTATGAGTGCATATAAGTAGTAACTGGCAAACGTGAATCTGACAGCATAACTTTGCGGGATTGCAGATGCAGAAATATTTAGTAAACCACGATAAAAAGTAAAAATGCATTCCAAAAAATATAAGTTTCTCCTTTCAAAACGATTTCTCGAAATGGCGTAAACAAAACAAGATTCCACAAACAAAATACCAATCACAGCAAACATTAAAGAAGTGCTGAAAACGGATGCAATATTTTTCCATCGGTTTAAAATTTTCGGTGCATGAACAACCCAAGCCCCAGAATCGTCTAGATAAGGCAACGTTAAGTCAAATTTCCAAATTTCTGTATAGTTATTTAAGAAAGTTCCAAGTCCAACATCCGACTCTTTGGTTTGTACGCTACCATATGCATCAGTGTAAGACCCATTGGGCAAAAGGATTCCCCAGGCTTTATAGCTGTTCGTGTATTTTATTTTGAATCCAAGCATACTTTGAAGAAGCAACAAGGTGCTGATATCTATGCCATATTTTTCTTCGCAAGTAGCGCAGTAGACGAAGGGAGGAAGATCAACCACAGCCACCTTTAGAGTTAAATTTGTCCATTTGGATGGCACTTTATCAGGAAACAAATTAGTGGCATTAACAAATACCCCTTCTAGGCATTTATCAATAAGCACAGGTACGCAATTGGTTGATTTTCCACCATTAATATCATACGGAAAATAAGTAAAAGCATCTACTTCAGAGTTAGAGGGGGAAGTAAGAATTACTACGTCAGCTACAAAATGGTTCTGTAAAACGTCTAATAGTCTAACTAAATTGCCTTCGTAAACAATTAGAAATCTCGCTCTTGGATTCCAATTATAAATTTTCGCCAAAAACTCAATGACTGCTGAACATTCTGTTTCCGTTGTTAAAATTATGTAACCTCCAACTTTCCTCAAACTAAAAGAAGTGAGTTTGGCATAGGGCTTGAGCACCGTTTGCAATTCAAACCACTTGTGGGTATCTTCGAGATCTCCATGGAAACCAACAACCAGTACATCGCCACCTTTAAAATATCGTTGATATATTCCTTTAATTCAATATACGAGACTGGGACTTGTAACGTCTGGTGGAACAAAATGGCAGTAAGAGTAAATAACTGCCTTGTGCAAAAGTGCAATAGTCAAGAAGAAGAACAACATTTGTGATAGAAATGCTTATTAACATCTTTACGAGTACCTATCCCCTTAAAACGTTTTTAATATAGCTTTGAAGTTATCAATCGTGTTTGCTTAGTGTAATGTGGTGTCATTTATCAAGCTAAATTATAGTATGCCCACTCTTTTGTTCATTCACGTATAATGCTCGATCGAGTTCAATACATTCTCTACATCTCTATGAGCTGCAATTTCAGTTTCTTTTCCAACATTTGATTAAGGTATGTATTTTAGGTGCAATCCATGTTTTCCCGTTAGATTTGTACACTATTTGACCGTTTCCGTGATAGATTTCTATTTAATAGTTGTTTATAAACTACGAAACTGTGCTAGTGGTAGGAATTACTGAAGTTGTTGTTATTTCTAAATGCTTTTTAATAAAAGCCTTTTAAAATATAAACTACCTACCTCTTATTAGGGTGAGTATGTAAAGCATTAAATCATTATGCGTCGACTCTCCAAAAAAAACTATTTTAATAATTTCTGTACTACTCGTACAACCGCAAGTGGTTACAAAATTGATTTTTACTAATATAAAACACCACGACTTAATAATGTTTAGGAGTTTTCAATATAGATTCTCCGAGTAATCGCTAATGTTATCAAATAGATAAAAAGCTGTGAACGTAAGAAACGTGAAAGAGGTCATGCCATTACCTAGAAAATAATTCTCCAAAAATAAAAATAGAAAATATATGTGCCTTGCCTGGACTTGTCTGACTCGCGTGCGCTCGTCAGTCAAACGCGTCCGGTCTCGCCTAATAACATAAAATACTATTATCTGCCGATAAGCATTACAGGCCTCTAAAGATAATCTTGCAAACACCATAAAGCATTAGTACGAGTATCACATATGAGGAAATAAACAATACAAAATGTCATCACAATATCTATTTTTGTCATAATAATCCAAAAGCGCAAACAATGTCGAGCTGCGATCACATCATTTATGTAACGTTGAAGGTATACAGGTTGGTGTTTAATTAAAAGCAATGTTATATATTGTAAATCTAGCTGGAATTAGCCATAACCGTAATTAATGTGACACACATGCAAAAAACAAGCATCGACAGGAAACATGTTTTATAAGATGGCAGTAACAATTCAACTGCGTATAAAGTATACATTTAGTGAGATGTGTTTACAATGGACAATAGGGAGTTTTATTGACGTCGCTAGGTAACATTAGCTTTAGCGGATCGCTATTTTAACAGAACATTTTGCAAAAACTCTCTAATAAAGTGATCTACACGCTAAAACATACGCGTGTTGTGCTCCGAAAGATACACTAAAAGCTATAAACTAGTGTGGTAAGGGTGGTGATCCGTAGACAAGCTTCTAAAATGTAATTTGAAGTAATCCATTTGTTATGTCTGTAAGGTTAGATTTGTGTCAGAGCTAGTTTTGCACCAGGAAAACTTTTCAGGTTTATTCTGTGGCAGAAAACGATGCCTAGAGCTAGGAAGATCTTCAAGATAACACAAGTGTTAAATGTTCAAATATGCCATTACCTGTCGCACAAACAGGGCGAACAGATGTCCGATTTATAATTAAAAAATCGATGCAGCGGTCGGTATCGACGAGGTAGCAGGGGCGCAACCCAAAGGGGAGCATTGGTGTGCGGTTTCACAGGCATCCAGATAAAAAAAAGCAGAAAAAGTAGGTGGATAATAATTATTATTGCCATATTAGTTCGCGAAAATCGTTTGCAAATGCTTGATTATTTTAAATCTACCTTGGTTTAACTTATTGGAGAGTAAAATTTTGTAATGTCAAAATTCCTTTGTTTGGCAGTTCCTATAAAAAATTATTTCCCTGCGATTATTTTGAGTAACAATCTTGTATTTTAGTTGTAAATAATTGTCTATAAATTTGCTGTGGTCGCATTATATAAAACTTGGACGATTATCAACTAAACAGTCGATAAATAAATTATTAAACATGTGAAGTTTTCGTTTTCGTAGCAGGGAGCATAGAAATATACACAGGGTGTTACTAAAATGGCGAAAAAACTACATGTGGCGATATTCTTCGAAAATCTTAAAACTGAAATGTTAGGTTAGTCTTCATAATGTATTTAGAACAGAACGGATACTCTACCTGAATGAAATATGTTTCTTGTCTATCGCTGATGAGGGCTCATGAAGACCAATTTAACATTCTAGTATTAAAATTTTCGATTCAGAATTTTAAAAAAATATCACCACCTGTCGTTTTTTCGCCATTTTAGTAACACCCTGTATATTTATTTGGAATTAACTATGCATGGTTCTTCTTGTTGACTATAAATTCCTTAAACAACTTTAAATATCTCAACGCTACGAGGGTATATTTTAGGGCCCCCCAGTTAGACTTAGTAGAAACGGATGCAGTTCTTTAAATGATGTAATTACCAAATTAATATATTAAGCGCCAACAAGTTTTTCAATTACAATAAATATGCTCAGATAGGTCAAGAACTTATAAACTCAGTTTAATCGCAGCCAACTATAACACAATATCTGGAATACCAATTTTCTTCTAAGATGCAGACGGTGTAGAATTACCTTTTTACTGCACGTGATCGTGGGTCGCTCTCCGCCTTAAGTAGGCTTGTATACCTTTTGGTTTAGTGTTGCTTCTTCTTCTTCTTCTGCTTTTTCAAGCTAGGGATTTATAATCCGTTGCCACATCATAGCTGATTCTTCCAACGTTTTCTGGGTCTTCCTATACTTCTCTTACCCTTTGGTCTATATCTATACATTTGCTTAGGAATTCTTTCGCATCTCATTCTTTTTACGTATGTTAGCCATTTTTCTCGATATTGGCGTATCCCTTCATTGATCTTATATATTTCTAATTCGCATTCTATTGCAGAGCATGTTGCCTGTTGTATATTTGTTGTATCTATCTCTGCAGATTCTATTAGTTTTTCATCCTTCTTTGTTATACATCATGAGCAATACTTTTTAAGATCCCTGCTGCGGCTTGTGTTGCTTAATGTCCTTTCCGGAATCGCATAGAACGTGCCGCTGCACTGAATCCGGGAAGCTCGATAGAATGGCATGTGGCAAGCCAGGTCGCCGTAACTGCTAAGAATCCGGGAGAAAAATCCATAACACGGAATGGCAAGCGATACTGCAGTGCGAGAACTTGGTCTTCGTGTGTGGTCTTTGTGCAGAAATATTCGGGAGTGCCGATAAAACGATACGAAACTCCGGTACGCATCCCTTATTAAATTACTTAAATTGATCGGTTCCGTAAATTAAATCCCGCAGAGCGGATTGAGCACATATCTCCAGAAATTAAAACCGTCGTAGTCAAAACACTCGGCGCCAACTTGCTTCAATGCGGTAACTAAAGGAGACCCCCACAGAAAAGTATGCGAGACCCTTTTAAGAGACCGAAAAGCTGATTGTAGAGGGAAAACAATCAGATGTTTGCGAGTATTGGTTGAAAATTGAGCAGGAGATTAATTCGGCAATGTGTTTGGCTGAGGCCCTATGGAAGAGAGATAGAGCGTGGCCGATTTTTGCGGGAATTTACTGCTGAACACTTGTTAGTTTTATGGCTGATATATCAATCTTAAAATTAGTTTTACAACCTTTATAATTGCCTAACGACCGTTTTCATTGACATCGTTAATTGACATGTACATGGTTGTACATAGTAAACACATTGACACAATTGAATTTGCAATAACACAGGTGAAATACTCAGCGGACAGCCGAAGCTGTCCCATTATCAATTTATTATTACTACAGGGGGGGATATTGCCCTACCGGTGACGACACGCTGTGATTACTAAACTAGAAAAAAAGGTTGTCCCTTATGAGGGGTAGCTCAAAACTTGTGTTCGTTAGGCGCACACTTGCGTAAACACACACATAAAAACAATATCGGTTTTAATTCTAAATCCAAGTGGTATAAATATTATAGCTACGAGGCGGGGAATAATAAACGTGCAGAATAACACACAAAAGCTACACAGGTAAAAAGTTTTTAGAACGTTAGAACGCAATGCAGTTCTTTAACAATACAGAAATAGAAGCAAAACGAGTCTGCAGCTTGAAGTAACGAGGTTTGAAGAGCTCTAGCTCTCAACAGTTTGCCTATTCCGGTAGAAGAGAGCTATTATAAAACATGGGGGTAAATTTGGCCCACGTGAAGGTTGTCTGGACGGTAAAAACGCTGGCACCTAACGATGAAAGCACATACATCCATCACCTTCTCGTAAACTTCGAATAATATTGTAGAGTTATTGGTTATATTAACTCAACTAACTGCATTTATATTATAAATTATATCAGAATACGAATTATTGTAACCTAGTGATATTTAACTAGGTTACATGTATACGTAGATCACTTGATCATTACAATATCATCAATTCAGATGACTGTTATATGGTGACTATCTTCCACATATAGAGAAACGGACACAACTTTTGCAAACATTAAATCAGCGACCAATATTTATGTATTCCCAAGATTGAAAAACCACCAGTAAAGCTACTTGTTTTTTAAAAAACAAACTTGTTAAGCACTCCATCTCAGAGTTTGAAAGTTCAATAAGTAGCATTATTCCAAAGTTGTCTAATGACTTCAACGTAGTACGGAATGTGTAGACATTTGAAGTGATTATATAGATAAAAAAATAGGTTAGTCAAACGATAAACGTCTTTTATATTTATACATATATTTTTTTTTATTTCTGAAAGCAGGGTTTTGATGAAAATGTGGTTGTATTATTTTTAGAAGATTTATTCATTTTTCTGGAGTATTTTGCAAAATCACATTAACTATTTATGTAACAAGTAAGGAAAAATGTATTTTGAGCATGAGACGTGTACGGTAGAAGACACTGCATAGTAATAACTTCAAACAACGTCGCAATTGTATTAATTTATTTCTGAAAAGTGACATTTTTTTAATTCAAACACAAATAATATTACTTTGCAGATAAATAACTTTTAAAACGCTATGCATTAGTCTACAGAAAATGTAAATATGGAATAACATGAAAGCTCTAGCATTAAAATTATCGTTAAGACACGTGCATGTTGATTTTTGCGATAATTAACTAGGTTAGTGAATGTTTTATAATGAAAATATAGAATACCTGCGTTTTATTACATCGTCTGCATCAATGTTCTAGTTTGCAATTTACTAGATCAAAGTCTCTTTCTATAAATAATAATAACAGTAATCATAATTTTTTTAGTACGATTAATACGCCTTAAAGGTTTGGTTATCCAAAACGCATACATGTTTCGATTGTTTAAGCAATGCGCTGTATATTATTAATCTGACATTAAAAAAAATCATATATTATTACAGTAACATAAAGTAATGAGATATAAAGAAATGCAGGCAATTAATTAAATATACAACATATTTAAAGTAGAGTAACGTCTTTTTATAGTGCTTAGGAACTTTTTAGGCCCTAGGGCCATAAAAGTCATATTACTTCCGCTATCTATGGCCAATAAACGAGATTACAATTTCAAAATGAAATAAAATATTTTGTTCCGTAAGAAAACATTAATATATAATTTTTTAACATACTTAATATACTTACTTCCTAATAAACGTATCTCCTCAGAATAAATCTCTCAAGTTTGCCTGCTGAATCACTCCAAAACCGTATATGAAATTCTGTTAAGAACCTTCTATGACAGAACTTCTTAAATAATCGCTAAAACCCAAATCCAGGTTTAAACTTCCCTCAGGCCGATTCATTGTCACAAAGAAAAACCTGGTCACGAATTCCCACTTCCTCTTCTTGTTATAGCTACATGGTTGTTGACTCCCAAAAATATGGCCATAATCTTTACCGGAGATGTCTCCACTAGACGTTATTTGAGAGTCAGTGGTGATCGATATTTATACAAATGAAGTTGATGGTGGCTGCTCGAAGACGAAACGTCGAACAACAAAATTGCTAGGGTAATATTTAGTCCACTAAAAGTTACTATAAAAATGTTTTGTCATTTTCGCTTTGACTTTAATATTAACGCCCGAAAGTTCGGTTTTTTAAGATAACTCAAAAACGAAAAATCATATCAACGATTTATATATAATTTTGTTAGTTTTTTAATTGCGCAACTTTTTTCCCAGTTAACCAAATTTGCATCTATTACTATTACAGGAATCCCCATACTCACCTTCCTTGTCTTCGACAAAGGTGAATGAGAAATAAGTTCAAGAAAAAGAAGAAAAAACAGCACGAAGGCGTATTGTGGAAGTAGAGGAAGGAAGTTTTTATTTGTTCCAAAAAATAGTTATGAATTGTAAGAATTCGTGAAGAAAATATGTGTAACAGTGCTTATGGCCATCTTGTGGCTCGAACCCGATCGTAGCAAGCCATATTAAAATAAGACGTTTCGTAAGCTTTAGTATTTAAAAAAGTAATAGCCCTGTTCGATTACCTTACTAGCTCAGTGAACATGCAACTCTAAAATACCCCAGTCGTGGCTGCGAATGATCGCTATTTGGCAAAAAATAGAAAGCTGTTCCACCCCTGTGGTGTTTTCGAGCTCAAACTGATTTCAAGCAATGCACAAAAAGACAAATTTGTTTACGCAAATATATTGACTTTCAAACATATGTAAAAGCATAGAGCAAAGCAAAGAGAATAGAATTAGATACTAGAACAACCTTCGTGCAATACAGCTTGGGGCTACTCGCACATACGTTTAAAACAGCGTTAAAACCAAACGCTAAACTAATTGTCTTTAAGAGTGAAACGTTAACACAATTACTCATGTCAGTGTTCTCTACTTTGTGTTTTTTCTATCCATCTGGTACCGGCAATTCTGTTCAGATCGTCTCTCCAAAATGTTTTTGGTCTGCCAGTATTCCTTTTTCCCGTTCTTGGTGTCTATTATATCTTACGCGTGCTGGGTGTTGTTCTTTGCACATCCTGTATCCCGATTCATTCTCAATTCCAAACTTTTCGTGTTGAACCTTTTACTGTAATATGCAACATCAACTGTTCCATAGTTCGTTGGAAGGTTAATAATTTCCTTGCGTTGGTTTTGGTTTTGCAACAGTAGGTGAACACTTTTCTTTTAATCGTAATAGGTACATCATCTTTAAATATGTGTCTTCCGAATGCATCCTAGCTTAATCGAATTATTCTGGAAATTTCAGGAGTCGTATTACCTTTCGCAGCTGGACGCGAACCTTGTCTCGCAACTGCAAGCATTTCCGGTATCAAATTTACTTTAAAGTTGGGCCGTGAGAGTTGTGAAATTGTAGCTGGACCCAAACCTTATCGCGTAACTGCAAGCATTTCCTGTATCAAATTTACTTTTAAGTTGGGGCATGAAAGTTGTGAAGTCGCGCATTCGGCTCCCCCTCGAATTGCGTCATCCAAACAATGAACTGTGTGATACGTGAAGTTACTACAGGCAATGCTGCAAGAAAGTCCCGTCCTCTCTCTCTAGCATCTCAAAGAGAGTAACGTTACATGTTTACAATAGACGTAACGACTGCACCATTGGGTATGCTCACCCGCAGACCAGCACACTATGGAAATAGCGTTTGTTGGCACTACAAACACTCTTTGATACACGCAAATTTAAGCAGCAAACTGAACTACTGCAAGGCTGTGGAAGCCGTTTCTATGTATTTCGCCTTAAGGCGACTTCGCTCAATGCGAGCCTGTGACTATTTTGATCTAGGTGAAATCTCAATCCTCTCGTCGCGAGAGCAGACTTGGAAGTTGCCTTAATCACTAAACCTACACAAATTTAACCAATGTACGTACAGGATCGGATCTACACAAATTTGATTATGCTAAATACACTGATTAAATCTAATTCACAATAAAACATGTAGATACAAGTTAGCTATATCTTTAAATATAAAAATGAACCATACCGGCGAGGAATACCAGAGGCCCGTCTCAAATGGCCAAACAACGATTCTAATTCTCAGTATACTACCCTTTAAGATCGAATAAACATTGTAAAAATGAGTGAAATTATTGTCCTTTATTGGTAGATTTGTTTACCAGTTTAAAAGCATGATCATTTTATTTATGAAGAATAGAAGTAATGGAATATATCAAAATTATATCCTTTAAAGGCTGTAACTCCAAAAGGGTATAATCTTGAATACCTTTGATGACAGTAGCTTCAATGCCCATTGCTGTACCACTCCAATTTTGATAACACACATACATGGCAAGCATGTTTCTCTCCCAAATGTATAGTTTTTCTGGCACATATAATGCAAAACTTATTTTTTACTGTCATTGTATGTAACTTTTTCGGTTCTAACTCTTAATATACATGTCACACTTGTCTAAGCATTATCACTAACACCAATTAAAAGATTCTCATCTTTATCTACTCCCCATTTTCTTATGCCAATTTGAATTTTTCTGTGTGGGCAGTTCAGTGCTTCGAGCTGTCAAATTTGACCACAAGAAGTGCATCAGTGCGCGTCGCTGAAATAACGCACCGGTTTAAAGAGCTGTATTGTCGAGACAACTCTCAGCGTAGTTTCGTGGGATCTAAAAATAGCGGTCCCCATACAAGTCGGTAGCGTCTCTAGAAAGACGCCACAATTCTTGGAAACGGACGACAACAAAGAGGCAACAAGAAAACTTGGACCAGGTGCAAAACCGTGGATTCGCGTACCTACACGCAATTATTAAAGGTTGGTCTTTTTATTTTTAAAAGAAACTGAACTAGCAGCTTACATAATATTGCATCAAATCGCTTTATGTTGCCCCTTAAACCCGTGGGGTAAGTTTGGAGCCGCACACTAGCCATTGTTACAACTCGTGACCTCAAACAGCAGCCCTGATCGACAATATCGAATTACATACCGAGATGCGGCGCAATACCGAGCGCGGAGCCGGATTTTCATGTAGTTGAATGTTCGCGTATAAAAGACTGTCTTTTTAATTGGTTTAAATATAAGTGTATTTAAGGCATAGTGATGCTTTGTTACAATCGAAAACCGATATTACGACATTAAAGGCCAGTTTGTTACAGCAAGACCTAAAATCAGGAAAATACAAGGATCGGTTGCCCTAACTACATTACAGTGTCCTGTAACAAAGTTTGCCGGCTAACTTCAGTGGGAGGGAGGGTTCATTACGATACTATTAATTAGGGCAACGACCAGTTAATTTAAATAAAGGTGTTAATTGCCTTAGACGCCACCACTTCTTAAATCGATAAATACAGAAGATCCATTAAAAGTAGAAATGGTGAATAATCCTTTCAAGTTGTTTGCAGTGCTCGGTGCCACGGTCAGAGTACAGCTTCGGTAAACCTTTATTTCATTCCTTACGTTTCTTTACATAGAAACACATCATAAAATACAAATCGCATGCAGCATCCTGACATAAAAAGCAAGACTGCTTTAAAATTTAATATATTAACTGGAAATTATGCATATAAATATTTGACAAAAGCTACACAAGACAAAAGGGTAAGCATTCTTACTTAAATGCTTATCAAACAGATTACAACCTATAAAATCAACTACAAACTGTGAAACTGACTACCAACGATGAAACTTCACGACTAACGTTAGCAACTACTCAAACTCCTAATTGATTAATTGACATCAAAAACGTGTTCTAAAAAGGACGGCACTTTTTCAAATAAATGACCACTTCACTACACATTACAACGCTTAAGGGACGAACTCTGTAAATCCCCTATCGGGCAGATGGGACACGCACGAACGACTTGGAATTTTCGACAGGCGGTCTTCCTCAAAAAAAAAGCCGGCACAGATAAAAGTCCCGAGTAAAATCCGCTTACATGTCAATTAGCGCTTGCAGAACCCCCGGTAAGAACTTTCGGCCGCTATAACTTTCTTAACGTCCCTGGTATAACTTAAGTCTCAACAAGCTAAACATTCCTAGCGGCAAAAAATGCGGGAATCGACGGCAACTCGTGACCACAAAGTAATTTCTTTATAAACACAACTAAATCCCATGTTTCACCACAAAGAACAACGAATTATTAGTAATAAATAAATATTATTATATCAAATTATTTATTTATTCTAGCAGCAATATAAAGTAATAATGCTTAAAAAACACATTTTTAACATGGCAGAAAAATGTAATACCTAGTCATATTCTGTTTCTACAAGATAGGTTTTCTAATCGATCTAATTTTTTCTCCAGCTTGAATACATACTCATACAGGTTTTTATTCTGTTTAAAGTTCACCCACTCTTAGATTCAGTTTTGTTAAATTTTGCATGCAGTTATCAAATTCATTTTTGAGCCTCTCAGCGACTAATACACGTTTTCCAATGTTGGTTCCATTTTTCTTATCTTGCGTTAAACACTGCACTTGCAGCCGAACAAAATTCGTCTTTATTATAAGAAGTGTTATGAGCTAATTTGTTATTACTTGAGCCCCACTAAATGAATCAGTTTCAATTTTGATAATACCTGAAAGCTATAATTATATTTTATTGTCGTTTTTTCTAATAAGTAAATATAAATAAATAAATATTGAACTAAGTTACACTTTTCTACTCTAGACTAAACTCGCAGATAAAAACATCAATAAGGTTTTTCTCCACTATGCAGTTTGGCATGACTTGCTAAACAATCTCTACGTGCTGTTGTATAGTCGCAAATAGAACATGAATAGGACTTTTCTCCTGAATGCACTCTCATATGTTTAACTAAGTTACCCTTTTTTGCTGCTTTATACTGGCAAATAGAACATGAATAAGGTTTTTCTCCTGTGTGCACTTTGACATGACTTATTAAACAATCACTACGTGTTGTTTTATAGTCGCAAATAGAACATAAATAAGGCTTTTCTGCTGCATGTTTCTTCATATGTTGAACTAAGTTATTCCTTTGTGTTGCTTTATACTCGCACATAGAACATGAATAAGGTTTTTCTCCTCTATGCATTTTGACATGCGTCATTAAACAATGCCTATGTGCTGTTTTATAGTCGCAAACAGAACATGCATAAGGTTTTTCTCCTGTATGTACCCTCATATGTTTAACTAAGCTATCCTTCTTTGTTGTTTTATACTGGCAAATAGAACATGAATACGGTTTTTCTCCTGTATGCACTTTGACATGATTTACTAAACAACTTCTACGTCCTGTTTTATAGTTGCAAATAGAACATAAATACGGTTTTTCTCCTGTATGCGCTTTGACATGACTTACTAAATAATCTCTACGTGCTGTTTTAAAGTCACAAATAGAACATGAATAAGGCTTTTCTGCTGTATGTTTCCTCATATGTTGAACTAAGTGACTCCTTTGTGTTGCTTTATACTCGCAGAGAGAACATGGATAAGGTTTTTCTCCTGCATGCATTTTGACATGACTTACTAAATTATCTCTACGTGCTGTTTTATAGTCGCAAATAGAACATAAATAAGGTTTTTCTCCTCTATGGATTTTGGCATGACTCGCCAAACGATACCTACGTGTTGTTTTGTAGTCGCAAATAGAACATGAATAAGGTTTTTCTCCTGAATGTATTCTCAGATGTTTAACTAAACTACCCTTCAGTGCTGTTTTAAACTGACAAATAGAACATGAATACGGTTTTTCTCCTAAATGCATCCTCATATGTTTAACTAACCTACCCTTCTCTGCTGCTTTATACTGACAAATAGAATCTGAATACGGTTTTTCTCCTAAATGTGTCCTCATATGTATAACTAAAGTTTGTTTCTTTATTGTTTTGTACTGGCAGATTGAACATGAGTGGAGTTGGGTCTTATCAATCTCCATATTTTCCAGGAAATCACCTTTACCTTCTGCTCCATATTCACAAACGTTAGGAACAAATGGCTCTTCTGCGTGGCTTCCGCCTGCTGCATGCGAAACAAGCGATTCATGTTTCACATCGACTTCTTCCTGTTTAATAGCCAATCTATAGCAAGCCATGCTGTCTATAACGCCTTCAAAATTCTCTTGCTTTATAAGGAAATTTCCAATTACTTTATTTTCATCCCGATTACGCAGTGGTTCGTATAAAATACTCGCCACTGTGCTATGCAAATTATGATCAATCAATTCATGTTTCACTTCCATTTTATAACAAAAATGACGAATCTGTATTTATTAACTCCAATACCTGAAAGAAAAACAAGGCAAAATATAAGTTAGGTTGGGTACGTTTATTTACAAAATATTAACAAAGTTCCTATATTTGATTTTTTTTACTTACACAAATTAACATCAAATAGTTGGATTTGGGCTTAAGGGTGCAGTACGGCTGAGCGATTTGAACCTGAACCACAATTTACAGATTTGAACGTACCTAGAGGTAGTAATATAGAAAGGATGAAGGGATGCTCCACCACTGAGGACTGAGGTAGTAAAATGCCTTCTTTCTAAAGCCTGCCTCACACCATCAGTTAGTTTGACAAACTAAACTGATCAGTCTGTTTTAATGACGTCATAAACAAAAAGTTTGAAAGAACTTTCAAGCTTGGTTGTCACACTATACGCCGAGTTTGATCAAACGTTGAGGTTAAGTGGGTCCTTTTGTAGGTGCGTTCAACTGAGGTTACGTCAAGTTGTTTACATTAATTTTTCTGAAGGTTTTGTTTAAAGTGATATTTTTATTTAAAAAAAACGAATAAGAAAAAAAGCAATAGCATTATCACTAGCAGAGTTAAATGTATTAATTCAAAAAATGCAAAAAAGCGAAATAAATTAAAGTTATGGGCTAAACATTGGTTATTAAAACAAAATGATGGCCTTGGCCGGGGGTGCTAACCATGTTAAGAAATTCATTTCTATTGTTAATTAAATATACGAACACGAGGTTAGTACGTTGAACATGAAGACACAGCAAAGCGGAAACCGAGTATTGAATATTCGAGGTTTATATTTTCATACGACGAAGTTCAAGGTTTCCGTATATTTCGCGCTTTTTTGTTGAATTCAACTTTTAGCCAATCAGAAAAGAACTCGCATCAAACAAACTGATGGAAATACATACGCCTCTAAAATTTGAAAAGTTCAAGAGTGACGTCATTAAAACAGACTGATCAGTTTAGTTTGTCAAACTAACTGATGGTGTGACATAGGCTTAAACTTCAACTTGAAGTGGCCAAGTTTTCCTAATATCCATATCCATACCAAATAAAAGGCTACTGTAAGCAAACCTGTTGTAAGAGCAGTTTTAGTAAAAAAATCATAGTGAAATATGGAGCCGTTTTTTAGAAAAATGCAGAAACTTCCACTCTATGGTGAAATATTTTAGCCCGTTGTTGAAGGTAATTTTAGCAAGATCAACAATTCAGTTTATTATCAAATTTGTTCTCCGAACGCCAAAATTTTAACTAATTTGGCTAGATTAAAGATTGACAGCAGTAAACCGTTAATGTCACTTTACAGTTGTATGCTGAATAACTAACAGGAGTAAAAGGTAGTCAAAAGTGAAAAAGTTCTTTCAGTTCCGGGCACAAGCGCCTCATCGCAAATCGCAGTAATGAAATTTTACGTCCATGTCACGGATAGAAATTACGTCTGAATATCGTCGGTGTTATACAGACAGATCAATAAAAAAACCAATTAGGGCAGGCTGTGATATGTGTTCTACGTTTGGCAGTACTGAAGTGTATTGTCAGTCTATGTCAAATTCGAGATTAGTAGGTATAGGCATGATATAAATACAAGGGTATGCTCGAGCGCAGCTTTTCTCAACGATCAATGAGAAAGCGTGAACCAGACGACGTCATCAATAGGTGGCAATTTGAAAGTTACGTTTTAAGTCTCCCGAAAAAATCGTATTTTGCATTTGTAGTGGGTCAAGTTAATGGTGAAATGGAGGGAAATCGTACGCAATTGTAATAAATGCTATTTTTCGTGTGAATAATACGCGGTTTTATTGATATAACTCTTTTCCGCACACACGAGAAAAACCTTATAGTTGTTCTAACGCGATTTAGTTGTACATGCAAGAATCCACACAGGAGAGAAACCGTATAAATGAGGTTATGGTTATCGACGTGCAATGCGTGCAACCATCGTCCAACATGCCGAAGCCCTCCTGATATACCCGAGACCATGATAATCATGCCCGAGACCTTACGAATGTGACGTCATGTGGTTCACGTGCGCAGTGGGTTACCATCTCTCGAGCATACCCTTGTATTTATATCATGGGTATAGGTTTTGTTTGTTGTTTGCATATATGTAATACTTACTATATTGCTAGCGGCTCTGAGTGGGAAACTCACGAAGTAAGTGAGACAGACAACCAACTCTTCAATGTATAATGTATAGCCCCTCTATTACAAATATAGTACATTTTTTTTCTATAATAATTTTCAAGGTCAACTTTCTAGGGAATAAGTTGCATTCCTGCAGGGTCCCTAGTTTTAATAATGTTGGTACGTAGATTTCTAGTTATTTTCTTCCACTAAAAAAAATTATTGTTATTTTGACAGATATGTCAAAATTTAATATTGCTTGCTTCACTTTTGCATTTAAAATATTTTTTGGTTTCCTTTTTTTATCCGATTTTATTGATGATGATGATGATTCCATGTTAAAAAAAGAAATTTGTCAAGAGTTCAAATTAAGAAACTTTGACACTCAAAATTGACACATAACCATAATTTTGAAAAAGTTCTACCAACACGAGATATAAAAATTTCCTAGCGTTTTAATCACATGTCTACCAACATTGTAACACTTTGACAGTTATTATAGAAAAAAAACGTACTTTAGTAGCGACATCATGGGGCAAACCTGATGCAAACATGAAAATACAAAAGTTACTAAACGGTAAATTTCAGTGTAAACAGTGAAAAAATAACATATCTGAATACCTGAAATTCTTTTCTGCCACTATTTTTACACTTATCGACACAACACCCTGGCATTTCCACATCCTCGACTTCAAATTAGCCCCCGAAGAGAAAAATTAATAAAAACACGACAACTGTCAATGTCACATTTTAATTTAATTATGTAACTTCCTAGGCGATTTTTAAATATGCTAGGGACTTAAGGGATACCAACGTGATTTTGCCCCAGGGGCAACATCAATCGTTGTCGCTACTATATGTAAATATAGGGGCTATAGTATAATGGTAAGCTGTGCGCAAGCGCGGCGGCGTCGTCCGCCCAATGGGGAAGTGCGCACGAGACGTGTTATAATTTAAGTGAAACTATGTCGGCGCCGTAATCTTCGGGCGTTTCGAGGCCCTACTAGCAATATATGTATAATACATATATGGTTGTTTGACACAGACTGACGTAAAACTTAACCTGCAAATATCGAATTTGACATAGACTGACAATACACTTCAGTACTGCCAAACGTATAACACATATCACAGCCTGCCCTAATTGGTTTTTTTATTGATCTGTCTGTATAAGTTGCCTAAGCAAGTGGTAGATAATCTTGGAAAATTATCCTTCTTCTGGTAGTATTATTAATTATGATGCTATGGCTTAGAACTGGCCTACTAGCGCTACAGCAATTAATAATCATTATTAAACTGACAGAAACCATAATGATAACGCATTATTATAGATATGAAGGAAATAATCAAGAGTAATACCACAAGTAGTGGATATATTTTTGACAAATATTTTGCCGTCTCCATGTAAATTATTGCGTTTAAATTTCACGAGCGAAAATCATATCACAAATGTCACGAGCCGACGGCGAGTGACATTTAAATGTGATTTTCTTTAGTGAAATTTCAATAATTTCTATGGAAATGGCAAAATATTTTAAAAAATATATCCACTTCGAGTGGTATTTGGGACGACTATTTAACAATATTAATACATAACTACTAACTTCATTAAAAAATAATCCAACAGTTACTATAATTACTCATTCTCAATTAAATTCAGCGGAATATTTCGTAAAAAATACAAGCCAAAGGCTTAATATAAGATGAAGAAGAAGAAGAAGACTTCACAAACCCAACATTTTAGAATTTTTAACAAAAGCCAATCTTTGTTTACACAGTTTGTTGATGTTTATTTTTACTTAACCTAGCGACATCGCTAAGGCAGAACATCGTTGCTAAGCGATATTTCGCAACAAGGCTACTAGTTTTTGAGTAGGTACATTGTTTTGTGGATATTTTGCATGGTGCCCAATATTCAGTGATATACTGTTCCTATTGATTGAACAAAACAAATGTCTGCAATATGATTGGCTTATATATTACTATGAACTAAAGCCCCCCAACTACTTTACTTTAATAAAAGAAAAATGATTAGAAAAAGGGTGCTCCTAAATTCACGTACTGCAATAAGAATAGTTCTGCCTGTGTACGATCCTAGGCATATTAAAAATACAAATATTTTACTTCAAAATTCAACGATTCTGGTGCCCATATTTTATTTTAATCATCTGCAATAAAATTCGGCTGCTTCGGTGAACATAAAACTCTGTCTCATGAGCTAGGTCGTTAAATCAGAAATACTGAGTAGAGCAAACTAATTTTTAGTAGCTCCAATTCAACTAGGATTCGTTTACTTGTGAACGCACCACAAGTAAATTTGCAGTAGCTAACCTCAAAAACTGACATAAACACAAAACAGTGTGCCCTCGTACAAATCGCCATAATTTGATTTAAATCAATGTCAAAATTAGCAAAATCCCTCAGGTAGGCAATATTTAATTTCGCTTAGCAACAGTACTAACGGCGTTTGTTCTATAGTGACGTATAACTGACGCCAATTCTCATTTGTTTTATATCCGGCCAAAGTTGAAAAATGCCCCGTCATCCTGCATTTTTTAAGGACGCTACCTAAATTTCTGGATTCTGGAATGCACTGGACAATCGGGAACTGGGGCAATGAGTAGCGGAAACTCCAATCTTGCAGGCCCCAACGAAATAAAAAGGCTCTGGACGATGAAATTGCGCAAATTCCTGCTTTACAGAAACTTCCGATAATGGGCCGCCACTCTTAGGGGACGCCAACTCGTTTTCTTAGCTGCAAAAGGCCTGGTGACTAGAATCGCTGGCTGATGTTCTGCGTGAGGAGCAACTCTAGGCGTTGAAGGCACTCAACTTGGCTCCAACTAGCACTGCAGTCGGCATCGACCAACAAACGTAGCCCTTACTTGGATCGCCACTTGCCTGGTTTTTGTCGACGACGAATAAACACCAAATACAACTCTTTAACACTGGTAAACTGGTTTCAATTGTGTCCAACACTTTCATGGTTAAATAAAACCAACACTTGTACTAAAATGAATGTGTTTTAGTAACCAATTCAAACTTTTTATGGGAGCAGATGTAATACAATGTTAACAGCTTGGGCAATTTCAAAGCTCTCTTCTGTGGTTGTTAAACAAAAGAAAATCTTGTATCTTAGCAACATATCACCACAATTGTTTAAAAGGAAATAAGGTTTTATATAAAATTAACTTATAGAATAAGGTTCTGATAACATTTTTAATTCTTACAGACTACATAAATGTTTTTCTTAGGCTAGGATGCACTACATTTAATACTCTGCTATTCAGTGTGTTTTTAACCGTACTGTTATGTTCTGTAGTTTTTTATGCACTTAATAATGTCCCTCGTTCTATTTATTTGCTATTCGTAGGTTGCTTCTTTGCAACATTTCTTGTCGGTTGCTTCTTGCAACGTTTCTAATCCTCGTACTGCATTGATATACCCTTCAGTTACTTTACCATTCTGGTACTAGCTTTCTGACTACTATAATTCTCATACTTTGTGCTTGTGCAAACCATTTCGTACAATAACAAACATAATACTACAAACGTTAATGCTACAACCGTCAGATACAATCCAACTGCATTCGCACTTCCAAAACCTTGTAAAATCTGAGCTCAAGAACGTAACCCTTTTGAACTAGCTTGTTATGTTACCTTTTGCCTCAATTTGTGAAACTCAGCTGCACCCATCAGTGCATTTATCTCAATAAAAGTAAGCTAAGCTTGCACTGATTAAAATAATTAATTATGTGCCTCGGTTTGATTTTTAATGCATTCTAGTTCAATTGGCTAGCAGAATTGTAGAGAGCACAGAACCATCGCAATATTATAGTGTTGAATAGTCAGTTATAATATCATGAGTAGTCAAAGTTACATGGCGAATATTTTTGCGGTGGTATCACGAATGTCCATTGCGCTTCGATGCGATTAGGAGTGGGCTAGCACGAGTCCTAATTTTAAGCGCAATGGGCATGTGTGATACCACTGCAAAAATAATATACATAACTTTGACTAAGAATGGTACATATTTGAGGGACTATTCAATGAACCAAACCCATTTGTTAAATTAAAGAGACTCAAAATTTAGTTACAATGAGTTCGTTTCATAGGCCACCAGCACGGTGTAAGATATTCAGGTGATTCGAGTGGGTTTTTAGGCGAACTAAATTTTGTCCTCATTCACAAATATTACGCTAGATGGCGGAAGTGTAAAAAAGGATACGACAAAGCCAACTGGAATTAAATTTAGGTAAACAATAATGGCGGCTCACAAACACGTCAAATATTGACATGTAAAGTGAAGTCATATTTACATATTTTAAAAGTGTTTGAACTCTTCGAAATAGAATCAACTCGTGAAAAACTGAGGGGTTATCTTGTAGTGTACGACGCCCACTTTGAACAACTGTTCCTAGAGCCAGTAATGCAGGTGGAAGTGAAATTTGACAATATTTTTTGTAAAAAGGTACGAATTCAGCTTAGCTGCAGTTTAAGATTTGTGTGTACCTAGTTCAAACATTCCTGTGTAATTTAAACAATTTGTGTAGACCATAACAAGAGGGTTAATTTATCTCTCCTTGCTATATTACTGGCTCTAGGAACTGTAGTTTACAGTGGCCGACGTACACTACAAGATTACCAAATGAGGATGTAATGATGAAAGAAACAGACTCGAAAAATACCAGTGTACGAGCTGATAACAGCAAAAGTTAGATAGAAGTTGATCAAAATGGGTATGTTTGCAGTTTTGTATAAAATATGTAATGCCACTTAGATATAATTACTTTCCGAAGCAATGGAAGATGATATCTAAACTGTGTAAAACTCCAGAAGAATTAACATCTTGCAGGCCCATAAGTCCTTTGAAAGCACTAGAAAAACTACAGTTGGATAGACAGCAAACGTGGCAGAAACACAATGGACTGAGCAGAAGCAACTTCAGTTTAAGCTACGACAGTACTACTCAAACTAGGATAGTAACTGTACAAATCAATTCTCCAATCAATCTGGATGTACAGCTGTGGGACACGACAAGTAATTCAAACGTGGAGATATTACAAAGATTTCAAAATGAAGCACTGCACACGGCTCGCTGAATTGTTAAAGTTTGCAACATTTATCTCACAATTCAATAGGCCTTGGTGCTACACAGAATTACCAACTTACATTACTACATTAAAACTCAGTAATACTGTAATACAAGGGAAAAATTAATGTGCGGGTTTGATATTTTTGGTGAAATACTGTAATACAAGGAAAAAATTAATGTGCGGGTTTGATATTTTTGGTGAAATACTGTAATACAAGGAAAAAATTAATGTGCGGGTTCGATATTTTTGGTGAAGTGCGTCATTTCAAGCCTACAAACCATTACATTTAATTTAATTTTAATTTGGGTACCCGTTTTAAAACCCATAAGCCTGAAATTCTGTAATTAAGCAACACACAGTGCAGGTGCAAGGTAACTTAGTTAATAAAATGTGTCATGATATTCTGGGGCTTCAATCACCACATCTGGCAACTGGCGGGCAGCCCACACAGTCGTTTTAAAAATTGGGTGCCGAAACCAAAGTTGTGAAAGTAGGGAAAGTAAGGCAGTCGTCGAAGGCATAATGCTAACCATATCACCCAGAATGTCGTTAACGGTGTGCCAGATTGACTGGGTTTTGGAAAAAGATATTTCGGCAACCCTGACCCGCCATGTCTCAGGTCATATTCCTAGGTGTGGAATGAAACGCTTTAAACTTTACTTTTATGGTATTCTGAATAATTTATTGTAGACACCTGTTTACTAAACCGTCTCCAGGTATAAAAATAAGCAGTAACGTAATTTGAATTTAAGAATTTCTTATAAAAAATTGATTCAGAATATCATAAAAAGATGTATACAGCTCGGTTGTTACCAGAACTTTACCTGCTTACACAGATAACTAGTTGACTATCGCTTGGCTGAAAGATACCGTCCTTGCACACAAAGTTCTTAGTAACGGTCTTGCAATGTAAATTACTCTTATATTATAAATCAAAGTTTATAAATCGTTTATACTTCAGGGCTTTCTTGCAAGTACGTACTTGATTTCACTCAATATTAAATATTTATTCAGTATCTAAAAATGATAGAATACCCACTAATAATTAGGTATGATAAAAGTGAACATTAAATGAAGGGCGTTTTTGAATCAAGTGTTTTATTGTAATTGTACAAATTGAATGGTATTTTATTGTTTTGCAGATACTGGGTAAAAATTATTTTATTTGAAATCGGCATTAAAGTACCTCGAAATCATAATTAAAATACGAGAAATCGGCAGTAAAGTAATCCATTGTTTTAAGACTTTTTTGTAGGTGGCGAGGCGACAGATAAACGTCAATCGACATTAACATAACCTAGAAAAGTTGGTTAAAATGTTGTAATTTCACGATTTCTCGATTTCAAATAAAACATAATGTGCTTCTCGGCACTGAAGTTCCTTTTTATCCCTCATGTGGTTTATTTGCCTTGGCCCTACGGGCCTCGGTAACTAAATCCATATTCTTGATAAAAAGCTTAACTTCAGTGCCTTGGTATACAAATTACTATTTAATTCAGTGACAAATGGAAGAATATTTCGAGTATTATTTTTTATGAAATGTTCAATCAAGTTTTCCTAATATGAGATAGTACATTATGTCACTGGAAAATTGTATTATTTTCACTTAAGTAAAAATATTAGTATGTAATACAGTAGAACTCGCTTTTAACGATCACGGTTACAGCGAATTCACGTTTATAACGAATAATTTTGAAGGTATATATGAATTACATTTGATTTTATGCGTGTATTTCATGTTTATTACGAATTCGTTTCACGGGAATAGCGGACAAAAATTTAAGAATATATTATTAGGACTGGTCCTTTTCATCTCCTAATAAAATGTAACTGAAAGATATTATTTTGTTGTGACAATATTATAATAACTAAGGTTTTCTAGGAAAACAGTGGTCAGTTAAATTTCGTAGTAGGCCGCTTTTTCTAGCTCTCTGTAGCACTCTGTAGAATTACTACATCGTATGCACCGAAGTAAGCGCGAGCTAGTGGGCATTACAAGCAATTCTGTTTTTCTTAGAATCCAGTTCTTCGAAAACCGATAATGGGTTTCGCTCAGTTCTGTTATCGCATTCTGCAAAACGAAAGTGTTGCGTCATAGCCACGTCTTAGCTATTGTATTTTTTTTAACAAAACCCTTTACAGGATTAAAAATACAATAGCTAAAGGTGCTTACTGACTTGAGCATTTTTACGCGCACGAACGGTTTGCGTGTAAAATTGCTCTAATCAGTAACAGCCCAAATTTGCTTGCGCGTACGTACAAGACCTATTTTATACATGTTTAAATTCTCGCGATCGAACGTGTGTGCGCATAAGCCGTTTGTGCGCATAAAAATGCCCAAGTCAGTACCCAGCTTAAGACGTTGACCTATAATGCAACAAAAAAAGTTGCGATAATATTCAAGTGCATGTATCTTAGTCATTCCTTTACTGATATTCCGTATGTACCTACGCATTTTCTGGTTGTGGAAAAATGTCAGGAGTCAAACGGAAAATTTTATCGGTTTCCGAAAAAGTAGAAATTATACGGGAGTTGGAAATTTGCTCAAATTATGACCTTCTTGGATATATAACGAATAACGGTTATTACGAACAAATATAGCGGTCCCGTGGAATTCGTTATAACCAAGTTCTACTGTACATCTTTCTTTAATTTATTAAAATAATAAAACTTATTTGACTTTTATTAGCTTTCAATGCATAGTTTAAGGGTTAATATTTATAAAAAATTTTATATTTTTAATAATGTTTTGTTGATATTTATATTAATTATTTTGTTACATATTATAGTACATTTAAGAGAATGATTCAAAATTCAAGAAACCCAAATTATAATAAACAACTACTACATGATAACTGGATAGAAGGAAGTCCGCCTATAAATATGAATTTATTCCTTTGCAGTCATACTCGTTATTGGTAGCGTTTTGTTTGTAATTTTATTTATTTATATAACAGTAAAGTGCTGCAAAGGCAGATATAAACAATAATGGCATCCTACAAATATGTCAAACATCAATTAATTGACATGTGAAGCGACAATATATGACAAAAATGATTATATAATAGTTATTTATTCGCAATCACATTGTAATGTGTCAATTTCATGACATGACAACAGCTGGGAACTAGATGATTACTTGAAACTAGCCAGGAAATTATTACTTTTCTCTTTTTCTCCCCTTCCTTGTACCCTTGCGGGCGTCGGATTTGGGTTGCTTATCCAGTCGTCCATTTTTTCCATTCTTTTCTATTTTCAGCTAGTTCCTTCATCTCCTTCACTGTTTTCCCTCTATCTTTTCCTATTTCTGCTATTTGTTGTATCCATTTCTTCCTCGGTCGTCCTCTTCTCCTTTTCTTATAGTGTTTTGTTTCCCATACTTTCCTAGTCAGTCTGTCTGGGCTCATTCTTGTCATGTGACCGAACCAGTTAAGTTGTTTTCTTTGTACCTTACTCGTTATTGACTCCAGTTCTACCATTTCCCTTATTGTTCTATTGGTTAGTCTATCCCACTTTGTTTTCCCAGCTATTCTTCGTAGGTGCTTCATTTCCATAGCTTCTATCTTCCCTGCGTGTTTCTTCTGTATCGTCCAATTTTCACATGCGTATAATAGTGTTGGGATAGTTATTACATTATGGATTCTTACTTTTGTTTCTTGTTTCAGCTCCTTCTTCGATAACAGTGGTCTTAATGCATAGTAGAGTTTAGTTGACTTCCTCCCTCTGTTTGTTAATTCTGCGTCTATGTTGCCATCATTTGTTATTAGACTCCCTAAATATTCATAGGTTGTCACTTCCTCCAATGTTGTGCCCTTGCACTTTACTGTTGTTTTGTCTTCATGCTTCTTATTTATCACCATTATCTTACTTTTCTCTGTATTTATTTCCATTTTCATTCGTTCTATTTCTTCTGTCCATATGTTCACTAGTTTCTGCATCTTATTTCTTGTGTCTGCTATTAGCACTATATCGTCTGCGTACATTAGTGTATCTACTTTTACCGGCTCTAGATTTCGATACCCTATTAGTGTTTGTAGTTGTTTTGTTCTTTCCCTTGTGTTTTGAATTAATTTACTCATTACTATTATGAACAAAAGAGGGCTGAGACTATCCCCCTGCTTAATTCCTTTCCTCCATGCGAATTCATCTGACCTTTCTCCTCCTATCTGCACCTTTCCTTTAACATTTTTGAACGTGCTACGTATTACTTGTATGAGTGTTTTCGGGGTACGAGTTTCATTCAGGCATTTCCATACTACTTCTCTATCAATCGAGTCAAATGCTGCCCTGAGATCTATAAATGTCAAGACGAGTTCTTCCCCGTTTTCTAGTACCTTTTCCATCAAATTCCTTATAATGAATATGTTTTCGTTTGTCTGTCTTCCTGGCATGTATGCTGCCTGCTCTTCGACTATTTCCTCCTCTACAAATTGTCTCGTTTTTTTCTCTATTATTTTTGTGTAGATTTTAAAGCATATCGGTGATAGGCATATGGCTCTGTAGTTTCCACATTGTGCTCGTTCCCCTTTTTTGTATATAGGTACTATCAGATTTGTTTCCCAGTCCGTTGGTATTTCTCTCGTTTCCCATGCTCTTCTACATAACCTCCATAGCCAGTTTATTCCATCCTCTCCTAAGTATTTAATCATTTCCGGTTCAATTTTGTCTTCCCCTCCTGCCTTCCCTGTTTTTATATTTTTTATTGCCTGTTCTATTTCTTCTAGACTTATATTTTCTACTTGTGCCTCTTCCTCCTCCTGCTCATTATTTATTTCCTGTTCTTCTGTTATTTTGTCAAACTTATCCTCATAATATTCCTTCCATACCTTAACAATGTTGTTGATGTCTACCTGTAGATTATTCTCTTTATCTTTTATTCCCATTATTTCTTTTCCTTTCTTGCCTTTCATTGCTCTTATTCTTGCCCAAAAATTCCTGTTGTTTGTTAAATAGCTTTCCTGCAGTTCCTTTCCGTACTCTTCCCATGTTTCGCTTTTTGCCTTTCTGACAGTTATCTTTACTCTTCTCCTCAATCTAATGTATTCATTCTTATCTTGTTCGTTTTTGGTTGCTAGATATTTTTCCATGCCTGTTTCTTCTTTTTTACTTCCTCCCTTACTTCTTCATTCCACCATCTGGTTCTTTTGTTTTTCCCATTCTTGCATTTAACTCCACAAATCTTTTCTGCTACTTCAATTATACTGTCCCTGAATATGATCCATCTTTCTTCCACCGACCAGTCTGTTTTCGTCTCCTCGTATCTTCTTAATCTTCTATTAGTTTCTCTTTTATATTCTTCTTGTATATCAACCCTTTTGAATTTATTTATTTTTATTTTATAGTATTTCTTGTTTTCCCTTATTCTGATGATTCTATCTTTTAGTCTTGCTGTGACCATCCTGTGTTGTGTTGAAAGCTCTGGTTCTTTTTCTGTTTTTATGTTTTCAACCATTTCTTCAAGATTTCTTGTGTAGACTATGTAGTCGATTAAGCTTCTCGCGTGCCTTTCCTCGGCTACAAACGTGTATTTTTCCTCCATATCCTGGCACCAAAATGTGTTACCTATTAGTAGGTCATTTGTTTGGCAAAACTCTAACATGGTTCTTCCATTTTTATTTAGGGTTTCTTCTCCATGGCTTCCTATGCTTCCTTGGCCTCTGTTTACATCTCTGCCCACTCTTGCGTTCCAGTCCCCAATTATCATAATTCTTTCTTGGTTTTCTCTTGCCCTATCTATTTCCTTCTGTAAGTCGCTGTAAAATGCTTCTACTTTTTCCGCCTCTGTTCCTTCTGTTGGGCCATATATTTGTATAATTACTATCACCATTTTTAGTTGTATGTGTATTACTATAATTCTGGGGGATATTGGTTCATATTTAATTATTCTTCTTTCCATTTCATTGTTCATTAATACCCCCACTCCCTCTTTTGCTCTATTTCCATATGGTACACCCGAATAGTATAAGCTATACCCTTCATTTATTCTGATATGCCCGCTTCCTATTTTTTTTGTTTCACTTATACCAATAAGATCTATTTTCATTCTTGTTAATTCTTCTGTCAGCTCTTGTTCTTTTCCATTCAATGATGTTACGTTCCATGTAGCTATTATTATTTCTTCCCCCTCTTCTTCTCCTCTCTTTCTTGTATCATATTCTCCTAATTCACTAATAAATTCCAATTCATTGATCCTTGTTTCATTGCCATCGTCTTCTTTGTTTCTTTGTTTAGGTATTTTGCTTAATAGTTTTTTGGATAGTTTTTATTTGGCCCCTTGTTGACCTTTTTATGTATTCGCGCGTCTTCGTTTTCCTTTATTTCCTTTTCTATCTCTATTCTTTCTTCGTTTACTGGGAAGGCTTTTAATAAACTCTGGGTCCACACTGTTTTTACTTTGGGTTGTTCCTTTTTACTTATTTTCGGTTTGTTTTTTCCTATTTCTGACTGGTCAGGTGACCTTTCCTCTACTGTTCTCTTATGACCACCTTTTTCTTTCTCGTACTCTACTTCCTCTTGTTCTTTCTGCTCTGGTGCATGTTTGTTTACTTCCTTCTGCGTTTTTGCATAATCAAAGTATTCATTTAATTGTTCAACGGTAAATTGTTCGTCATTTATGACCAATTTGTTATAGGTTACAAACGCCTTTTGCCCATTATTTCTAGCATTTTTCATGTGTTCGATTAAGATTTTTCTTTCACTTTGCACATTTTTGGGGAAATCTTCCGTGATCCACACTCGAGTACCCTTTAAATTTTTTGCTGCTTTTAATATTTCTAATTTTTTGTTCCACGATACAAGCTCCATTAAAATTGGTCTGGGCTTTGTTGGACTATTTGCATGCTTGCCAAGTCTAATCATTTCTCCCACATCGTGTTCCATATTGATTTGGGTTCCAATGTCTCTCAACATTGTTCTTATTCTTTCTTTTAAACTTAAATCCGATTCATTTTCTGTTTCTTGCATCCCGTATATAACTATTTTCTTTTTCCTAAGTTCCCTCTCGACAAATTCCATTTTCTTTTCCTGCTCAGTGATTCGCAATTTCAGTTGTTCATTTTCAGTTTTTAACCATAGGTTCTCCACTTGGATTGCCTCTACGTATCTTTGAAATGTGTCAATTTTGTTTTCTATACGTTCCGATCTCTCGTTCACGTCTTCTAGTTTATCTAATTTTTCGTTTATATTATTTAGCAAGGTTATTTGATTATCCATTTTAGCAGCAGTTGGTGTTTTGTATTATTTTATAACTATTTCCGCAAGATGTATTTAAACGAACTTCACTTCCTGTAGTTGGAATTTCCCGTGATCCGGCCCTGTTCGATGTTTACGTTCGGACCGCGCTGACGCGGTCGGACTATTTAACCTGTCAAACTGACACTCTTTTATTATTGTGCAACAAGTTATCGACATATAACCCGATAATATCGAAGTACTTATAGTATTACTTCTGATAATTATACACAATTATAAATCATTAACAAATATTAATAATACGTATAAATGTACTACGTTGGCCAGACCCAAAGCTTTTTGGTACCTATTAGAACAGATTTTAGATTCGATTGTTTTAATATAGGTTCGAAAGCACTGCTTTACTAAGTAAACTGAAGCTATTATAGTCAACAGGATATTTATATCTTTTATATTTTCGATAGACTCTAGATTTTTCCCTTATCAGTTTAATTAGATCACTTGAAAACCAAAGAGGAAAATAATCTGATTGCTTATTAAACATCGGTACATGTTTTGAAATAACAGATTTCATAATGAGATAATATTTAGTTCTCAGTGCCAAGCGATTTCACTTCAACATTCCAGTCGTAAGACAGTAATTTACCATTAATAGCATTCTAATCAGCTTTGGAGAAATTACGAAAATTTTGAGCGGCTGCAATAAGCGGTTCTGTAAACTTATATCTAAAATATATTTCTAAAGGAAGGCTAGTTTTGATCTACAGCAGTAAGAGGAGGCTTTCGCATTGAATAACCTTTGTGTGTTCATTGTTAGATAACACAAGGTCTAGAATCCTCGAATTTATATTTTTAACAATTAAACTGCATAATTCCACTTACAGATATACAGTCCACAAAAAAATTAGCATTATTGTCGTAAGTTGAAGCTGGTTGGGGGTCACGCTCATTGCCATTCTTAACCCAATTTATGTTGCCCAAGTTGAAATCGCATAATAGTTAACGGCTCAGATAATGATATCGAGCAGTTTGTAACAAATATAGCTGGAATATTATCGGGGTCCAGCCCCCCCCCCCCCCCCCCATCCTGGCTACTTAGTAGCTCTTACACTTCCAGACAGTTAGATAGGTAGACAGGCAAACATTCATAAGTTAAACAGGATACAAAACGAACTTCGCAGTACTATGCTACAAGAGAGGCTAAACTCTTTATCATTAATGTGCATAGAAAGCGACATTGAATTTAAATTTTGAAGATATTAACACAGGACTTTGCCCACACCAAATCGAGCAAAAAATCTTTTATTAGTGTGTAGCAATAATTATGACCTATTTTTTAGTTTTCTTATTTCTATTGTGTTTATATTCATTTTATTAGAATGTTAATTTCGTTTCAGTACATAGTTGTATAAAAATAAAAGTAGGTATTTTAAAAATATTTTTTGTATTGCATTGAGTTACTTCCTTTCTAAAAGGGCCCCTTCATTACCTTGGACCCGGGGCCTCAATCATATAAAAGACGGCACTGATGTTCTACAACCTGCTCTGTTGATCACAAGTTAGTTTTAATCCTGCAGTGAACGATAACCTCGCATTGAATAATAAGTATGATTTGTAAAAAGGTGACTTTCTGTTACTATATAGTGCGTTGAAGAATACAGACTGGAGTATTCTTGAACCCATAGTAGATGTTAACATGGCTACTAATGAATTTTATAACATTTTATAAAACATTATAGACCAAACTGTACCTAGAATCAAATGCAATCTGACGAATAGAAAGAAATATCCTGTATGGTTCACAAAGGAAATAATATCAAACTTAAAGCGTAAAACGGTTTCATCATAAACGGAAAAATGAGTCTGAATGCCACTTACAGGAATTTACACGTATTTGACGAGAACTAAAACTAAAAATCTGGTGTGATACACGCACACAACTTCCTTTTACAGTGATCTTATAATTGGGCAAAAATTTTATTTTAAATTTTTAATCATTTGTCAAAAATTTACGGTGCAAAATAGAGACAAATTTTCTCTAGAATTTTAAGTTGAATTCAAAAATGTAATAATATACTGGGTGTTCTATTTAAAATAGGAGTTAAGAAAAAACCTAGAAAAAAAACAAAAGAAACCGATTTTAGAAGTATTCAACTGGAAAATCACCTCTCACATCAATACACAATAAAAATCTAATAAAAATGAGAAGTTTTAAATAATCATTAGAGCCGTTTTTGAAAAAATCTAAAAAAACTGAAAAATCACAAGAGTAAACACCTACTTCCGGTTATGTGATTTTCTTCAAAAGCATGCTGGCGCATCTGCATAGTACACAAAGCTTATATATGAAGTTTCAACGCCATACCTCTTTTTGTTTTTGAGATATTCTGTTCACAGACAGACACACAGACCAATGAAAAAAAAAATGTTTTTTGGGTTCAGGGGACTCTAAAATGTGAAGATCTGTTAAAAACTCGATTTCGAATTTTTGGGATGAATCTAATACTTCCTTTATTGTAAAAGGAAGTAAAAATATATAGGCAATTTAAGTTTACAGAACAAAATGAAAATGCCGATAAGAAATATATAAACTTCACACAGCCATGTCAGCAATACCTTATTTAGAACCAAAAGCCATGCAATTTAAATAACACATATCGCAATTTACCTGCAAGAAGCAATGCAATATATAAATGATAGTAAATCGAATGTTACTTTTTGTTCAAAATTAAATATGTAAATCTACATATATTGAAATTGCCTAGACAAAAAAATTTTATTACTTCGACACGAAGTATTGAAATTCCCTCATATCGAAAACCACTCTGAGTCAAATATCTCTAAAATTCGTGCCAACCAACTAATGAACCCACTTTACCAAATCTCCGTCTCGACTGCGCGGATCTTTTGGTGAAGACCCCAGCCCACTAGATCCCTCTCTCGTATTGGGGGGTGCCTAAACGTGCTGTGCGGGGTATGTATGTTTGTATGTGTACACGATTACGGTCGCCAGGAACCTTTCTGAAGTCTTAGATCGTTTTCATACGATAGATCCTCCGAAAATGAAGGCAACATCAACTTTTAAAGTATAGTCGTCGGCAAAGAAACATTTTTTTGGGTTTTTTTTTTGATAAATAACTGGTTCATAACATTTTATTGTATTACCGAAACAGAGTGATGCTGAGTGTCAAAGTATTCTTGGAAAGCACGGAAGGGCGCTTTTCTTGGGTGGGGGGTACCGTATATTTATGTATAGGTATTAATGTATTATCAAGACAATTTAAAAACTCCGAGTGACTATTCAATTCATTTATCATCTGTCAAAAACTGACCAATAAAAATACAAGATTTGAGGTCTTTGAGCCAACAAAAATTATCTATATTGACAATTTTTACTTCCTTTTAATACTATAAAGGAAGTATTGGATTCACCCCAAAAATTCGAAATTGAGTTTTCAACAGATCTTCACGTTTTAGAGTCCCCTGATCCCAAAAAACATATTTTTTTTCATTGGTCTGTCTGTCTGTCTGTGAACAGAATATCTCAAAAACGAAAAGAGGTATGGCATTGAAACTTCATATATAAGTTTTGTGTACTATGTAGATGAGACAGCAAGCTTTTGAAGAAAATCGCATAACCGGAAGTAGGTGTTTACTCTTGTGATTTTTCAGTTTTTTTCGATTTTTTCACAAACGGCTCTAACGATTTTTTTTAAATTGTACATTTTTCTTACATTTTTAATGTGTATTGATGTGAGATAGGTGATTTTCCAGTTGAATACTTCTAAAGTGGGTTTCTTTTGTTTTTTTTCTATTTTTTTTATTAACTCCTATTTTAAATAAAACACCCGGTGTATTATTACATTTTTGAATTCACCTTAAAATTCTAGAGAAAATTTGTCTCTTCAACTAACACTCGATTTTGTACCGTTTTTGTAGAATTTGTAATTTTTGAAAATTTTTAACAAATGGTTAAAAATTAAAAATGAAATTTTTGACTAATTATAAGATCACTGTAAAAGGAAGTTGTGTGAGTGTATCACACCAGATTTTTACTAGTGGTTTTAATCAACAATTTTTTAAAGTAATTAATAGTTACAACATATACTAACAACAACACTTATTTATTAAAAGAAAAGGTACAACTCAATTTCAGGATAAACAAATTTTAAAAAATGGTTTCAGTTTGATGAATAGTCCGTCGAATACCATTCTTAGTCAAAGTTAAGTAGATTATTTTTGCGGTGTTATCACTACTCTATGTACATTACGCTTCGGATTATCCGTATCAAAGCACAATGAACATTCGTGATACCACTGCAAAAATAGTCGACAACTTTGACTACTCATGGTATTATAAGTGACTTATTTTTCGGAGGTTTATATACTACACCAAATAAAAGTTTTTGCCTACCAGCAGTTACCACTGTCAATAACTGTTTAATAACATTATCAGCTTGTATAACATAATGCTTGAATGATAATTTAATGTGTATGCCAACTCCACCTCCCCTTGTTGTACGATCAAGATGCAAAAAGCAGTAGCCATCTATTGCCACCACATCTGAAGATATATTAGACGTTAACCAGGTTTCACTTACAGTCAGTGAGTCGTAGTTTGTATCAATTACATGGTCACGAATATTTGTAAAACTTGCCATGAATTATCTTGCATTCAGATGTGCACACTGAAAATTAGAAGCGATATCATTCATGATCAATAGATTCTTTATTTAATAAAACGGAAATATGAGATATAATTAAGTAGGTAACTAATTTAATGCGCAATTGCAATAAGAAATTAAATTAAAGATACTTATACCGGTAACTTAATTACAGCAAGTAGCATGCTAAAAATATAAACACAGCTTCATGTGGAATAGTAGGTACACTTACGATCATTGAAAATGAACAGGGTTATGCATGTCAAATTGACTTGACCGACGTTTTGCAATTGCGTGCAACATTATTTTATTATTACGATGAGGAGAGAGTTAGGACAACACGATTCTGCTTTAGAGACAAGGGAAATTCAGAAAACGTATATCAACTACTGTAATGTTTGTTGCATAGCCCCGTCATTTTCAATGATTCTTTGTGTAACTCAGTAGCTCATTAAATCTTAAAAACTTTGCCATCAGCGACCAGACATTGGTAAAAACATATATTTGTTGAGCAGAACGCAGAAATGATTGCCATGCTTCTGTTGGGTCTTCTTTTATGAAAACCAGGGTTCCTTTTATTTGATTTGAAAATTCGTTGTCGGAGGTTATAATTAACAAACTTCACAATGACTGGGGTGGGTAGACTTGAATTCCTGCCTCTCAATCTATGACTTCTTTCAATTGCGTTCTTGGGAACTTGGATTGGAAGATTGGAAGCGCAGAGATTGTAAGAACTTGGTCTGTATCTTCCTTCATTGGAAGCTTCTTTGATTTCTAGAATATTCACGTTATTTCGTCTTAAATATTGTTCAAGGGAATCTATTTTAAAATCGTGTGTTCGGATAGTTGTGTTTTGAGAAGCACCAGTTTCTTCTACAGTAGAAATACGCTGGTCGTGTTCAGAACTGTTGCTTAAACTTCTCCATCAGATTGGCCATAAAATCTCCAGACACCAGAATGTTCTTAACAATACGTTGAACCACATCATCTTCGTCGGACTGCTCTTTGATGGAAGCTGACTGACCTTTGCCACCACTTGGCAGTTTATAATCGCCACCCGTTTTTATAAAATTTACAGCAATTCTGTAGCAGAACATCACAGTAATAGTAGGAAAAGCCCAACTTTAACTATACTAAAACTGCCAAATAAGGGTCCGCCCACTGCGCTAGCACGTCTATTCAGCTTGACTGCACGTGGATTAGGATGTATTTCTAATCCCTGAAGACATTTCGCACTGCACTAAACTGCCTCTCTCGTTCAAAGATTTCAACATTTGCTGAATGCGATACGAGGTAGGTACTCCACAACTGGATATCGCAGCTCTATGTTGGTGTCAGCAGTTTTATAGACAAGCAACTTGTTGGCAACAGATACTTTAGAGTTGCAGCCTAACAAGCAGTAATATTTTCTCAATTAGGATTGAGTTGCTCCCTTATAGTCCAAATAGTGGTTTCTAGGTTAATACAAACAACCTTTTTTATTTCCGCTTCTTTTGAATTTCGGTATTTGACGGCGCTAAAACAGATACTTTTTTTACCAATACACAATATTAAACCAGCATCACAAATTATAACACAAAATATTAATTAAATGTTACGAAACGTCAAACTGACGTTTTACCGCCCTACTCTTTCGCCACCTGTTGGATCCGCACGGAACTAGGACAAAAATTAGCCAGCGCAATCTGCCAAATGGTAAGAAGTCGAATCACCTGAATATCTTACACCGTGGCCACCAGTAAACAAACCTTTGACATTTGACAAATTTTAGAAAATTTTTAGCATTCAAAGTGCGTTGTTACATTATTTTCCGTGAAAAACAAAGAATTTCTGATGGAAAGCGCTTCGAAAAGGTTTAGAAATAAGTCTGATGCAGAAATCGACATCGATATTGGAAGTAACGTGCCCGAAAATACACGAAAATATCGAGATCCGTAGGAGACAGTTTTCGAATTTTCTAACAGAAAAACATTCTTAAATTGGACGAATCTACTTCACCTGTGGTATTAAATCCTATTTTGAAATGTTGGACAGCTACACTTTAAGATTTGTGTGTACGTAGTACATAGAGTACCTACATAATAAGTAGATAAGAGTATGGCAAATGCAGGAACAGTATTTGATTGGTTGGATCCCTATGCATGTACAATAGATCTAGATACGATTTAGAAGTAGTCAACATGTTTTTGATTGTTTGTAATTGGTGACATTCAACTGACATTAAACTTGTCAAAGTTAGCAAAAACAGCAGTTCGTAATCAATTTGTATAATAAGTGGAGAAATTTGAGGTTTTTTCGCACATAATTTTATTAATCATGTATTTTTTCAATTTTCTTTTTCCCTTGACCTATTTTTAATAATTTCGTTTTAGCCTGACTGGTTGCTCTGTCCACAGTTTGGAGAACCGTTCTGAAAATGGTGTCTACTTAGATAGCGTTCGAAAGGATGGTTTGAGAAACAGAATTTGGCTAAACAAGATCAGCAAGGAAAATTGTAGTTACAAAAGACTTGAGTATTTGTGAAAAGCATTTCGACATGATCAGATTTTTTAGTTTACATTAGCGTTTTACTACATAAGATAAAAAATGATTCAATACAAGAATATCTTGAAGGATTAACCCCGACTGAAGCCACCGACTACTCCCTTTGGAAAGCTACTCGCAAAATAAAACATCCACAACAGCAAGTACCACCAATCAGAAAACGAAACCATTCTTGGGCTAGAACAAATCAGCAAAAGGCTGCAACGTTTGCCGAACACCTGATCACAGTATTCCAACCTAATCCATCTCCACAATTAACAACAGAAGAGGAAATCAACAAACTTCTAGAAATCCCACATCAGATGGCTATGCCGCTGAAAAAAACTAACCAATTGGAGGTAGAAAGAGTAATACAACACGATATTAATCCGAAAAAGGCACCGGGACATGATCTCATTACTGGAAAAGTGCTTAGGGAATTGTCTGAAAAAGGCTACCAAGCTCTAACTTATATCTACAATGCGATAATGCGACTAGAATACTTTCCCTTGCAGTGGAAAGTGGCAGATATTGTCATGATACTGAAACCCGGGAAAAATCCAAACGATGTTACTTCATATCGGCCTATCAGCCTATTGCCAATTCTCTCCAAAGTCCTAGAAAAAATCATTCTGAAACGAATAACACCAATAATAGATGAACACCAGCTCATACCTAATCATCAATTCGGATTCCGAAAAGGACACGGAACCACAGAGCAAATACACCGTTTGGTAAAACAAATTAACCAAGACTTTGAAAATAAACGTTATTGCTCAGCAGTAAGTGTGGATATTAGTCAAGCGTTTGATAAAGTTTGGTACACCGGCTTATACTACAAACTGAAATCTGCGTTCCCACACCCAGTATTCTCTCTCCTAAAATCGTACCTCACAAACAGAACATTCCGAGTTAAGTATCAAGATGAACACACCGAGCTGTTTCCAATCCTATCAGGAGTACCACAGGGAAGCATTCTCGGGCCCATGCTTTATTCCATATATACATCAGATTTGCCAGAAACCATTGAAACAACCATAGCCACTTACGCCGACGATACAATAATTCTAGCATCACACAATAACCCCATCGTTGCCTCCAGGAACCTTCAAATATACCTAAACCAATATGAAGAATGGTTACAGCGCTGGAGAATAAAAGCCAACGAAACCAAATCCGAACATATTACTTTCGCACTTAAACACGGAAACTGTCCCTCAGTTTTTCTAAATAATGCTCCTATTCCGCAAAAAGATGTAATTAAATACTTAGGACTCCATCTAGATCGAAGAATGACATGGCGCACTCACATTTTCACAAAAAGAAAACAATTAGGTTTGAAATTCAAGCAAATATACTGGCTACTTGGTAGGAACTCTGTACTATCTACTGACAATAAACTTCTACTATACAAATCCATATTAAAACCTCTCTGGACATATGGAATACCACTCTGGGGCACTGCGAGCAAATCGAATATAGAAATCATACAGAGATACCAAAATAAAATACTCAGAACAATTGTCAACGCACCATGGTACGTACCAAATAATTTATTGCATAAGGACTTATGTATGCCCACAGTAGGACAAGAAATTGCAAAAATGAGCGCCAAATACAAAGACAAGATATCGACACATCCTAATCAAACGGCAACCACACTATTCGATGATGAAGACGCGCCAAGAAGATTAAAACGGTTTAAACCAGCAGACCTTACAAATCGCTTTATTTAAATAGGTATTCGGTTAACTCATTTTCTCATATTCTTAACAGAACTCTATAGAGTATGCTTACTGGAGCATTACTCTACCTGACATGTATATAGTTAATAAGTTTTAGACTAAGTATTCTCATAAGCTGTATTTATAGTCCGTAACAGCGGACTGATTGTACAAAAATTAGGAGTCAATAAATAAAAAAAAAAAAAAAACATTAGCGTTTACGTCGGTGTTTATAACCAAAGCAGAAACATAACCTGACATAACCCCAACTTTCTGTTGTTTGTAAACAATGGATAAGTGGTTGCTTAAAAGGGACCTCGGTAGGCGTGCGGCGATTGCCGTTGCAGCCGAGGTCACAGTGAAGATCGTGATCGTTCGGGCCGGAGCGGTTGAGAGTTCAACTCCCGGCACGGGCGGTCTAGATTTTTACTAATTAAGGCTTAGGTTTAAGTTACGCCCGCGCCCCCTAAAGTAAGGCGCGAGCGGTTCCGGGGGGCAACGGTAGTCGGTAGGAGAAAATAATTAAAAAAAAGTAGTTGCTTAAAAGGTCATCACAGGTAGTTGGCTAATTTTTAACCAACAAATCTTTTTTATTTATTAACTATATACCCTAAACGAATTATAATTCAAACAGCTATTTTTAAAAATTCGATGTAATACTGCTACAAGTACAGCTAGCTTTGACAATACCGAAGAAGATTATGATGATTCAGAGAAAGCAGAAAATACGCCACTAAAGAAAGCAAAAATTTCCACACGAAAGCGGGAAAAAAGGGTAAATAAATTTTATGATTCTTGGTTAAAGATTAATAGTTTTAAGGACTGGCTTGTAAAATCAGATACCAAGAGGAATGGAAATGAATTAGCTTTCTGTAAAGTGTGCAACATAAACATAAATGCACAGAAAAATGATATAATGAAGCATGAATCGTCATCTTACATACAGAGTGATTTTTTAAAAACTCAATTGCAGCCAGCCCTAGATAGTCTAAATCAGTTGGCTTTTCTGAAGTGTATTGTCAGTCTATGTCAAACTCGAGGTTAGTAGGTTGGGTTTTGTTTGTCATTTTACACCCACTGACGCAAAACTCAACCTGCAAATCTCGAATTTGACATATAGTCCATTTACTTGACATCTGCACTGTCAATGTCAAATTAAAAAAAATTGTCTTGACTATACATAATGTGTTTTTTATTAGACTGTACAGTAATTTAATTGTTAAAATCAAGAACACGTTAAAATGTGAAAAATAGCAGTGGTGCCAACATAATGTCAGTTTGACAGTGCAGATGTCAAGTAAATGGACTATAGACTGACAATACACTTCAGTACTGCCAACTGTTTCAAGCTATCCAGGGCCTGCTGCAATTGAGTTTTTAAAAAATCACTCTGTAAGTTTAGTACTTTGTGGTCGGGAAAAAGCGGGAATTTTCGTAATACATTTCGGGAAATATTTGTTTGTGTCATTGGCAGCCCTGCGCTAACGTCGCTAATTGAAGTTTTCCCCAAAATCTCAAGACAGGCCAGAGATGTTGCCAGAAAGAAATTAAGTGCTCCCGGAAAAAAGAATCAGCAATGGATTACATAGAACTACAATTTGTGAAGAAGATAGTCGGGCTTTCCAATCGTTCAGCACAGATCTACCTAGTAGATGCAGGTGCAGGGTACAACCATAGTATAAACATTGTGGTACAACACGGAAGCTCTTTTCCAGGCAGCTCGATGAAAATGAGCCTGTGAGCCAACAAAAGGATTTTTTTTCATTGCATCTTATGATGAGGGGCGGCGAAGGGGCTAAATGTATGACTTATTTTTTCAAGAAAGGAATTAATAATCAGGGTTTTCAAACAGGTCGTATTGAATACAACCCCATTTTTACAAAGACTGCACAAGGAAGTGCAAAGAAATTGGCCGAAACCAATGGCTTATAACTTATGAAAACATTAATCTGTATCATGTAAGGTAGGTATATACTTTTATTTATTTATTTATTAATAGAAGTCAATATCCAAGAGCAGATGCTCGTTATTGGATTGTGCTCTCTGGTTTACAATTCTACAATTTAGGTACTTAATGTTAACACACTTAATTTTTTTTATTGCTATGATAATGTACTACCTACCTAGTCTAAGTTACTATTAAATGTAGTTTGTAAGGTTATTTTTCATCCATTGTTTGATTTGCTTTTTGAATTTGCGTGGGCTCATTTCATTCTTGCTAGTGCTGGGTATGGCGTTATATGTTGTAGTCATTTTATGCTTTATAGAGTTGACTCCATGGTTGTGTGCTTTTATTGACTCTGTATGAATCTTCTTACAGTTGCGGGTGTTGTGTTCATGCATTTGTTCGTTGGTGATTAGTACTGTAATTGAGGTGTTTTGCGCGTGGACTGTTTTGTGGGTGAAAATGATGATCTCTAGATCCCTTACAGCTTTTAACGGCAGTATGTCAGTCTCTTTATACATGTCATCCCTGTGGTACCGTGGTGGTAAGTTGTATATGTTTCTAATTGCTCTGTTCTGAATTGTTTCAAGGGTATGAATTTGTTGGTTGCTTGTGTTTGCCCAGACTATTATTAGATATTTTAAGTGACTATGTATTAAGGCATAGTATATTGACTTCCGAGTCGCTTCAGTGGTAACTGGCGCCATTCTTCTGAGTATTCCTGTAATTCCTAATATTTTATTTCTGATACCATCAATATGTTTTTCCCATTTAAGATCATTCGTTATTGTTAGTCCTAAGTAACGTGCCGATGTGGTTTCTTTTATATATTCACCTTTTATATTTAGCCGTCTAATATGGTTCACCGGGGTAATGGTTATTATCATGTAGTTTGTTTTTTTGGTGTTAATTGTTAATTTATTAAGCCTTAACCATTCGGTAATTGTGTTGAGATCTTCTTGCATTTCATTAAATAAGGTAGTGGTAGCCATGCTTTTGTAGAAGATATTAGTATCATCTGCGAATAACTGTATTTTTCCTCTAAGTTCACATTGACTAATGTCGTTAATATATATCAGGAAAAGTAGAGGGCCCAGTACTGATCCTTGAGGTACACCGTAGACAATCTTTATTTGGTCACCATTTGTTTCATTTATCCTCACATATTGTACTCTTCCACTTAAGTAACTTCTGTACCATTTCATCATGGTATCGTTGATCCCTATTGCTTCTAGTTTCTTCAGGAGTAGGTCGTGGTTTACCGTGTCGAAAGCCTTTTTTAAATCTATAAATATTCCTGCCGCTAGCGTTCCCCTGTCCATAGTGTTTTGTAGTTCAACTACCAAGTCCGCTACTGCTACTTCAGTACTGCTGTTTTTCCTAAATCCGTATTGTTCTTTGCAGAAAAAATTTACTTCTTCTAGATGTTCCCTCACCCTCAAATTTACAATTGTTTCTATTATTTTTGACATTATTGGTATGATTGAGATGGGTCGGTAGTTATTCGGATCTGTCGATACTTCTTCCTATGATTTTTATTGGTATTAATTTTATTCTATTTAGGCTATATCATAAATTTGTTTTGAAGAGGGGCGAGAACATTAAAACCGACAGGATGTTTTTGACACCGAACGGATTTTGGAATTTGTCTACATCCAGCTATTGGTACAAAAATTCGCCTGATGGAATTCACGAAATTGGGAAATGGGTGAAAATCATGGCAGAAGACAGGGTTAGACACCAAAAAGAAAATGTCGAATCATTCTATCAGATCCACTGCTGTATCGACTTTGCAAAAGCTGGGATTGCCGAACAACAGCTAACGGAAGTCGCAGGTCACAGCAACATTAATTCGATAAAGCCGTATTTACAACTAGATGGTGAGCATCATCAGAAAATAATTGAAAATATGAGATCCAACATCACTACTACAACTACTGAGTTGACCGATTCAATGGAGAGTGAAGCATCTGCGGCAGGATTTTTACAGGATTGTAGTAACATACATTTTTCAAATTGTACGTTTAATATCGTTTAAACATTATTGTAGTATACATATCAATAAAGATTTTTGTTTGTTCAAAATAGTCACTGCAATTCATTTTGGTTATGGTATAATTCCTAATTTATGAATGCAACTATAAGTCGCTAAAAAATAAAATGTCAAGTTTGACATTTAAGTATAACAGTTGTATTCATTAATTAGGAACTATGCCATATCATCCCGGAGCTGATAGAATTTTTGATCAACCGTTATAATCCATTCACAATGTGTCCTCCTCCCGGCAGGCTACATTAGATTTTTGTTGGTAGACATGCGAAATAACTAGACACGACACAATTAGGTTATGATTTTTCAATTTGTGGTTATGATTTTTGAACGCTTGCACTGTTGCCATTTTTGTTTCCTTCTACCATAAATGGTTGTAATTTTTTTTCTTATGTTGGCACTGTAAGTCTATGTCAAATTCGAGGTTAGCAAGTTAGGTTTTGCGTCAGTTTGTGTCAAAACTCTCTGAAAATCTAACCTGCTAACCTCGAAAATGACATAGACTTACAGTGTCACTAACTATACATTTCAGTATTGCCAATGTTAAAATGTTACTGTTCTGTTATTTCTTAACGGCCTAGGCTGTTAAGTGTTTAACAGTCTAGGCTGTTATGGAAAACTTTTCAGTCAAGTTGACAGATCTGTTATTGACGAATAACAAGTAGGTGTTATGAAAAAATTGCAACAATTCCAATAAAAGAATTGTAAAAAATGTTATCGTTTTTTCATGTCACAGTTTGACTTCTATCACAATTCAGAATATATAACAACCTACTAGGAGGAGGAAACATTGTGAGTGGATTATAACTGACTATTCAACACTATAATATATAAGCCAATCATATTGCAGATATTTGCTTTTTTCAACTAATATGAACAGTATATCACTGAATATTCGGCACCATGCAGAATATTAAAAAAACAATGTATCTACTCAAAAATAAAGTAGCTACTGAATTGACCGATTCAATAGAGAGTGAAACATCTGTGGGAGGATTTTTACAAGATTATAGTAACATAAATAGTATCGTGATACCATATATTTTTCAAATTGTACGTTTAATATCGTTAAAAAATTATTGTAGTATACATATCAATAAAGATTTTTATTTTATTCAAAATAGTCGCTTGAGTACTAGTACAATAGCCACTACAATACATTTTGGTTATGGTACAATTCCTAATTTATGAATGCAACTATAAGTCACTAAAAAATCAAATGTCAAGTTTGACATTTAATTAAAATAGTTGTATTCATTAATTAGAAACTATACCATAGCCTCCCTGAACTGAAAGAATTTTTGATCAACCATTATAATTCATTCACAATGCTTCCTCGCTCTGGCAGACTATGTTAGATTTTTATTGGTAGGCATGCGAAATAACTACACGACAAAATTGGGTTATGTTGTTTTCAATTTGTGGTTATGATTTTTCAATGCTTGCACTCTTGCCAGTTACATTTTTGTTTCCTTCTACCGGGTGACCGTAAATGGTTGTGATTTTTTGTCTTATGTTGGCACTATAAGTCTATGCCATAAACTCATATATGTATTATACATATATTGCTAGTAGGGCCTCGGAACGCCCGAAATTTTACGGCGCCGACATAGTTTCACTTAGAGTATAACGCGTCTCGTGTGAATGCTTGAGAATTCGAACTCCGCCTTTAGAAGCGAATTTTAAACTTGACCACTTCCCCATTGGGCGGACGACGCCGCCGCGCTTGCGCACAGCTCCCCATTATACATTGAAGAGTTGGTTGTCTGTCTCACTTCCCACGTGAGTTTCCCACTCATAGCCGCTAGCAATATAGTAAGTATTACATATATGCACAAACTGACGCAAAACCTAACCTGCTAACCTCGAATTTGACATAGATTTACAGTGCCAACCTAAGAAAAAAAATCACAACCATTTATGGTCATCCGGTATAAAATTTGTTGAAATTAAAATTGCAACAATGCCAATAAACAATTGTAAAGAATGTCATCGTTTTTCATGTCACAGTTTGACTTCTATCACAATTCAGTACATATAACAGCTTACTGGGAGAAGGAAACATTGTGAGTGGATTATAACTGACTATTCAACACTATAATATATAAGCCAATCATATTGCAAACATTTTCTTTTTTCAACCAATAGGAACAGTATATCACTGAATATGCAGCACTATGCAGAATATTTAATAAAAATGTAACTACTCAAAAACTAGTCTTGTTGAGAAATATCACTTAGTAACGATGTTCTGTTCTTGATGATGTCGCTAGGTTACGTAAAAATAAACATCAACAAACTGTGTAAACAAAGTTTGCTTCTCGTTAAACAGTTTTATTTGTTCCTCACTTGTAAACATCAATTTATCAAGTCACTGTATTCACCTTGAAAATGTTTCTTAACTGGCTAGCCTGTAAATTTTTTTTGTAATACCTACTTGTTAAATATTTCTTTAAGGACTGTTTACTACTGCGTAATCAACCTCTTTACGGCCCGGCCGTAAAAAGTGTCCGTAAAGACCACGGCCTGCTAAATTGTGTGCCAAACGTCAAAGTGACGTTTGTCACACAAATCCAGCAGCAAGCAAGCTTTCAACTCCACATAGAAGAAGGCGCAAAAGACTGCTATAACTCCTGAACATACGCTAAAATAACTTGCTCATTCAGAATATTAACGTCTTTAGGAATATCTTCATCATTTTCTACAGATGTCATAAGTTACGAGCTGGTTACAACTTAAAACTGCTTACAACCATACACGAAATTGGAAATAACTGACATTTATAAACAACAGTTGCAACGTTCTACGCACTCTCAATCATTCTAAAATGTCATTCCACAAACCTAGCGTTTTGATGAAAATAAATTAGAAAAATATAGATATGACCGAATGGTATGAAGGTATTACAAAAACTATTGTACAATACACGTCCGTTAGGTTCTACTGTAAAATACTATTACTGGCTAGCCAGTTATATTTTACAAGCGTGCTCATAGATAAATGATAGCGTGCAAAGCCAGAGTTGTCTTCCTCAGTATGTGTCATATTGATGAATTTAGTTGCTTGTCAATTTGACATTTTGAATAAATGGTAAATTTCTAGTTATTTACAAGTGAGGAACAAATAAAATATTCAACAATACACGCCAGGTAACCATTTTTACTGGCTCAAGGATATGACAGGCTCGCCTAACGGCTCGCCAGTCATCCCAATCCTATCGCCAGTAAAAACTGTTTTACCTGGCTTGTAATGTTAAATACTATAAAATGCCCCATTAATAATTATTATTTTAATAACTAAAAATTATATTTTTGTAATTAGTTATATCAATTGTTGGATTATTTTTCTTCTTCTTCTTCTTCCTCTTTTTGTAAGGCGAAACGCCTGTTTATTCTGGGTTGCATTCCTCTGTTTGTGTCTTTAACTTTACTGGTCTTGTGATACTGACTGCCAGCTATCGCGCCATCTCTTTGAGGGTCTTCCTGGTGGTCGTGTTCCTCTTGGCTTTTCATTGCGTGCTATTTTGACTAGCCGATTGTCTGCCATCCTGTTTACATGTTCGTTCCACTCGCGCCTTCTTGCTCGTACCCATCGTGCCACGTCTCCCACTTTGCATTTTTCTCTTATGTATGTGTTTCTTTGTCTGTCCCATAGTGTATGACCGGCGATTGGTCTTAAAGCGCTCATTTCAGTTGTTCTCATCTGTCTTTTAGTTACAGTGGTGTCAGCTCTGGTCTCAGCTGCATATGTTAGCACTGGCCTGACACAGGTCTTATATACTCTGGATTTACATTCTGTAGTGAGGTGTTTGTTCTTCCATATAACTTGTTTTAGATGACCCGAGATGGTGGCTGCTTTATTTATCTGTTTCCTCACTTCGTTTTTAAGGTTTCCACAACTTGAAATTTCTGTTCCTAGGTAATTAAAGGTTATTACCTGTTCTATTGATATGTTGTCCATTGCCAATTTGCAGCGTAATGGTTCTTTTGAGATGGTCATTGATTTTGTTTTTGTTGTGGAGATTGACATGTTATATGTTTCGGCAGCAATTTTGAATGTATGGAGAAGTCTTTGTAAGTCATTTTCAGACTCCGCTATTAAAACTGCGTCATCCGCATAGCATAAGATATTTATAAGGTTGTTTCCAAGCTTGTAGCCAAGATCACGTGTTTTCACGGCTTCTATTAACTTGTCCATGATGAGATTGAACAGTAGTGGGCTTAGACTATCTCCTTGACGAATTCCCGTGTTTGTTTTTATTTCTTTTGTGAGTTGTTTGTTGACCCTTATTTTTGTTGTGTTGTTGGTGTTCATGTCTTTTATTAGTTTAATGTATTTTTGGGGGATCCCTTTTTCTTCTAATATATATATATATATATATGATGTCTTTAAGTTTTACGCGGTCAAATGCTTTCGTTAGGTCCATGAAACAAATGAAAGCAGGCGTGTTATATTCGAGTGCTTTCTCTATGAGTTGTCGAAGGATGAATATTGCGTCTATTGTTGATCTGTTTTTTTGGAAGCCTTGTTGTTCTTCACTTATGTGAATTGTGCTAAGGATATGTGTTGCCATTACGCTTGTGAAGAGTTTCATAACGGAGCTTAATAGTGTTATGCCCCTATAATTTGATGGGTCCTTTTTATCGCCTTTTTTAAACAATGGGATGGTGACACTCTGTTTCCACTCTGTTGGAACCTTGCCTTGGTTTATTATTACTTGAAATAATTTTGTTATCTCCTGTAAAAGCAATTCTCCGCCGTATTTGATGAATTCATTACTTATGGCGTCTTCGTTGGGGGTCTTTCTGTTTTTTAATTTTTTAATTGCGTCCCTGATTTGTTCTTTGGTCATTGCTGTTGTTATTATGTTTTCGAGTTCTCCACCAGCTCCTCCTGTTTCTTCCTCTTCCTCGTTTTCGTTGTTGCCATTGTCATAAAGTTGTTCGAAATACTGTTCCCATCTTGCCTCAGTCACCGTTTTTACTTCTATGTCTTTGTTTGTATTTTTCTTTAGACCTCTTAATAACTTCCAGATTCTTTTTTGTGCTCCATACATATCGTGTTCTATGTCTGCGCTGAATTTCTGCCAGTAGTCGTTTTTTATTTGGCGTATTCTACTATTTACATTATTTCTTATTCTAACATAATTATCGTAAGCCTCTCTAGTCTGTTTACTTTTCGATTCTAGAAATGCCTTTTTCTTTTCTTTCGTTATCTCTTTGATCTCCAGCGTGAACCATGGTTTTGTGTTCTGTCTGCTGTTTAAATTTACTTTTCTTCTTCCAATTGCTTCTTCAGCTGCTTTATGTATGTTGGTTTTTAAGATTTTCCAATTAGAGTCTATGTCGTCATTTTCATTAATTGGTTTATTCCTGATATGCTGGTTTAGGCGATTAATGTATAGCTGTCGTGTACTTGGATCTGTAAGTGATTGGATATTGAATTTTTCAATATATACTGGAGGTTTCTTCTTGAGTGGGGCGGTGGGTATTCGCATCTTACAAAGGACCAGGTTGTGGTCAGAGCCGATGTTTGCGAAGTTAAGCTTCTCACATCAAGGATTTGTTCTGGGCGTGTAGTTCTATTTGTGATTACATAGTCTATAATTGACCGGTTATTTCGATTGTCTGTAAAAGTGTACTTGTGTTGCCACTTGTGTTTAAAGAATGTATTATTAATTCTGAGCTCGTTAGTAGCGCAGAATTCAATTAACATCTCTCCTCGTGAGTTTAACATATCTTCGTTAAACGCTTGTTTGACACCATCTACGATATCATTGCCTATTCTGGCATTTAGGTCACCTAAAATCACTATCCTTTCGTTGTTTGGTATCTTATCGATTTGGCGCTGCAATTGTTCATAAAATTCAATAGCACTTTGCTCTGGTTTGCTGCTATCTGGGGCATACACTGATATTATATGCATAGGTTTGTCGCAAAGAGTTATCTTTACTAACAATATACGATCGTTTATATATTCTATTGTATCGATGTTATGTTCGTATTTGTTATGGATCAGTAGTCCTACTCCTGAGCTGGCTCCTTCTGTTTTTGCACGTCCACTGTATACCAGGATGTAGTTTTGGAATCTAGATGTACAGTTTCCTCTTTTTCTTGTTTCTGAAATGGCGCATATATCAATATTGAGATCGTCCAGTTCTAGTATTATCTCTTGGTCCTTGTTATTAAATGATTTTACATTCCAGCACGCTATTCTTAATTGGTTCTTTTTCCATTTTTTCATTTTCCTTTGTTTCGCTTGGGTCGTCATCTTTGAAATCAGTCCATTATCCGAGGTATTGCTTCCTTTTCTGTGAGCTTTTCTGTTTTTTTACCTCAGGCAGGCTGCTAACCTCACCTTTGAACCCCCAACCTGGAGGGCCGGGTCAGTTTTTTTTTCACGGCTGATATTTTATTTCTCCACTACCCCCTGGATCTGCTGGATTGCATAGCCAGTGAGCTTCCCCCAATTCCAATGGGGACCCGCCCGATGGAGGTAACTGACAAATCCCCACACGGGGGATTATTTTTCAATTTAATTAATTGTTATTTACTAATATTGTTAAATAGTCGTCTCAAATACCACTTGAAGTGGATATATTTTTTTTAAATATTTTATCGCCAACCGTCAATAGAGCCATGCATTACCATAGCGATTTTCGGAAGTAAACAAACACTTTATCTTACTGTACAAATCAAACACTTTACCTGCCGCTAATATTTATCAAGATAGCCATGACTGCATGTCATTAAACAAAAATTGTTTGTCGCTGTCACGAGGTCACAACTCCAACAGCAAAAGTGTTGTCGCGAATTATTTATAAAAAGTAATGGAAGAAGTCATTCAGTGCACGCCGCCTGAAATTCAGAAGAAGTCGTTAGAGACGACTTTCGAAATTCTACCACAAAAATCAGTCGAAAAATACAATCGCCAATATGACATATTCATGGAGTGGTGCAAAAAACACGGAATTAAAAAATATAGTGAAAACGTTTTACTGGCGTATTTTTCCGATTTATCGAAAGAGTATTCTCCTTCTTCGATGTGGTCGTATTATTCCATGGTGATAGCAACCCTATCAGCAAAAAATGACGTTGACATTAGTAAATATAAAAAACTTACGGATTTTTAAAAAAAAAAGGAAGAAATCATATTCCAAAAAAGTCCAAAATTCTTTCACAAGAAGAAATACTTAAATTTTTACTAAATGCGCCGGATGAAATCTACTTGATGATGAAGGTAATTTATGCAATCTTTTCAAAACCAATTTGATATGAATGTAGTAATTATTTTAGACTTGTGTTGTGTTTGGCATTGCTGGGGCTTTACGTAATGAAGAACTTTTGAATTTAAAAGTAAGTGACATAGAGCACAAAGAAACAATTCTGGTTGTTCGTATAACTAAAACGAAAACCAACAGGCCTCGATTGTTTGTGATCACTTCAGAGTTTGAAGGAAAAGTAAAATCCATAGAATTATTTAACAAGTATTTAGCTCTGCGTCCTAAACAGACGCCCCACGACCGATTTTTCCTAACTTATAGAAATGGCAAATGCACAGTCCAGCCAGTTGAATCCATACTTTTGGTAGTGTACCAAGCAAAATTGCGAACTATCTGCATTTGCCAGAACCATCACTTTATACCGGACATTGTTTTCGTCGAACGTCCGCCACTCTCTTTGCCAACGCAGGCGGCAGTAAGGAAAATTTAAAGTGCCACGGAGGGTGGAAAAGCGACTACAGAGTCCTACGTGGAGGAATCTGTGCTCAATAAAACGAAAATCGCAAAGACGATTTTAGGTGAAGATCAAACTGACAACATAGTTGTTATCAACGATAATTCTACACAAGATTTACAATTTATTAACATAGATAATAATCCTCAAACATTTTCAATTCAAACTCCTTCGACTTCAGGAATTAATTTTTATAATGCGTCAGGGTGTACGTTCACGTTTAATATAACAAATAATAAGTAGTTTGTTTTGTATTCGCTGTTATTTTTCTATCTGTTTACTTTGTCATAATAAAATGTGATAAGTTATATCTCCATTTTTTTAAATTATAAATTTTTACGGTTGGCGATAAAATTTTGTATGCACCACGTCAGTAAAGTGTCTTTATCGAACTCGTCTATTACTCGTCTCACTCGCTTCGCTCGCTCGACTCATAATCTCAGACTCGTTCGATAAAGAATCACTTTAACTGACTTGGTACATAAATAACTATTACAGTTTCCATATAAATTATTGCGTTTAAATTTCACGAAAAAAATACATCAACAATGAGCCGACAAAATGTATATGGAAACGGCAAAATATTTGTCAAAAATATATCCACTGCTTGTGGTATCACTCTTGAGTATAGTCTGATTTTTTATTATAGAAACAGAGTGGCATGTAGTTTGAAATTATTTTTATCTACGACCACTACTAAAAGTAGGCCTTTTAGCGCTAGCTTGTTTCACTAAAAGTGACGTTTTATAGTTTACCGTGGTTAAAGAAATCAGCTGTTAACTTTTAGCCCATGTGCTAAAAGTGAACTGAGGTTATAAAACTACAATTTCGAACTGGAAGTGAAGTTGTAAAGTTATTCTAGTTGCTTCTTGCGTTACAGGTAAAGTGTTTTTAATTAATTAAAGCGTTATGTAATGAATACACTCAGATGTAGAGTATTAATAATTACATTTCGTAACTGACCTTGACAGCACTGGCTTCGCAAAGATTCGCCCGCGCATGGTCTACTATTTATTATGACATAAATTAGAAGTGTCGTAGATACAAACATTTGTTAAATCGATATTTATGGATTAATAACGGTAAAATTAAGGTCGTAGATAAAATATTGTATGCAACGCGTTCTAAAAGTCATTTATGCAAGAGACATGTTATGAAACTTAGCCTTCGACTTCGTTTCATAGTTTTCATGTCTCGTGCATAAACGTCGACTTTTAGCACTTGTTGCATAAATAGCTATTTTGTGCTATCAACCTATTTTTACTTGTTTTCGGATTCGTTATCTGTGACGAAAAGGTCAACTTTTCGTATCCTTGTTGGTTGATATAACAACAAAATAACAGACCAGTTATGGATATGACGGTACTAGGACCGTTATAGGAAGTTGTTTTTATATGGTTACTATAAAAACAACAACCACTCACTTTATGTAGGCAAAAAATATTTGCAATATTCAACAATCATTTTTATTTCTATTAGTAGATAGCGGAAAAAATGTTATACAAGACTCGATCATTGCCTTATTGGCAAAGGCGTGAAAAAATAGAAAATTCTGGAGCTTCGGCTTTTGGCCTGTTCTAATGCACTTACGGATCCTCTAACGTAATATACTATAACACTGTAGCTGTGTGACATTTAACGTCAGAACAAATAACTAAAGTAAAATTGACAAATTAAATTAGATTTTTCAAATGGAAACATACTATAGTATGATCAAAAATTATTTTCATCTAGTATGGCCTTGGAATAGTTCCTAATTTATAAATTCAACTATAATTCACTTTAAAATGAAATGTCAAGTTTGACATTTAAATATAAATGTAGTTGCAATCATAAATTAGGAACTATTCCATGGCCGTACTAAATGAAAATCATTTTTGATAATCTATAATATAATTTTCCTTAATGTGTGTCTGTGGCACAAAATAAAATCTCACGTTCCGGCCTCACAGATGTTTATATTTGTTTAGGTTTTGTTTTTCTTATCTTAGCGCTCGGCTCGGAGCTTGACCTTTCGCGTATCCTATTTCACATGCGCGCCGGTTCAAGACTCGCAGCGCGTAGCGGGCGGTTTGCTTGTACTAGTTAATTCTGAAAGTTTCTTCGTTGAATTTTATAAAAGCGAATGCAATAATATTATCAGAAACTCTGAAAACGACGCTAGTGAAATGCTACGTTGAATTTAAAAACTTGGCTTCAACGTTAGCAAAAGGAATCCTGTGCGATAAAGTAGCCAGCATTTTCTGGGTAATAATTCATTCATCAACAGGTTTCCTAACCAACTAATGTAATTTCAAAACAATTATGTATATTTTTTAGATATTTATTTATTTATTTATTTACAGGTTCGGGAAATTAACAGGCAGTAGGCCCAATAACAAATTATCTTATGTATCAGCATTTAAATGAATTAATGATGTTCAAAAATGTATTGCCATAAACCATGTAAAAACTGCCAAAATACTAAGACGGAAAGCATCCAAAGAGTATACTATAACGAGTATTGTTTTAAAGAAGGTTTAAGTCGACAAATTTGGAAATTGCATAAGAATGGGGAATACTTTAGTTTAGAAAAATTGTTAGAAATTTCAAAACAAGAATTCGAATTTCAAGGGTCAAAACTAACATTGCACAAAATTATTAAAGCATGGGTTTTAAATATAAAAGTGTAACAACAGATACATTTTAATGGGAGCAAAAATTTTTGCAAGTTAAGAATTTTTGTTACGTGTAAAAAGCGTAATTTGCGTTAGAATTTTTTGTGCATAATTCTTGGTCGTGTAAACGCTCCTTTATTTGAACGCGGTCTTCGTATGAACGTAGTCTAATCGAACGCTCACATATTGCTCCGATATGTGATAATCTGCATTACCGGTAAGCTTCATCAGACGTTTTAATCTGTTCGTTTTGCTGTATTTTTAATCGCTTATCTTATGGTACAAGCATCTTTTGGTTCGCCTTTTGAGATAAAAAATCGTCTTGTTACGACCTGAAGAGCATTTCTTTTGCTACGTGGCCTCGAATTGTCAAGTTGCATGTAATGGTCGTTCTCTAGAAAAGCCTGAATTCAAGGCGAGGGGTTTCTTCATTTTCGATGTTGGTAATGTAAGTAATGCATTTTGGCTAATTGCGTCTGACATTCCTAGCTTTTCTTACCCGGGAATTTTGGGGTTTTTTCGAGTTTGCTTACTTTGGGAAGGCATGCGCTCCCTCTGTCCTGAAAGCATCCTTTGATTTTGGGCCACATCGCCTGGGCGTTGCGCTGGCTATCTCTGTTAGCATCCGCAACCTGCAGCAGCTTGGCTGTACGAGCCCGTTTGGGGGCTATTTAATTCACCCACTGCAGAAGCCTGCACCTCTCAGATAAGTAACTCACAACCTAATGAACATTGGGGTAATGGTATTCGTACTACAAGCTCTAGGTGTATTAATGTAGAGAAATTAAAGCTGTTCATAGTCTATCATTCACATATTACTTGTTGACCTTGGATTACCTGTTTAAATGTGTTAGTTACTAGTATAATATTTCTATCTGGGGGGTTTGTGTTTTGCTTAATTCATGTTCTGACATCTCGAGTACTGGCTTACGTGGAAAAGTTTATATACTGGCTATATTTTATGTGACTTCAATGCTAATTAAATATGTTATACTGCTAACGTTTTTATGTGTCTAATTTCGTTAATGCTACCTTCTGTATTTCAGATATTGTGTTATTGCCTGTTGCACTTATTTAAGTTTATAAGTTCTCAACTTATCTGAGTACATTTGTTGTAATTTAAAGAGTTGTTGACGCTCATGGTATTTGGTAATTATATAATTTAAAGAACTCCACGTCATCTTCACTGAGTCTAGCTCGCGGCTCCTCAAGTGTATTTTCGTAGCGTTGCGATATTTGAAGATATTAAAAAAAATCAGATTACATTTCCAGATAAATATTTGGAATCTAATGAAAAAGTGAATTTTATAAATCTTGACGAAACATAGATCTACAGAAATGGTTCGCAGATACGCATATGGATTCTTGATAAAGAATTAAAAGGAAACCCAGCCAAAATTAAAAATAGGGGTAGAAGGTTCACTGTATTATATGCTGGATATCATGCAGGATGTCTAGATCGATGTAATTTAATTTTGGACAGCAAAATTGAATAATATAAGTGTTAAGAATATTTAACTAATTTTGAGAGACCATATTATTTATCAAGTAGTTATTTCGATTGTTTGTTTGGCAGGCTACAAGTGAGTAAAAAACATTAATTGATTTAATATTGAATCTAGGATTATAATTTTATATGTTTTTAGGTATTTGAGTAATTAATTGTCAATAGATCTTATACTGCAAATATACGATAAGTTTGAAGCTTTAATTTATTCCCAACAATAAGGATAATCATCAAAATTTAAATGGCGAAATTTTTAAGAAGTGTGTGGAGGATCAATTACTTCCTGCCCTAAATGCAATAGATGACAAGTTATAATGGTAAAATGGACAATGGTCCATAATGGTTAGTTTTTTGCCAATAAAAATTATTCAAAGAAGTATATCACAGTTATCTTACTAAATGTATGGTGTTTTTAGATTAACACCATACCATTGCCAGTATAACCCCATTGAATTGGTATGGGTTTTTTCAATTCAGGGCCCTTGTCGAAAGGCGGGGTTATGAATTTATGGCAAAATGCGCCTTCGAAATTTAAAAAATGCGGATGAAAACCTCTTCAGAATGCCATCATTTGGCAAAATTCTAAGTAGGACTTCGACCGTGTGACCATAGTAGTTGGTGTTTAAGGTACCTGGTACTCTGCATGCCTACACTTTGTCCATTACAAACAAACTACATAAGTGGAGCTGCAGTGTAGAATTAGTAGGTACTTATGACCTAGGACCATAGCATTATATACCATACGTAGGGTAGTCTTAATTTTAACTATTTCTGTTTTGCTCTGCGATATTCTATTTGTCTTTTTTCTTTTTTTTCTATATATTCAAACGATATGCTTCGTATGCAAGGTTTATATTAAAAATATACCAGTTACTTAATCAGGGTTGCCAACACCGTCATTTTGACCCGAAGACTTCGGGTTTGGCAATTATTCTTTGGGGTTCGAGTTTTCAATAAAATTCTTCGGGTTAACTAAAAGTTCATTCATACATGGATTGCGAAAAGTTTTACTCTTGCTTAAAAGCTCCAAAGCAGAAGTCATTGGTAAGAAAGTGGCCAAAGAGGAAAAAATATAATTTTAGAAAATATCTGAAATTTTTTTCATAATAACGTAGTTTCGTAGTAGTTTACTTAACTTCTAATATGGATTTTATTTGAACGTTTCTTTTATGGAATGTAAAAATGGTTTTGTTCTTTAATTCCTATGATTTACAAAGAATTAAGCTGTGTAACGGCCCAGCTGGATTCCTTACCGATAACGTTTATTTTCATGCTTAAATGTAGAAGCCAAGTTCCTATGTACTATTATTAGATTTAATATTGTACTTTATGCAAGCAAATGCTCGTAAAGCCAGTCCTGTGCTGGACGTGTATTGTGAATTTTGGTTTCCGCGAGTGCAGCAAGAAACACACGCTGTACGTGGGTTGCTGGGATTTTCAACTCATGCAAAAAAAAAGCCAGTAGTTGCACGCGCCCTCTTCTGGGGGAAAGTATAGTGCGTGAATTATTCCAGGGAGATACGCGTTAATTTGAAGCGGCGCTAAAAGAGTATGGCAGCCAACTTGTGCTGCAAACAGTGTCAAAGCGCAGCGCGCCAGCGTTTGCAAATACCGCAAACGCATTTTCCGAGTGTACATGTAAGTACACCCATTGTACTATATTTAGAGGCTTACTTGAAGCGTCAATTTTGAGAGGCGCCAATTCAACTGGCCTTACGAGGCCTGCGCGCGATCAGTGGTTCCCGGCATAATGTCCGCCAGGAGCGGGTAATGCCATCGAGGCGTATCATTTTCAAGGGTATGCAGCAGCCAGTTCTAGGTAAAACGTCTGCAGAGCGTAATAAGGTTTGGGCAGATAGTGATCTTTCATAAGCGACTAACTGAGATATTAAGGGAGTTTCATGTTCACTGGACATAAGGGATAAAAAGAGCAATTATTTAAATATTAAGGCGTACGAGACGTCTTGTTCAAATTTAATGTATCTAGGGGGGGGGGGGTAAAAATGCCGCATTTCATATGCTATTTAAAAAATATAAAACAATTTTAGAAATTATATCTTTATAATGTAAAAAACTATTTCACCTTGAACTTTTTTATTAATTTTATTACAAATTTCAATAATATTTAAATGTGGGGCTTAAGTATTTACAATACCATGATGATAGCTGTAAAAAGGTACCCAATATCTGGTATGGTATTTTTCGCACGAATAGTCTTTAGCAGCAATTAGAAACAAGAATTTTATGCATAAAATCAATAAAGGCGTATTTACTAAATAACGATTTCCTCGAATGGCAAAATTAGGGCCATAGAAAAAATTGTCCGTACTTTTACTTATTGTTGTTGAGGGATGATGTTGCATTAAAACGTAAACAAATTACATAACCTCAAAATGAGGTTGCCCAACTCATCATTTTGCTGTAATAAGCAATTTTATAATTACGTGTAAGCAAGCAAGAACGATGGTTATGAAATGTTGCATCGTTAGTTTAATTATAAAGTACAAATTGTTCAGCGTTCTCATTACTTTTATAGCAATATTTGCCGTATTTAACTTCATACAGGTTAGGTTTATTATCAACAACTCTAAACTATTAAAGTACAAAATGCTTCTTTCAGATATCTTACAAGCTGTTTGCACCAGTAGAAACCAAATATTTTATCAGCGAGCCCATCGACATTGTTTATACGTGGGTGAACGGCTCGGATCCCAAGTTTCTGCAAAACCTCAACGAATACCTGCACGTGAACTCAACGACACCCCAAGACTACTCCAATCAGCGTTTCGACGACAAATACGAATTAAAATTTTCTCTACGGTGAGACCACGCTGCACCACAACATTTTGGCATTGGCTCTGCCTACTTTCAGATCGCTCGAGAAATACGCCCCATGGATCCACCACGTCTACATAGTCACCAACGGCCAGATCCCCTACTGGCTCAACTTAGATTACGAGAAAGTCACCTTGATAAGCCACGATGAAATTTTCGTCGACAAGTTCGATCTGCCCACGTTTTCTAGTCCCGCCATCGAATCTCACCTGCACAGGTTAAAAAAATGAGTTTACGGTGCCAGAGCTGCAACATTGTTTAGATTGTAGAATTCCAGGTTTGTCCAACCGCTTCATCTACTTCAACGATGATATATTTCTAGGCGCTCCCATGTTTATCGATGACTTTCTGTCGCCTACACGGGGGTTTTTGGTTTACCTCGCATGGCCACTGCCTATGTGTGCTGTGGATTGCCCCTGGGTGTATGTGGGCGATGGGCAGTGTGACTCTGCCTGCTACAATCCAAACTGCCAAATGGATGGGGGCGACTGCAGTGTCGTGAATAAGGTGAAATATAGAATATTGAATATTAGCTTTAACGGTGTGCTGTTGTTTACTTATTTGTGTCATTTAATATTGCTCAAATCAAATGGTGCAGGTGTGAAGGAGAGTTATATAAAATTTGTAGGAACCAAGCAGGTGCACATTGGTAAAATATTTTTGATTATTTATGGCAGCTCAAAAGTGGCAAGTCAAATTTGTCTTCTTTTACATAGAACGGCTTATATTTTAGTAGCTTAAAAGTTTTGCGTGTAAACGCTAACCATTTTAGTATAAGTTTATGTGGGTCTGAAGCAAACCGTTTTAGAGATGTTAACGATTTTATGCAAAAAATGTCGAATTTCAGGCAGCTTGCGTAAGTAATATAAAACAATTGCATGAAAAACAATGTTACCAAAAATTGTATGAGTGTTTGTGGCTCTGGGTATTATTACTATACAGGGTACTAAAAATTAGCAAATTTAATTATTTTGGATTTTTGAAATGTATTTTTTGCATTTTTGAAAGGCCCTTTTAATGAACTTTCTTTTGATATCTTACTTTATACTTAAATTCAATTGTTTTTCAGATATTAAAGTTTGAACCTAAAATTATAAGCCCCTCAAAATGCGCTATTTGAAGGGATAACAAACCAATGTCGTTAAAATACTAATTTAAACTGTAACGTTTCGGAGTACTTTCTATTTACTTTAGTAATTACTGCTCGTGGGTAGCTCGGGCCAGAGTTGTAGACGGTTGGAGTAAAGGATTTCAAGTCTAATTTTACAAGGTTTATTTCTTACACCCACGTTACAGAATTAACTCAAATCTGGTTGTAAATACAATTATTTACAAAAAATAAAATCAAGAATCCTTCTGGGTGACGTCTGTGTCGTTTGCAGCACGGGTGCGCGTCGCTCCCAGACTACGGGTGCAGAATCGCCTGCTTGCAACTCGAATAACTAGAACTATACCAAATTAAACATCAAGTTTATACCTTGCCCATCACAGGTTTCTCCAGGCTCCAAGTATAGTAATAAAAAAGCTGGAATGAATTTAGGGCTATTAGTAATAGCCCCTGGTGCCGCCTGTTAAATGAATTGTAATTCGCCGAAGACGACCTTCAATGGTCGGCGTTACTCGAGTCGAGCCTGATAAAAGCTTGGAATTCGCTTAAGTGCACTCGGTTTGCCTGTAAATGAAATTTAATTGTGCGCGAACTCAGGGATTGCTACGAATTTTAAGCAGCTCGCGCTGTTTCAACTGAATTTTGGCCGACTTCTGATTATTGCGGGCTATTTGGAGAACTAGTTTGTTAGCAGGGAGTATTCACGGTTGAGCATACAGATAACTGGGGGAAGAATCTACAGCTAGGCCCCATGATAATTTTGTTGGGTCTTATGCTTTAGCATGAAGGGTTGTTTAGCTAGGCCGCATGATAATGGGTTTTGGACAGGATTGCTTTAAATGCAGTTCGACTCACACAAGCAAGAAGGAAGGTTTCAGATCAGGCAGTTCTTCTCAAGAAAAAGCTAGGAGTAGAACTTGTTTTCTGTTCTTAAGATATTTTGTGACAGGATTGCTTAAATGCAGTTTGACTAACACAAGCAGGAAGGGAGGTGTCAGGTCAGGGTAGGGGTTGCTCAGGAAGTACAACCCCGGGGGCTTTCCTTTTATATTATTTCGGGCGATCTTACCTGGTTAACTCAGAATGGGGATAAACGTGATAATCTAGTGGTGATGCAGATTGAGCGACGCCATGTAGCTTGCGCAACTCTCCGGTTTTACACCTGTGCCCTATCAGGCAATCAGCAGGATCTCTAGCGGACTTCATCTGGTTTCTTATAAGCCCTGGCGTGGCCCCAAATGTCTTCGTGTTATGTCTTTTTGTGACCAGATGGCCTCTTGCCAATTGATAATGATAATTAAAACATTAAGCCAATTTACATGAAAGCTCGCGTCACAAAACACTTGTACTCACCGAACAAATCCAGTCACTGTTAATACAAGGAATAAGCAACCAAACTAGTATAACAAGGATGCACTTTACGCTTCCTTGTTATACTAGGTAGAGAAAAGATGTTGAGAGGATATTCTTGGACGGATATCCTTAAGATAGTTTGCTTATAAACTTTGTCTAATCAATTCCTGTAGGTATCTCCTGGTTGAAATTTACTAATATGCATGAATTATACATCACTAGAAAGTTCTTGGCGAGTAGAACATTTTTTCTAGAGTTACTTTTTTTGTAGCATCAATGATTGCTGAGTTCTGAGGGTTTGAAAATTTCAATCATCTTGCACACTAGATGTCTCGCTTTTTCAGTGGTGGCTCGAAACTTACTACTAAGTGCGTAAAGTGTTTAATTTCGTATATATCTTTGTTATTCTCACTAGGTTCTAATTCCACAAAGTAGAGTGGGAGATTTTTTATCGCGATTTTAAGCCGGTAATACAGAAAAATCCATTGAAAGTGTAAATGTGAACCATTTATTTGAGTAGTCGGTAGTACTAGAGTGCCACAATCAGTGTGCAGCTTCATTGAATCTCTCTCTATTTGAAATTCCTTGCAGCTGCTAAACCCCCTTATACAAAAACACATATGATAAAAATCGCATGCAACATCATACATGAAATAAAAATGTTAAGTTGAATATAGGAATGTAAATATTTGACAAAATTGTACGGGATGAAAGGGTTAGCATTCTTACTTAATACAAATGGCAAAGCTTAACGGTTACGGTCGCGGTAGCAAATACTTGAATTCTTAATTAAATTTACGACATTAAATAAGTATTTATTTGACAACAAATAAATAACCACTTCACTGTAGATTAAAATCGCTTTAAAATTAAATTAACAAGACCACACAGTACCGTTTTTCCAGAAGTGTAGAAGCTGTTACCTTACGTCCAACGAGTTATCTGACGCTGGTGCACACAGCTACTGCCAGAATGTTTGTTAGATGCGGGAAAGAAAGCCTCAACGGCCGGGGTGTTGTTTTGCCAAGGGTGAACGTTACAAATCCCCAAATGGGTAGATGGAAGATGTACATACGACTTGCAATTTTCGGTACATGAACTTGCTCGAGAAAAAGCTGGCACAAGTAAGAACCCTGTTTAAAATCCGCGAACGCGTTTTTGTAGCTCACAAAACTCCCAGTATGAGTTTTTGGCCGCTATAACTTTCTTAGCGTTCCTTGTATAACTTTGGGCGTCTGCAAACAGAACACTTGTTGCGGTGGAAAAAGTCAAAAATATCCACACTAACTAAAAGCATAGTACAGCAAAAATAGAAACTGCCGTATAACACACTTCAAAACAGCCCCGGAAGGCAGCCCCCAGGGCTGCAAGAGCAATCGATAATTCAACTGTTAATTTGTGAAGGCTCGAAGATGAATCAATTCGAAAACGCAGTAGTTCTCAATGGCTTCTCAGCATCGCTTCCTCATCTCTCTCTCCTACATACATATGCTACATTGGTTTTTGCTAGAAGCAAAACGTGCGGAAGGTCACGTAGGCTAAAACCCACGCTAAAAATTCAGCCATTAAAATAAATGCATTTTGATTTAATAATGCATCTACGTAGTATACAGCTGGTTGAAGAAGAGAAACTATAACCTGGTATGGTGCAGTGGCTAGGATACCTGACTCGCTCAGGAGGCCCGTGTTCAATTCCCGCTACCGGAAACTTTTTTTTAAATTTCATTGTAGTTTATATCTTCACGTACAATTATTACAAATAAATATATTATTATTACAAATAATTTTCTACGTAATGTGTACTTTCTTGCTTAATTTAGTACAGATTCAGCATTTGGCTAGAATCAGTTAAATATCATTTGGTTCCTGTTTATTCTATCTATGCCTGAAATTTCACAGATTTTCTGTTTAATTATAGTGACTGAAAGGCCAAGAAGCTTATTTTACTAAAATTATCTGCACCAGCAAAAATATCTGTCTGTGTTTCTGACCCACACCTGCCCAGCAGAGAAACAAACCCTTGCATAAGTTGAATATCTGAGGTAGAAATTTTTACATTAGAAAATTCGAGTTTGTCTATATTAATCTAGATAGCAGCACTCTGCAGAGCAATAAAAAGAGAGAAACAATTGTGGGTGGTTTCTTATTTAAAACATCAGCCTTCATATAATTTTCATTTGATGATATCTAACACCACAAGAAACTAAATGGCAACCCATAACATGATCAACATATGTAATAATTACACTACTGACATTCAAAATGTCTTCCTTTAACCCTACACTGCGCCAAATGATGTCGAAAAGAGTTGTGTCTGCACAGGCTTGGGCTTCCAAACTTAACCAGGCACAGCCTTATGTCAATCGTGCCTTATGAGCAGGCACAAAATCGTACTGGAATGTTCAAACCTGGTCTCCAAAATGTTACTAAGCCCAAAGCAAGGAAACAGCTTCCAAAATGTCTCTGTGATACACATCTTGATTTGCAATTGACTTTTAGCCCTTTTGGTATGAAAACAAGAGGAGTTTTGCCTGATGAGCAAATCCCACCTCATACCATGACCGATAATGAATCGTGATGATGCATAACCACATCAGACAGTTGTGGAACATTCAGAAAAGCATTTCTTATCATTTTGATGATTGTGGGCCTGTTCAATTTTGATAATTATCTCGTCAGTGAAAAGGGTATTTGCCAACTGACGCGTAACAATGCACTGCTTCAGTTGCCAATATTTTCCAGCCGTCATCATCATCATCATCACTCAGCTCATCTGCGTCCACTGCTGGACATAAGCCTCCTGTAGTTTAATCCATTCTTGCCGATCCTGTGCTGTGTGCATCCAGTTTGTCCGAATTCTCTTGATATCGTCGGACCATCTTGTTAGTGGTCGTCCTCTGCTGTGATATGCGTCTTGGCACGGTCTCCACTCCAGAGTCCAACGTCCGTCCGTAAGTTTTGCCACGTGGCCCGCCCAGTTCCACTTTAGGGTGGCTATCCGTTCCACAGCATCAGCTACTTCCAGCCGTACACGTTTATTGTCTTTGCAGTCTGTACAGGGTCAGTTGAAGATCCTTCCTTGCTATCAGCAATCAATTAGTACTGATTTCTTTTGTTATTTGTCATGGAAACCCTAGGTTTTCACGTAATTTTCTTCCGAATAATCTTCCTGAAGCTATGTGTTCAAACATTTCCCTTTTCTCCTCTCCTTGGGCAGTTCCCTTTACGCCCAAGCTCCTGAAAGCGCTTTACCATCTTCGAAACTGTCTGGGGAGGAACACCAAGAATTCGCACAATGCCGCACTGGTGCTTTCCATTTGTAGAAAGTTCAATAGTTGCACTGTGACTGTCTGACTGCTTCCCCGTGGCTGAGAGGTAAAAAAATTACAAAGTCTAGAATTGGGGAATCAAATGACTCCAACAAGTTATACTATTTTACTGATACAAGTTTTATCATCATTGTGCTTATTCCTATGGCAAATATTATGCCAGCGATGGCTCTTTTAATCCATATTTACATGTATGCAATCCTTAGTTGACAAGGATTACTCCTCGTTCTCCACAATTGTTCCTCAATAACTTCGTGCGTGATTTGGCGGTTTTCACCATTTTCTTCGATTTATTTTTAACTTTCACCTTTTTCCCCTATTTTTGATACCCATCGACCTCAAATTTTCTTGATTTGCACGTTGGCCGTCAGTTGATGGAGCTACCAGCCAAATACGAGTCTCGAAGTTTGTTATATATACTTTTTTTATAACAAATAAAAATACAACAGAGAATATATCATACAATGCATTCTATACATTAATTCTTTATTATAACAAAAATAAGTGTAGCGTTAAAGAAGGCATCTGTGATTGTAAGAGTCTTGACCAAGAAATGGTAAGTGAGAATTTTTATGTCTCTTCAAAGCTACGCTACGGCAGAGCTGAGCAGTAATTGATTACTTTGTAATTAAATTACTCATTAAATTCCTTTTTGTTGATTTGTCTTGGAATTGAATTATTTTTCAAAATATTGTAATTGTAATTGGTAATCGCCATTTCTGTGAAAGTAATTAATTACTACATTCAATTAGGCAATATTGCTTTTGGATAATTAAAATTACTCTAAAGTATTTAAATTACTTTGCAAGTATTTGAATTACTTGTGGTAATTGAAATTACTCGCAGCGGTAATAGAAACACTTTGTGGTAATTCAATTACTAAATCACTGGCCTCAATAGGGTATTAAATGACCAGAACGCAAAAAATTAAATAAGGCCGTATGAAGTTTCATGTTAAGCAAATGGCAATAGGGTATTGCTGGAGCAATTTATGCTTTCCTATGACTAGTCTGATAACAGTTTGGAAAAAATTATTGGTTCAATAAGGTGTAACTGGTTGTGGAAAACAATAACATTCATTTTATTTATATTAGAACACAAAATACAAACATACAAATACATTAATACGTAGAAAATACAAATAGCGAATTACATAAACGAACATCGGAATTTAACTTGAAAAGTAGGCTATGGAATCTGACCAAAAGCCTCCAGTAAACTCAAAGTGAGCAGACTGGCTGTGGAGATGCAATGTTTGTTTATTTAGCATTTAAGGCTTGGGAACTAACCAGAGCCCTGGTCTTGGTTAAAGTAACTAAGACAAGCTGGGGATGGAGACGCAATGTTGAGATGCCACACTGTCTGGCCTTATATACTGCTCCCTTACGCAAGGAGAAAGAATTCCTGATTATTGGGATATTCTTCGAGTACAATGCCTATTGGCACGAGAGCGGGCTTGTCTCTATTGTTAGAAAAGAGTTGATCACACTTTCGCTTCGACGAGGCATTCTTTTCACTTTCTTTGTCTTGGGTAAATGGCCCATTGTCCGTCGAGTAGGATGACCAGGCCACTTATTGCTATCGCAATAACCCTGTCACATTACGCAAAGTGTAAAATCGCAACTCTTTGGTAGTGTCCTTGTTGTTTGCCTCCCTCATGCTGTGGTGACATGGAATGCACGCTGTTTGGAGAACTGCAGTCCGACAAATCAGTTCTTGACGTTTAGAAAGTTCGCTGTGCGCGACATACACTAATCAAATTTTTGACGTTTTCTTAAAGCAACATACACAATTGACTTTGAACATATACTGGTTTATAGGCTACGCTACAATAGCTAGTTTTGTGCACGAGCAAAGAGATATTTGGTGCAGGTGCGTGTGTTTGTAGATAAGATGTGCATGTGTTTGTCTAATGTAGTCTAGGCTGTGCAGGATGTAGCATTGTAGCTTGATAATAATTCATGTGTAAGAAGTGAACAATATTCAAGTAAAGAAAATTCAATTTGTTTAAAACGATGTACTGCTGCATGGCTATCTAAATACAAATTCTAGTAAAAGTAATTGAAAAAATAATTTGTGTTGTGGAACTACAATTACCAAGTAATTGATAATTGAATTACTATTTCATTTGAGTAATTGAAAATTTGGTAATTCAATTACTTCATTGCACGGTAATTGGTAATTGGTAATTAATTACCTTTTAAAGTAATTTGCTCACCTCTGCGCTACGATAAGGAATATTGTGTGACCTACTCTATTTTAAATTTGCAAACTTAGTAGATCATGCACTCACTATAATTCTCTTTTATAATAAGTGTGTTAGGTCTGGTCATTATTGAATTGATAACGAAATTAAAATAATTTGATTTCCGTACCGTTATGGCTTTCAACTTTGCAAACATAGTCACATCAGTAATTATTGTTTTCTTGTGGCAACAGTACACCCCTAAGTGTATTTATTTAATTGGTGCTTTTAACAGGTTCAGAATTCTTGGGAGGAAAACTTCATGCCAGTAATAAACTCGAAAGAACTCACAAACAATTTCCAGGAAGAGGGAGCCGTTCTCAATGCGTCTTATTACCTTAATTCTTCTAGTCATAAGCAACAAAGTTTAAGCAATTCCAAATACCTCTATGTACTTAATAATACCTGGAGTATTTATACCAAATATTACCAAAAGCATAACTTAAATAGGAGCGATACCAAATTACAAGAAGATAACTATAGTAACGATGCCAAAAACAAAAGTTTAAAAGTAGCATTTAGCAACAGATTAAAAAGCTACGACCAACCAAAGCCCTTGAACAACTCAAAAATTTCGCTCAAACTTGAGCCAACTCTAGCTGGTCGTCGATTGTTTTTAAACACTAACGACACCACAAACTTGACAAATTTAGTCGAGCAGCACAATAAAAGCATACTGTTGCACAACAAACTAAGGCGCAGAAAGCGCATACCAAGAAACTACCGTAACAAAAATGCAAGCCCCGTTGTGCACCTAGGCAACTCGACACTTATAAGCAAAATTAGAAACAGCAACCTCAATATCGATGCATACGGAGCATCCTTGCAGCACACAAACCGAATCTATAACTTGAGGTACGGATTCAAGTCCAGATATGCTCCCGCACACTCGCCCATTCTGATCGAGAAGAGCATAATGGCGGATTTGCAAGTGGAATTTGAGAAGGAGTTCAGGAGGACTTCGAGAAATCGTGTGCGAAGTGAAAACGACATGCAGTTTGCTTTCAGTTACTATTACTTTTTAATTAACGAAAAAAGGCAGCTGAGTGTGTCGGATATTTTTGATAAATTTGACACTGATCATTCGGGGTAAGTTTGGATCTCCATACTCATCCTGACAACCTTCATTATCTCCATATTCCCATACAACTCAGCCAATTCCTGATTAGTTCATCCTTACAATTTTTCCTGTGTGCGTTTTACTGCATTATCTCGTTTTCCAAACGTATCATTTGTTTCTATGTTCAATCGCCTTATGAATGAAGCTATTGATAAATACTGTTTTCATTTATTCCAAACTTTCTAGTTCATACTGTTTATATTGGTTTTCAAACTTTGTAAACCTCTTGCTTCCATAGTTAAATTTTGCGAGTTGCTTCTTCGATTTTGAGCGCTCGTCAAGGGCAGCTGTGAACACTGATTATTTCAAGCCTTCTAAAGGGATTTGAGTGCCTTGATCTAAGTAGGCTATGCTTCTTAGGAGTAAATAGTTTCTTGTCAACAATTTTGGCAAACGCTTCGAGCGGCGTTTTGAAGAGGTCTTCACACCTGGGACTGCTTCCAAGGGCGTTCGAAGAAACGTCTCATACCAAAGTGAGTACATGCAGTTTGCATTCAGCATTTTGATTGTGTCGATAGGGGAAATTTGCGTGCTAATTATTTTTGCAACAAAGGCGCATGTGTTAACGTAATTCAAAGTTTCATCAAACGCTAGTGCATTTTTGCCTAGGGATTAGCTGAAGTGCGTACGTACCCTGTACAAAACCCCTTGCGCAGTGTGACCTTAAGCGCCCGGCTTATTTTAATTTCAATTTTACCAGTTTGCAAGCCGGTCGACGTGCGTTCATTTATCAGCGCAGCCATCATTGTTGCTGGCTTTAAATATTTTTAATTTGTTGCCTTGCACATGTGTTCGAATTTTAATTACATTGAAATATATTTGTGTGTTATAATTTGGATGACTCCCACCCATGTAATTGTTAATTACTATTTCTGAGCCTCCAGCCTTAATTACGATTGTGAAGTGTTGACACTGTTGTTGAATATTAAATTTCTATTGACTGTGACTGGTATATTTTCTTTGATTATTTATACTACAACCCTTCATGAACCTGCTCGTATTCTTGTGAAATTTAGGTTGAAGTAGTGGCATCCAAGGTAGGTGTGATTTGATCTGGTAGCTAGATTTGTGCTTATGTTGTGTATAACGACTAGCGCCCATTTTGTTTTAATTAATGAAGTTTTGTGTAACCTTAAGAACTGCTGCCTGGTCCTTATTCACGCCATTTTCTACCGAGAGTTAGAGCTAGCTAGGGTTGTACGCACCCCTTGTTCACTTTGTTCTTTTAATTGTTCATTCCTGGTTTCAGCAAATTTTCCTCCACATATTCCAGCTGTTTCTTCTTTGGTGTTCTGCTCGCTTTGTTTGTCTCTTGTTCTTATATAAGTCTGTTCTTTTCCAGTCTTTGCTATGTGTCTTAACAGTCTCATCCTGACACAGCTGTCACTATCTCCATATTCCCATACAACTCAGCCAATCCGTGATTAGTTCATCCTCACAAATGTATACTATTTCCAAAATGTTTTCGTGGCGCTACATTTCTCTTGTGCCATTTTTTACTGATGTTTGTTATTTTAACTTACTGAAAAAATCATTTTAATGTTTTAGAACTTGGTCAGACCGCGAAATACGAACAGTTTTAACAAAACTATATGATTTGCCATTAAGTTACGCCACAGTCGATCATTTTGAAGACCTTCTACTAAATTGCTCGAAGCAAGGAAGCTTCTCAGAAGTCAACACACCAGAGTTTGAGCGATATGTCGATTCAAAGCTTGTAAGTTCAATTTTTCATTGGGATCCAAATTTAAATACCGTATATTTTCAGCCCACCGTCTCGAAAGAATTAGTGACCAGCTGTCCGGCTCTAGCAATAATTCTAAAGGACCACTTTGGCGTGAGACAGAAGTACAAATATGAAATAATAAGCAATGCCCAAAGCACTCACGTCACTTTCAAGATGTTGAACTCTAACATCAGCGAGGTGGTCGGTCACTTGGATGAAATTCGAAGACGGACAAAGTAAGTTTCTTCTGAAGGGAAAGGTTGGGAATTGTTGAACGTTTCTGTTGCAGAAAGTTTGTGTGCCTGAACGACAACATGGATGAATCGAAAGTGAGTGAAAATGAGCTCATCAGAGCTGTGTTGTATGACTTTTACCTCTCGTTGTTCCCTAATCCAAGCAAGTTTGAGCTGCCGACGGACTTCAGGAATCGCTTTCTATACATTGACGAATTGAACCAGTGGAAGAGCTACCATTTTAAGTTGAAAATGTGCACTTATATGTGCATCTTTGTTTTATGTTATGTAACATATTGCAACGTGTTTAAAAGACGAATTTTGTACAGATTTATTAATAAATTATTCTGTTAGATACTTTTGCCAAAATAAAAAATTTAAGAAAACACCTACAAAAGGAAGACGCTTCTAGTACATATGTAATTTAAAACTGTTGTTTTCAATAACAATTGATTTAAATATAGTAATAGTTGAAAAGATTCAAGTAATTTCTTTACTTCGAGTGATAAATAAGCAACCGTCAGTAACGATTTCGCTTATTATGGTCTGCCAATGGCAACAATATATTCCATTCTGAAAATTGTTAAAATAAAAGGTGTTTCCTTCATACAAAAACAAAATAAGGTTCTATAAATCATGTTCTTTTTTTTTGGGTATTTTGCCACCGAAAAATTCAAAATATTAAATATTGAATGTTTCAAGGGACACTGCCCTCGTTATCAACGATTAACAATTAAATAAAAAATTAATAAGGAAATTTAGCTTTTCACTGCTTAATACTGACAAAATGTCAGTCCCAGTGAAAACACACAGCACCTAAGTATCCGATGGAGCACATACAAGCAATTACTATTGTAATTGAAGACACCCGAGGACCAATATTCATTTCTGCAATTTATTGTCCCCCACGGTACACTATAAAAGAAGACAGATATGCTGAGTACTACGCCACTCTGGGAAATAGATTCCTTGCAGGAGGCGATTACAATGCCAAACAGTCCAGATTGGGATCAAGATTAACAACTTCCAAACGTCGCGAACTTATAAAATGTCTTGATAAAAATAATTTGAATATTTTGTCCACCGGAAAGCCTACTTAATGGTCCAGTGACAGGAATAAAATCCCAGATGTCATTGACTTCTACATCGCCAAAGGTATCTCCTCAGGTCACCTCGTAGCAGAGCAGACTCTTGACCTTTCCTCAGATCACACTACTGTTCTGGTAACATTTATCTCCAGAATAATCCACAAACAGAAATCAGCAACACTCACCAATAAAAGAACAGACTGGGAGCTATTTAAAGAGTTTCTCGAAGGGAGAACATTACAAACATCTCGTTAAAAAATGTTGAGGAAATACACAGCTATAGACCACCTAACAATTGGCTTGGGATGCAACCCCCTAGGTGGACGTCAAAGCCAAGTAACAAAATTGCTCTTGCAAAGAGAAAGCTAAGAAAGCCATGGATGACTACCAAAGCCCCTCAAGAGAAGGCAAGATTCAACCCAACAATTCGGGATTTGAATGAATTGCTCAACCACGACAAAAATAAAAAAATCCATGAATACTTGGAAGAGCTAATTCCTACAAAAGCCACTGAATATTCAGTGTGGAAGGCGACAACGAAGATAAGAAAGCATAAAACCAGACAGATCATGGGCAAGGACAGATTATGAGAAGGCTGAGATGTTCACTGCACATCTGGCTGATATCTTTCAACCTTTCATATGAGAAATACCACAAGCTAAGAAAAACAATGTCATCTCATTCCGTAAAATACCATATCTCTCACCATAAAATCTCGGAAGTAAAAGATATGATCCGCAGGAATCTAAACCCAAACAAGACTCCACGTCTTGACCTTGTAGCTAGACAAATTATAAAGCAACTAACTGAGAAATCTCTAACTGTGCTAACTCAAATCTACAACGCAATACTTAGAATCGGCCATTTTCCATCCCAACAAGAAGTTGTGCAAATTATCTTGATTCTCAAACCTGGAAAACCAGCAGAAGATGTGACGTCATACAGACCCATCAGGTTACTAGACTTGTATTATTTAGAGAAGAGCATGTCACGTGCTCGAGGCAGTCTACTAAAATGCGTTCGGACGGGTCAATCAAAGGTTTGGTAGGGGTCAAACAACAAATAGATTGCCACGTCTGATGATGGAATGATTATAGAGCGTTCCGTACTCCCGTAAGTCTGCAAGTTATTCGTCTAAACGCGTTTCAGTATACTGCCCCGATCACGTGACATGCTCTTCTCTAAATAATACAAGTCTACCTATTCTATCAAAGTTCTTTGAAAAGTATTTCTGGGCAGGCTGAAACCTTTGCTTGACGAACTCAACATCGTCTCTGAGTATCATTTTGGGTTTCGTGAAAGATACATAACTATCGAACAGGTGTATTGAAATGGTCTTTAGCCCGTTACACAACTCTGCTTGCAGAATCAATAATTTAAAGCGAGTCAATAAAGCACAGAGCTGGGGTAAGCAGGCAACTGCAAGAAGTCACATTAGTAATTTTAATTTATGATTACATCGGTCAAGCATTGCCGATATTAGTTGAAAATACTTTAGAATGTATGGCAATAAGGCAGAGCTCAAATCGTAAATTAGGATCACAGTTTTATCAATTAGCTTAAACTAAGAGATTGGTGCAATGTAAAGCCAATCAAAATTCAACAAATCTATCACCAAAGGGATTTATTACATGCTGGTTAATTAAATTTACATGTCAGTATAATTAAATAAGTACAGTTCTATGAACTTTTTAAATAAAGGTAAGGACAGAATGTTCAATACAGTGCAAAAAGAGCACAATGGTAGATCGAATAAGGCTATAAGAAAATGGAGCAGTAATATTTGAAGATTGGTGAAAATAAGACAGGTTTTATAAAACTGCAAGAATATCACACTACAGGAAATGGACAAGATTTGTGTTTATAAAAATAAGTCAGTGTAATGACACAAGTGAACAGACAATTAAAATAAAAACTTTGTGGGTGGCGCTAGAACTTAGATAAATTGCAAACATGAACAAATAATAATTTAGAAATAAGAATATGTACAGTTTTATTAATTAAGTTGTAAATTTAGATTATAAGTAATCGCATTGTATTCAGAATAACATCCGTTTTTATGTAGCCAGATAGGCAATTGTTGTTAACGAAGGGGAGAAACAATTGATAATAAATTATTTGATACTCAGTGAATTTGTGTCTCCATTTAAATTAAGAGTTGACCCACTTACAATTAGAATAAATAAAAATTAATTACACCACTGTGTTAAGAAAATTGTGGAGTACCAGTGAACGTGTGGGCAACGTTTTGCCAGATAAAAAATGATTGCACCACCAGCCAGCTTCCGAACGTGTACGGTGACCAGCTCAATTTTCCAAAGGGCGACTGCGAACAAACCAGGAGTCGAAATCCAGAGCTGATGACTGCGAGACATCGTGGGGAGCTGTAGCAACAAGGCCAGCATCACCGACTTGGCAAGCAGCAGTTCCTAAAGAAGATCCAGCTTGGGGCTCCGTTCCGGAGAAACGCTCGACCACCTAGAAATTTTAAGGTATTGTAAAAACTACATTGACAGCTTGAGGAGCCGGAAATTCACGTACCAGCGAGACGTTACCATTTCGAGTAAGCAACAGGCATATCTTAGTCTGCAGACAAATTATTTACCAAATAAATAACCAAATTAGAATTGTGAGGTTAGTGGAGCAGATGACATCTGAATTCACCCAAGCTGCGTCCTTTTACGTCATGAAACAAAGAACACTGGAAACAAAAGAGAGATTAGCCCGCGAAATTACCATAAATTGAATAAATACCTGATAATTTGTTCATAGATTTGCGTTTGAATTCACTGTAATTACACAAAAACGAACCGCACATTAAATCTATTTGTTGATGGATTAAATTTGACAGCGCAGTAAGAGTTTGCGCGTTGCTACTTCTAAATTTCACAGCCCAGTGGCGTAACACGGGAATTTTTGAGTTTCATGCCTACCGAAAAATAGAGCTAGCCATAACTTATTAACTTGCAGATGTGCGCAATACATAAAGGGCAAAACACTGATTCAATGAACCCATTGATACGGTTTATTATTTATTTTAATCAGTAAGAATTTGATTTTAAAATAAAATATGTGTAGGGTGGATATTTATTTATTAAATTAAATCATAATCATAATTTAACAAAACCTTTACAGTATAGAGTAGTTGAGATGCTGAATAAAACATCCAAGCTTTTGACAAAGTATGGCACCAAGGGTTACTATACCAAAAACCCAAACTACCCGCAACTTTAATAGATATTTGAAATAATAATATGTGTAACAGATATCATTTGATTGACTTTTTATTTTCATGAATTTTTGACTTTGACAGTTGTAGAAATGTCATAATATTTTTAAGTAATTTTCATTGTACTAATCAGCTATCGTAAATAATTATTTGATAATGCATAGACCTAAGCGAATTGTTAAAGGAGCCTAACAAAGTGGCAGAAGAAAATTTACTTCTCCAAGAAAACAAATTACTAAACTTACCCCAGGTCATCTGTCGATCAATATAAAGAAGAAGTAATCTCAAGTGTGATCTATAACTTTGCCATAAAAAGAGACCTACAATGAAAGCTGTATTCGAAGTTGAACAAAGTGAAGGGGGGTGTTAATTTCACTGAGAAATTACATTCTTTTAGGCGATTGGTACATACAATGGGTTTTCAATAGAAAAAATGTCAAGACAATAGGCACACGTTCAAATAGAGAAGAGAGAAATTCCAGCAAATTGTGTTGAATTCTTAACATAAAATATAAAGCCGAATGCTGAAATATTGTGTACACTGATGAAACGTACTTGCATAGCTTCCATGCTGTTCTAAATGTTGCGATGATGGTACCAACAATTGTTTAAAATCCCCCGCCAGTAAAGGGCAAGGATTGATTATTCTTCATGTCGGAGGTAGAAAAGGTTTCGTACTAAATTCATTCCATGTTTAAATCCGGACTTAAGAGACATTAATTGCCACGATGAAATGAACCATTAAAATTATGTGAATTGATAGTGATTTATTTACGTCCCAGTGTGTACATAATACATAAATTAACAGTCCGTTAGCTGACATGCAGCCCCAAATCATAATCCCCTTTGGGAACTTCGCGGTTCCTTTAATGCAGTCTTTATGAAAAGCTTCTGATTTACTCCTTCTAATTCATCTAATATGGTCTCCAATGAAGTCATAAAAAAAGTTACAACAGACAAAATACAACTAAACACCATATAAAGGGTAATTCATATGTATGGTCATCAAATTAAATAAGTGTATAATGACCTCAGTAATAGCTTAACTAAAATTAATCGCATATAGAAAAAATTGCATTCATGTCTAGACTAAACTTTTGAGAACCAAAACCTTCATTAGGTAAATCAGATAAGAGTACATTTATATTTTCTTAAAAAATCAACACGTTTTGCCGGAATTTCTCTCTTCTCTATTAGAACGTGCCTATTGTCTTGGCATGTTTTCTATTAAAAACCCATTTTATGTACCAATCTCCTAAAGGAATGTAATTTCTCAGTGAAATTAACACCCCCCTTCATTTTGTTGGACTTCGAATATAGCTTTCATTGTAGGTCTCTTTTTATGGCAAAGTTATAGATCACACTTGGGATTACTTCTTCTATATATTGATCGACAGATGACCTGGGGTAAGTTTAGTAATTTGTTTTCTTGGAGAAGTAAATTTTCTTCCGCCACTTTGTTAGGCTCCTTTGACAATTCGCTTAACTGTATTTAGGCCAACATCGGTTGCTTTAGTCACTCATTCTTACAAAACGACTGAGAAAAATTGCAATAGTCGCTATAGATTCTTTCACGTCCTTGACTACGAATTAGTTTCCTACGGTTACCCATAATGCAGGCAGCTCTATGAATAATTAAAATTTCCTTAAGAGACTACTTTACAAGTCAATATTTTATACTTGCATGTAACTGCGAAAACAGCAGTAGAGATGCACAATTTAGTCCTTGTAAATGGTTGGATAAAGGAACTCCAAAGAAAAAACCCTAGAAATTTAACCAAATCACGGGCAACGTGTTTTGGTTTTGACGCCGCAGCCAATAATGGGATTTAGGAAGAGCCAGGCCACAGGTCTAAACATTTCAATTATAAGTGCACAAATGTCAGGCTTGACTTTTAAGATGGTCGACATTTCTATTTGCATCGTAACCTCAAAAAGTTATGACAATTATTGAAATTAGTTCTAATTATAAGGGTCGGCATCTCTGATCATTTTAGTAATTATAATTAAACAAGTGACCTTTGTAATATGTTATTTGGGTTGCCTGCTCCACTCTATCTGTTCGGCGGCCCGAGTATATGTGAAGTTATAATACAAGAAAGGTATCTGAATTATCTTTCTGCGACTGGCCAACTAATAGAGCAAAATTCCCAGATCTATTGGATTTCTTTATTACTAAAGGTATTGACCATGACTATAAGAAAGTGGAAGACAACTACGTACTATGCTGTGATCACTCTTCTGTAGTACTTACTCTAGATACAAATAAATTTGTTAAAAATAAACCGCCACAACTACATAATAAGCAAACTGACTGGGACTACTTCAGAGACATAATAAAAGAACAATTCCCCCTGTTTCCCTAAAAACAGAAAAAGGCATTAAAGAAGCCTTCACAAAATTAACATGTATCATACAAGAAGCAGCCTGGGAAGCAACCCATCAAACAATATCGCACTCTAATAAAATTGTCAAGAAACGCAGACTAAGAAGGGAATGGCAAAACAAACAATACTATGCAGAATAGAAAAACTTTAATAAAGCTGCGAGAGACTTAAAGAGAATTCTAAAGGAGTATAAAGACGAAACTATCTAGAAAGCCTAACAGCAACGGAAAGTAGTGATTACTCATTGTGAAAAGCGACAAAATACCTTAGGTACACCAAACAACCAGTACTAGTAATTCAGAAACTAGATAGATCCTGGGTTAAAACCGATGCTGAAAAAGCTGAAGTCTTTGCTCACCACAAAAATGTTTTTCAGCCACTGCCGGGAGAACAGAATGCAAATGAAGAAGAAAAAATTGATCACTGTACCTTGATTCACCAGTACAGCTTTTGTTACCAATTCATCCCTTCTCTATTACTGAAATTAAAAGTATGATTAATAATCTACTACATACTAAAAATAACAGGGCGTGTATTGAAAGAGCTACCAAATAGAAGAGAATTAAAATAATCATGTTTATTCGCAATGCAATATTAAGAACTAATAACGTTCCGGCACAATGGGAAGTAGCATAAATTATAGTTATACAAAGGTAAACCACCTAACAAAGCAAGTTCATATAGATCTATAAGTGTCTTGCCAATCATATGGAATTTTCGAAAAACTATTGTTCAAGTGATTAATACCGATTCTAAAGAAAAACTAACTGATACCTGATTATCAGTTTGGTTTTAGGAAACACCATTCTAAGATAAAGCACGTTTACTGCATTGTAAATCTTGTAAACAGTGCTTCCGAAGAAAAAAATCGTTGTATAGCTAACTTCATTGATGTAAGCCAGGCAATTAATAAAGTGTGGCACAAGGGCCTCTTACACAAGTTAAAACAGCATCTACCGCATAACTTTTACCTAATATTAAAATCATACTTGCGTGATAGATCTTTTCTTCTAAGGTACGAAGAAGAACATACTACATTGTTTCCAATTAAATCGGAAGTACCGCATGGCAGTGTCTTGGGGCCAGTGCTGTATCTTTTTTTAACAGCAGAGCTATCAACCAGAGAAGATGCCGTACTGCCGTAGGGTAGGATCGCTCAAGAGTACGCACCTATAATTTAGTAGGGTACCATAAATAAAATGCAAACTGTTGCTTCAAACCATTTCATAATACCAAAAATAATAAAAATAATAATAATATAAACATTTATTTCCAAAAAAAAAGCAGATTACATAATGTGCAATGAAAACTAAATTTTGGAAAATGGGCGCTGTTCAGTTTGACCCACCTGATGGCAGGTTAATTGGTCTTCCACAGCACCCGTACCACAAAATTAGAAAAAATAAAGCAGCTGGACGATTGTGTTATGTAATATCCAGTAGCCGAGAGAAAATATTACTGATTTAATAAAAGCTGCTTAAAAGTACCTACTTTTAAACTTGGTTTCAGGTAGGGTTCTTAATTGGCGAGGTATTATATTATTATAATAATAGACAATATTATATGAAAAAGATCTTTTAAATAAATAAGTTCTAAACCGTGGAATTGTCAATGTACTTTTTGTTCTAATATTAACTTGATGATCATCGGATCTAAAGGAAATTTTATCGAACAAGTAAGGTGGCTCTTTATTGTTAAATTATTTTTAAATAAAAAACTGCAGTATGTAATTTATGTCTGTTGGACATGCTAAGCCAGTTCGTCTCTTTCAATTTATGATATACATGCTGTCGTCTCTGTATACCATAACTAAATCGTAGGCATGAATTTTGAGTGCGTTGGATCCTTATTGCAGTATTTTTTGTTAAACATGGAGCATAAATGGTATCACCATAATTAAAATTTGATAAGACCAATGCATCACACAACAAAATTTTTATATCTCTCGAAAAGCAATAACGGTGGGCATTTAAATTATAATACGCTTTCTGACTACACCGGGAAACATGTTGTTCGAAACGTAGGTCGTTATCAATGAGCACACTTAAATTCTTACACACGTTGCTCTGCACTAAAAGGTCACCACCTACTTTTATGTCAATCGACTCAATTGCTTGTTTCCTTACTGCTCTATTACCAAACAGCATAAATAAAGATTTAGAGGCATTTATTTTTAATGAATGTTTTTCACAAAATTCCACAAGTCTCGCCAGGTCCTCATTCGCCAACGATATTGATTCATTCAGCTTATGATACGGAAAAGAGTAATATATTTGCGTATCATCAGCGTACATGTGAAATTTACAATATTGTAAGCAAGAAGATATATTATTCGTATACAGTGAAAATAGAAGAGGACCTAGAATCGATCCTTGTGGAACACCCATTGTGACTATTAGCGGATCGGAAGTTTTTTGGTGAATACTAACCATTTGTGTTCTATTAGATAAATAATGTTTTATTAAGCTGATAGCCGAGTTATCAAAACCTATGAAATTAATGTGTTATGTAATAATAACATATTTTGGCAAACTATAAACATTTCTTAAAATTATGTATGTTTTTTTTTAATCAAAAATGCGTACTTTTAGGTGACAGGTATTCTAAGAGTACGCGATCTATATGCCTAAGAATACGTATTAAAAACTATGAAGATAACCGAACATTTTAAGAATAACAGGCTAATCTTCGCACAAATCGCAAGTAAAATCACCTATCCTTATATAGCTTGTGTAATCCTCATGCCACCAGCTTCCACAATCACTGCATTTTATCCAGTCTGATGAACTAAAATGCTCATTGCATCCAGGACGAATTGAATTTTCCTCTTCTTGTGCCTCTGTTTGGGATGACAATTTCTTTTTTTTAGATGACTCAGTTTTTTGAGAACTAAAAACATTTCTCTTTCCATCTTGCTTTTTGGCCTTTTCTTCTTGTTCAGCTATAACTTGATCTTTATAGGGAGTGAAAGAAAGAATTTCGGATTTTTTAGACCTTTGTCTTCGTATTTGCTGATGTTTGGCCTTTGGTAAAGGCACAATCATTTGTGGCGGTACTGCAGTTGAACAGGAAGGGCCAGGATCGTAGTGTGAACATGAAGCTTCAGAGTTGTAGTATAAATTGTTTGTATCCAAAACTGGGCTTTTGTATAGAATTCCAACTCTGTCAATGGCATTCTGGCTAAGGTCAGGGCTTTAAGTAGGAGTTCTATCTTCATTTCTTTGTATTTTGTTTTCAAAATGGCCAGAGGTACTAAATCCTCTTCATCAGCTTGAGTTGCAGGTTTGTCGGTTACCTCAGAAAGGGCAAAATCAGTTTCGTTAAAAACGTTTGCATTATAGGGATATATGCCTGTACATGCAAATGATTTTTCAGCAATATGAGGAGTGGTAACTTTCGCATATACTGCGTGAAACAGTGCCGATGATATTTCTTTAACAGTGATCGGCCTTCTTTGGTTGCTTACCATCCATTTATCACGTTCCGCAGAGAATGCGCTTTTAAGCGAAAAAAAAAGCTTCTGTCCAGTGGCTGCATCTTATGACTGGAGTGCGGGGGTAAAGTTAAAAGAATAATAAATTTTTCTCTTGCATATAAAATTGCTTCCAGAGAGCAGTGTGATATGTGATTATCCAATGTTAAGATTGCTGGATCAGTTTCTGTTTCAAGTTAAAAATAATTCCGTATTCATGTACCTAGAATCGGAGGTCATTTTAAGAGTGCCTGGGGGTGCTCCATAGAAAGCTCCTCTTTCATACGTTTCCTTGCAAATATTAGACCTGGAGGTAGCCAAACACCTTCGGTGCTCATGCATACTACAGCAGTAGTTAGTTGCCCTTGTTTGGCGGAAACAATTTTGGATACGGTTCCCGTTCCCTTAGTGGCATAAATTTTATGCAACTTGTTAGGCACAGTAGATGGCCCGGTCTTGTCCATATTGAATATTCGGTGTCCCGAAACATTTGTTTTTTCATAAACTGTTCTTAAATTATTGAAAAATCTACATTTCTCTTGACTTCGCAATGAAAGTGCATTTCTAGCTGCAAAATCCTGTGCCCAATATTTGCCTGCCATTTGTTTCCGGTGTGGAATTTTATTCATATCAGCATACTGAAAGGCTAAAGACCTAACATCTTTCATTCTTAAACCATAAAACCGAATTTCCAGATCCCGAATATGATTTTACAATTAATTTTCTTGATTTTTCGTGAACACAAGCTTAAATCTACCAAGGCTTGTAGGTACTGTACCCTGTTACAATAAAAAAATATATAATTTATTTTTATTTGAGTCTGTAAAAAATACCTTGCATAATCTTTTTTTTAGGGTGCATTAATTCATGTTTAGTGACTTTGCAACTGACCTTTTGCTCTCGCCATTTGCTACTCTTTCAGCTGCTTGATTTAAGATTTCTTGTGTAAACTTCATCTCCCTCTTACTCTTCCTTTTGTATTTTCCTATGTTTACAAATTTATCTATCGGGAACACTTAAAAAAAATGAAAACAATTATTTAAAAAATACAAAAGCTAAGAGTACAACTACGCAAGGTGAGGTAAGAGTACTCTTTGGGTGCGTACTCTTATGTGCCAAGCAACAAATTTAAAACATTGGCTTCAAAAACCTAACCAAAAAACTTAACAAAAATCTAAACACAGGATTGTGTTGCAACAGAACCACTTATTAACATGTTCAATAAAATATTTAGAAAAAATCTATATTTGAGAGCCTTTGAGGTTAGTGGGTTAGGTTTTGCGTTAGTTTTGACACAAACTGACGCAAAACCTAACCTGCTAACCTCGAATTTAACACAGACTTACAGTGTCGCCAACATATTATTCATACGTTTGAATTTTCACAGCCCGCTGAGGATCAGTTTTTTTTGTCTTGAGTCGATTGAGAGTCTGTTTAAAAAAATGGCGTATAAAAATAAATGGAAAAAATTCTGTACAGATCACTTCCAAGAAATGCAGAGACATGTGTCCGCCAGTTCCCTTCAATTGAACCATAATATCACACAGCGATCACGTTAAATGCCTAGGCATGCATCCGGACAAGAACCTTACCTGGTGGATGCACATTTGGAAAATAACATCAACAATTAAATTTGAAATTTAGCAAGCTTTATTGGTTGCTCAGTAGAAATTCCCAGATTTTCCTTGACAAGTTGTTACTTTATAAAGTAATTTTCAAGTCAGTATGGACGTATGGAAGCCAATTATGGGAAACTGCATCATATGCAAACATAGCAATATTAGAAAGATTTCAATCTAAGATGCTACGAACCGTCACCAGTGCACTGCAGTATTTAACAAATACAGACATACAAAGTGACCTCAAAATAAGTTCAGTTAAAGATGTAATAACGAAAACCAGGGAAAAATATCTTGATGAATTACAGCTTCATACTAATGCATTAGCGTTAAGCGTATTACATACTGGATCTGCTTTTATATTTAGTTAAATTAGACTTAGATGTAGTTAATTTAAGCATAGTCATAGCTATTTTGTAATACTTGATTAAATAACCAATTAACGCAGAAGAAATGTCATTGGATGTCTACCTCACACGTCGAAGCACTTTGCTTAGATAATTTACTTAATGCTTATTAAAGCAGATTGTAAATGGGCAAACTTAGGCTATAAAACAAAAATTACAAATTTATTTTCAACTTATGAATACATCAAATGCACCAAAATAAGTGGCCCACAATTCATCAGCTTGCTGATACAACATCCGAAAATAAGCAAAATGTTACACGTAAAGGTGTTTACACAAAAAAGCCACTTTGTTATCAACCACCGAGAGCATCAGTATTTTTTGATAAAATTGAATTACAATGCACTTAAATGCAAAGTTGGATAATTAAGTAATTTTACAAGTTCTTTTAAGGAAGAGTTTATGTAAGGCAATCTAGGTTTTTCTAATATCCAACTTAAATAATTGTTAGCCAAGTATTTACAATCTGCCATTATAATGTAGCATTCAGTAAATGTAATGAATAGATGAATATGACAAGTGAGGAATTACTCAATGGTAATTGCTCGTTATAAGTTATCCAATGATGGACTTGTTATCAACAGACAAACTTAACCTAAGAAACTTAACTATACCTTAACTAGTCATTACATTATACAAAGGTACTAAGTGAACCTATTTTGTAGGTCCGAGGGTTTATACCTCCTTAGTCTTCGAACTTCACCGTTATCGATAACTGATAAGTCACTAGCTAAAGTGTTCGGGTGTATACTAAGTCTGTTGTGAAAGAACCACTTTGATTTTCAATAATTTCACTTATTGAACTTATTCCAAGATCTCTCCTGATGACCTCGTTTGGGACGTACCATGGGGCGTTCACAATCTGACGAAGAGTTGGCTGCTGAACCCCATAGCTGCACACCCTAGGCCCAGATTGGTCTCAAAATTGCTTTATAAAGGAGGACCTTGTTATCTATTGATAGTTGTGATTGCCTGCCCAGTAAGCAATGCATTTGTCTGTATTTTAATCCTAATTGCTTTCTTTTGGCCCATACATGGTGTCTCCAGGTAAGTCGACGATCCAGGTGGATTCCCAAGTATTTGACAGTGTCATTTTGTGGTATCGGCTGGTCATTCAGTGTTAGAGGAGGGCAGGTTTCTCGTCTCAGCGTAAAGGTGACATGGGAGGACTTGGCCTCATTGGCCTTGATACGCCATTTCTTGAGCCAGTTTTGTACTGCTCTTAGTTTTGGGATGCAATTGTGGAGTCTGTGTGGGTCGATAGGATGGCTGTGTCATCAGCGTAAGTTGCTATTGTCGTGGCTCTTGTTGTAGGAATATCTGTAGTGAATAGTAAATATAGGAATGGTCCCAGGACACTGCCCTGCAGTACCCCTGAATTTACTGGACATAGTGTGATGGACTCATCGAACATTTTTACCAGACATTTTGTGTCAGTTAAATATGACTTTAGAACCTGATACAGGTCAGCTGGGAATGCACTTTTTATTTTAAATAATAGATCTTTGTGCCAGACCTTGTCAAAGGCCTGCCTAATGTCGAGAAACGCAGCAGAACAGTATCTCTTGGATTCTAAATTTCTAATGTTTTGTAAATTTTATCAGCTAGTCTGTGCACTTGTTCAACCGTGGAGTGCTGCTCACGAAATCCAAATTGATGATGGGGTAATAAGTTGTTATTCAGGATATGCGGTTTGAGTCTCGATAGTATCAGCTTTTCGGATATTTTGGAAATAAGTGGGAGAAGACTTATGGGTCTGTAAGAAGCTACCTGTTCGGGTGGTTTACCAGGTTATAGGATGGGAATTACACAGGCGACCTTCCATTGGTCAGGGAAGTATCCTATTCTAAGTGCAGCATTAAATAGTTTTGTCAGAAATTTCTTGCCTATTTCTGGTAACTTTTTGAGTACTGTACTTGAGATAAGGTCGTACCCAGGTGCTTTGTTGCCTTTTAAACATCTGATGATAGCACTAACTTCTTTTATTTTGAAGGGTTTGGTTGGCAGACTAATTTGAAAGGGTGCACCTAAGAACTGGTGGATTTCTCTCTCCGCCTCAGGGGTGGTTTCAGTAGGGTATGGCTCAAATACCTACCTTTTTAAGATGATTAGCAAATGTTAGTGCGTTTTCGTAGTTGCTTCTAGCCCAGGTTCCATCTTCTTGGCGAAGAGGTGGTATATGTTGAGTAGGTCTTTTCAGTTTTTTAGTAAGTAGCTTTCCATAGTGTATAGTCGGAAGCTTCAGTGGGTGATAACTTTTCCAGGTACAGCTGCAGTGATTGGTTTTTTAATTGCCTGAGGAGTAGTTTGAGCTCAGCTGTTGCTCGGTTGAAGGTCAATTTGTCAGTTGGGGCTCTAGTAGTTTGCCACCGTTTTCGCAGTCTTCTTTTTACTGCAATTTTACGTTTAACCATTATTGGGCAGTCGTTTATTTGTACTGTTTGGGTTTCTCTCGGAGCAGCTTCTTGTACTATACGATTAAAGTGTTCTACAGCTTTTCTTAGATCCTCTGCAGATTTTAGTTAAATTTCTAATTGTATTGACTCTTCTATCTTGTCGTTGAAGTAGTCCGTCTGTCTTTCTGTTGGAGAGAGATGGTGGTTTTTCTATGTGGAGTACTTGTGTGCCAAGAGTAAGTATGATAGGGGAGTGGTCAGAAGGTAGGTCTAGATTGGATTGGGCTTGTAGGTAATTCAGGTTAATATTTTTAATGACATAGAGATCTAAAAGATCAGGTAATTTATTAAGATCGGAAGGCCAGTAGGTTGGTTCGCCGGTGGAAATATAGTTCATATTATTTGAGGAAATGGTCTTTAGAAGTTCTCTTTCCTTAGTGGTTGTTATTCTAGATCCCCATAGAGAGTTCTTGGCGTTATAATCGCCTCCAGCAATGAAACGGTTACCAAGCGAGTTAAAGTAGTGCTCATAATGCTCCTGTTTGTTTACGTCCCGAAGGGGACAGTATACTGCAAATACAGTAATTGGGCCTGTCCAGTCTTCAATTACTACTGAGGTTGCTTGAATGTGTTCTTCGCAGTACTTCTGGATTTCATAGTGTTTTATCGAATTTTTAATTATGAGGGCTGAGCCAGCGTGTGCTGTACCATTGGGGTGCTGAGTTACATAAACAGAGTAGTTCGGAATCTTTAAATAATTTCTATCAGTAAAGCGAGCTTCTGAAATTAACATAACATCTATGAGGTTGTGCTGCATGAATGAAGTGATTTCAAGTGAATGCTGTTGAAGGCCATTGGCATTCCATTCGGCGAGTTTTAGAAATTGAGCCATTAAGACATTTTTGAAACAAGAGATGTTAAGAGGTTTAACATAGTTGACATTTGCTCCATGAGGGTCATCATCATTTTTTTTAATTCATACATGTCATTTGATTTTTGAGGCGGTTGTGAGGACGTCATTTGTTGTTGTGGATTGATGGTTGCGGCTTGAGCTTGATGAACTTTACCACTAACGATATCTGCGTGTGTAATTCCTGGCTGTATAAAGGATGGTTGTCTTCTATTAATTTGTCTTTGCCTAAGTGCTGGGAATGTTGTTTGTTCAAGTTCTTTATATACAGAACATCCTCTATAGTTTGCTGGGTGGTTGCCGTCGCATAAAATACATTTAACTTCAGGGCTTGTAGTTTTACGTAAGCATTGTGTAGTTAAGTGGTTACGAGCACATTTCACGCATCGTGAGCTTCTATTACAGAAGTTTTTTGTATGCCCTAGAGGTTGACATTTTGTGCATTGAGGAATCTCTCGTTTTGGCCTAGGGGGTTCGAATTTTACTATTGTGTGTACGATTTTATCAATGTTATAAATATCTTTGTTATTGGGGGCTGGCTTGAGTTCGATATAGAACAATGGCAGTTGTATTTTTGTACCTTGTTTTCTTATATTAGAGATATCGATAACTGTGTGCTTATGTTCTTCTATTGTTTTTTTAGGGTTTTCAAGTTAGTACTGGGATGAATGTTGCGCAAAACCACTCTAGAACTATGAAGTTGTTTATGTTGGTATGAGTGGAATTCAGTATTTTCCTCAGATAGAGCTTTAATTATTGCTGTGTATATTTCCGATTTTTTGGGCAATATTTTCACCTCATCGTTGTAGAGACTTTTTTTTCAAATTCGTTTTTAGCTACATTCTCTAGTAGCTCTATTAATGGAGGCAGAAATTTGACCCCGGATACAAAAATTGGACGTGGTTTTGAGTCCTTTTTATTAGTTGTTATGTCTGCGCTGTCGTTAGGATTTTCTTTATCTAGACTCTTATATCTGTTAGCAGTCTCTATTGGTTTATTTAGTCAGTAATTTGTGATTTTTGCCTCTTTCAGTTATGCTGGACTATTGTCTACATTTCTTTGACGTTTTCTGCTTTCTACTAGCTGCTAATCTTGTTCTTGAGAAGGTGATTGTGATTGTGACAGATAAGGAATACTAAAGTTTACAGAATATTGTGGATATATATTGTTAACTGGTAATGGCTGATAAATTGTAGGATAATTCAAATAGTAAGACGGGCACGGCTGACTTTGTTCAGCCTGCATCGGTTCAGCTTGTTGATTGTTATATTGCATCGTGGTGTGTTGAAAATGAGCCATTAGGCTTTAATATTTAAGCGAACTTAGTTATTTATAGTAATATACGAGCTTATGTTAGTAGTCGGATATGCTTGCTTAACCAAGGCACAGATGACCCGAGGGGTCGTCAGCTCGTGTGTGTCGCCAGATATCACGGAGCGCGAGCGAACTTTACACTTCGAATATCGAGCAACGACTAATATCCAACTAAAATTCACAAACATTTTGACTTTCTATATAAAAAAACTTGATAATTTTTTTATTTAAAATGATTTATTGCCAGATCAACATATAAATGTTATACATGACATTTTGGATACAGTCAATAAATAACAGCAGTGATGTAAGACTAATCTAACGTCTCAGGTTAATCTACAGTGTTTAAAAATAGAAAAATATAATTATAGCAAAGAGCATATATTATAATTATATGCTCTTTGATTATAGTTAATAATGTAACTTAGTCACTGACATCATCTGGGAATATAAGATCTTGCGGTAGCTTTCGCTTTAACCTAGTGTATATATTTCTCTGGCATAGATTGTAATATGTTACACCGTCACACGCACTTGCATTTTTAAAAAACTTTTTACCACTTTCTTGTATAGTCTTGTGTTGGAGAAACTCCTAGCTCGAAGTGAAGTTGGTTGTTGCGGATAAACCAAAGAACATTCACTGCAATTCTAAAAATTTTATTTTAAAATCTCTGCAATTTCTATATGTTGGTTTTAGATGTGTTCATCCAGACCGGGCTGGCGTATAATATTAAAGTCCTTACAGGGTCTTATATCGTAGTATTGCACACTCGGGTTTAAGCTACGACTTTCGATTTATTAGAGGATATAGTCAGCGTATTTAAATCAAACAAGTAGAGACACTTACTGTCGGTTCCTTTGATGTCAAAATACCAATTTGGATGACCTTGAACGGCTTCTGGGGGGTACTTTCCGATAGTACTAACAGATGGCGCCACTACTATATCACATATGATTGTTAGCAGAGCTAGTAACTGGCTTTGATTGGTAGAATTTTGTGCTGCCATCTGAAAGTGAAGCTTAGAAATACCCCCCGAGTTACTGTCCCAGGCACTCTAGACAGGTTTCAACATTTGGCATGAGTGTCCCTACTTGTTTGATGTATGTACGCTGATATAGTTGTCTTAGTCTGTTGTAATCTTGGGTAAGTTTTTTATTTATGCGGTAGTTCCAACTAAGCCTTGTGTCTAAGTAAACTCCGAGGTAGTTGACGGCTTTATCGTTTGTATTCCAAGGTGTGCTAACTTTATTCATTTCAATGTTGGGTGGGTCTTTTATTCTTCTCAGTGCGAAGATCTTACCTTGGCATTTCGTAGGGTTGTTAATTGGAATGTTCCAGTTTTTGAACAACTTATAAATGGTATTCATAGCATATTGCAGTTCATGGATTACTTCTTCTAGGTTAAGTCCTTGTGTAATTATGACAGCATCATCAGCTGCGTATGAGGCTGAGGATGCCGTAACTGCTGGCATGTCAGAGACATAAATATTGAACAGAAGTGGTCCCAGAATGCTACCTTGTGGAACTCCTGTGCATATGTCTTTGCTTTGAGATAGATAGGAATACACTTTAACAGCAAATGTCCTGTATTCGAGGAAGGAGAAGATGACTGCTTTTAGGTAGCTAGGTATATTCAAGTTTAGGATTTTTTTAGGCCTTGCCAAAAGCCTGTGTTATGTCAAGGAATACCACTGTGGTAAAATTCTTATTTTCGTAGCCTCTCCTAAAACCGAATTGGCATGGTGGCAAGGTGTTTATTGCCTCTACAGCTTTTAATAATCTTGTATGAATAATTCTTTCGAGGAGTTTTGAGAGAGTACTTAGAAGGCTTATTGGTCTGTAGCTTATAATATCACTTTTGTGTTTGGCCGGCTTAGCGAACATTAGGATGTGAGCATGTTTCCATTGCTTAGGGAAGTAGCCTTTTCGTAGACATCCATTGAACAGTGATGCTAAGTATGCTAGGCATTTTTTGGTTAGATATTGGAGAACAATTTTGGGAATGAGATCATGGCCAGGTGCTTTACGTTTTGGTAAAACTGCTATGTGTTGGGCTATTTTGTTTGGCGATGTAGGTTTGATAATTTCAGCAATTAGAATGTTACTTTCAATGTGATTACAGAGGAAGTCTGCGATGGACTGCAGGAGACAGAAGGGGTGACTACTTTTTTAAGATGAGAGGCGAAGGCTTCCGCTTTTTTGACTTCAGTGCAAAGCATATTATTGCCACAGGCAAGAGTGGGAAGTTCTTCGCGTTGCCTTAGTATTTGTCTAGTGGTTTTCCACATTCCTAGGTCGCCCGGGCCTATTTCTTCTATGTATTTTTTATATGACCTTATATTCATTCAACTTCTTCTTGATTCGATGCATTAGATTGTTTAGTAGTTGTTTTATTTCTTAATTTCTTGATCTATGCCACTGTCTTCTTGCTTGGCTCTTTTCATTAATTAAACTGATTTTATAGTTTGGACGACAGTTGTAGTCCAACGATTGACGTCTTACTAAAGTAGTGGCTGAGGAGTTTACTGCTTCAGTGATTGAGGTCGTAATATTGAGCATCTCTGTGTCTATGTTGTCTGTAGTATTCAGGATTATTGGCGTTTTAAGGTTTGTGTCTAAGCATTCTGGGAAGGTGTTCCAATTTATCGGCCTGTTGATGAGTCTAAGAGGTGGTTGTCTTACCGATGGTGAGCTTAAGAAGGACACTAAAACTGGTAGGTGGTCTGAGTTTACTTCCGATATTACCCTTTGATTGAGTTGTTTTGAGAATTTTTTTTATAAGACAATATCCAGAATATCTGTTTGGTGATCGGTTCGATATGGGAAATATGTATCCTACTCATCGGGGTCATGATCTGAAAAGTGTGGCTTGCAGAGTACTGTTCTAACTGGATGCCTTCCGGATTGTTCGCTCGGCAACCCTATGAAGTGTTTTTTGAATTTAAGTCTCCAATAATTGAGTTTGTTCGGCTGTATCAAACAACCTTTTTAAGTCATCTTCGATTAATTTTTTATTTGGCTGTCTGTATGTGCTTAGGATTGTAAGATGACTTTGATTTTTGAGTTAAATTTTGACGCCTGTGACTTCTAGGTTGATATTGTGCATGTCTACAAGTTTTACATGTTCAAATTTTTTCTTAACAATGAATGCAACACCCCCAGATGCAATCCAAGCGTTTATATCTTTGCGATAAACATAGTATCCAGGTACTTTAAAGGTATCATTTTCGGCTAGATGTGTTTCAAAAATGCATGCCACATCCATTCACTGTAGTCCATTTACTTGACATCTGCACTGTCAGTGTCAAATTTTAAAAAAAAGGTCTTGACTATACCTCAAAAATAATGTGATTTTTATTAGACTGTACAGTAGTAATTTAATTGTTAAAATGTGAAAAATAGCAGTGGTGCCAACATAATGTCAGTTTGACAGTGCAGATGTCAAGTAAATGGACTATATAGTCTCGGATTGTCAAAAATTACGTTTTATGGTAGCACTGTTGAATTTCTATTGGTTTTTTTGTTACTACTAGGTTGGGCAACCCAAAAGCGTAATTTTTAAAATTTGTGTTTTGGTACCTGGCACCTTTTATTTATTTTTGCTTAAGTCATAACCTATAATTTATAGTTTTGACATTAGTAACTTAATTAATTGTTTCTAGTTACTCATATATAGCTTGATTTAAAAGTAACAAGAGATCAATAAAAAAACCAATTAGGGTAGGCTGTGATATGTGTTATACGTTTGGCAGTACTGAAGTGTATTGTCAGTCTATGTCAAATTCGAGATTTGCAGGTTAAGTTTTTCGCCACTCTGTCTCAAACAACAAACAAAACCTAACCTACTAATATCGAATTTGACATAGACTGACAATACACTTTACTACTGCCAAACGTATAACAAATATAACAGCCTACCCTAATTGGTTTTTTTATTGATCTCTTGTTATTAACCATGATATAAAGGATTGTTTTTAATTGGATTTTGACATTGAAAATCCGGCACTAGAGTGAATAGAGTTTTTTTTTTATATCTGACTAGGAATGCTATGAATAGCAACCGTTGGCTGGTGATACCATTTGAATTCCAGTTTAGGATTGTTAGGTGTTCGATTAGTCTTGAGGAATTATGGTCCATTAAACAACAGAGGTACAATATTTTGGACAATAAATTCTTTGATTTGAGAGATAGAGGATATAAGGAGTAATTAATTCTAGGAAAATTTTTATAATGTTAGCTGTTAGGGGTTGTTTTGATGGGAGGGTTGAAGGATTTAAGGGAGTTACATTGGAGTTTAGGACGTTTGCAGTTCTGTTGGCATAGGTTTGTGTTGGGTTAACTAGTGGATTATTGAGTATAGGTCTGTTTTTGATATTTTTTTGTTGTAATTCTAAATGGTGTCTACAACCCCGGTACATTGCAGCATGTTCATCCCCACAGTTGGCACATGTTGGTTTAGTGTTATCTAATTTAGTGCATGCCGTGTGATTGTGATTGCCCGCACACTTCACACATTTCGAGGGAGGAGAGCAATAATTTCTGGTATGTTCAAAACGTTGGCAGCGATGACACTGGGGTAGGCTTGTTGATTTTTTCCGAATTTCAACTGTTACTATCGAATGATACAGTTGTTTCAGATTAAATATTTGGTTAATAATCGGGTTACATTGATAATAGGCAATTTGTTTATCATGTCTTTGATTTTTTCAATGGTTAGCAATAATGGGACGTTTTTAATAACAACATATAATGGCTTGTTGTTAGGAATTTATAAGTATGGTACCTACTCGATTTTATTTGTGATTTATCTTATATGTATATTGATAGAATTTTTGGTTTATTATTTGATTGTTGTACAGTTACTATTAGACTACTCGATGGTCCAGCATTATTTGTTGGCAAATAAAATTTATTTTGTGTTAGTAGCTCTTCTGTTGACCACATATAGCGCTTGCACCTCTGTTAAAGGCGGAGTTAACTGGTATAATTTGCGTTTGGGTGGTGCTTGCACGTCCATGGTGATTACATTAAGTGCAATACTTAATGTAGATTTAGTTGAAATTTCTTATAAATAATAAAATTTAATGCACCTCACAGTTTGGTTATAAATAAGCTTTGAGGTCAGCTGTCTTGATTACTTTCAGATACTGTATCAGTTGGTGATTTTTGGGACACCCTGTATATTAATGTTTAGCTGAACTCAGGCTTTTTAAAAAGCTTTGTAAATGAGTAAAAAAGCAAGTAAAAAATAACCTTAAAGGGTGGCTTTTTCTCAAGAGCTTTTCGCCAATATTCTACACTACCAACTGTGTATTTAAAATACTTTACTTCTGTTTTTTAGTTTCCACTTTCTGTATTTTTTCAGTAATGTTAGATAGCTCTTTGCAAACGAGCACAGGACTTTTAGGGTTGAAGTTCCACCGGGCTTTTCCTTTACAGTTCACCCCTGACGCTCTACATTCAATTGTACTTTTTCTTTTCGATGGAGCTTCTTCTAAAACAACAAATGAGAAATGTTAAGTACCTCTCCAATACACAATTCCGGCACACACTGTGGATATTTTGTGCATCAATTATAGGAGTTCAATTTTGTGTATTTGTTTTAATGTAATTATTTATAAATATTGTCGTTAACATTCCGACGGTGCTATTATTGTGTAGGTTCCACCTGTTATACTATTGTATTTTGTGCTTCTGTGTAACGTACTCATCTAAAAAGGCAATAGTTCCTGTTTGAGGATGAATAAGTAAATAAATAATGCATGGGATGTGTTTTGAAAGCGCATGCTCTGATTGTTGCTGCTTATTTCGCCAATTTGGCGACTTTTTGGCTCAAAAAGGAGAGATAGAAATGTTGCCTTAAGCACGTCGCAGGTCCCAACGTCTGCGGCCAGGATTTCGCGCCGAAATTCAAATTAAAACAAGATTAACATAATATTGGGCGTGTTTAAGGTCGAACTGACACCGACGTACGGCCGCGGGGATCTGCTCATAAAGGATAAAGAACCGCGCGCGAGAGGCGACCGCGCGCGCGTCTGTGCTTGATGAATAAAGGCGTAGCCATTTTGATTTTGACGAATATTGACATACGTCTTGCAGTCTAGACAGAAAGTCATTTGTTACTCGGGAAGTGACATGTAAACATTCGTAAATTTACTATAAAAATCAAGCGGTCACATGTCGGGAGGTAAACAGCGCCTGTTTTAGTTTGGCAGCTCGCGAGTGCGCTTCGCCCCCTTTTTTTGGACTTTTTGGTTATTTGTGGCGACTTAACCTTGCAGAACTCTTTGGCCGGTGCCGAGAATGGTTTGCAGCCGACGGGAAAAATGCTGGAAAGAGTGGCATCGCAGCTTCGAAGTCTTCTGATAGAGAGTAAGTCCCGCGGCCTGCGCCCCCGGCGCACTTGTTGCCCCCGGCGTTTGCACGCCCCCTCGTTAGTGGGCATAGCAATTAAATGTGTGAATTGCCTGCCTGCACAACGTCCTGGAGCTCGCGGGGGCCCGACGGAGGCCAGAAGTTAGGTTATGTGCGACAATGCGTGTGTATGCTGCATCGGTGTACACTGCGCGTGCAAAGTTTTGTCCCCCAACAAGCTTTGGATTTGCAGTTTTGTTTGTTGAACAATGCAATTTAGTGCTTCGAATTTGGAATCGTGAATATTTTCATGTGATTCAGAGCAGGTCAGGAGTATTATTTATTTTTTTAACAGGATTAAAATGGAAATTCCCAATCAAATCAAAAATAGAAACTCTCATCTAGGACAAATTACACCTCAAATTAATGTATATTTATATGGAGAACACTTATACACATACAGTATACAGGGTATCCTATAAAAAAAAACTATTCGGCAAAGCCCAATCGTTAGAGGTAGTTTGGTCCTTTTATGAAAGGGACACAGATAAGCACAATATTTTATTCAACAGCTTGCCGTTTATTTTCTTTTAATTTTTATTGATTTTACTTACCATAATGAAAAGGCAAGAGTTTCGTCATTTTGTTTTGTTCATTGATAATCAGACGTTATTGAATTTATTTGCTTAACTCATTGTAATATAATCTGTAAAGTTTCGTTGTATTCTAATGCTATTCACGATTTTCTACAATACAAGATGTTACAAAAGATACGTTACGCACCCACGCTTTAATATCTAGGTTACTGTCGTTTTCAACACCCTTTTTTACTTCCTTTTACTACTATAAAGGAAGTATTGGATTCACCCCAAAAATTCGAAATTGAGTTTTCAACAGATCTTCACGTTTTAGAGTCCCCTGATCCCAAAAAACATATTTTTTTTCATTGGTCTGTCTGTCTGTCTGTCTGTCTGTGTGTCTGTGTGTCTGTCTGTGAACAGAATATCTCAAAAACGAAAAGAGGTATGGCATTGAAACTTCATATATAAGTTTTGTGTACTATGTAGATGAGACAGCAAGCTTTTGAAGAAAATCGCATAACCGGAAGTAGGTGTTTACTCTTGTGATTTTTCAGTTTTTTTCGATTTTTTCAAAAACGGCTCTAACGATTTTTTTTAAACTTTACATTTTTCTTACATTTTTAATGTGTATTGATGTGAGATAGGTGATTTTCCAGTTGAATACTTCTAAAGTAGGTTTCTTTTGTTTTTTTTTCTATTTTTTTTATTAACTCCTATTTTAAATAAAACACCCGGTATATTATTACATTTTTGAATTCACCTTAAAATTCTAGAGAAAATTTGTCTCTTCAACTAACACTCGATTTTGTACCGTTTTTGTAGAATTTGTAATTTTTAAAATTTTTAACAAATGGTTAAAAATTAAAAATGAAATTTTTGACTAATTATAAGATCACTGTAAAAGGAAGTTGTGTGAGTGTATCACACCAGATTTTTGATACTTAGAAACTCGGATAGCACTGGACAGATATGTACAAAACTGTAGAGTGTAGTGGATTGGAGTGGAGTGTAAAGATGGAATTATATTTTTCAGATAGCGTAAATTGTGTCGAAAAATAGCCCAAAATATTAGATCAAACGCCACCTATCTTAAAATATTTTGTAACCCCCCCGATGCATTTAAATTTTCTGTAATCATCATAAGCAAAGGAAATATGTACGTGGAGAAGACTACTGCGTTTTATTGCTTCTAATTAAGACACCTCCACTATCAGCATGATGGATCACCTCCCTGTAAATATGTTTATCTTGAAGCTAATAATGAGCTAATTTATAGTAAGTAATTCTGATTAATTAGAGTCTCAACACATTTTAATTCTGCAGGACGAGACCCTCACGTAGCTTAAATTGTAAGATGTAATTGCACTCGTTTTTAACGATTTGAACCTATAATGTGCAATTTATACAGTGTGGAAATAAAGTAACGGATAAATTCATTAACTTTGTTAATATTAATTTTTATGAAAAAGTCTTGAAGGGGTATAGCAATTTTAATTATAGGACATACACTACAACCTTTATGTTGCTACGTCATTTGTTTTAAAAGTTATGACGTCATCGACTGTTTTTTAAATGACAACCTGTATTATTTATTATTGATTTTGGTAGTAGGTACTTTTTATGTTGTTTTCAATGATATAAAATTTTTAATATGTTACATTTGAAAAAATCGAGAGAAGTGGTGTGGTCTTAAAGTTTAAATATTAAAAATCAATGAAATGAGCAAAATACATCTAGCTACCTAGAGAAAGTGATTGACGGCGCATTAATATTTATTGAAATTTAAAAAAACAATTGAAAAATACAATAATTAATACTAAAAAATTAAATTCTCTGTGTCTCGCTTAATTGTACCATTTTTTTTATTAATAAAATAGTTTGCTAAAGGTCAATTCTAATTTAGAAAAAGCAAAGGAGGCTTCTTTTGTTTTATCCACCGATAACTAGATTTATTTTGCTCATTTCGTTGGTTTCTAATATTTAAACTTTAAGACCATTTTTCTCGATTTTTTTCAGATGTAACATATTGAAAATTTTATATCGTTGAAAACACCATAAAAAGTACTACCAAAATCAATAATAAAAATACAGGTTGTCATTTAAAAAGAAAATCGATGACGTTATATCATGAAAAACAAATTACATAAGAACCTGAAAATCAGTTGAAAATATTTCCTATGGTCAAAATCGCTACACCCCTTCGAGATTTTTTTCATAAAAATGAATATGAGTTGATCTGTTACTTTATTTCCACACTGTATGCAAGTCACACTAGAAATGTTTACGTTTAGAGGTAGTAGAGAATGAAAACTATTTCCCTACAACAATAAAAACACTATAATTTGGGTTGCACGTTGGTAATATACCATTGAAAATGAGAAAAAAAACATGTCCTACTTCACTGTCGCTTGTTAAAAGGTTTTTTGAAACATGGTTTTGTTTCAATTGTTCATTAGGATATTCATTCATTTTTTACCATTTACATAACAATATTGCTAAGAACAATATTGTCACTAGCAGTAGCAGTAGCAATTTTGGTTGAAACGTTGCATTACGTACTGTATTTAGCCAGTAAGTACAACCCGAGTACAACCGAAAGCAAAAAAAAGGTAGACAAAAACAGTTGCAATAATTGTTTTTGTCTGATGTTTTGCTTTCAACTGTAATAGTCGCGCATACTTCATTTTCTCGCAAAACTAGATTGCACTTGTCCCAGAGTTGCAACATTTAAAAAATATAATTTTGACGTACTGTACGTACAGTGTCCGTCATAAATTTAGAGAGGAATTTTATTTTATTATTCATTTATCAGCAACCAGAAAATTGCGTTAATCGAAATTGGTGCTAAAAAATCTTCAATCTCTTCTAAATATTTGCCATATCATATCAATTAAAAATTCTATTTTTTGTTTAATTCGTGGTAAGATCGTCTATTATTATTTTTTTAAATATACTCATAGGTACGTGTTTTTTTTACTTTGGACACAAAAAAATTAGTTTTTAGCACCAGTTTCGATTAACTTAATCTACTGGCTGCTAAGTGATAATAATAAATTAACTTTGAACTATCTCATTTTTCGTCATACACAGGGTGGTACGAAAAAAACAGGAAAAACCAGTAAACAAAAATTTTGGAGTAGGTGTAGGTGGCTGTGACTTCGTATTTGACACCTCCTTTCTATTGCAAACCACTTTTCCAAATAACGTTTTCATTTTCATATTTTCGAACCTCCCCCGTATACGAATGGAGATATTTAAATTTTGGCAAGTGAATTTTTAGTTTGAGAAGATATGGGACTTTTATCAAGAATACAATTTTCTGATAAATGAATAATAATTTTTACTTCCTTTTACAGTAAAGGAAGTATTGGATTCACCCCAAAAATTCGAAATTGAGTTTTCAACCGATCTTTACGTTTTATAGTCTCCTGAACCTAAAAAACATGTTTTTGTTCATTGGTTTGTCTGTCAGTCTGGTGTGTGTCTGTCTGTGTGTAAACAGAATATCTCAAAAACAAATCGAGGTATGGCGTTGAAACTTCATATATAAGTTCTGTGTACCATCTAGATGCGACAGCAAGCTTTTGAAGAAAATCGCACAACCGGAAGTATGGTGTTTACTCTTGTGATTTTCAGTTTTTTTCGATTTTTTAACTACATTTTTATTGCATTTTTAATGTGTATTGATGTAAGATAGGTGATTTTCAAGATTAATACCTCTAAAATGGGTTTCTTTTGGTTTTTTCTTTTTTTTATTAACTTGTATTTTAAATAGAACACCCGGTATATTATTACATTCTTGAATTCAGCTGAATATTTTAGAGAAAATTTTTCTCTTCAACTAACGCTCTATTTTGTACGATTTCTGTAGAATTTGTAATTTTTGAAAATTTTTGACAAATGCTTAAAAATTAAAAATCAAATTTTTGGCTAATTATAAGATCACTGTAAATTTTTATGACGGCACACTGTACATAGCTGTATTTCTTATTTGACGTATCGTGTAGCTGTCTCCTTTTAGCCCAAAACATAGATTTTTTTTCAAGTTGAATTGTAGAAGAGGTACATTGAATTATAGAAAACGTTTGTGCCATTGCCGTTAAATGGCCCTGAAGGTGACACACGCAGTCAGTTACAGTATACATTTATTCATTTATATAGCGTGTTTCACCTCTCACCTTCACGCCCTAGTATCCTCATTATTTATTTTCTGATTGATTTACAATTTTGGTCAATCATACTACCCTTTAAAGGTTTAAAGTGATTGCATTTCCATATTTTTAAATTAATTTAACTGCAAACCAGTAGTCTACTACGTTAAAAAATAAATTCGACAAATTACAAAATCATAGAGAATTAGTTCTTCAGACTCACAAAAATGGTCGAAATTAAAATTTTAATCGAAAACTCTTAATTATTTTTCGCCGACTAAATGCACTACAGTACACCTCGCGTATAGTGGACTTCAGGAGACACTCAATATTTTTTTCCATGCGTCCAAATTTTATGACGGCACACTGTACGAGTAGATAGCTGTGTTTCTTATTTGACGTATTGTTTAACTATCTCTTTTTATCCGACAACATAAATTTTTGTTTAAATTGAATTGTAGAAAAGATAAGTAGCACTAAAGTGTGTGCCATTGCCGTTACATGCCCTGAAAAAGTGACACGCAGGCAGGTACAGCATGCATTTATATAGTGTGTTTCACCTCTCATAGTCACATATTTATTTTCTGATCGATTTTGGTCAATCATACACACTTGAAAGGTTTAAGGTGATTAGATTTCCTCTGAAACTTCTTTGTGGTGTGAATCTATAATTCATATTCTTATTTGGGTATTTTGCCACTTTGTAAATTAAAATTATTAAATAACGTAAATAACGAATGTTTCGCGGGACATCATTTTTGATTAATTTAACTGCAAACCAGTAGTCTACCGCGATCAAAAATAAATTCCACAAATTGAAAAATCGTAGTAAACCTAGTTTACATAAAAAAGTTTCTCAGAATTACAAAAATTGGCGAAATTAAAATTTTAATGGAAAACTCGTATTGATTTTTCGCCGACTAAACGCACTACAGTACACCTCACTTATAGTGAACTTCAGGGGACAGTCAATATTAGTTCATTACAACCGAGTGCTCATCTTATCCGAAAGTTCAAAACAAATTTAGAAAAACGGATTTTTAAAAAACTTGAACACCCTGTATCTCGGAAACGAAGCGTTTCCGGGTTCATGTTTATTAGAAGTTTTTTGCTATTATTTCTTTATATTGTTTATGTAAGTTATGAAACAATAATGAATCTATTTATTTATTTATTTATTGATGATATCTATAAGTGTGTAAAATATTCGAACGTATTTTTGTAAACACTCTGTATAATTCTTTAACGTTTTGGTCTATCCTCAGAAATGCGGACGCTATTTTTAAACCGAATTGTATTTTTGTGCTCCACTCTGTATACTACGGCAATTTTCGCGGAAATAATCGATTTCAGCACTTTTTGTGACCATGTACAACAATCTATTATTTTTTGATAAAGCTGTTATTGAACATTTTACTATATGTTGCAAAGCTTCGGGGACTATATATCTTCAGTTGTTTTTCTTTTTAACAAATTAAAACTTTCATTTTACTTAATTGTACAATTTCTGTGAAAAATCGCAAAACAGGCGTCGTTTTAATTAAAATTTGGCCGTACTCTAGTTTAAGCAGAAGGGATATTTGCAAACATAGAAAACGAAACAAATGCACAATGCGCAGAATGTGAGATCAAATCATTTTGCCTTTTTGTTGTCCAATCACATTATTGTAAATACACACAACTGTCAAATGTTTACTGGCGTTATCACATAGTACATTTGCTTGGTTTTGCTTAGAAATATTGGAACTGCTGCAGGACTTATAGTGCTCTTTAGTTTTTTGTGTTTATAAAAAATATTTTTATAGACAAAACCTATGGTGTGCCTGTCTGCGTGTGTCACTTTTTCAACTGCTATGTGTCGACGAGCATACGTTCCGTCGTCGTGTTGCTTTTGTTCATTTAAGTTCTTCGTTTGTTCTTGTAGGATTTCTCATAAAAAATATTTAATTTTATTTGCAAACATCTGTCAAACGACGTTAATGTCGAATATTTCGCTAGTAAAACGCCTTAGTTTGATGAAAAGAGTAAAAACTGCTTGAAACATTTTGTGTGATGCAATTTAAAAAATCCAGTGACGGTGTCTCACTTAAAACAAAAGACTGAAACGCAGACAACTTCCTCATTCAGGGAGCTAAAGAGAAATTAAAAAATAAAATGCTTATGTTTACCTCACGCGACGTAAGATACGAATATGTATTTAGGAAAAACAAATGAGCATCTACAAAAAGGATAAAATTGTGGTAACTTTATTATTTTATTGGTTATTTTGAAAGTATGTGCAATTCACAGTAAAGTTGACTCAGTGGTCGAATTTCTGGCTCTAACCTAGAAAATCAGGATTCATTCCAACAAGGCTGACGACGACAATTCATTTTATAGCCACAGTAATATAACGTTCGTTGGAAATATGGGGGGGGGGGCTCGTAATCATTAACAATTACGAAGCAAAAAATAATAATTAATGGTTCACCTATATTCCGGCGATGTTTGAATCCGCATCTAGCAATGGTTATTAATTTTAATAATCCAAAAGAAAACATGTATAGAACAAAAATTATTCAAACACAACACAAAATGTAAATAAGTGTTAAAAACGAAACACGATAATTTATTTAATGCTGAAAAAAACAGAGCATGCATCACGTAAATGTCCACAAAAAAATTGTGTTGTAAAATTGTGAGTTCCAACTTTATTTTGTAGGTTGAAGTTTTGTATTCTTTCCTTTTCAGTTAACGGCAGGCTTTTAAAATTAATGTTGAGAATGCTTATGCGAATACCCAACCCGTGGAAAGTTTCAAATCTGTAAAGGACTTTACTTCTCATTGTTTTGTAAGTAGTTATACCGGTAAGAACTATTTATTACAGACAGTGCTCGGAGCTCGAATACATTTATTTTCAATGTCGAAGATTGCACCACATTTGCTCATAGGAAGCTGCCTTTAACCTCGGATTGCATTAGATGTTTGTAAATAATCCCGCCAGTTTACTACGTTCTCGGCTACAGCGCAGTTAGCCTTCGCTTAACATTGAAACTGCTTACCGCACTTGTGCTGCTTAATCGTTTTCGCCCTTAATTGCCATATAAGTTTTGGGCCCTATCTCGGAACGCCCTTATCAGATGTCGATCGCCCTCATCAGCTGCCAGCCGCTCGGTGCATTAATACTATGTTGACATACTTTTTTAATGTCATTTTACGTGTTCTAAGCGGTATTGAATAGTTACTTCTGGATCTCATTACTTAAACTTTGTTGTATTATGACGGTGGGGTAGATGATATTTTCCATTATAGCCCAGTTACATTAGAATCCGTCTGCCGAAAAAATCCAAGTGAGCTGAAATTTTGCATACACCTTTATTTTGACATTACAAATAATGTCTCAAAAGTCCCCATCGATATCGCGCTTGCGTCTTGAGTTATTCAAGGTCAAAGGTGACAGATATAAGTTTTTCGCAAATATCTCTCTTTCTATTAGTCGTATGACTTTTTTAGTTATTACAAGAAATTAAGGCTAGGAAATTCTCTACAAAAAAGATTATACAGGTTTTTTACGTACAACTAACCATTCAGTGAATAATAGACTGTTAAATTTTGTAGACCGGCTTTTCTTTCTTTTACGATAAAAGAAGTATTGGATTCACCCCAAAAATTCGAAATTGAGTTGTCAACAGATCTTCACGTTTTAGAGTCCCCTGTAGAGACCTGCGCGGGTCCAAAATATAGGAACCGCACCCGACCCGCGAACCGCAATTTCTGAAATTTTAAACCCGCACCCGACCCGCGAACCGCAATTTTCAAATTTTTATACCCGCACCCGATCCACGACCCGCCGTTTCAAACCCGCACCCGACCCGCGACCCGCAAGTGTTGCACTTTTAAGCCGCACTTGACCCCAAATTCAAATATTAGACCAGCAACTTGCTTCAGGTAGAATGTATACACAATAAAAAATGTTATTTTCACACTTCGGCGGTCAAATGATTATTAAGTATAATTTTTTTATACACAAACAAAATGTATGTTAAAGAAATGAAGTTATACCCGACCCGCGACCCGCAGTTTCAAATCCGCACCCGACCCGCTACCCGCAATACTGATATAAATTCTACCCGCAACCCGACCCGCAATGCGGGTACCCCGCAGATACCCGCGGGTACCCGACCCGATGCAGGACTCTAGTCCCCTGAACCCAAAAAATATTTTTTTGATCATTGGTCTATGTGCTTGTGTGTCTGTCTGTCTGTCTGTGAACAGAATATATCAAAAACTAAAGAGGTATGGCGTTGAAACTTCATATATAAGTTTTGTGTGTTATCTAAATGCGACGGCACGCTTTTGAAGAAAATCCCATAACCGGAAGTATGGTGTTTACTCTTGTGATTTTTCAGTTTTAAAATATATTTAAAATAGGAGTTAATAAAAAAACACGAAAAACGCAAAAGAAACCCATTTTAGAGGTATTCAACCGGAAAATTAGCTATATTACATCAATACACATTCAAAATGTAATAAAAATGTAATGTCTGAAAGAAATTGTTAGAGCCGTTTTTGAAAAATCGAAAGAAACTGAAAAATCACAAGAGTAAACACCATACTTCCGGTTATGCGATTTTCTTCAAAATCTTGCTGCCGCATTTAGATAATATACAAAACTTATATATCAAGTTTCAACGCCATACCTCTTTTCGTTTTTGAGATATTCTGTTCACAGACAGACAGACACACAGACCAATGAGCAAAAACATGTTTTTTGGGTTCAGGGGACTCTTTAACGTGAAAATCTGTTGAAAACTCAATTTCGAATATTTGGGGTGAATCAATACTTCTTTTATCGTAAAAGGAAGTAAAGCCGGTCTACAAAACTTAACAGTGTATTATTTACTGAATGGTTAGTTGTACGTAAAAAACCTGTAAAATCTTTTTGTAGAGAATTTCCTAGCCTTCATTTCTTGTAATAACTAAAAAAGTCATACGACTCATAGAAAGAGAGATTTGTGAAAAACTTATTTCTGTTACCTTTGACCTTGAGCAACTCATGACGCAAGCGCGATATCGCTGGGGACTTTGGAGACATTATTGGTAATGTCAAAATGAAGGTGTATGCAAAATTTCAGTTCACTTTGATTTTTTCGGCAGATGCTGCGTTTTTCAGTGTAATGTAACTGGGCTATTATAGAATAGTTACTTTGTAGTTAATGGCTGGTAGTCTGGAGCCCCTGGGCCCCTAATGAGCAGCCGCCACTGACTGTATAGACTAAATCGCTCTAGCCACAACCCCTAGCGGTATTTCTGTCTCAAGAAAGTGTAACAAGGATGGAACGTCATTGCATCATTCCCTGTCTTTAGATCAGTGGCGTAACTTGGTACCCGCAGACCTGGGGGGGGGGGGGCTGAGCCTGTGGGGGCCCTTCGGTCCCCCAATTTTATTTTTCTTTCATTCAATATACGCAAGTAGGAACAAATCTTCCTATTTTTATTTTTATCATAATGGGATGTCCACAAAAAAAGGCAAAAATATTCGCGGGGGGGGGGGGGCGAAATTTGAAGTTACGCCACTGCTTTAAATGCAGCATAAGTATACAAAAATGAAATAAACAATTAATGGGTTCAGTTGTAATAATTAGGAGGAAATTAATCGTGGCATCGTGTTCTGTTTACTAATGCAATTGTTAAGTGCGATTTACTACCATTAAGTACGTTTTTAGCCCTGATCTTTACTGTGCGGTAAAAGCTGCAATAGTTGGGAACGCTTCAAACAGGTAAATTAACTGGTAGAGATTTAAGTTTTTGAACAGAAAAGGATTCATTGAAAATTCGTCTGTTACACTTTCTTGACACAGAAATACAGCCCGGTATGGTTTGTTGGTTTGTACTTAAAATTCATTAATAGCGATGCAGCGTACTCTCAACTGGCGTTAAAGAAATTACTGCACATTTCACACGTGATTAAGTAATTAAACAATTGACGATTATTGAAGCTGATATAAAAATGACACCAATATATGTTAGAAACATTTGTTCCATGCGATATTCGTTGTTTAATTGCATTCTTGAGATTTTCTAATACAGGGTGTTTAAAAAATATATTCGGATATTTTACGCACTTATAGATCTCATTAATACAAACAAAAAAGTCCTAATAAACATGGTTTCGGAAACGCTTCGTTTCCGAGATACAGGGTGTTAAAGTTTAAAAAAAGTTTTTTATTATCTAAAACACTTTTCATGAAATTTTTACAGTTTGTTTATAACTTTATGGGGTATCATTTGGAGCTATTACAGTTGATCCATTAATTACAGTTACAAAACTAACGCCCAGCAGATTTTTTGCATATCCACATATCATTTTAATGAAACAACTAAAAATGCAACGTTTTGTCTCCTGAGTTTGTTTCGTATTTCGCTTTTCAAGAAAAAAATAAAGCCGATATTTTTTAACGTCTCTGAACCTTCAATATCTCAAAAACCCCTTAGCCGATTTTAGTGAAATTTTGAAGGTTTATTGCTGCTATTATGGATCATGTTTTGGCGCATTTAGATTAAATTATTTATACCAGGGGCGGCCGGATTTTTTTTTTGAAAGCTTTAACACCTTGTATCTCGGAAACGAAGTGTTTCCCGACTCATGTTTATTAGGACTTTTTTTTGTATTGGTGAGATATATACGTTGGTAAATATCGAAACGTATTTCTAACACCCTGTATTTGAGGCACTGTAAGATATGTACCCAGAGTTTTAGTTAGTTAACTTAGGTTAGACGTGGCGATTTGACAGTTTTTCACATTGTAAACCTGGCTTTTTAAAATCTTCATATCTTGAAAGTCATAAACCTGACACTGGCCTGGTTTCTGCCACATTCGATGTGCATTGTTGCCAGACCATATAACAATATATTTTTTTTGTAACATCCATAGGATGTTTCGTAAATGTTGTTTTTTATTATATTATTAGTATTAAAGGGTAGTAACTTTTTTAATCAGGTTCAAATTTCATAGTTCATTGCAACTGCGAGTGGGAAGAATCTTAGTTAAGTCTACGCCACCTAGTAGGTAATGGTTAAGTTGGGTATCGCGAATTAATTAAGTTCGTTTTCAGTATTGGTTGATTTTATAGATTTCTTCAAGTGCCACTTCTCCGTCTAGTGGGAACTGTTCAATTTTTAAATCTAATTTGATCTGTACAATATTTTTAAAACCATGTATTTATTTTATGTAAATAATTCGTGTTTTGCAGATTACATACTGTATTTTTTCTAAACTTATACCTTTGTGTTTTTGTGTACGTCGACAAGCCAATTTGAAATTTGCAAGAGCCTCAAAATTAGAAGTTATAATCGCAGCGTTCAATACGAACTGACACCTAAAACGTTGCTTGTCGAGTGTACATGTTTCGGCGTATTCCTTTTGGCTTGCTTCACGTTTTCGATTTTCTTTCTTTCGGTTTTTAATTGTGTCTGTGTTATGTTAGCTTGTTCATTGCAAAATAACATTATGCAGTTTCATTCACAACGGATCCTCCATACCGTAACTGCCTTTCTGTAAGAGCAGGCACTAAAAGTGAAATATATTAATATCAAGCAGTTATTAATGTTAATTTTATTAATTTATTTGATAAACCGTTACGGATTTTTAAATAATAGACTGAAAGACACCGTGCTTTTGTTTTTAATGTTATCATAGTCGGTAGCATGTACTTAACCGAGTCTCAGGCCAAGCTCCTCCAGAGATTATTGCGCCCTTAATTTGAGATTTATTATTTGTGTAATTGTAAACAGACTTTATAGAAAACGTTTCGCTTGTATCAATAGTATAATGTATTAACGGCGATTATGTTGTGTTAACACGACCGTCCGACAGCTGCCTAGGGTTTCCAGAAGCAAAGACGACGTAAAAGCGTTGGTGACTTAATTTTGAGTCTTTCATGTGTCGTCGTTGTTGTATTACAATTGTAACCAAATCTATTAGTTTAATTATGGAAAGAGTTGATATATGAAAAAAATCGAAATTAGATCAAGTTAACGCATCTGCAACAGAAACTATGAGTGAGACGCTTTTATATGTGTAGAAGTTCGTTTAACTATGAAACATTTGTACAATTTATGGAATGGGTCAAACTTCTTTAAAATGTAAATGGATAATGCGTAACGATTACAAAAGACTCGTACCAAAACCTAAAACAAAGAACGGCGGATGATATGTTTCGTCGGAATTGGTCGTTCAATCTGAAGAGGTTGGACAGAGCTAGAAGAACAAAGTTCTTTTAATGACACTTTTATATTAAACAGATATCGTGAATTTCTTTTTTCCGATGGATAGATTCAAATTTCGACAGTATGGAAGTATTTTCATGATAAAGGTCTTCGAAAATTTCGTTTCCAACGTGTATTTTCTGAAAAGCTGCAGAAGACACTTGCTACCGGCAGTGGGAAACATTTTATTTTTTACGTTGCACCATAGCCCAACGTCGACTGGCACCTAAGTAGATATCAGTAGGCTACAAACAGCTAAAATTAAACTTTTGGGAAACGTGAAAGGTATTATCCGACAAGACAGAGTTCGAAACGAATATGTAAGAAAACAACTATTTATTTTTTTTGTAAGACACAGTTAAAGAATCCCTATATATAAACGTATGTTGGGCTTGCATTTCTGAGTGAATCACGTTTTCATTGACACCGCTGGATTCAGTTGCCCGAGATTGGCCGTGTCGTCACCGCGCTGTTTAGAACGCAGCCATAAGCAAGTACTATAGGTGCGCATTCCTGGAGCGAGCGCATAAAGCATTGTTTTTTTTTTCGTAAATTGATGTAATTTGCATTGCTAAGTGTTTCCTTTTACCATATCAGTATTATTAACCACGTTAAGATATTTTTATCTTGTTGTACATACTTTTGAACATTCTTACGGTGCGCTATTTTTATTAAAAGACGTTAAAACATTTTCATAGTACTATATGTTTGATCAAAATATCACCCATAGCAGCCACGGCCGTTATTTAATTAACAACCGTTGCTGCACTGCCAAATTACGTGGTCTGCTCACGTTACTAGCAAGTTTTAGTTAAGTTATTTATATTAAAATCGCATATCTTAAAATTGGCCATTTGTTGTAGATCTTGCGAAAACTGTTGAACATCATACCGGCCTAATACCGTTAAATACTATTTTCGTAACTTTTTTTTAATTTACAACTCAATTTTAAAAATACAGAAACTAGTATAATTAGAGTAAGTTCGCCTGCGTGGTGAACTGAAAAGCTATATATGTATCATAATAAATGGAAGTAACATCTACATACCATCGTCAAAACACGTTCTTAGGTAGAAACCAAGGGGTGGCATAGATACAGGGAGACCGAGAAGACGGCGGAGTGACATGTAATAAAAAGCCATAACAGTCAATAATGTGTAACACTTGCAAGGAAGAAAATGGTGACGTAGCAATTGACTGGAGGAAGCGTTTATCTGCTTGCAAAGCATTCTTGAAGATAGGTGTGCTGGTTGTGGCATAGGTATTCCTAGATCTGTTTTTTAACGCTTTCCGATTGGGTAACGGGTACCTACGACTTGCCAAGCAAGGGCTTGGTAAATCAGTACTTGTTAGGAATTCTACTATCACAGCTCTTAGTTTTCCACAATATCGGATGAAGTATGAGTATTATAAATTCGCTAGAAGCAATAATGAACATAATGGATGTCTATAATAGATATTAACGATCCTAGTTTGCTTATGGGCATCTCGTTAAGTGCCATAAGCAAACGTGTATTGTTCCATATTCTATCTTCATCAATAAATTCTGATTCAATGTATTTTTTTATATAAAAAGAGTGCGGTAATATTTATTTCCGCATTAAGTACGGTAATGAAGCTCTTAACAATACTGAAATTAATTTGGTAAATAGCCTATAACAACATCGATGATGATAATAGTTATTTATTTATTCATAATTACTGTAATGTTCTAATCGAAGCCGCGTAGTGTAGTTGGGTAGGCGCTAGGTTTGCAGTAAGCAAGTCCTCGGTTCGAATCTCGCGGGGGCCGGAATTTTTCCGCAGCCTTAACGATTGGAATCTGGCTCACTACACCGCAAGGTAAAAATGAGGTTGTCAGTAATACAATACATACTGTAATGTTCTATTTACCAGACTGAATTTTAGTCTTGTAAATGCAACATTACAGTGCAGTGAAACATTACAGTACTGTGTATTGTAATGTGTACTGTAACCAAGGAAATTCAACACATGGTGATCAGATTATTTTTATTGATTGACGCTTAATTTCCATTAACTTTCCATCTAAACATTTAAAAAAAATGCGACACAATAAGAAATAAAACGATGTATGTTACACGGTAATTTGTTTACAGTACTCGTTTAGAAATTGTCGGAAACATCGACCTCTGAATTGTAACGTATATAACTATTACGTCCATTTTATTTAATATTGCGTCGCATTTTTAATTTTTTGGATGAAGTTTAGGCAAATCAAGTGTTGCATTTTCTTGATTATAGTACGCATTGCAGTACACAATACAGTAATGTTGCACTGTACTGTAATGTTCCATTTATCGGACTGAAATCCAGTCCGGTAGATAGAACTTTACAATACAGTATGAAATAAAAGATATGCATATGAGAAATTTCATCTGTACATTTTGATCTTTCTTCGATAGTTGGCAGTTGAAGGGCTAAATGTTTTAGAACTTTCCATGTTGTTTGTTACAAAAAAAATCTGGTGTGATACACTCACACAACTTCCTTTTACAGTGATCTTATAATTAGTCAAAAATTTCATTTTTAATTTTTAAGCATTTGTCAAAAATTTAAAAAAATTACAAATTCTATAAAAACCGTACAAAATAGAGCGTTAGTTGAAGAGACAAATTTTCTCTAAAATTTTAAGCGGAATTCAAAAATGGAATAATATATCGGGTGTTCTATTTAAAATAGGAGTTAATAAAAGAAATAGAAGAAAAAAACAAGAGAAGCCCACTTTAGAAGTATTCAACTGGAAAATCACCTAGCTCACATCAATACACATTAAAAATGTAATAAAAACACCTACTTCCGGTTATGCGATTTTCTTCAAAAACTTGCTGTCTCATCTACATAGTACACAAAACTAATATATGAAGTTTCAACGCCATACCTCTTTTCATTTTCCAACATTCTGACGTTAAGCAGGGCTTATATGTTGAAAAAAGATGGCATCTTCATATTTGTTAACCGACTAGCCATAAATTGCGACGAACAGACTAGTTTTTTAACCTCGCCTTTTATACGAAAGTGACAAAACTTCATATTAGCACCGAAACCTGTTAAACGCTCGCGTGTTTGTTTTGTTGATTAGTCATGGTCGGAAGGCTCCGTTTTAACAATAGTTCGACTTTGTTGTTCCTGTTCTCTAGATTTACATCTGCATTTTAATTATTTAAATACGCGTTTCCGTGCAGAACAATGGGTCAGCAGGTTTTTTCTATAACATCATACTTAGCAATTACCGTAATATGAACTATGATCAAAAGTAAATTTAAATGGCAGGATAGTTACCAAACTGGGAAGCTTATTGCAAGATCAACGGTTAGTAACTAATGGTGGTGTTAATCCATTGAAGAGTCCATCCTGATATTTTTTTACTATCCCTTTGCCTTGATTCAACGTATTTTGACGATATGGTTAGTATCACGTCTGTGGCAACTACATTTTTTCTACTGCCACAAGGATTTCGATACCCTATTTTTACGTGGTACAGCGTAGTATGAATTTACTTTGCACTCTTAGTTAACGTAAATAAAGTTCGATTGATTATATGTATTGCAAAAATGAACGAGAAGTCTGTATAACCAACATCTACGCTGCTTTGTAGAAACAGAAAATTATTCGTAATCTACTAGTTTGTATTATTTTTTCTATAATGTCTTCCAGTTATATATTTTTCATAGAGGTTTGAGAATTTAGGTAGATTTTGTTAATATCGCAAGTATCTATCTTGTGTATCAACTATTCAGTGTGATAATACAGAAAACAAAATTAATAATAGCTCTTCATGCTCTTTGTTTGGGTACTTCATCAATCAAAAACCGTGAACAGAAGAATGCCATAAAAAGCTTGCGCAGATTGTCTTAACGATAACTCCCATAACAAAAGATAATTCTTATATAATAATTTTAACATATAATTTTAACAGTTTTTTGATATATCGCGATAATTCTTCCATAGTCCAGAACATAATGGCAAAAGATTAGACCTATTTTCATGTATTAGGTGTTGCCCAATAGTCCTTGAAATGGTAATTTACATTACAAGACCGTTACTTGGAACTTTACGGGCGAGCAGGGTATTTTACAAGCGAGCGAAGCGAGCATGTTATCCGTGTGAGCTAGTAAAGTTCTAGTAACGGTCGAGTATTGTACAACGTTGTATGGTATACTGAATCGTAAACACCCTTTTTTTATAAAACATTGTTTCTTTACGGGCAAGATCGGTGAACATTTATAACAGGCTCTGACCAGCCCGTAGTTACCGTTTCCGGTTAGTCAGACCCGTAACGAGGCTCTTTACCCATACAAACAGAGCTCAGTAAACGGGCGTTTACTATTCAAAACACCGCAAAAGATATTGGTGCACATTAAAATAAACTAGTCCCATTGGGCAAGTACGTGTCATGGGAAGAAGTGCTGCAAGACGTTATCTTTTCTGAGGTTTTGCAGTTCCATTCTGATTGTATATGTTTTGAGCTCAATTAATTCCCATCTTAGAGAAAAGGTAGAAGTCATATGGAGGACAGGGTAGCACTTCTCAGTGTACATAGTACATAGTAAAACGGCCACGACCACAAGCAGCAAACTGTGTGTACACAATTCCTTTTCCTTTAAAGAAAACCATAAGCACTGACTTTGCAGATGATTCAGGACTTCTGGGCAGGGTTGACAAAAACCCGGGTTTTTTCAAAAATTATCTGTCCATTGGGTTTTTTGAGTTTTCTGTTTTATTGGGGTTTTTTTCTGGTTTTAGATAAATTCCCCGTTTTTTGCATTTAGGTATCCATGTAAAGATCGAATGAATATTGATTTTTATTTTTAGGTAAAAGGTAGATACTTGGGTAATTTGTCATTTACTTAGAAATATACTGTTATGGTTTATACTTGTTATATATTGTTATTACTTAATTTTGTGCAAATTAAATGGGTCTCTACATGCTAGCAAATATTATCTTGATTATATAAATTATAGGAAATACATTTTGCTATAAACTCAATTATCGTGGTATTATTTGTAATAATTTAATTTTAAACGCTTTGAATAATGCTGATTTAACTACTGGGGTCGCTACAACACTGAATATTATTTAAATAATAGGAAATTAATTGAAATATCTCGATCCAACCTTACAAATCGCAAAAAAAGTTCGCTATTACTCGACAATTATCTGTGATTCTGTAATTAAAGCGTTGCCTAGGTGATAACAATTGCAGCAAGTAAATACACGTCACAAACAAAAACACTCGAATGACGCACATAAAACTGACGCACGCTTGGAATTCGCTAAATTCAATCCTTAAGGTAAATTTTCCTGACCTTTCTGTTGCTTTTATAATGGAAACTAGGGCTTAACTCGAGCCCCAGCAAGTTCCACGAAGCCTGGGCTTTTCTTTTTCCGTTGGTCTGCAGATACAAGCCGCTGAACGCCCTACAGAACGACTCCTGTAACTCGACCGCTGCGAAAACGCCTCCAATTCAGTCGTTGGTTAGCATATAGAGCCCCAACTGTTTCCCACGAAGGCCGCTGCCTACCTTGTAGCTCAAAAGGCTTCAATTACAATCGATGCACAAATTAAACACTTTTATACTTCCGCAGAAGTGCTACGAATCAATGCGCACTGCTACAGAACATCCAAAGGATATAGAATTAATTTTAAACACACTGAATTGGGAAATAATATATTACATTGTAATGCATGAAAGTGATAATTTGCAGATAGTGATGTTAAGTTTCATGAAAAGTTTCATGAAAACCTTGAAACTTATGAAACTTGTGAAACTTTTAGAATTCCTGTACATTTAAGTAGCTTTCAGCATTTTAAAGTATCTAATACAGTAATACCAATATATAATATTTAAACAGAACATTAATTTTACTTAAAAGGAGTTAGAAATTATGAAATTACACGACACAGTTTTTAAAAATAACATATATAAGTAAAATTAGTATTTACTATTTAAACCTATTTTTATTCATTATTTTCTAATTCAGTGTAACCATAGTCATCAGTTGTTACCTCGACACTACTAACTTCTGCCATATTTAATGTATAGTCTTTCATCAATTCCTCATCTTGAGATAGAGAAGCATCCGACTCTTCCGAGTCTGTAAATCTAAGTTCTTCTTCTTCATCATCATCAATTTCATGTATTTTAGGTTGCTTTGTTTTGACTTCACTAGCAATCTGTAATACTGACTTGAAACTTATAAGAAACTTTTGAAACTTATGAAACTTATGAAACTTTTGGAAATTTTTGAAACATGTGAAACTTATAAATTTGAAAAGTTTCAGAAAATTTGAAACTTTTCACTGAAACTTTTCATGAAACTTTTCAAGCTCACATCACTATTTGCAGATGAGGAGGCTTGTTGAAGAAGACGAGGACGCGAAGCGTCCGAGTACTTCTTCAAGAAAGCCTCCGAGTCGAGTATAGCATGTGTAATGTATTACTTTTTCTGAAATTTTTCTTAAAAAAATTATAAAGAAAATTCTGTCGCATCAAGGCCCACGGTGAAGGTGACCGGTCCCTAGGTAAAGTAAAGTAAAGTAAAAATGACTAGTTTTGAAAAAATCTCAAAAGTGACTAGTCCTGCAAAGTGACACTTTCAAGATCAAACTGAGTCTTGACATGACCCGCCTTCGTGGCGATTTCAGGAAAAGGGTATTTACTCACGTATTAAATTTTTTTCTTGTGGAAGCCAGATTAACACCGCTTCACAGCTTGGTTTCCTTTCCCCAAATGTTTGTCTTCGATCTTACAACATTGTTTTACATTATTTCCGAGCATACCCTGATTACATTTTGTTCAAATTAAGGCTAACATTATTTTTAATACTGTTTTACAAATTATTATCATGGCCAATGCTATTTTATACTATTTACAAAAATTAAACTAGCACATTTCTGGAACATTTTATAAAATAATATTTGATATTAATTGATATTTTAATCATAAAGTTTTAAAATGTGTTCATGGTAATATGCGTATACTTACAGTAGATTTATCAAATTATTTTCGATAGCAAGGGATTTTAACTGTCAACTAATTCTGAGTGACTTTCATCAAGGGGACTCCCTCATTTAATTATTTCTTAGTATAAAAATCTGTAAAAGGCTTTACCCAGAACTTCCTTCCAAACTGGAAGTTCTGAAACTAACAATTTTGAAGATATAAAGGAAAAATAAAGAATTAATTTTTGTAGGGATTCACTGTATCATTTTCATCAAGGGCAAAAACTGGAGCTATGCGCAAAATATTACTTTTATTTAACTCATAGTTGTCGAGTTAAAGCAAAATAGGTAGAATTTAAGGCGAACTTCCGAAGAGAGACTCTGAGTCGCCTCAGCCAACTTTACGGTTGTAATTTGGTGGAAATATTATCTTCAGAGGTTTATTTCCAGCCAACTTGGTCGGGTTAGTCTCTCTTCAAGGCGAGTGAAGATGACAGCTTAGCTGTCGAAATATGTATTTAGCGTTTGTTAAGTATTTGTGTGGTTAGGGGTGTTTAACGAATTGTGATAATAGAATAGTTCATTGACTGTTTGACCAAGAGAAGCGACAATCCATGTGTGTACAATTTCTTTACTGTCAAAAAGAAACGAGCATTGACTGTACTTCACACCTGTGCTGTTTTTATCTAAACGATTCGGTCCCCATGTACGAGTAGGTCATATCCATACACCCAGGTTTCAACTTGGAATAATTTCTGACATTTTCTTGCAGTTGTGCGCACACAACAACTTGATGCAGTTTTTTGTCACTGGTAAGAATTGGTAGCTATTCGTCTATTGTTCAAAATATCATGCAGTATCCTTTGACACATTTATAACTCAAAGCAACAATCAAGAAAACGAGTCGTTCTTCTGCGTTTTGTCGGATTGCTTCACGGTTTTTCCACATTTTCAAGCAAATCCCGATGATGTGCTAAAACATTAGGTCAAATTGGAATTTGTAGAAGATAAATTTTGAAAAGCATCGTCTGGATACACATCAAGTCAAAACAAAATGGACGATTAACGTGAGACAGTAAAAACACGTGTTTCTTCTGTATAAAGTAGTCCACGCAGCATATACATTTTTGAAAAGCTACCTTCCAGATGAATTCCCAGAACGTTGAAAGTGATGCATATAATTTTATGTACGATCGGACGGAATTGGTCACTTTATGACCTATTTTTGAGGGCGTAACGTGTCACTTTATAGCCCAAGGGCTCTAAAGTATTTTACGGCCCGCTTAGTGTCTTGTTTGTCAATTTGACAAGCAGTGACACTTAGTGACATCGTATGTTGCCAACATTTATAAAAATTATAAATCTGGTTTTAATTGTCAATATGTATGCGCCGTGTATGTTCTAGGTTAGTTTTTTTTGTAGCATAAGGTCGAATAATTACCGGGTAGTGGCATTCCTCTGACAAGTGTTTTTCTCTGTGGATAATGATTGGCGACTTTGCAGGAATTTCCTTATAATATATGCCACTGGCTAAATTCACAAACGCTGGAAGGACTTGTGCAATTGGAACAGGCATCAATGTCTACACCATGAAAGAAAGAAAAAGAAGAAAAACGATAAATACACCCATGGCATTTCTGGTGTTTGAAGATCATCACGTATATCATATTTTTAGTGCATCTCGTACCATTTAAGAATTTTGGTAGAGAGCACATTGTTGAGAACAATATTTATACCAATAATGGGTAATACCGAAGCTTCCAGTGATAAATAGGCATATAAATGTTTGTATAAATATACAAACAGGTCATATGAACTATTTTCTATTAAAACATGTAGTAACGAAGCCTTAATAAACTATGTGAGACATTCACGAAAAGACAAGCCGTAGACTTGACAGTCTGTATCGATAACAAATTAGTTTGACGGTTTTTACCCCTCTGCAATGAAGGACGCCTGTAGGCCTGCATATTATATTTTTTTCAATCATATGACCAGTTGGAAGTATCGGAAAATGTACTGTGGTTTTACTCTGGAGTGCACACATCTGAAACTTGGCTATCCTATATTGATTTTAAGCGCAACAATTCGTTTGCTGTAGTAATTCTTTGGAAAATAAAGCAGCACTGACGTAGTCTATTGAAATACATTTTATCCAGCATTCGCATTTTTCGCACGAACCAACGATGTAGTTTGGTGATTATGGTGTCTGTTTTGGAAATATGAATTGTTTTCACATTTATCATACGTAACTTGCAAGCGAAATGTGAATCATTTTTCCTGTGGTAAAACATGATATCCCGCACTGTTGTTAATCGTTGTTCAATTATATACGCCTGTGGCTATAAGTTATTGGATTTGGGGAGATGTTGTGTGTAGGGTGCTATTTGGAATTTAAACGTTCTCGTTATTTCTTCCCCTCACTTGAGGAGCAAGGACCAGAAAGCCATAACACTAAATAATTTATTCCAACAAGTATCGCAATGATTAAAGTTGTATTGGAATCTACTTGTTATGGTAACTGCAAACAGGATCCAAAACATTTTTTAGTTAAAAAATATTGTGCAAAATAAATGAAAGAGACATACATGTGTGTAAAAATAATATCGGAAGATGGAAAAAATAGTCAAGGTTGGGCATAAATAAACACCCTTACTAACTGAAACTGACGAAAGCAATTTTTGTTATTGTTAACAAAGAAAAGGATGGTACAGAATAATAAACGGATATCTACGGGGGCTGTTGAAAGTGTGTTGCAATTCGGGGGTTTCAACAGGGAGTCCCACAGGGTAGCGTGCGGGCCCCCTGTTATTTATAATTTATGAGAATGATATATATAAAACTCTAAAAAACTGCTTTGTTAATCTTTTTGCTGACGACACACTTATTTCATTGTCGGGATTTAACTTGTGTGAAATGACCACTGTTTTAAACAACGAGCTTGCGTTATTGTATAACTGGTTGTGTAGTAATAAATTAAAATTGAACGAATTAAAAACAAATTGTATGGTTATAGGGTCAAAAACAAATTGTAAAAAGTTTAATGAATTGGGCTTAGTACTGCACATAAATAATTCGGTTATTGAAACTGTTAGTGAAATAAAATACCTAGGTATCTTACTGGATCCACAACTAAGTTTTTGTAATCATGTCAATTATTTATGTAAAAAAATAGGAAAGAAGGTTGGGTTTTTTAATAGAATATCTACTTCTCTATCTCATTGGACCAAAAGACTTGTGTACAATACAATTATTTTTCCCCATTTTAATTATTGTTTATCTTTACTTATTTCGTGCAACAAAGATAGCATATATAAACTACAATTGCAGCAAAACAAAGCAATGAGGATACTTCTAGGATGTAATCGATACACACATATAAATGATATGTTAAATTCTCTGGGTTGGTTATCGGTGGAACAGTGCATTAAAAAGGCAAATATTTCCTTAATCTATAAGATTGAAAATGGCTTAGTACCGCAATACTTAAGTTCATTTTTGGAGAGAAGATGTAATATGCATTCATATAACATTCGGTCTAAACAAAACTATTATGTTCCCACAATGAAAACTAGCAAACTCCAAAAATCGCTATTCTATGAGGGAGTTTGTCTTTTTAATGACTTGCCTCCAGATATTAAATCTGCTGAAAATATACACGCATTTGATAAATTATTAAATAGTTACTTAAGGCATCAATAATTTTATATCTACATAATGTGTATTGTGCAATGTGTAACATTTTATGTAACTTATTAGCCATGTGCTAAATAAATCTTATCTATCTAACTAACGCATAGATTTTGTGAAACTCTTGTTTGAGACATTACATCTAGTTACCCTTGTTTGCAAAAATTGATCGTCTAATCTCATTTTCTTCTACTTCTGTCAATTGTGAAAAATGTGCATGTATAGTTTGCAGAAGTTGGAGTATCGAAGCCTCATCGCGTTTTTGCGTTGAGAGAGTGTAAATGTAAATTTTTGATCGAACGCCTCTTGGCAGTCAGCTCATTGAAGATGATCAAAAGTGCGAATGACCAAAAACTGCAGCAGAGGATAAACATTTGGCTCTGATTGAATTACTGATTCTCGTGAAGTATCAGGCATTGCCAAAGAGATTGGTGTTTTACTAATAAATGTTTACATCATCCATAGCACATGTCAAAAGTGTCAGCCAGGTGGGTGCTTAGAAACCTTTCTATTCGGGATAAACACCGCAGAATGGACACGAGTTCGTTGACTTCTTTAGTTCCAATCTAGAGGGCTATGGCTCGACTTCGGTTAGAGATGAAACATGGCTCCATCAGTGGGATTGCGAAACGAAACAAATGCAGTGGAAGCATGCGGAATCTCTACCTTCGAAATAGTTCAAGACACTGGCCTCAAACGGTAAAAATCGTGGCGTGTGTTTTTTAGATTGCCAAACGTTTGAAAATTTTGCGAAGTGCAATTACAGAAAAGAAACATGCAAAACTGTCCAAGGGATTTTCCTACTGCAAGACAACGCTCCAGTCCACATGGGCAGAGTTGGCCGTAGCGTACAGGATGTGCTGAAGGACTGGGGGTTGAAACACCTTCACCACTCTGGTTACAGACCTGGCTTCCAGAGCTTTCAATCTCTTTCGAAATGTCAAGAAATATATGTAGAGGAGTCGGTTTCCGGACCATGGAAGTTTCAAAGAGAAGACGAAGACATGATTTGCATTGCAATAGGAAATATTTGAGGGATTGCATCGCTGAAGGAGAATTGGAGCAGATGTGTTGAACTTCAGGGGGGCTACAGTGAGAATTGTAATACACTTTGAACGCACCTCGTATTTGTATTTTCAGCAACCTCTACCAATTGTCTAATAATGGCGATTTGTTGTTCCAATAAATGTTGAGGTCGGCTGCTATCCATACACATTATTCCTGATGGGAGAAAAAAAAAACGATTTGTCAAATTTCAAGACCTCGCTAGTCACAGATATTTGTAGTCGTCATAGAGATAGGTTTGTGGTGTGAGCAGTCGCGTTGTCTTGCTGGCACATCCATTTGTAGTTCTTCCACATCCAATTGTGCAGTAAAAGATGCGAGCAGATGGTTAATCTGATAGTACGAGTGGGAAAAATCAATTTTGTAGCATCAACTTGTTCAGTGTGAGAATTTCATTAATGTAGTAATACGAATTGATAGGTTTATAGAACGTGCCATCTTGAAATTGTCGTCTCAAATTGAAGATTAATTGAACGAAGTGGCGTTTCAACCAATTGATTACCGTTTTCGCTATACCAAGGCCTCAGTTCGCGAGACATGCATATCCATTACGGTGAAATCAAGCTTCTAGAAATCCTAAAAGAAAAGCTTTAATTAATTTCTAGGAACAACATTTTGCACAGACGTTGGTGTGGTATTCACACATGAAAGTAAAAACGTCCATTAATTATCCGACTTTGTGCTACAAAAGGAATAAATAGCTATTCTAGAACAACGTCGCCCCAATCTCGTTCAAGATACTCCTCTTGGAAAGCCACAGTCTTATTCCAACGCTCCTTCCGGAGATCAAGGTGCTTTCTTATTGCATTTCTCAATTTCTTCAAAACCCCCATGTAAGCAGTATTCCGTGTTCACTATCTGATTGAGTGTATTTATGGTGAACACCACTGTCATAAACAACGAGCAGTGAGGAGTATCTCGACATTGCTCCGAATTTGACCAGAAATCTCGTGTTTCTTCTGGCGTTTTCTATTCAGAGGACTGGGCTTTATCTTAGAGTCATTGCCATATACTCATATCCAAGTTTTTGGAAATATTTGATGCAACTTTGGTAGTCCAACACGCCTTGCTATTGTAGAGAATTTCGAAATACGACGAACAAGTTCAGTATCTCACGCCACTGAGTATAACAGTCGGCCGTATCTAGCTTCAGAACGATACTGCAAGCATGTGCAGTAAGGTCCCCTCTAATAGACAAATAGACCCATCAAATTTTACTGCAATGACGGAACCAGTTGTGAAAACTCTGTGCATCTTATTAGTAAGATTTGAAAAATGTATTTAAATAAAGGTGTTCTGATATCGGAGGTTTTCACGGCCAGTGTCATTAAGTAACAAACTACTTTCAGGATTGGACCTTGTCAATTAAACACTATGTTATCTAAAGGTGTTTATAGAGTCCCTTTGCTCTTGTAATGCTGTATACATTGGTGAAACAGGACGTTTAGTGAAAACTCGCATCTCTGGGCACCAGCGCTGTCTCAAGTCGGGCCCCGTTTCATCATCAGCCATCGCTGAACACCATCGCGATACTGGTCATAAAATCCTTTTTGATGAAACCTCATTAGTTTCAAATATCCATTCTTCTTTAGCAGAAAGATTTGCGAAGCCATTGAGATTTACAAACACCCTAACAATCTCAATCGGGATGAAGGATTTCCCCTTCCTTCTACATGGAAATTTCTAATTCCTAAGCCCCGGCAACCGCCACTGAACCGTGCCTATAAATTCTCGCCTTTCTCCTTCCGATCGTTAGAAGAGTTTCGCCTCTGGTGTGGTTTACACGTTGAGTTACCGTGCTCTTTTGCTGTTCCTCCTGATGAAGCCTCTTACGAAAGTGGGCGAAACGTTGAGTTCTTCGACCTCAGTAATGATACGGTCCAATCCCGGAAGTCGTTTGTTACTTAAGGTGTTCTATCTTAAACGGTACTTTTGTGAAAAGCAGCCTACTGCAATCGGAGTAATAGTATACAGGTTGATTTTTTGAATGGCACTCTATATTTGTACAGTTTTCTGAAAGTACTTCAGAACTCAGGTACATTTTTTGTCACTCTAATCACGGAAATAATAGTTTAAAAAGGGTCGTTATCCAACCCCTGGAAATGATTTTGAATGAAACAAGAGTAGAAACTGTAATGGTGATTGGCAATGGGAATAGAAGACGACGTTTTGGTACAGTTTGTTTTATTAATCAAACGTTATAATTGCAAAATTTACAAGCAAACTTCCACTAGTTTTAACCCATTAATTAAAAATTAATGTTTTTATGTCCTACCAGTACATTAATTGAAATTAATGAATCTATTTTAAGGTATCTTAGATACAAAATAACGCTCCAGGGCAATTATTTTCTTCATAAGAACACTAGGGTTATGAAAAATTAACAGTATTTGTTTCCATGGATACAACTTTAATATGCACCACTGTCACAATGAAAATTAATGACAGCTCAGCTAATGTCACAAATCTAACTTAGATCAGCTAACTAGATCAATCTTAAATACTATATCATAGTAATTATATGAATTGAATATGAATTAGGTGAGAAAATTAGTAGGACATAAAACCTTGAAGGCACCACGGGCATTATGAGCTAAGAGCCCGCGATTGTTGTACACACCTCGGGCCAAAGCCCTCGGTTAGTACACTAACAATCTTGGGCTCTTATTTTACTCATAATGCCCTTGGTACCTTAATAACTATATGATTTGGATGGATAATTCGATGAATACGTGTATTTCCGTTTATTCGAAAACTGCAATATTAGAATGTTTGTAAACAGAAAGCGAAATACTCGTAGAAAATGTACAAATGTACATCGTACTTTTTTGCCTAACTCTGCATGTGACATACTTAGAAATAGTTGGAACTTTTTCAGTTGAATTGTAAATGAAGACGTTGCAGATGAAATGTTTTCAACGTTTAATAACTAACGCCCATAGCAAAAAGCAACTGCTAGATCGAATAACGGTTGACGTACCGTCCATAATTATGTACGAATAGTTAAAAATGTCCTAAAGTTTCCAATAAGACTGAAACGCTCAAACGAAAAACGTGGCAATGGAATTACATTAATTCGCAAAGAGACAAAAATATCGCAGTCGGTGTGATTCGAACTTGCGCTCCTAGAGGGCATCTGATTTGTAGGGAGATGTCTTACGTGCTGCACCATGAATGTTATGTAAATGCAAATGCTTATTGTTTGATTACGAAAGGCACTGTGACAACAGGACCGATAGAGCGTCTTTTTGGTGAAGACAAAAATGTGACACGCGCAGGCACTTGGGTTTATATACAAGAACACTTTCAATTGTTTCAGAACATGTAGAATTGTTAAAATGAACTATGCGATTTAATCAGAAACAAATAATTACGACGACTCCTACGTAATACATTATTTAAAAAGACTCACTTTTATTCCAGCTTTTTTGTACAGCTAGAAATTCTATTTTCAGTCTCAAGAAATTTGGCACTTAAAAGGCAAATAAATGATCGCAATTGTACCTTGATGATATGCTTGGAATTGCGATCATCCAAAGGTGCACTGTTTTTCGTTACTAAGGCAATTTCTTAATTATTTGTATACATTAAACTGGCTATTGTCAGTGACGTTCCTTTTTTGAAATCATTTAAAAATAAAGTTTGAGACACCCATGATTAAAAGGTAAGTTACAAAAAAAATTGCGTGCACTTTTGAATGATCGTAATGGTACATACATACTTGGTGCACCATCCTATATTGCGTATTGGATATATCGAAAGTTTGAGGATTACCAAAAAGAGGTGTTAGATATTTCGGAATAAACGATATCTCTGTCTTATTACCGTATCATAAAAAGGTAGGATATTAAAACAAGTTATTTTATAGTACAGTATCGATGAATGTTTGGTTTTTAAATAGAAACTTCGTCTTAGATGATGATCCAGCAGAACTATATACATTTACAATTCGTAACTTATCTATTAATGGTTGACTTGTCATATGGCGAGTTTCTACATCGGTTAAAAGAGTATTTAATTGTTTTTAAAATATCGCGTACGTGTTTCGAAAGTTTTCGGCTGTACTGTGGATTACGACAAAGGTGGTCAGTATCGATATTTTTCATCAGAAGGCGACCACAATTATTAATACATATTCCTCTTGCACAAAGGGCCATATTTTAAAGGTTTCTGAAGTATTGAATTGCCATTATTTAAGCGATGAAACATCGATAACGTCATACCTTTTATTCAAAGGTGGTATTGAATTTATTCCACACTTTTGAACCTCACTGTATTATAATAATTAGTGTAAGGAGCCTATAATCCTATTTATTTAATTTTCTCTTGAAAAAAACAACAATGAGCCATTGAACTTGACGAGCGCAGGCTACTATGCATATTAAAAAAAGCAAGCATTTGGAGAGCTCCGGACGCTGCTAATTTCTGAAGAAAAACACAATAGGAAACTCGAGAAGAGCAATTCGCATCGAATCAATTCAAAACCGAGCAACTGGAGGCAAGACGACAACAGTTTTCCGCCTGGTAAATTTTAATGCGGGGAGAATGCATTGCCATATTTTACTGTATTCAAATTATATTTCTAAACAGCTATAAACATTTGAGACATGTTCCAAGTTAAATATAAAGAAAACCGGGGAACTCGCTCTACTCGCTGCATGCGGGAAAAAGGACGAAACGCGTCTTCCTAGCGCGCTGGAACGAGACTCGGCGTCGAAAAGAGACGTCGCGACGCCTCGCGGAAGCCAGAGGAGGACGGCGCGGTTTGCCGTTCGTTGTTTTGGCCATTTTGTTGCGGAATAAGTCGGAAAAAGGAGGATTTACCCCGGTTTTGCGAGTGGGAAGAAGCGAGACGTACGCGTGTTGCGAAAGGGACGCCGTGCGTCGGAAAGGGACGCCCTTATGCGCGTCCGCCAGATGGAGAGAGATGCGCAGATTCGTCGAAGAGATTAGAGCGAACACTTCATGCAGGGAAAGCTCAAGATGGCTTTTCGGGTATCAACGCGGCTCCGTTTACAAGAAAGAGATGGGATTAAGCGGAAGTGGCTACTATATCGACTGTCGGGCGTTTAGGTGCACTGCCATAAATTCGCCAAGTTGCGCCGTTTGTTTATCAGGGCGGAATTTTTCGCGAAACAATTTCAACTTTGATACTTTTGGTAATCTTTATTTGTTCCAGCGGGTCAAGCATGAAGCGAGTGAGGAAGTCGGGGGATTACGCGCGGATTTGACGTGTACAGGGTGAAAACATAATCATCGTTAGCTTTTGGTCTCGATCGAAAGATAATTTAAGAACCTACCTTTAATTGACATTAATACGCACAAGTGCAATCATGTAATAATTGATACAAAAATGTGTTTAAAGGACTGTAACATTATTTCAGAGAGGAACTTCCTTAAAAGTCTTATATGTGAACATTATCCAAGAAAAGTGCATGTGGCAAATAGTGAAAAAAAAGCTAAACTTGAATTTTGGTTTCGCCATAGTGAAATATAGTGCATATTTTTTTACATAGGCGTAGGTTCTTTAAAAATGACTTTAGCTCAATGAATGTCTACCACTAAAATAAAATAAGGTACCAGAATTTAACAATTGTTTATTTATAATCAGTTGAAATTAATACCAATTTTTTTTTCAAAAATGTATCGGTATTAATTTGTAAAAACATTCTTTAGGATGAAGTCCTACCTTACACTTATTACAAATAAAGTTAACTTTTTTGATACACAACTTGCATTTTACTTATTTATCGTTGTATATAGTATAAGATGAATTTTTTCTATCGGGAATAATAAAGTCGCTAGAAGCTGTCAAAATATGAGCAAACACCCTGTACTCGTAAGTATCTCTTTTTTGTTATTTGTGTTCATTTGGTTGGCTCATTACGCTGCCAGTAATTCGGTTTTCTGTTATGGTTCCAGTTTCCCTCCGTTCTCTTGAGTCCAAGTTGATAAAGTAGTGATAAAGACGTGAAAAAGTTATCACATATAATCTCATAAGAGCATTAATTCTTTCCGGAAATTTTTTTGAGTGCGTTCCAACAACGTCGTATTAATTTGCCCGAGCGGGACGCGAGGGCAAATTGGACGTTGTTGAATGCACGAAAAATAATTTCCGGTTATGAATTAATGCTCGAATGCAGATTCGGTAAGAAAATCGTAACGACACAAACCCTAAAAAGAAGTAATGTCTACCTACAAAAAATTTCCAAGAAATTTTGTTGTTGTCTTGGATACGGCTCGTGAACTAATTTTTCTATTGGTCATTAATGAGTGTCGTACGATTTTCAAAATAAAAATGAAATAGCAAATCGAGAAAATTTTCCTGTAATTTATCAGAAAATGTAAATACAACCCTAGAACCCAAACCCAAGTTTTTATGTTTTTGTGGAAGGGCTCAAACCACTTTATATAACCAAGTCGGGTGGTGCCCATCCAAAATTTGTATCCCCACCTTATTGGCATTCCCGTAATAAATTGTTTAGATCCATGCCTGCCATAATAGGGAATCATTAATTCGTCTATACTGTGGGCCTCCTCAATAGGAGCAAATTCAAGAAAAGTTTTATTTAGGGCATCTATAAATGGTTTAATTTTCGTGAACTTATCATCTCCACTCAAGTTATCATTATCGCAACAATGAATATTCTGCATGATGAATCTAAAGCGATCTCTGGATATTGCGTTTCGAACTAACTTGTTTTTGGTGTCACTTGAATTTTCCCAATACATATTGATTGTACCCGCCTAGAATAAGGTAGAGTCCCTGTATAATATTTATATACAGAGACTCTAGAATAAGGACACCTAAAAAGCACCACGGTTCGGATGCGGATATATCTCCCACGCGATTATTTTGAGATGCATATAAATTGGTAAAACGGCACACATCGGCAATAAGAGTGTCGTTGAAAAATAAACAAAAAAGTTGGATCGGATTCATTTGATTTTCAGCTGTACATGGTTGATTCCAGCTTACAGTTGGCTGTGGTAAGTCTTGTCCTAAAGTCCAATTGAAAGTTTTCAGTTTTTTTAGCGGAACGAATTGTGATAGAGGTAAACTGTCCTCTTCATCTGATAAATCCTCCAAATGATCGTCTTGATGAGGTAGATTGCTTGGCTCTTCATAATTCATCTCTGCTTCAAGCCTTAATTGACTTCCAGGAAGATTATTTCTGAGGCTTTCACGGCGATTGTCATTAAATAACAAACGACTTCCGGGATTGGACCGTATCATGATTGAGATCGAAGAACTCAATCGAGTTTCGCCTCTGACGTGGTTCACACGTTGAGTTACCGTGCTGTTCTATCCCGTCCCTTGCAAAGAGTTTTGCCTCTGGCGTGGTTAACACGTTGAGTTACCCTGCTCTTTTGCTGTCTCCTCCTGATGAAGCCCCCTACGAAAGTGGGTGAAACGTTGAGTTCTTCGATATCAATCATGCAGGGTTTGAAAAAACCCGGGTTTTTTCAGAAAAACCCAACCCACTGGGCCCATGGGGGGTTTTTCGGGTTTTTTCGGGCTTTATTGTTTTTTTTTCCGGCTCTTTCGGGTTTTTTCGTCTTCCCGGGATAATGACTCTTCGAATAAAAGACGAAGCATTTTTTCCATCATCATTGATGACGGATGCTGTCATCAATCAGTTTTCATCCCCTCAATGGTGGAAACTTCTTGCAAAAAGAACCTAAAAAATGTCAACCTTGCCACATGGTTTTTGCGATTTTTTCTTAGGTCTATCTTCGGCGCCGGCATCTTCAGCTTCCATTGAACGATACTTTTTTGTTCAAATTGTTTAACCCAAGTTGTGAGTTTACTAGTCCCTTGGAGTGAATCCAGGATCGAAAAACTCAGTGGGTTTTTCGAGCGGGTTTTTTCACTTGTGTTACTGAATTAAGGACTATAATCGTGATTATGCACGTGGTACATAAATAACTATATTCAGTATTTGGCTACAGATTACTACGTCATGGTTGTACTGGCGCTGTGAATTGGAATTGGATTGTTGGTGTTGCTATACTATATTGTTGGTGTTTGTTATACTGCTTAGCAACTTTATAGGTCCTCGTGCCATAAAAGCCGTATTACGCCCGCTTTCGAAGGCCATTAATAACTATGATTTCATTTTGGAACCATAATCTTGTTATTGGCCCTCGATAGGGCCTATAAAGTTGCTAAGCAGTACGTATAACAAGCACCAACAATGTAATATAGCAACACCAACAATCTGTATTGAAACTATAGCACAACAGAAATGCACAGCGCCAGCACAACGACGACGCAGTAGTCTGTAGCCAAAATACTGAATCCTTAAATTTTGTCCATTTTGAGGACTAAAATGAAATAAAACGTTGTAGGTATCACGTGCCTAATCGGGAAATTTAAAGCTCTCCGCTTCGCGTCGAGCTTTAAACATTCCTTCATGCTATAATCTATTGATTACGCCCTTAATACAGAAATAACTATTATGACACGTGGCAATGTGTTAACTTGACTTTGCTTCGTTGGACAATTTATGTCGCGGGCCATAAACACAAACTTTTTGTCCATGATATTATAAATAAGATGATCGGCCAGATCAAGATGACATAATCTTCCAGAAATATCCAAAGTACAGCTAAAGTCATCCATAATGAAAACCGAAGTAGAATAGGCTGTTAAAAAACGTCGTAACAAGGACACAGGCGAAGACGGAACTAGTGCAAAAATTCTAAGAGCCAAATCTGGACAACGGGTATCTGGCCCAATGACTTAACAAGGTCAACTCTTATTACGAGGGCTATTTTTTAACCACTGATTCGGTAGAAATAAAAAACAAAACTGAATATGGCACATTTATTATATAGACAATGTAGGTACATCTCTCGGTTATATTTCTACATAATCGCCATTTCGATGGAGTCATTTGTCATACCGTGGCACAAGTTTTTGTGTTGATTTTTAGCTTCTTCTTTCTCGCTCATAAACTGTACTCTCGATAATGAATTTCGATTGCATTACGCCCTTCAGGATTGAGACTTCACCCAGAAGAAAGAGAACTAATGCTTACGGCTGCTGGCTGAAAATATAGGCTGAAGGGAAAATTCATCGTCAGGCGAGTACAGTTTATGAGCGACAGCTATTTGCGAGAACGATGCAGAAAGTTTAAAGACGAAGCTAAAAACCAACGTGAACAGTTGGTTGAGTGACCAGGCGGCAACCTTGTTTGATAAGGGCACAAAAACCTTGTGCCACGGTATGATAAGTGCCGTAATCGAAGTTAAGATTATGTAGAAATGTATTAATTTTTGTTTTTTATTCTTACTGAATCGGAGGTTGAAAAAACTAACTCTCCTACATTCCACAAGAAATGATCCACTCGTAAATGTGAAAAATTACCATAGCGTAGCCTTAATATCCCATGGAAGTAAAATAATGCTACATGTAATACATAACACATTGAGACATTTCCTAGATTGGCAAATGCCAATAGAGAGGGCGAGGACGAGGAACGAGGCAAGGCATGAAGAAATCTAGGAAAGACGAAAACGTATCGTTGTTTCATGAACTATACAATAGGTATTTATGATAGAAGTGCTAAAAGTGCTTGTTTATTGCACATGTCAAGTGCAATAACACTTTTAGCACGAGTTTGCATACGTTTTTTCTACGACCTTAAATTTACGGTATTAATCTATAAATATCAATTTAATATGGGCTTACATTGAGAGTTATAATTTATGTCATAATAAAAAAAATGGCAGTGGATAAGGAGCGGACACCGGTGACTATTTCTGCAGGCGGTAGTTGTCAAAGTTAGTTGCTGAAAGTATTTATTTATAGTAATTATTTAACTTTTTTCAATGTCTAATGTCTAATGCTTTAATTATTTGAAACACTTACAGCCGTATTCATAGTCGTTCGCCAGCGGTTTGCCGGCGAGTCGCCGGAGTTTCGTTATGAATAGTATGTTGGCGGCACTGTACGTCTATGTGAAATTCGAGGTTATCAGGTTAGGTTTTGTGTCAATTTCTGTCAAAACTGACGCAAAAGCTAACCTGTTAACCTCGAATTTGACATAGACGTACAGTGCCGCCAACATACTATTCATAACGAAACTCCGGCTACTCGCCGGCGAACCGCTGGCGAACGACTATGAATACGGTTGTTACAGTCGGTCTTATGAATACCACTAATTTGACGTTAACTTTAATTCCTTGTTAAAGTAAACAAAATCGCATCAAAATGGTAGTGCTTATTTATTAGGAAACAAAGTTTGATGCGTCTTTGTTTAGTTTAACAAAGAATTAAAGTTAATTCCAAATTTAAGTGTTTTATAAGAGCGCCTGCTAATTATTTAAAACCTTAACCTCGAAGGAAAGAAGCAACTAGAATAGCTTTATAACCTCGCTTTCAGTTTAAAAGACGTAAATTCAAAATTAGCTGATTTTACTTCTAGCCCGCTGATGTTACGTCATTTTTAGTTCGACAAGCGATTGGTAAAAAGCCTACTTTTAGTAGGGGTCGTAGAAAAAGCCTGACACTCTACTATCATTCAAAGAAGAATCTTGTAATACTTTGGCCACATAACGAGAGATGACAACAGCCTCCAAAAGCTAGTGGTACAGGGTAAAATTCAAAGCAGGCGACCAGAGGAAGATCACCAAAGCCCTGAATCTATCAAAAACAGCGCAAGATCGATAAAGCTGGAAACAAACAAGACGACAGATAATTTAATAGAACAAAAGTCACGACTAGAGAGGGAGAGAGAGAAGAAGAAGGTGGGTTGATGCACTAGTTATGCGGTCTGCCATTGTAGAATGGTCGATTAGTCTTCCTCATTCTAGACGAGGCGGTGCAGACAGGAAAGCCGTGACGGTGGCGCCTCCGTATTAGGCAAGAACCTACAGGAGACTCCAAACACACTATTTGGTTTCATTCTATCATGTTATGCTGCAATTATATCGCGCGTTGTCCGACTCATTGCGTTTGAAATTTAAAAGCCTCATACTTGGAAATTTGGCTACTGTGTTTGTACAAGGTGCTAATTTAGGTTAGCTGCAGTTTAAGGTTTGTGTGTACAAAAATGCTTGTATAATGTAAAAAATGTGTATATAGTAGTAAAAAAAGGTCAATTTGTCCATTTGGACGGCATCGCTGCAATCATTGCGGTTATTGGACAACCGCTTCGTACAAGTACAACTCCAACTCCAGTTATGCCCATATAACAAACATTACGCCCATGCTTACTGTTTTAAACGTTGTCAACTGTCGAATATTTAGCGGTAGACGACGGTAACCATGAAAACGTTCTACTTTGTACATAGCACTACGGGGCGCCACCGTCACGGATTTCCTGTCAGCACCGCCTCGTCATCCTAGACTCTAGACGGTCATTTGCCATCCATTCTGGATTATGAGACAGCAAGACGAGTCGATTTTTATTCTTTATTCAGTAATAATGTATTAAGGACAAATGATTTTGCCAGTAAAAATGTTTTACGAATGTATTTTGTTTTGACAATGTCACAAGACAACCTAACTTGATCAGTTTGCCGAGCCGAAGGCGAGGGAATTTGTCCAAGTTAGTTTGTCGAGGGGCATTGCCAAAAAAAAACAACAAATCTAGAGTAAAACATTTTCTGACCAAAATCATGAGCCCGAAATACATTTTGTGGACTATTTCCCAAATATCAGTTCATTTTGACCTGTATACTGATGCACAATGACGTTTTTGAAATACCACCTTGATTAACAGAACATATTTAGTGGTTGCCATGAATATATGTGGTAAAAGAAACTGATAAAATCCCAAGGGAAAATTTTGAGTTCTTGCTACTATAAAACATGTGATTGGTTGAATTTTGAAAAATGATGGCATATGATTGGATAATAAAAGATGCGGGAAATAGTCCAAAATATAGAACGTTACGCTGTTCACATGCACTTGTAATCCGTTTCATTTTGACATCTTGTAATATGATTGACTATTTCTCTCACACACTTTTTAAGCCAATCAATTCTTTTAAATTTCTTAGATTCATCCAATCAGATCCCAATTATGCGATAATTTGCACTAGTGCAATTGCCTTATCTTATTAGTGACGCGCATGATTGGATTAACGAGATTCCCACTGTCCCTACCTACTATCTAGTGAAACCACTGCCAAATTAGCGGGGAAAGAAGATCCTGCAAAATACCCCTCTTAGATACAAAATAATCGACAATTTGGCATGCACTAGGGATATTACTAATGAGAATTATGAAAATAAATTAAACAGTTTTAAAAATATGGACCAATCTAATCTGAACATAGAGATAGTCAGCTTCTATGTAGTGTAAAATAGAGTAGCATAAGTAATTGTTTTTTTACTGGTGTTGAATGTCCAAATTCATAGCATTTTTTCGATGCAATTTTTGAAAACTACAAAAAAATACAGATACACGAATATAGCTCGACAAAATTTATGTTAATTGAAAAATGTAACTGAACATCTTGGGAAGTACGTCATTATAATATGTTGTTGCACTTATTTGAAAATGCAAGTGCTTTTAGATTCTATTATCTTCGTCGGTATTGTTATAGACTCTTAACCAAATTAATTTTAGTATCGTATATTTTATATAAAAAAATACCTTGAACCAGAATTTATAGATGAAGATAATAGTTATTTAGTATACAAGTGGGATAAGAGCATCATTAATAAACGTGTCTGTAAGCACACAAGTATATTAATGATGCATTATCACACATGTATTGTACAAAATTTTATCTACAACTGCCTAAAATTGAGAAAAGTGCATTCAGAGAAATGTCAGATGTCATTTTCAAAAATATTTTATCAAGCAAATGTCATTATGTTATTTATTTGACACTATTTTAGTTAGGTAATGAAGCCATTACACCACTCAGTTAAGTAATGAAGCCATTACATAACTGAGTGGTGTAATTCATTACCTAACGGAAATAGTGTCAAATGAGTGACGTAATGAGTTACTTATTCCACTGGAGTAGATAAAATATTGAACAATACACGTTTGCTTATGGCACTTAACGAGACTTGTTTGATTGCCGCAACACTCGGCTCACCGCCTCGTTTTGGCAATCAAACTCGTTTCGTTAAGATGCTCATAATCAAACTTGTATCGTTAATATCTATTGTAATTTTTATTATATTAATTGACGCGGCATTAAAAAAGACGTTACACATACTCAATTTCTAAAACTAATTATTTTGACCTTTTCATGCGTTATGGCCATCGTATTGATCGCAAATAAGTTCTTCCGATTTCAAGTGAAGTTTATAGACTTCTTCAGATGGAATGTGAAATGCAAGCGTAGAATAACACGCACGGTGTCTCTTGTCTCGATATAAGACTTTGTTTAAAAGCCTGTTTTTATCTTTTTATATTTTTGTGTTAGGTGTAGGCGTGTAGTAATAATTTTATTTTATCCTATTATGTTATTATGACAATAACTCCTTAGCAACGAGTTGCGTTAAGATGCTTTTAACAGCACTAGTGTTGTTAAGAAAAATAACATAACGATACTTTATTAGCATTTAATCACATGTTGACACCACTGAAGTGTATTGTCAGTCTATGTCAAATTCGATGTTAGTAGGTTAGGTTTTGTTTGTTATTTGACACAAACTGACGCAAAGCTTAACCTGAAAATTTCAAATTTAACATAACCTGACAGTGGTACCAACAATACAATATTGAGTTTTTATTTCACTAGTGATACCACCACTCGCTGTTGTAAATGTCATTAATAACCATTTTTCCTATTTTTTAAAAAGATTAGTATTTTAGGATAAAATAAACCGTGTTACGATATAGGTACGTAACGTTATCTGCTTTCTACATTACTCGAGAATTTTAAAGAACTCGCTTCTAACGTCATTCGTTCATTCAAACTATACTCTCGTAATGTAAAAAGCTTGATAACGTTACTTGCATCGTAAATTACTATGAGATAACTTAAACGACTACACCAGATTGGTGATGGTTGACCACGCGACGTGGCTGTAGTTAAGGGCGCCCTGCTCGGCTAAATTTCCACTAATCTATTATTGTGTTGTGATACAAGGTATATAAAGCAGTCCATAACGCCCTAGAGCGGAACGATAACGCCCGCTCATTATGCCCTCTCATGCTTTGGAAGCTTTTCAAGTTATTTGCTAATTCAAAATAAAACGTTGTATTCACCACGGGCATCACTTGATATTCATAGCCTTTGGACGACTTATAAACTCCTCAGGCTTGTAAACGTGTCACTCTCGAAAGGGCATAAACATCTTCATAATGCCCTTGATACATAAATAACTACTTTGTAGGTCTGAAACAGCATCAATTGCCTGTTTTTAACATATTTCGTATACACTTGAAGTGCAATGGACAATTTTATTGAGTGGACAGGAATAGCAAAGTAATTGAGGAAAAACTGTGATAGCAGTACAAATGTTGCCTCATGAACGCAAGATATTTTACAACAATAATTACACTAATTGGGGTCTGCATGCTGCAATATGGTAGTAGTAGTTAGTTAATTTTGGTAGCATTGTGTTTGCTTATGTAATTAAGACGTTGCGGTTAATTATTTCCCTAGATGCTGTATTGAACTTGAACTGTACAGCTACAAAATATCTGTATATCAAGTTCTACCAGTAAATTTATGTCTGTATTTCCTGTCAATTAGCAGCTCATTTGTGTGGCGCCCATAAAAGCTATCAATGAAGTCAGGAATGTGTTGAATGACAACTCGTAAGAGTCTTTGATGTGGTTTCATTCACTTTGTAGAGAACAGATTTAGGTAGCGATTTTCATTTTATCGTTGTCGCCCCCCTCCCATGCTGTTGAATAATTTTCTGCAAATGCTTCTTTGCTCACTCAAGGCCCTGTTACATTTCCAATTACAGCAATGAGTCCTGTATCATAATTCATCAGCTGTTAAATAGTTTTATAGTTCTTGGCATAATTTTTCTATTACCGTCGTTTAATCGGGCTTTCGGCAGCTCCGGTCGATAATTTATAATTACATTCCTTGAAATGCAATTTTTTAAACGTCCACATCAATCTTAATTGTTGCCTAATTATCAAATATTTTAAATGCCCGAACACAAAGGCTGTTAATGAAACTGTTTTAAAAAATGTCTTAATTTAGTACTTTAAGAGGTCGTATCCACCAATTAATGCTAATTAAACAAGGTAGAATCATCATCTTTTTTATAAAGTGTCATTTGTTGCCAGTGGCTATGAAGTATTACTACATCAAAAACTAAAGTATGATAACAAATTATTTTCATCTAGAATGGCTATGGAATAATTCCTAATTTATGTATGCAACAATGTTTATATTTAAATGTCAAGCTTGACATTTAATTTTTTAATTTTTAAGTGAGCTATAGTTGCATTCATAAATAATTTGGCACTACTCCATAGCCATACTAGATGAAAATAATTGTTGATCATACTATAGTTAAACCCTTTCCATCTAGAAGTAGGTATTATATTGAAACTTGATGCGTCTATTGGACAAGCTAATGCGTCCATAACAATGATATACTCCTTTTAGAACAGAAATCGGTAGTGTAGGTAAGAGTATTTGTTGTGGGAATGTGAGGACCACAATGGCGCAAGTACGTGAGGTATCATGGGATCCGTAACCCGAAACCTTGCCGTTACGGAACAATAATAAATACCACCTTACGGGCTTCCTTTGGGGATGCATCCCTAACGCATAGACTATTTTGGCCATCAAAATGCCCATTACGACCCTTTAACTCTCGGAAGAAGGAATTATATTGCAAATCGTTCTAATACAGGGTGTTCTGAAACGAACCGGAAAAATGTTAACGGCTGAATAGGAAAATTACTCAGTATTATAAACATGTATTACATAATTTATTCGGTGATGATTTGAGTTCAGTATGTGGCTTAGACTAATCGCTATTGCATTGATGCGTCGTTGGAATCGACGTTGCCTTGTTAATAGAAATTGATTGTGTGCGCGTGATTCGTCCTACGTTTGTTTTTCTGGCGCACTCTCCATGTACTACATTTAAATTTTCCGAAATCTGCGATTGCAGTTATATCGCTGCGACCTAAAGATTTAAATCAGTTTTTATAAACGAGGTAAACTGTAGCGAATTCAATAACATTTTGCTCTATGCGTAATAGAAACATAAATAACAGGACGACAATAGAAGCAGTGGACGTTAAGTTAGTTAAACACAAATAAACATTTGTGAAAAGTCTCGTGCGATTATGCTTTTTGTATAAAAACTCGTACATCCTCAAACCATCTGTCTCTTATAGTTGCTGGTGATGGTGCCGTTTAGTTCGTTGGGGGGGGGGGGGGGGGGGGGGGCACCATATTAGTTGTTGCTCTCACACTTTCCTAGATGGAAACGATAAATACGTGGTGATTATCAAACCAATTTAATATTACATACACAATACAATAAGCAAATAAGTACACAAGAATATACTGCGCGAATTCAAAGTGGTGCTAACAGGGAATCCCGAACGTCCTATTAGCACTTGATAGATGACCGTAAAAGTAATCGTCCGAATCCTATCTCTGATTGTGTTTATATTTTGCTCATGCCCAATTGCGTAAGCTGAAGGATTTACGACCCCCGGCTCGTCTGCTGCATGGTTCGGAATTGCCAATTCTTGGGATGCTCCAACGGGCCATTGTGTCTTCAAGGGTGAATTATCGTTGGCCAACTACGTTAGCGGCTCCTTTGTGTTTACGTTTCCGTTGTCGAAAGTTTTACGGCTCTTTTCTCAAAGCAATACCCTGTCCGGCGAGATGGATTCCCTGCAGCTTGGACTCGGCGTCTCTGCAGTCTACTAAGGGCCGGTTCTACAACTCAAGGATAAAGTTATCCTGGGAATAAATACCTTAGAAACGATTGCTGTAACAAAGGAAATTATGACAATTATACCTCGGATAGCTTTTGCTAGGTATATACTTGCATTGTAGAACCGGTCGTATGGCGTTTTAATAGCCATTGCTCTTGTAAATTGAGTGAGTTCGGATATGGCATCGTCAGGGCTGGTCATATTCTCACAACCCTTGTCGACTGCAAGCGAACCTTCTGCTGACATATGACGGTCACGTTTTCGCCGAATATTGCTCACCCTTAAGGGTATGCGCGTCTTTCTTCAGTCATCGCAGTCTCGAAAGTTAAGAAACTCTAGTGGTAATAATATCGCAAACAGTCGTGTCTCGGAAAGCAAGTTAAGCTGTTGGTCCCGGTTATCATTTCGGGGATACCAGGCTTCCTACCTCAAGCCACACAATATTATTAAATTATCTACGTATTATAGTAACAGCTGTACAAATGTTATCACATTGATTGACCATGACCAAGCATCTGGATATAATGATTGCAAGCAGTTTTACGGCTGAACATAAATAATTTAATTAATAAATTCCCAAATGTGGAATTATAAAAACTTTGAGATACTACAGAATATTATTTTAACAATTTTTAACTCTGAAGCTATAGTATGAGTTATTATATAGTTAGAGGTATACTTTAAATTATTATATAATTTTTACAAATCAAGCTAACAACAACAAATAAACGAAATCGAATTTCTTAAATAATGGGATTGTATTGTATCTGTGGAAAACAAACGTGTTGTCATGACAACAATTGACACAGATGTCAAAACGAAATCATCGTAGTTTTAAGTAGACATTTTGTGTATTTATGGCTACAAAGATCATCTGATCTTAACCCAGCGGAAAACTGGCTGTGGAGATATTTAAAAAAATAATACATTACGTCAGCTTTATTGTAAGTACGTGTACCTCCACGACTCTCTTCTTTGAGCAAGCTTTAGGCCTTAAGGTCAAAAACGGATTGGTAAATTGTAGTAGGTGCCAGCATTAGATTTTTATGGCCGATGAAGTCGTCAGGGACCGAGTCCAGGTTTTCTGATCTTAAACCGAGGCTCTGCCACTGATTCACACTCACTTCATATAAAGATGGAAGTCATGCAACATTTCCATTAAAATTGTTAAACGTGTGTATCTGTGGAGTGGGGTGACAATGTCCTTTAAGTATTATATTTCAATATGTAAGTTGATGTAACAGTTTTTTACTATACAAGTGGGATAAGAGCATTATTAATATACGTGTATGTAAGCACAATAGTATATTATACATCAAGTTAGCGAAGCGCAGTATTATAACCTGAGCGCATATTAGATACTGAGCGCGAAGTATCTAAAGCGCGAAGGTTATAAGACGATTCGCTACCGTGGTGTATATACTATTTTTTGCACCTAAATTCCCAACAAATTTCCAAACTATTTTAACTGTCAACCTGACAATACAGCTCTTTAAAACGTCAAAATTAAAATAGTTATATTTGGTAACTTTGCAATTTATTAGTTACCACGGTTAAAATTGTTTATTTTACTTTCTCTCCCGTGGTGCCGTGGTGGAGAAAATCAACTTCACGACCTTAAGATAGGTCAATAACGGTGCGTTCTGAGACTAGTAGTGCAAAAAAGTATATTTATGATGCATTATCACACATGTGCCTATTGCACGAAGTTTTATCTACAACAGCCTAAAATTGCGAAAAAGTGCATTAAGAGAGTAGTCAGATCTGTCATTTTTAAAAATATTTTAGTAAGCAAATATCATTATGTCATTCATTTGACACTATTTCAGTTAGGTAATGAAGCCATTACACCACTCAGTTAGGTAATGAAGCCATTAAATAACTGAGTGGTGTAATGAGCTTCATTACCTAACGGAAATAGTGTCAAGTGGGTAACGTAAGGAGTTACTTATCCCACTGGAATAGATAAATACATTTTTCGCATTTTGTATAATAACGTGCTATTTTACTAAATTCAAATTCACTTTACTATATGGTAATGTCACTGTCAAAGTCGAGGTTAGTAGGTTAGGTTTTGCGTCAGTCTGTGTCAAAACTGACGGAAAACCTGACCTGATAACCTCGAATTTGACATAGGCTTGCAGTGCCACCAACATCTTATTCATACTATTCATTCACAAAACTCGTGAACTGTCAAAATGCTGTCAAGTTGGTACCTTGTTTAAATTCTGTTTTGGAACTTCTGTTTGCTGATTTTGGCAGCACTGAAATTTTTGAAATTGAAAAACTTGACTTACGTCACACATTCTTGTAAAAAAGTAATCTCCAAAATTCTCAAATTTTTGTGCATACTCTTCAATTGTAATGGAATAAAAACGAAATGTTTTATTATCAGGGCCGTAGCTACAGACTTGGGGGCCCTGGGGCAACAAATAATTATGGGGCCCCCATGTTATCTTCCCCTTTACCTCTACATCACTTTCATTTAGTAAGACTTTTTTAATAGGGTTACTATTTGGTGTTTTTTCTGTTAAGATAGAAGAATGGGCATTTAAAACAGACAAAACACGTATTTACTTCACATTGAGTTTAATATAAAACTGTATTTAACGTTTAAACAGGCTAAGTTTAGTTCAAAACGTTTTAAAGACAATTTCGTAAAAAACTTCCTCCGTCTTCGGGGGCCCCTATGTTCGGGGGCCCCGGGGCACTGCCCCGGTTGCCCCGGTGGTAGCTACGGCCCTGTTTATTATTGAAAAGGGAAAAAAAAGGCTAAAGTTTTAATTATTACAAGGAAAAACTTTTGATACACAACCTAACTTTAAATATTACTAGAAATCACTAGATCCGAAGTACATTCCCAAAAAAACTGTAATTTCCAGGTACACTCAGCAAATATTTAAAAAATGACGTTGACAGTTCACGAGTTTTATCAATGGAGAATACGTTTGAATTTCCACACCGCCTTTTTTAATGAGCATGCTTTTATATAAATGTATGTTAATAATACAAAATGCGAAAAAATAGTATACACACTTCGTAAGAAAATCAGTTTTACTAAAATTATATAGCTTTTTAAGTTACTCGCTCGCTTCGCTCGCTCGAACTCAATCACGCTATATTCGTTGAGTAAAACTTTACTCTTCCAAATTACACCGTTGCAAAGCTAGTGTTTTGAAATACGTCAAATATTTGCAATATTAAATAAGCAATTGACAAGTATATTGAAATCCTTAAGCAAGTCGAAGATAGTTGTATTTTAAGAATAACACCAAAGCAGTGGTGGAACATAATGTTCAGACCCCCCTGTAACCTGTATCAAAACGTTCCTACCCTCTAGAAGTCTGGGCCAGTAGGCTTCCAATTGGCTACCGCCGCAAGCAGGGTTTGCGGGGGTTTCTGTTCCGCCACTGACACAAAAGTTTCGAACGAAATAAGATTAAGATATTGGCTGCATCAGTACTGATTAGTAGGTTATACAGTCTCATCTTTGTGTGATGCCCTTTAATGAAAACTAGTAAAAACAAGAGTTTTAATTAAAATAGTTGCTTGTGTACCAGATGCGAAAAGTGCTTGCTTTCCATATAAGGCACAAATGCCAAGCGTATTTGCTCAATGTGAGACGAGATTCTTACTAAAACTATGTAAACTTTTTATTAAATAGAAAAAAAAATCAATATTAGTAGCTTAGTAGAACAACGATGGTTTGCGATCAATAAAATTTAACTTTTTCATCGTGAAATCGACACTTAGAAGCCAGGGAGGAGTGGGTTAACTTATGGTTAGCGAACAGCTTTGCATTTATTGTAGTATATTTATTTTCTAATTTTTGAATTGTTTCATACTTCAAATTTTTAGATTAAAATATCTTATTTTATCTACGACCACCACTAAAAGTAGGTCTTTTAGCGCTAGCTTTATTCACTAAAAGTGACGTTTTATAATTTAGCGTGTTGAAAGAAATCAGCTGTTTACTTTTAGCCCATGTGCTAAAAGTGAAGTGAGGTTATAAAACTACAATTTCGAACTGGAAGTGAAGTTCTAAAGTTATTCTAGTTACTTCTTGCGTTAGAGGTAAAGTGTTTTTGAAACAATTAAAGCGTTATGTAATGAATACAGTGAGATGTGTAGTATTAATAATTACCTTTGATAACTGACTTTGACAGTACTGGCTTCGCAAACATTCGCCTGCGCTCCAAGGCCTACTGTTTATTATGACATAAATTAGAAGTGTCGTAGATGCAAACCTTTCTTAAACCGATATTATGGATTAATAACAGTAAAATTAAGGTCGTAGATAAAATATTGTATGCAACGCGTGCATAAACGTCGACTTTTAGCACTTGTTGCATAAATAGCTATTATTAGATAATCACTTATGTGATACAGAACACTTTTCGTCTAATAAATAACATTAGAGGAATTTTGAACGCCAATTGGCAGAATAAGATTTTCTTATAGCATTGAAAGAATATGAAAACAACGTAGCTGCTTAGTTAGAAATGTGGCCTATTTTACTGACAACTCCAGTTGTCACTAGACGGTTTCAAGACATTTTTATGATTGAAATAATAACGTATAGCACTGTAAGCTCGCAAATTATTACATAAAACTCTGAAGCGTTACCACATACTTGCATTGTCATCTCGCACCAATAGATGGACGCTACACGAATCGCTATCTTGCAAGTTTCCAATAGCGCTCGTTTAAAGCCTCGCACCGGCATAAAGATCAGCAAGCTTTCAGTAACAGCGTATAATACTAGGATCACAAGCTTTCTGTAGCAGCGTTTCATACGAACATTGCTGCAAAAACTTCTGAAGCTTTCAGTAAGGGCGTCTCGTTAGCTACTATTACTGCAAATGTTCAGAAGCTTTTAGTAATAGTGTCTAATACTAGACTTACTACTCACAAGCCTTCTGTAACAGAAAGAAGCAAAGAAGCTGTCAGTGAGAGTCTCTCTTTACAGATCCTGCTAACACTCGAGTGGTTTATGCCAATTACAGTGTGCGTTTGATATATTTTGACTTTGACCTGATCTTTATTCGATTGTCGATGTTATATTTGTAAAATGTAACACAAAACATAACTTATAATAAGCGGAACATGCGCCGACTTATTTACGTCGTCATGGAAACGTCAGCCTTTGATGACGTACGAGTATCTATGACGTATTTATGACAATAAACCGAAATTTTACTCATCTAAAGTGAAATTTATACTAATCGTAAGTGACGTCATCATCTGTGATTATACGTATGTCTGTTCTTAAATCTTGACAACACACTAAACTTCAAACTGCCCTCTTAATAAAATTTATACGCCATTTTAAGTGGCGTCGTAATTGTCTATTTTTGTTTATCATATCTAAATTGGATGAAATCAAAGATTTTTGCATTAAAGTGATTTCTATTATTATTACTTTAAAGTTTGTGTTATCAAATATTACTGCTCTGCAAAGAGAATCATCAAATTCACCGAGCCTCCAAGGACAAGAAATTATTGTGCTTAATGACAATTTTAGCTGTCATAACCGTGTCTGACCATTTATGGTTCTCCTGCACTATGTCCTCCACACTTACCACTGCTTATCATCTTAAAATTATCTTAGCATGGTGACCACGTATCTATGACGTATTTGTGACAAAACTTTCAAATTTCATTCATCTAGCACTCCTACTATGAATATCGTTTTTAAAACTGAGGCCGCCTTCAGCTTACGTGAGTGGAGGTTAAGTGTGAGAGTCTCCCTTAAGTATGAGTGGCTCTCAAGTGTTGGCTATATAATTCACCCTTAATCTACACATTTCATATACACTGCGAAGAGCATCATCAAATTAATCGGATCTCTAAAGACCAGAAATTATCATACTCAATGACAATTTTAGTTGTCATAACTGTATCTGACGATTTATGGTCCTCCTTGTCTATGTTCTCCACATTTAACACTGCTTATCATTTTAGAATTATCTTAGGAAGGTGATGACGTATCTATGACGTATTTGTTACAAAATCTTCAAATTTCATTCTTCTAGCACTCCTGGTATATATTCCCTTGTGAAAGTTGAGGCCGCCGTTAGCTCACTTGAGTGGAGGTTGAGTGGGAGTGTCTCTTAAGTATGAGGGACCCTCAATTGTTGTCTATGAATTTCGCCCTGAATGAACAAATTTCATATACACTGCAAAGAGAATCATAAAATTCATCGAGCCTCCAAGGACAAGAAATTATTGTGCTCAATGACAATTTTAGCTCTCATAACTAAAGCTGATAATTATATGCACTCAAATGTACGAAAATATGCGCATATATATGCATACATTTTGTTGAGTATATGCACCCAAAATTGTAATATATGCACAAATATGCTCTTAATTTTTTTTAAATAAGTAAGAGTATTCTAAATAATGTAAAAATTTCGATTATTTTGTATGAGTATATTTATTTCTCCAATTTTTATTCAAAGACGTCATTCATTTTAACGTTTAACTATATAAACATGAACTGCCAACACAAACTTCACGTTGTAAGCAACATTAAAGTGAGATTTCACCTAACCCCACCGGACTGTTGTTCACCCAACACTCTTGAAATGGGAAAGTGGGGGTTGCTGGCAGTCTATGTTTATATAGTCAAAGATTTTAACAGGGACTTCCCCTTTCCTCTGCTTATTTCGATACGCACACTGCAGTCCAGCAGCAGAATGTGAAAATATATATCTCAGTTGTACATAAAAATGTTATTAATACATTTAATAAATTAGTAAATTTTACAAAAAATTCTTAAAAAGTTCTTCATACATTACAAAGTATTGCTAAATATAACCAAATATGCAAAATCTATAAAATATGCTCTAAAACGTATAAATATGCAAAATATGCAAAATGAAACTTGGCTTAAACGATTTGTTTTCACATAATTAGTATACATATGCAAAAAGTTTCGCCGGCATATCAATTATACAAAATATTCATTTGCCATATAATATCAGCTTTACTCATAACCGTGTCTGACCATTTATGGTCCTCCTGCACTATGTCCTCCACACTTACCACTGCTTATCATCTTAAAATTATCTTAGCATGGTGACCATGTATCTGTGACGTATTTGTGACAAAACTCTCAAATTTCACTCATCTAGCACTCCTACTATGAATATCGTTTGTAAAACTGAGGCCGCCTTCAGCCCACGTGAGTAGAGGTTAAGTGTGAGAGTCTCTCTTAAGTATGAGCGGCTCTCAAGTGTTGGCTATATAATTCACCCTTAATCTACACATTTCATATACACTGCGAAGAGCATCATCAAATTAATCGGACCTCTAAAGACCAGAAATTATCATACTCAATGACAATTTTAGTTGTCATAACTGTATCTGACGATTTATGGTTCTCTTTGTCTATGTTCTCCACATTTATCACTGCGTATCATTTTAGAATTATCTTAGGAAGGTGATGACGTATCTATGACGCATTTGTTACAAAATCTTCAAATTTCATTCTTCTAGCACTCCTGGTATATATTCCCTTGTGAAAGTTAAGGCCGCCCTTAACTCACTTGAGTGGAGGTTGAGTGGGAGTGTCTCTTAAGTATGAGGGACCCTCAAGTGTTGTCTATGAATTTCGCCCTCAATGAACAAATTTCATATACACTGCAAAGAGAATCATAAAATTCATCGAGCCTCCAAGGACAAGAAATTATTCTGCTCAATGACAATTTTAGCTCTCATAACCGTGTCTGACCATTTATGGTCCTCCTGCACTATGTCTTCCACACTTACCGCTGCTTATCATCTTAAAATTATCTTAGCATGGTGACCATGTATCTGTGACGTATTTGTGACAAAACTCTCAAATTTCACTCATCTAGCACTCCTACTATGAATATCGTTTTTAAAACTGAGGCCGCCTTCAGCTCACGTGAGTGGAGGTTGAGTATGAAGGGTCCTCAAGTATTGTCTATATACCGGCGGGACCAAAACTGTATATAACAGTAATGAGATAACATGAACAAGAACATAGAATGCATTGCTTGAGTAAGAAAGAGATTAACATAGAAGTAAATATTCGAGTAGGCGTGACACTCATTTTAACTATGACATATGCCCACTAAACATGCATACTAAAAAGATTTTTTCGTATGGTTATCTCTTTCTTACTCAAGTATTCTACTTTGTTGTTCACGTTATCTCATTTCTGTTATATATAATTATGCCTTCGTCAGTATTTCACTCTTAATGTACAAATTTCATATACACTGCAAAGAGCATCCTCAAATTCATTGGACCTCTTTAAGGACAAGAGATTATCGTGGTCAGTGACAACTGTGTCTAACCATTTATAGTCCTCTTTGGCTATGTCCTCCACACTTATCACTGCTTATTATTTTTCAAATTATCTTAGGAAGGCGATGACGTATCTAAGACGTATTTGTGACAAAATTCTGAAATTTAACGCATTTAGCACTTCTACTATAAATACCGTTGTAAAAGTTGATGCCGCCCTCAGCTCACTTAAGTGGAGGTTGAGTGGGAGTATCTCTTAAGTGTTGTCTTTACATTTCACCCTTCATGTACAAATTTAATATATCGAGAGATAAAAAAAAACTGTTCCTCAGCGGGCTGTGGAAATTCAACGTATGAATAATATGTTGGTGACACTGTACGTCAATGTCAAATTCGAGGTTAGCAGGTTAGGATTTGCGTCATTTTGTGTCATAGCTGACGGAAAATCTAACCTGATAACCTCGAATTTGACATTGACGTACAGTGTCACCAACATATTATTCATACCTTGAATTTCCACAGCCCGCTGAGGAACAGTTTTTTTGGATCTCTCGATACATTGCATAGAGAATCATCAAATTCACCGAGTCTCTAAGGCCAAGAAATTATCGTGATTAATGACAGTTTTAATTGCCATAAATGTGTCTGGCCATTTATGCCTGCCTGATCTTCGTGCTACACACTTATCACTGCTGATCATCTCTGAATTATCTTGGAAAGGTGATGACGTATCTATGACGTATTTGTGACAAAACTCAAATTTCACTCATCTAGCACTGCAACTATGAATACCGTTGTGAAAGTTGAGCCCGCCTTCAACTCACTCTGTGTTGTCTATGAATTTCACCCCTAACGAACAAATTTCATATACACTGCAAAGTGAATCATCAAATTCATCGAACCTCCAAG